>CM055896.1:23341183-24541183 GCA_029582155.1 Panopea generosa | reverse complement strand
CACATAAAAAATAAAAAAGCTCCAGTAATCGTAGGCCAGAAAGGCATAAACAAAATTAAGCTATTTTGTTTCATCTCTCAGCAACATACAGTAGCTTCACACAAACTTCTGGGTATTTTTACTTGAATTCTTCATGGATTCTTTTTTAGCTAGTGTGATCTACCTTCGCCTGTCATCCATCGTCCGTCGTTAACTTTTGCTTCAAACAACTTCTTCTCTGAAACCACTTTACAGATTTTCATCAAATTTTGTGTGAAGCTTTCTTATTCAAAGCTCTCTCAAGTTTGTTGAAATGATGACCCCGGGGTTAAATTTGGCTCTGCCCAGGGGCTTATCAGTATTTTTTTTCAAAATTTCAAAAATCTTCTCTGAATGGCCTTGAGCTTTAATATTTTGCTTGTAGTATCATCTAATGAGTTGCTATCAAGTTTGTTCAAGCCATGACCCTAGGGTCAAAATTGGCTCCACCCAGGGGACATGTCAGTTTAACATATGGAAATTTACATTTAAAAACTTCTTCTCAAGAACTATTCGATCAAATTGGTTCATATTTAGTATAAATGATCTCTTTGACTAGGAGTTTCAAGTTGATTCGAATAAAGGGGCTAGGATCAATTGGGGCTCAGTAAGGGGACTTTAATTTTTACATAGGAATACTATGGCAAAACGGAAAAATCGCGTTTCTGATCTATTTTAGGTATTATTTCAACTATCTTCATGTCTGGAGCATTGCTTAAACATAACAGTGGAGACAGGGTCCTTTAAAGAGGATTTGATATAAATAAGGGACCAGCAGGGGCCCAAAAAAAGATAAAATTGAGAAATTAAAAAATCTTCTCTAAAACTGATGAGCTGAATGTGTTGATATTAAGTGTAAATGTCGGTTTCAAAGTTGTTCAAATAAAGGGTTTAAGGTATACCCGGGTCCTTTAAGGGGACTTTAATTTTACATAGGAATACTATGTGAAAACAGATAATTCTGTTTTTCTCCCATATTTTATGTACCATAAATTTCCAATTATAAAACGCATTTTTTCCCCATTTTTTTAAGGTCTGAAACAGGGGTGCATATTATACTAAGGTATAGAAAAAATAATTTTGAACGTAGTGCAAAAAGCACACAAAGTTTTAAACATGTCTTACATGCTTTATATTTTATTATTTCTATTAAATAAACACAGTTTACAAACCCTTTGATGTATTATTGTGTATCATGTAACTTCCAAATGGGAAAACAACAAAACTTTTCGCTAAACCGGAAGTCATCAATTTATTAACTAGACTGGTAGAAGTATAATTCAACATCTGTTTAACTCACTATTTTTACGGGATAATTGTATGGGGTTTAATGTAATAAAGAAATATATATGAAAATATTGATATTACTACAATTTCATTTTTTTTTACAATTATGAATAATTATTATCAGTTTATTGATTAAGAATAACACAAAACTAGTTTAAAAATTTGGGACAAGAAAATTTTGCAGGACTCCGCCCACTTGTACTTTCCGCGTCCTTTACTGCTGTCAGAACATCACTCTGTTAATTGAAACTAATTGACGAATACCGTTTGACATGTGGCAATAGTGACACATTTGAGTAGTTGTTCAGAACCTGGTGGGTGAGAAGGGGTTGATAACGCAGGATCCCCCAGCCGACTTGGAAAAACCAACATCAGAAACGGACTACTATGATGAGACTTCCCTTTTGTCTTACCAAAATACACATATATAAATGGTAACACCATTTTATACTCACAAATTTTATTGTTTCTTATAACACGCTATACATCACATCAAAACATTTTACGTACGTTTTTACAAAGTTGTGCATACACCAGTCTAGATTTCGTTACTCCATAATTAGCCAATTAAAATTCATCTTTCACTTTGGTCCAGATTTCAAAATGGCGGATGTAGTAAACAACTGATTCATCTGATTCATGCCTGCGAATAATAGACGTGTACTAGCTTTTTTCGACCAGTTTCGGCTTCAAAATCACCTTCGGATTATACTTGAGTGCGTTTTATAAGCAGAGATTTATGGTATTATTCAATTATCTTCAGGTTTGGAACATTTAGCAGGGGCCCAAAAAGAGATCTTCTCAAGAACTAGACCACAGCATGGTCTGGTGGTAGAGTGGCCGCCTCGCATGCGGAAGATTGTGGGTTTGATCCCCGACCGGGTCATACCATAGACTTAAAAAATGGTACTAGAAGCTTCCTCGCTTGACACTCAGCATTAAGAGGAAAGTTCTAGGTCTGGTCCGCCCGGTGTCATTATAATGTGACTGGGTGGGGTATTATACCATGTGTCTATGGCATTATACTCCAGTGTGACAGTGCTCGGTATACTGTCTCAAGTAGACACCATCGCGATATGACTGAAAAATTGTTGAAAGCGACGCTAAACACCATATAACATCTCAATCTGTTCAGCCAAATTTGTTTATATTTCGTATAAATGATTCCTATGAGTAGAGGTTTCATGTTTGTTCAAATGAAGGGGCTAGGATCTATTGGGATCCATTAAAGGGGACTGATTTTTACATACAATTACTAATGAAAAACAGTAAATTCTATTTTTATCAGTTATTTTAGGAAATATTTTAATCATCTTGAGGTCTGGAGTATTGTTAAGCCATTATTAAACAGCTGAGCCCGAGACCTTTAAAGGGCATTTAATATCCATAAAGGGCCAGCAGGGACCCAAAAAGGGATAAAATGTTGAAAGTCAAAAATTTTGTTTAAGAGTTTATACTTTTTTTTCGCTGTTGTTTCTGTTCGATAAATTAACATGTATAGGTTTAAACCATGTCCTACCCTCCCCCCCCCCCCCCCCCCCCATCCCCCCAACTCCCACCCCCATTTCAAAGTAAATGTCTACCTATACATAAGATTGGAATTTTCTGATACTGCCAGCCCGTGTGGTTCCGGCTAAGAATAGAATCACTGTCAATCTCTGCAGAGGGGTAGGAATCCTTCGAATGGGTGTCATGTTCATTTTATCATTTTTTGTCATGTTCACTATTGTGGTTAAATTATCAACCCCTGTGTGGTTCCAGAGAGCCATGAGTGATGGCAAGAATAGGATCACAGTGGCTTATGCATGTCGTAAGAAGCAACAAATTGAGTAATCCGATAGAATTTGCTGAAACTCTGCAGTTCTGCAGGTATCAAGGTTCTAGGTTCATTCTGCATATTCATTTGTTGATGTATTTTTTTTAATCTGTATGTTAATTTGTTGTTTTTGTACATGTAGAGTGAACCTGGAATCTTCCTTCCTGTTGGCGGCGAATAACCTATAGTGTGTTGGTACGCCGTAAAACCCTATTCATTCATTCTGATACTGCCGTATTTTTTTTCTTCAAATGCTAGTATGTTGGAGTCTGCTTGAAATTAGGGGCAAGGGTCCATTGGAGCCCAGTAGGGTGACTCACTTTATATGGAAATGCTATGAGAAAACATTTAATTCTCATTTATCTCATCTATAACTATAAGTTCTTCATAAGCTTAGTCCATACTTAGGCCCATCTTGGGCCTCTTGTTCTTAATTGACACATAGTTTGTGGCACATTTACTCATGTTTTATTTAATATTATAAAGCAATGTATTGTCTTATAGAATCTACAAGTCAGCCAGAATTTGTAAAGAGGGAAGGTGCTGGTAACCTGTTTGAGAAGGTGGAACTGGAGGAAGAAGAGGAAAACACAGCTGATAAGAAGGAAGCTGACAAAAATGGTGACAAAGTGGCAGTGAAGGCATTGTCACTACAAGGGTAAGAGTAAATATTTATATTTGTGAAGAATCTCCTTCACTAAACTCCTTTAAGTTATTATCTAGGGAACATGAACTCACATGCAACAAGCACAGTTTAGCATACCCCTTGATGAATTGTGCACATTATACAGGTAAGTTATTATCTAGGGGACATGAACTCACATGCAACAAGCACAGTTTAGCAACCCCCTTCATTTATTGTGCACATTATACAGGTAAGTTATTATCTAGGGAACATGAACTCGCATGCAACAAGCACAGTTTAGCAAACCCCTTGATGAATTGTGCACATTATACAGGTAAGTTATTATCTAGGGAACATGAACTCACATGCAACAAGCACAGTTTAGCAAACCCCTTGATGTATTGTGCACATTATACAGGTAAGTTATTATCTTGGGAACATGAACTGACATGCAACAAGCACAGTTTAGCAAACCCCTTGATGTATTGTGCATATGGTACAGGTAAGTTATTATCTAAGGCCCTAGTAGGGAACATGAACGCTAATGCAACAAGCACAGTTTTAGCAAATGCCTACATGTACACATGGTACAAGTTAGGTATTATCTTGAGAACATGACCTCTCATGCAACAAGCACAGTTTTAGCAAATGCCTACAATGAACACATGGTACAGGTAAGTTATTATCCTGGGAAAATGAACTCACATGCAACACGCACAGTTTTAGCAAAGGCATACATGTACACATGGTACAGGTTAGGTATTATCTTGAGAACATGAGCTCTCATGCAACAAGCACAGTTTTAGCAAACCCCTACATGTACACATGGTACAGGCAAGTTATTATCTTGGGAACATCAACTCTCATGCAACAAGCACAGTTTAGCAAACCTCTACATGTACACATGGTACAGGTAAGTTATTATCTTGGGAACATCAACTCTCATAAAACAAGCACAGTTTTAGCAAAGCCCTACATGTACACATGGTACAGGTTAGTTATTATCTTGAGAACATGAACTCTCATGCAACAAGCACAGTTTAAGCAAACCCCTACATGTACACATGGTACTGGTTCGTTATTATCTTGAGAACATCAACTCTCATGCAACAAGCACAGTTTAGCAAACCCCTACATGTATTGTACACATGGTACAGGTAAGTTATTATCTTAGGGACATGAACTCTCATGCAACAAGCACAGTTTTAGCAAAACCCTACATGTACACATGGTACAGGTTAGTTATTATCTTGGGAACATCAACTCTCATGCAACAAGCACAGTTTTAGCAAACCCCTACATGTACACATAGTACAGGTAAGTTATTATCTTGAGAACATCAACTCTCATGCAACAAGCACAGTTTAGCAAACCCCTACATGTATTGTAAACATGGTACAGGTAAGTTATTATCTTAGGGACATGAACTCACATGCAACAAGCACAGTTTTAGCAAACCCCTACATGTACACATGGTACAGATAAGTTATTATCTTGGGAACATCAACTCTCATGCAACAAGCACAGTTTAGCAAACCCCTACATGTATTGTACATATGGTACAGGTAAGTTATTATCTAGGGAACATAAACTCACATGCAACAAGCACTGTTTAGCAAACCCCTACATGTACACATGGTACAGGTAATTTATAATCTTAGGGACATGAACTCACATGCAACAAGCACAGTTTTAGCAAACTCCTTGATGAATTGTGCACATTATAAACAAGCACAGTTTAGCAAACCCCATGTATTGTGCATATGGTAAAGGTAAGTTATTATCTAGGGCCCTAGTAGTGAACATGAACGCACATGCAACAAGCACAGTTTTAGCAAAACCCTACATGTACACATGGTACAGGTAAGTTATTATCTAGGGAACATGAACTGACATGCAACAAGCACAGTTTTAGCAAACGCTTACATGTACACATGGTACACGTTAGTTATTATCTTGAGAATATCAACTCACATGCAATGAGCATAGTTTTAGCAAACACCTACATGTACACATGGTACAGGTAAGTTATTATCTTAGGAACATAAACTCACATGCAACAAACACAGTTTTAGCAAACTTCTACATGTACACATGGTACAGGTTACTTTTTATCTTGGGAACATGAACTGACACGCAACAAGCACAGTTTTAGCAAACCCCTACATGTATACATGGTACAGGTTAGTTATTATCTTGGGAACTTGAATTGACATGCAACAAGCACAGTTTTAACAAACCCCGACATGTACACATGGTACAGGTAAGTTGTTATCTTGGGAAGATGAACTGACACGCAACAAGCACAGTTTTAGCAAACCTCTACATGTACACATGGTACAGGTTACTTTTTATCTTGGGAACATGAACTGACACGCAACAAGCACAGTTTTAGCAAACCCCTACATGTATACATGGTACAGGTTAGTTATTATCTTGAGAACATGAACTCACATGCAACAAGCACAGTTTTAGTAAACTGCTACATGTACACATGGTACAAGTAAGTTATTATCTAGGGAACATGAACTCACATGCAACAAGCACAGTTTTAGCAAACTTTTACATGTACACATGGTACAAGTAAGTTATTATCCTGGGAACATGAACTCACATGCAACAAGCACAGTTTTAGCAAACCCTTACATGTATTGTACATATGGTACAGGTAAGTTATTATCTTAGGAACATGAACTCACATACAACAAGCACAGTTTTAGCAAAACCATACATGTACTGTACACATGGTACAGGTAAGTTTTTATCCTGGAAAAATGAACTCACATGCAACAAGCACAGTTTTAGCAAATGCCTACATGAACACATGGTACAGGTTAGGTATTATCTTGAGAACATGAACTTTCATGCAACAAGCACAGTTTTAGTAAACTGCTACATGTACACATGGTACAAGTAAGTTATTATCTAGGGAACATGAACTCACATGCAACAAGCACAGTTTTAGCAAATGCCTACATGAACACATGGTACAGGTTAGTTATTATCTTGAGAACATGAACTCACATGCAACAAGCACAGTTTTAGTAAACTGCTACATGTACACATGGTACAAGTAAGTTATTATCTAGGGAACATGAACTCACATGCAACAAGCACAGTTTTAGCAAACTTTTACATGTACACATGGTACAAGTAAGTTATTATCCTGGGAACATGAACTCACATGCAACAAGCACAGTTTTAGCAAACCCTTACATGTATTGTACATATGGTACAGGTAAGTTATTATCTTAGGAACATGAACTCACATACAACAAGCACAGTTTTAGCAAAACCATACATGTACTGTGCACATGGTACAGGTAAGTTTTTATCCTGGAAAAATGAACTCACATGCAACAAGCACAGTTTTAGCAAATGCCTACATGAACACATGGTACAGGTTAGGTATTATCTTGAGAACATGAACTTTCATGCAACAAGCACAGTTTTAGCAAACCCCTACATGTACACATGGTACAGGTTAGTTATTATCTTTAGAACATCAACTCACATGCAACAAGCACAGTTTAGCAAACCCCTACATGTATACATGGTACAGGTAAGTTATTATCTTGAGAACATGAACTCACATACAACAAGCACAGTTTAGCAAACCCCTACATGTATACATGATACAGTTTAGTTATTATCTTGAGAAGATGAACTCACATACAACAAGCACAGTTTAGCAAACCACTACATGTACACTTGGTACAGGTTAGGTATTATCTTGGGAACATGAACTCGCATGCAACAAGCACAGTTTTAGTAAATCCTTACATGTACTGTACACAAGGTACAAGTAAGTTATTATCTTGGGAACATGAACTCGCATGCAACAAGCACAGTTTTAGTAAATCCTTACATGTACTGTACACAAGGTACAAGTAAGTTATTATCTTGGGAACATGAACTCACATGCAACAAGCACAGTTTAGCAAACCCCTACATGTACACATGGTACAGGTAAGTTATTATCTTGGGAACATGAACTCACATGCAACAAGCACAGTTTAGCAAACCCCTACATGTATTGTACACATGGTACAGGTAAGTCATTATCTTAGGAACATGAACTGAAATGCAACAAGCACAGTTTTAGCAAACCCCTACATGTACACATGGTACAGGTATGTTATTATCTTGGGAACATGAACTCGCATGCAACAAGCACAGTTTTAGTAAATCCTTACATGTACTGTACACAAGGTACAAGTAAGTTATTATCTTGGGAACATGAACTCGCATGCAACAAGCACAGTTTTAGTAAATCCTTACATGTACTGTACACAAGGTACAAGTAAGTTATTATCTTGGGAACATGAACTCACATGCAACAAGCACAGTTTAGCAAACCCCTACATGTACACATGGTACAGGTAAGTAATTATCTTGGGAACATGAACTCACATGCAACAAGCACAGTTTAGCAAACCCCTACATGTATTGTACACATGGTACAGGTAAGTCATTATCTTAGGAACATGAACTGAAATGCAACAAGCACAGTTTTAGCAAACCCCTACATGTACACATGGTACAGGTATGTTATTATCTTGGGAACATGAACTGACATGCAACAAGCATAGTTTGAGCAAACCCGTACATGTACTGTACACATGGTACAGGTAAGTCATTATCTAAGGAACATGAACTGACATGCAACAAGCACAGTTTTAGCAAACCCCTAAATGTACACATGGTACAGGTTAGTTATTATCTTGGGAACATGAACTCACATGCAACAAGCACAGTTTTAGCAAACCCCTACATGTACACATGGTACAGGTTAGTTGTTATCTAGGGAACATGAACTAACATGTAACAAACAATTTAGCAAACCCCTTGATGAATTGTGCACATTATTAACAAGCACAGTTTAGCAAACCCCATGTATTGTGCATATGGTAAAGGTAAGTTATTATCTAGGGCCCTAGTAGGGAACATGAATGCACATGCAACAAGCACAGTTTTAGTAAACGCCTACATGTACACATGGTACAGGTAAGTTATTATCTTGGGAACATGAACTGATATGCAATTAGCACAGTTTTAGCAAACCCCTACATGTACACATGGTACAGGTAAGTTATTATCTAGGGAACATGAACTGACATGCAACAAGCACAGTTTTAGCAAATACTTACATGTACACATGGTAGAAGTAAATTATTATCTAGGGAACATAAACTCACATGCAACAAGCACAGTTTTAGCAAATGCTTATATGTACATATGGTAGAAGTAAGTTATTATCTAGAGAACATAAACTCACATGCTACAAGCACAGTTTTAGCATCGCTTACATGTACACATGGTAGAAGTAAGTTTTTATCTAGGGAACATAAACTCACATGGAACAAGCACAGTTTTAGCAAACACCTACATGTACACATGGTACAGGTTAGTTATTATCTGAGGAACATAAACTCACATGCAACAAGCACAGTTTTAGCAAACACCTACATGTACACATTGTACAGGTTAGTTATTATCTTGGGAACATAAACTGACATGCAACAAGCACAGTTTTAGCAAACCCCTACATGTACACATGGTACAGGTTAGTTATTATCTTTTGAACTTGAACTGACATGCAACAAGCACAGTTTTAGCAAACCCCTACATGTACACATGGTACAGGTAAGTTAGTATCTTGGGAACATGGACTGACATGCAACAAGCACAGTTTTAGCAAACACCTACATGTACTGTACACATGGCACAAGTAAATTATTATCTAGGGAACATGAACTCATTTGCAACAAGCACAGCTTTAGCAAACCTCTACATGTATTGTACACATGGTACAGGTTAGTTATTATCTTGAGAACATGAACTCACATGCAACAAGCACAGTTTTAGCAAACCCCTACATGTACACATGGTACAGGTTAGTTATTATCTTGAGAACATGAACTCACATGCAACAAGCACAGTTTTAGTAAACCCCTACATGTACACATGGTACAAGTAAGTTATTATCTAGGGAACATGAACTCACATGCAACAAGCACAGTTTAGCAAACCCTTTGATGAATTGTGCACATTATACAGGTAAGTTATTATCTTGGGAACATAAACTCACATGCAACAAGCACAGTTTAGCAAACCCTTTGATGAAATGTGCACATTATACAGGTAAGTTATTATCTTGGGAACATGAACTCACATGCAACAAGCACAGTTTTAGCAAACCCCTTCATGTACTTTACGCATGGTACAGGTAAGTTATTATCTTTGTAACATGAACTGATATGCAACAAGCACAGTTTTAGCAAACCCCTACATGTACACATGGTACAGGTAAGTTGTTATCCTGGGAACATGAACTGACATGCAACAGACACAGTTTTAGTAAACCCCTTCATGTACACATGGTACAGGTGAGTAATTATCTTTGGAACATGAACTCACATGCAACAAGCACAGTTTAGCAAACCCCTCCATGTACTTTACACATGGTACAGGTTAGTTATTATCCTTGTAACACGAACTGACATGCAACAAGCACAGTTTCAGTAAACCCCTACATGTACACATGGTACAGGTAAGTTGTTATCCTGGGAACATGAACTGACATGCAACAAGCACAGTTTCAGTAAACCCCTACATGTACACATGGTACAGGTAAGTTGTTATCATGGGAACATGAACTCTCCTGCAACAAGCACAGTTTCAGTAAACCCCTACATGTACACATGGTACAGGTAAGTTGTTATCCTGGGAACATGAACTGACATGCAACAAGCACAGTTTTAGCAAACCCCTACATGTACACATGGTACAGGTAAGTTGTTATCCTGGGAACATGAACTGACATGCAACAAGCACAGTTTTAGCAAACCCCTACATGTACACATGGTACAGGTTAGTTGTTATCCTGGGAACATGAACTGACATGCAACAGACACAGTTTTAATAAACCCCTACATGTACACATGATACAGGTAAGTTATTATATTGAGAACATGAACTGACATGCAACAAGCACAGTTTTAGCAAACCCTTACATGTACACATGGTACAGGTTAGTTGTTATCCTGGGAACATGAACTGACATGCAACAGGCACAGTTTTAATAAACCCCTACATGTACACATGATACAGGTAGTTATTATCTTGAGAACATGAACTGACATGCAACAAGCACAGTTTTAGCAAACCCTTACATGTACACATGGTACAGGTTAGTTGTTATCCTGGGAACATGAACTGACATGCAACAGACACAGTTTTAATAAACCCCTACATGTACACATGATACAGGTAAGTTATTATCTTGAGAACATGAACTGACATGCAACAAGCACAGTTTTAGCAAACCCTTACATGTACACATGGTACAGGTTAGTTGTTACCCTGGTAACATGAATTGACATGCAACAGGCACAGTTTTAATAAACCCCTACATGTACACATGATACAGGTAAGTTATTATTGTGAGAACATGAACTCACATGCAGCAAGCACAGTTTTAGCAAACCCCTACATGTACACATGGTACAAGTAAGTTATTATCTAGGGAACATGAACTCGCATAAAACAAGCACAATTTTAGCAAACCCTTACATGTACTGTACACATGGTACAGGTAAGTTATTATCTTGGGAACATGAAGTCATATGCCAGAAATACAGTCTTAGTAAACCGCTACATGTACACATGGAACAGGTAAGTCATTATCCTTGGAAAATGAACTCACCTGCAACAAGCATAGTTTCAGTAAACCCCTACATGTACACATGGTACAGGTAAGTTATTATCTTTAGAACATGAACTCACATGCAACAAGCACAGTTTAGCAAACCCCTACATGTACACATGGTACAGGTAAGTTATTATCTTTAGAACATGAACTCACATGCAACAAGCACAGTTTAGCAAACCCCTACATGTACACATGGTACAGTTAAATTGTTATCTTTAGAACATGAACTCACATGCAACAAGCACAGTTTAGCAAACCCCTACATGTACACATGGTACAGGTAAGTTATTATCTTTAGAACATGAACTAACATGCAACAAGCACAGTTTAGCAAACCCCTACATGTACACATGATACAGGTAAGTTGTTATCCAGGGAACATGAACTGACATGCAACAGACACAGTTTTAGTAAACCCCTACATGTACACATGGTGCAGGTTAGTTATTATTTTTAGAACATGAACTCACATGCAACAAGCACAGTTAAGCAAACCCCTACATGTACACATGGTACAGGTAAGTTGTTATCCAGGGAACATGAACTGACATGTAACAGACACAGTTTTAGCAAACCCCTACATGTACACATGGTACAGGTAAGTTATTATCTTGGGAACATGAACTCATATACAACAAGCACAGTTTAGCAAACCCCTACATGTACACATGGTACAGGTAATTTATTATCTTTGGAACATGAACTCATATACAACAAGCACAGTTAAAGCAAACTTTTACAGGTACACATGGTACAAGTTAGTTATTATCTTTGGAACATGAACATGCATCAAACATAGTTTTAACAAACCACTACATGTGCTGGACACATGGTACAGGTAAGTTATTACCTTGGGAACATGAATGCACATGCAAAAAGCACATTTTAGCAAACCCCTACATGTACTGTATTCATGGTACAGGTAAGTTATTATCTTGGGAACATGAACTCACATGCAACAAGCACAGTTTGAATAAAGCCCTTACATGTACACAATGGTACAGATGAGTTATTATCTTGCGAACATCATGAACTCACATGCAACATGCACAGTTTTAGTAAACCCTTACATGTACACATGGTACAGGTAAGTTATTATCTTGGGAACACGAACTCACATGCAACAAACACAGTTTACCAAACCCCTACATGTACTGTACACATGGTACAGGTAAGTTTTGTTCCTTTATAAATGGATATGAAAAGTATAGAAGACTATCTGAATAAATAATATATGAAAGTTCTTTTGATTTAATGGTAAACATTGTTTTGGTCAAACATGCACATGAAGCGGTAGACTAAACCAGTGTTTTATACCGGACAATATACAACGTGAAGTATGCAACTGATTCAGGATTTCATGTTAGGGGACGGCATAGATTTTCTACAACATTTTTAATACATGCAGTGCTGCATTCTATGTCAGTTTAACAACAGTACTGTACAAAATTCTGTGGATTATTACTATTGAAAATAACATCAACAATTTATGCAAATTGGTTCATGTATTTGATGTACATTGTGTGAGGTTAGTTGTTTTGTTTTCACAGAGAGAAGCACAAGACAGGTTTAGTTCTTGGCATCACCATGGGAAGTTTTGACATAGCATTCAGTGAGTTACTTAGGACATGTTCAGAACCTGACCTCACCAAAATGACCAAGACAATGGATGCTGGCACATCTAATATCAAAGTTAGAAGCTTGGACGATATTTCGACTGTCATTGAAGAGGTTTGCAAATTCTCTATGATTGATGCTTAATTCACATTTGGCCTGCCATGGGTCTACGGAGCCCGTATCCTGCACGTATCCCCTTTTCCGTGGGGTTTCCATGCGGAGGCAGGAGGCGGCTGTGAGATTTTCGTATGGATTCATGGGCACCGCGTCCTCTACGATTTTGTTAAGCGAGAAGTTATACAAATTTGAAAAAATTGTAAGCCCATAGACATGTCGTAGGTGGCATTGCGCAATCCCCGCACGAGCACTGCGCGAAGGCCCGCACTGATCATGCAGAAAATGCAAGATTTTAGGTGGACATTAGGGGGGGGGGGGGAAATATTGTACGGAGATTGTAAGCTCTTGGGACAATCGCATGGCCTTCGCACAGCTATCGCATGGGCTCCGTATGATTTCTGTGCTGAGGCTGCGGAGACTGCAAGGCAGCTGCACTGAAATTGTACAATTTCCATACAATCTCAGCGCAGCCTCTGTACGAATTTGCCCCGGCCTGCCCCCGAGGGCCCGTACGAGAAATCGCATGATGTTTGTACACAATGTGAACATATACGCTGTAGCCCTTAGCTACCTACAATACCTCAAAAATTGTACGGAAAATCGTAGACCCATTTATCGCACGGCGCCCGGGGCAAATGTGAAACAGGCATAAGTTCAAGAAAGTGATCTCCTAAAATATTTGTTTTATTGTCAACTGCCTTCTGTGATTTGATTATTTTATGCCCTTTTTTTCAATATTTACTGTATAACTAAATATTGTGCATCTTGATTATATCCTTTCACAATTTTAATGCAATTCAGTTAAAACTTTGGCATACATCAACATCAAGAGGACATACATAATATATTCTCATGGCATTTGATTATTATTCTAGCAGGGTGTTGTGCTCCTTTCAGATTTTTGGTGGGGCCCTAAATTTAAGATTGTCTTCCTTTATAATCAATCTGTGTTAGTGCCATTAATGATACCAGTCAGTTCTGAAACCATTTGAAACACCTATTAATACCACTGTGCATTTTTTTAAAATGGTAGAAAATACACTAGCTCCAATGGTATATACAATTAAATTCCAGTATTTAAAACAACATTTTGTTTTGTTAACTTAAACATTGGGTCATCCATGTCTAATGGTCACTTAACTCTCAATGCCGAGTTTGTGAGTTCAAGCCTAGCACAGTCCAAAATTTACCAGCTACTTGCAGAATGCTGTTCTACTCTTAGTCATTTTGAGTGTTGTCATCCCAATCAACATGATGTCATGTACAACTGTAATGACATTGTATTCTGAGGCATTTCATCACCAATAAACTGGGTGTCATATACAAACTGTAAAGTATTCTGGGGTCTTTCATCACCAATAAACTGGATGTCATATACAACTGCTGAGGTTTTTCACCATTTATACAACTGGATGTCATATACAACTGTAATGTGTTCTGAGGTTTTTCATCACCAATAAACTGGATGTCATATACAACTGTTGAGGGTTTTTACCACCAATAAACTGGATGTCATATACAACTGTAATGTGTTCTGAGGTTTTTCATCACCAATAAACTGGATGTCATATACAACTGCTGAAGTTTTTCATCACCAATAAACTGGATGTCATATACAACTGTTGAGGGTTTTCACCACCAATAAACTGGATGTCATATACAACTGTTGAGGTTTTTCATCACCAATAAACTGGATGTCATATACAACTGTTGAGGGTTTTCACCACCAATAAACTGGATGTCATATACAACTGTAATGTGTTCTGAGGTTTTTCATCACCAATAAACTGGATGTCATTTACAACTGCTGAGGGTTTTCACCACCAATAAACTGGATGTCATATACAACTGTAATGTGTTCTGAGGTTTTTCACCACCAATAAACTGGATGTCATATACAACTGCTGAGGTTTTTCACCATCTATACAACTGGATGTCATATACAACTGTAATGTGTTCTGATGTTTTTTTCCATCTATACAACTGGATGTCGTATACAACTGTAATGAGGTCTGCGGTTTTTCACCACCAATAAACTGGATGCTGTATACAACTGTAATGTGCTCTGAGGTTTTTCATCACCAATAAACTGGATATCATATACAACTGTAATGTGTTCTGAGGTTTTTCATCACTAATAAACTGGATATCATATACAACTGTAATATGTTCTGAGGTTTTTCACCACCAATAAACTGGATGTCATATACAACTATAATGTGTTCTGAAGTTTTTCACCACCAATAAACTGGATGTCATTTACAACTGCTGAGGGTTTTCACCACCAATAAACTGGATGTCATATGCAACTGTAATGTGTTCTGAGGTTATTCATCACCAATAAACTGGATGTCATTTACAATTGCTGAGGGTTTTCACCACCAATAAACTGGATGTCATATACAACTGTAATGTGTTCTGAGGTTTTTCACCACCAATAAACTGGATGTTATATACAACTGCTGAGGTTTTTCACCATCTATACAACTGGATGTCATATACAACTGTAATGTGTTCTGAGGTTTTTCATCACCAATAAACTGGATGTCATTTACAACCGCTGAGGGTTTTCACCACCAATAAACTGGATGTCATATACAACTGTAATGTGTTCTGAGGTTTTTCACCACCAATAAACTGGATGTCATATACAACTGCTGAGGTTTTTCACCATCTATACAACTGGATGTCATATACAACTGTAATGTGTTCTGATGTTTTTTTCCATCTATACAACTGGATGTCGTATACAACTGTAATGAGGTCTGCGGTTTTTCACCACCAATAAACTGGATGTCGTATACAACTGTAATGTGTTCTGAGGTTTTTCATCACCAATAAACTGGATATCATATACAACTGTAATGTGTTCTGAGGTTTTTCATCACTAATAAACTGGATATCATATACAACTGTAATGTGTTCTGAGGTTTTTCACCACCAATAAACTGGATGTCATATACAACTGTAATGTGTTTTGAAGTTTTTCACCACCAATAAACTGGATGTCATATACAACTGTAATGTGTTCTGAAGTTTTTCACCACCAATAAACTGGATGTCATATACAACTGTAATGTGTTCTGAGGTTTTTCAACATCTATACAACTGGATGTCATATACAACTGTAATGTGTTCTGATGTTTTTCACCATCTATACAACTGGATGTCGTATACAACTGTAATAAGGTCTGCGGTTTTTCACCATCTATACAACTGGATGTCATATATAAATTATCCCCATGAGAAGGGATTTGATACTTGTTTAAATCTTCAAGGGGCTGGTATTTATAGGGGACCTGTAAGGGGACTTTGAGTTTTACATAGAAATGTTATGCGAAAAACGGAAAATTCTCATTTTCTCATCCATATCTGAAGCATCTACTTGGGTTTTTTTCTGTTTTTTTTTCTATTTTTTTTCTCAACAAGTCATTCAAATTTGATCATATTTTGTATAAATTATCCCTATGATTAAGAGTCCAAATTTATACAAATCAGGGGGCCGATTATATATAGCGGCCATGTAAGGTGAATTTGAGTTTTACCTTGATAGTTAATAGCCGAGCCTGATAAGCTCAATCGGTCAGGCGTCTGACTATCAGTCCAGGGGTCATGAGTTAAAATCCACATCCAGCCACAGTCTGCTTGATGAAATGTATTCAACATTGCATCTCATTACCATTCGTGTTTCACCACTGATTCAAGTGAGAAAGTTATCAGTTACTTGCGGAGACGGGGTGTGCTTGAGTACGGTTACAGACTGTATTCCGTTCAAATACACCAAAAATGCTTTTCAAATGTGTTTGTTATACGTTTCAAATGCATTTTAGTTTTGTTTATGGTTAGCATTTTTTAATGATAAACGTTGGAGAAAATGCGAAAATCAGTTCAAAACGATACTGAACCGTTTACCATTTATCGTTTATTGTTAACATGACATGTATTCACCAATCGCATCATCTCTGGTTGTCCAATTGTAACACCCATTACAAAATATTTGGTTGCAGTAGAATAAATAGTAAGAACAATGTATTTAACAAAATCACCGGGTTTTATATGATAGTATATTGATTAAAATCTTAAAATCTTTGTGAAAGACTGCTAACTACGCCACCCTATTTTAGATATGATCTACCATATAAGTGATGATTTGTAGTATGACGTCAGGTTAATCTGTTACATAAAACTCAATCTTTGAAATTAAATACACACGGTAAGCGCGTCATGTCAATTTCATCACATAAACACTTTACATTCACGTACTTATTAAATGTCCACTAGTCTATCCCAGAACCTGATATCTCCCAAATGAGGTCCATTAACCACCAATGGAAAATGCAGTGAAGTCTATGCCTGTCCCACAATTCATTTTGACCTTGTGCCAATGTGCGATGTCATCACTCTGACAGTTTCTTGCGTCATTTTACGTCCATTCTATATTAAATACATAAGTATCCTATATGGGAAAACATAAAATTTTCAGTTTCTCTTTCATTGACTCTGTAAATATGATTTTCAATTTGAGACCCAAAGCATTGTCTAGTAACAGAAAATTAAATTTGGTTCAAAAAGAGGTTAGATATGGTTATAATTGGGATTTTCCTTAAAAAAAATTCTCAACAACCAGTCAGTCAATTATGTTCAATTGATATAAATTATTCCTGTGACTAAAGCCATTATACTTGGTTATTACAATGTTCCAAATAAATGTAATTTATTAAACACTATCGTATTTGAATTGAAATGGAATATATGGAAGTACAGGAATAGCTGTAAATTTGATTAACAAATACATGTTTCAGAGACATTATTTTTTAATACAATATGTTGTATAAAAAAACAGATTGTATATTTAAAACCAAGAAAAAAAAAAACATTGCCGCTATAAATTACTTATTGAGAATTGACACAAACAATTTTTGATTTGTTGAATATTGCATTCCTTAAAAACCTCATCTCTTGAAATATAGCTTAACTCTTCTGTTTTGTTTCGTGAAGGTTGCTTTACACACGAGAGGTCTGTGCAAACGGTATCTATATAGAGCGGCAGTTGTTTGCTTATAAGTATTATAAGATTACCCCTTTGTCCTATAATTTATATATAAATTTATGAAATGTGTAAAAGCATTAGTTCAACTAAACATTCTCGCTATATGCTGAGATATCGGTAAGGATCAGCTTGTACATTTTGTCTGAACAGATATTCCAATATATAGTGAATATTAACGTATTGCAATTATGCAAAATCGTAAAGAACGAAATAATAAATTCTTTAATGCTTTTGTTTCGTTTTTTTTTTCAAGTTTACATAACTTTTATGAAATAAGAAAAACAATAATTCTAATAAACAATTTCGACATATGCTTGGATATTGGCAAGGATCAGCTTGTACGTTTTGTCTGAGTCAGTATTCCAGTATATATAGTGAATATTTAACGTATAACTATCCTGTTTTGAAATATGTATGTTTAATTTTTTGCACCTATGCAAGTCAAAACGAATAACAAATAAATGTGATTTAAATATTATATGACAATATATGTTTTGCAAAATGTTGCTCAAATTGTATACACGCTACTATTGTGCAGTTTGCAGCGGGATGGCCCCAACCCCTGCATACCTATTATGGGGTAATAAACGGGCAACCTTACGGTAGCTAAAAAAAAAAAAAAGAAGCCAATTGGGTTTGAAGTTTTTATAAGTCATTGGGCTAGGGTATATAGGGGCTTTTTAAGGAGTCTTTTGAGTTTTATATACAGACTATGGAAAAATAAAAAAATCCCATTTTCTCATCCATTTGTTCAATACTAATTGATAGTTTGAGATCAGAATCATTGTCTCAGCAAATTATATAGGTTCAATAAGGAGGATGGAGTTTCAAAAGGGTCTAAAGGGGTTCCAAAAGGGATGAAGTTGTGAAATTTCAAAAGTCTTCCTTTCGATAACCATTCTGTCAAACTTGTTTATCTATGATATAAATTATTACATTAGCAAGGGATTGATGAGTCTGCAAATCAAGGGGCTGGGATGTATAGGGACCCTGTAAGGTGACTTTTACTTTTACATGTAGGAAACTGATTTTTTTTCATTTTCATGTCCATGAGTACAAAAAAAATTCCCTATGAATGGAAGATTGAAGTTTGAACAAATCAAGGGGCTTGGATGTATAGGGGTTCTGTAAGGGACTTTTTTTTAATGCCCACACGGGTCAAAGACCCTGAGGGAATATAGTGTTTGAACTGTCCATCTGTCCAACCATCCATCCATTTGTTTGTCTGTTCACCGGAATAAACATATGTACCTTGTGGCCTTAACTCCTACAAGCACATTATTTTCAGGATTTTTCACCAAGATTATTATTTAAGGAGTTATGCCCCCTTTTTCTGACTTTAAAAATTTTCATATACATATGTACCATGTGGCCTCAACTCCTCCTACAGTTTTCATCTGATACTAATCAAACTTGCTATACATCATCACCATCATTTCAACAAATGCATATCATCAGGATTTTCACCCAGATTATTATTTTAAGGAGTACTGCCCCCTTTTTCTGACTTAAAAATATTTCATATACATATGTACCTTGTGGCCTCAATTCTCCTACAGTTTTCATTTGATTCTAATCAAACTTGCTATACATTATCACTATCCCCTGAACAAGCGCATTTTGTCAGTAGGGCATCCATGTACTAATTGGACACATTTCTTGTTCTACAAAGAAATGGTATGGTAATTTCCTTTTCATAGTAAGTACTTTTTTTGTTCAGTAAGGGTGTGGTGGGGGTATTAATCCATAAGGGGAAAAGACAATCCCTAAAAAGGGTTAATATTGTAACAGAATGAGATCCTGACCATGCTAACAATCTATCTAAATGAGACTTACTTGTGAAAACTGTCACCTTACATCTGTTTTTACCAGCAAACAATTATTGTATTAAACAAGCATGCCATTAATAAGACTATTTCTACATGGAACAACAATGATTTTATATATAATCATCCATATTTAGTATAAATGAACTCACCTTATGCCTGTAGATTGAAATATCAACATAAATCCAAATATTGATTGACAAGAAATCTGGCACTGGCTTGGGTAAACAAAAATACCTATTCAGTTATTATATCTGTATAATTTTATACTATGTTTAAGTTAAATAGTGTTTTAAATATAAATTTTTTTTATATTAAGTATAATCAGTCTAAACAAGTTTAATTATAATTATCTAATGTTAAATGAGAGAATTCTTAAATGGCCTTCCAAAATATCTACTGCCAGATTTTTGCTGTCATTAAGAATTATTGGATCTCTGTTTTCAGACTAATGCAATGCTGTCCCAAGTTATAAACACAATTTATGATGTTGAAAATTCACTAAGAATTATTATATTAATGTCTTACCTTCAAATAATGCTCTATATTCTCAAATAGGTAATCATATTTGAATTTCCCTCCTCGAATGTTGCCAGAGTGGGAAGATTTGAAAATCTGTCCACCTCAATTCTGGCATCTTCATTTCTACTTTATTTTAAGTTTGAATATTAACTTGACATTGTGACATCCTTTTTACACTTACTTATGATAAGGAAATTGTGTTTTTATTGTGTTAAATGAACTTTTCGTGTATCATAATTTGGCAACATGGCGGACATTTGCCAGATCAGCCAAATTCTGGAAACCTGTGGATATGAAATGCATGCATTTGATTGGCTGAGAAGTGCCAGAATCCCAGACTTTTTGCTTATATAAACGCTTAGAAACTTTAGGTTTCAGCTCACTTTCAGTTCCAGACATTTAGAAAACCAGTTTCACCACTTCCAGTATTTTTTCTCCTTCATATGTATAAAGTATATTATTTATTGACTGTAAATCAGAATATAGTCTTGTCTTTATCAGGTAACTCATTATACAAATTGTATAAATCAGCTATGCCATCCAATCTTGTTGTTTTCATATTTTGCTCGCTGTCTATCTAATAACACGACCTGGAGTGTTACAATATTGTGAGATTTAAAAAAGAACTATGGCCACCATAAACCAGTAGAACATCATTTTTGAGCCTCTTATTTATGAACACTTCATGTGATAAACTTCAAAAACTGAGGTGAACAGATCTCAAAGTAGACTAAGAATTGCATATAATCAACTGACTATCTTACACCAAAAGATGAAAACAACTAATACTTTATAGGCTGATGTCTAAAACATTCTATTTTGCTTGTTTGTTTGAATAATTAACATCATTTTTATGCCATGAAAGGCTAACAGATGATCAATTTATCTAACCACTCTTTCCTGGGATCCTGGAAGGTTAACCAGCACTCATGCACACCTTCCACAAATAACTGATACTTTCTCACTTGAATCAGCGATGAGAAATGAATGACGAGACACAATGTTGTTTATCAATCATCTGGGGGACTGTAGCCAGTCAGGGATTCAAACTCACAACCCCTGCATTGATAGTCAGATGCGCTACCAACTGAGCTAACAGGTCCCAGCAAGAAATGATTTGTATCAAATTGTCCGAACATTTGTATGTTAAAAAGGTCGATTTTATTGTATGTTTATAGATTTCAATAAAACATTTTATAGTATTCAACATCACAAGTAATGGGAATCATGCATGAAATCTGGTCACTATTTACAGACCCTAAACCGCGGACCTGGACCGTAAGCAAACGCCAGATTTTGAATAAAAAATGCACTCCTGAACGCATGAAATAGATCGAGTGCACTCAGACACACTGAATGCACTCAGATATGCTGAGTGCACTCAGACACACTGAATGCACTCAGATATGCTGAGTGCATTCAGATGCGCAGTATATGCAGTATACGCTAGACACAGTAAGATAACTGATAACATAACTTTTCGTGCGCTACTGAGTGCACTCGTTCATTCGGATACACTCTTTTTTCATTATTTGATCGTAAAGTCGATACTTAAAATGAGATAAAAAAAGAAATTTTCTTTCACATAAATATAAACCTTGTAGTTTATATAAATGTTTTATTGTAAAACGCATGATAAAACTTATTTTGGTCAACAATTTATCAATTATAGCATATATATCAATATTTAGCTGATCAATACAATAATGTTTAAAATACCTATTATACAATATACGACATATCAACGGTTATCTACGGTTAATTTAGCTGCATGTTTAAGCATGATTTGGTTTGCGCAACAAAAATATAAATAATTAAAAATGTAATAAAAATGTATATATATATTGTGTAAATAACAATTCGAAAAGATGTAATATGAATTCACTATTTGCCGTGTTATTTCGATATAAAATAGTTATAGAACATACAAAACATGTACTTTATTTCGATTTAAGCGTATACTGTTCCAAATACAAAAATATCAAAGCATGCGTGAATCAAACAAAACATAGATATGCGGAAAATTATATGATTATGATTCTATTTGTTTGGGTATTTTGGCAAAATAAAAATTACCAGTTTTCAATTTAATTTGGACTTTAGTTTTATATTTTCCCCAAACATAGTTACACTGAGTTTGTGCTTAGTTGTGAACAAATGTACGTAAAACTGTTATATTGCAATTAAAGTTAAAACATTATACTCGTGCACATCTCATTAAAATAATAGTAATAAATTAATTGTATTCTAAAATATAAAGTGGGTCAGTAGTACAGCGGATAGGGTGCTGGCTTCAGACGGTAAAGGTCGCGAGTTTGACCCAGGCTCTACCCGACCTCTCAAAACACAATTCAGTACCAGATCTAATAAGGGAATGCACTGGAGAATGATATGCATAAGCTCCGAGCTTACTTCACAATCAAGCTAAATTAAATTAATGTAAAATAAATGTATGCATGCCAAATTAACACGACAGACAGAAATAACACATTAGACACAGGAAATAAAAACTAGTAAACGTAAATTTCTAGGTGACCTTTTTGAGGTTGTGATTTTATATTGACTAAAGAACAGCTTTTGATCATCGGGAAGGTTTAAATAAACAAAAAAGAACATGTATTCACTGCCTATAAAATAGTAAAATATTGTTTTCCTGCTTTCCTACAAAATCGATACGTGCACGTAATCACGTAAGAATTAAGCTATTATAAAAGCTGTAAAAGGGGCAACAAGTAAGAAATGACAACAATAATAATATAATAATATAATAATATAATAATAAAGTAATATAGCAATAATAACAATAATAATTAATAATAATAGTAATAAATAATAATAAAATATATAATAGATATTAATAATAATGATGATAATAATAATATTATAAAAAATCTGCATATTTTAGTATTGATTTTAACTATATATTTCTTATTCAATCACGTGCCGTGGGTTAAATTAAGATTCATTCATCTGGCACAAATAATAATCAAAATGAAAATTACACACCAGCAGGGTTCTTCGTGATCAATGGACTGATAAATCACCAATTAACTATTTATTGACACTCATGTGGTTCTCACCATGGGTATCTGTTTTGATGATTGCCATGCAACTCTGCCTTCATTATAGTAATGAAATTGTTATATTAATTGTGAACGACTGACCAGATGCACCTATCCAATATAAAAGCTGTGACAAATCAATAGATCAATATGTATATTATAATAATAGCTCCAATGATAATAATATTTAAAATAAATAAAACAAATAATGAAAGTAAAAAAATAATACAAATAAAATTCTACATTTTTACAAGGAATTATTTAGACATGTCTTTAATTTTTATTAGTTTTAAAATTGTAGGATTGTTTTATTTTGTAAATTAACAATTCTGATTTTTAGTTGTATCTGTTTTTATACGAAATCGCTATGGCAGCTGTGGTAAAATGACAGCACTGAATACACATCCCTTAATATGTGTATGTCGCACTTTCTACCATTCATTCAGAACTGGCGTGGGGTTTTCGGTTCGTTAATTTAATGATATTAACATCATGATATTTACATACTAAGCGTTCTGAAACTTCGAAAAACCAATATCTTAAATGTTTTTTTTTATTTGTTGTTAATTGGCTGGCAGTTTTCCTTTTTTATCTTTCCTTTTCAATCACATAATGTTGGCTCAATTAAGATTCATCCATCTGGCACGAATTACAATCAAAATGAAATCATACATATCTTCCGTGGTCAATAGACTGATAAGTCACCGCTTTAGCATATAACCTAATTGACACGGCTCTCACTGGCATGTGACATAAAGTAATTAACACCATGGGTGTGTTGCTGCGTGTCATATAATTAGCGGTATAGCACAGTGGGTGTAGTTTCAAACAAGTTTAATATAGTTTGTCATTTTAAATGATATATTACCATAAAGCATACTATCAGTAAAAGAATAATTTGAGAAAAACACTGAAAAAAGTTCATTGCAAGTATATTTATATACATAATGATAACGAAAATAATTATAAAAACTTAAAATATCAGAATATCTTTTTTAAGTTTAGTGAAGCCACATTTGGATCCAAATCGAGAAAAACACTACAAGATTATTATTTTTCAAAAATCATTTATTATGATGTCGAATTGCATTGCACGGATCATAATAATTTTTTCATCACCCATGCAGTGCATATTATTGATTATAAAGCTTATTTTAGTTTGAACATTAACAAAACCAGTGATATAATCCACATGTTTATGTTAAGTCACTGCTTACACTGAGCAGATTTATGGATTACTATAAGGCCAACGTGGTATCAACAGTATGGAATTATTAATTAAATTTAATTACTAATAACAATATATTTAGTTTATGTTGATGATGTATCTGTAAATTTTGTTGACAAACTTTATTACTGCTTTCCTGTAACAAACGGCTTACGGTATATCAAAGAAGATACTGACGCAAACACATGTCGGTCTGGATAACAAAAGCCGGTATAAAGTGCGATATTCTTTGATCACCCAGACCACTGATCACATATCAAAACATAGACATTTCTGTTAAACATGCCTACTATCGATACTAGTTTATCGGAAATTTACAATCTTTCGCCCAGCGGGTGACATAATAAGTAGACAAACAATCGGATTATGAATTAATTTACCTTGACTAAATCCCATGGATACATTTTATTGCTCCATTGGAACAGTTTGAATTAAAAAGTCAATATAGAATCATTTTAAGAGTTGAGATGTTGCGATTGGTTATGGGCCAGAAACCGAACTGAGCGAACTGAACGTTGAGTGAACGCTGAACGAAGCGAACGCTAAGAGGAGTATTAAATAGAGCACTCATATATACAGCACTCGTGAACAAATACTTGTGTTTGTGAGTGCATTAAATTAACCGCGTTTAATAGAGTGCACGCAAACGGAGCGCGAACTAAGCGCAAACGGAGTGCAAACTGAGCGCAAACGGAGTGCAATTATGGGGAACTTGAGCGGTTTAGGGTCTGTAACAGACTACTTTTGTTGTGATATTGGAACAAGACAAGGCTGTAAAGCAAGTCAGATAATTTTCTCTCTATTCATTAATGATCTTATCCTTGTTTTCCAACACTGCAATAATGGTATATTTCTAACACAAGAAGTCAAAGACATCTCAGCTCTGATATTTGTTGATGACATTTCGTCTGTCGCAGACACACCTGGAAACCTTCAAAACAAATCAATATGATAGAGCAGTTTTGCGACTCGGTAGGCCTGAAAGTTAATCTAGGTAAAGCAAAGATCATTGTTTTTAGAAATGGCAGAATCATTTAAAGAAACAAAAAATGGACTTATAAGGATAAAGAAATAGAAATAGTGTCTTTCTACAAATATCTTGTATTTTACTCCAAAACTTGTATGATCAAAACATAAAGAAATAATGTCTCTTCAAGCTGGCAAAGCAATGTCTTATTTTTTTAGATATCAACATTCTTTTGGGTTTTTTTCACCCAGAAGATATGTTTAAATTATTTGATAGTATGGTTAAACCTATCTTATGATACTCATCAGAAATTTGGGGGTATCTATACTTAGAAAAAATTGAAAATATTCAGATACGCTTTTGTAAACAATATGCTGCTCTACTGCGCAATACTGCAAATCATTTTGCTCTTGGAGAGTGCAGACAAAGCCTAGGGATGGAGCAGGAAAAATTAATTTGGCCAACAAATTTAAACATCTTTTGTTTTCTTTCGGTTTTGGCTACTCTTGGTTGGCACAAGACGTAGGAAATAATATAGTTTTCATAAATCTATTTACTCAAAGACTAGATGATTGTGCCTTACAAAAATGGAACAGTGATATCAAATCTTCGTCCAAAGCAAACCATTACAAACATTATAAATCATTGCTAACTGTCAACTGTTATTTATCAGTTGATATTTCATACAACCTTAAGAGATCACTATAAAATTTTCAATGTTCAACTCACTTGCTTTGTTTTGAAACAGGCAGAAGATATCGACAAAGATTTGAGATTTTTCCCAATCTGTATAAACAAGAATGCTTTTATAATCGAAGATGAATATCATTTCTTTTTTCAATGCTAAGTTTATGACACACTTCAATCTACTTATTACAAACCCCAGTGGTTATTATACCCAGATATCAATTTCATGTCATCAAAAAAATGCAATGTAATAAATAGCATTGCAAAATATATTTATCATGCTTTTAAGTTACAAACATCACTAGTACAAGAATAAGATATATACATTTTGTAATTAGCACACATTTTGATAGTTACCTTTTCTATGTTGTATTTACTTATGTATGTATCAATATGCTTTAATTGCATTTATAAAAAAGATAATTTATAAAAAAGATAATAAGGTAAATTGCTTCTATACGACAATATAATAAAATAACAGCAATGCCTTGAATTTGCTTCAAGCACTATATTTATGTTTTATTTAATTGATAAAATGATGTAGTAAACATCAGCTTCATTTTATGTAATATTTATCAGAAGTTTTGAATTAGAACGTGCCTGTTGAAGTGATTGTTAACAATCACTCTCATGATGTCTATCTATATTAAATATTTGTATTATAGGCCGATGGCCTAGATTTTTTAATAAAATTTTATATTGTATTATTGTAGGGTCCCATGTGTCTGAATGGCACCATCTAAAGATCCTTTACTGACATTGCTGAGGTCATGGGTTCAAACTTAAGTAAATACACATTTTTCTATTCTTCTACTATTAGGATGATGATGATGATGATAATGACAGTTTGGCAGCTGTGTATAGTAGCATGGAAAAGGCTACAGAGTCAGTGGGAGATGATGGCGAGGATGGTGATTGGGACAGTAAAGTGGAAAATGATGAACAAGATGAGGATGGAGATGATGAAGATGATGAGGAAGCCATTGAAGAGTAATTACACAACATTATATTTATATAATATTCTTACTTCTGTATCAAAGTCTTATGCAAATTAACTTTTAGAATATAATTATAATATAATACATATGAATACCAGCCATTACAACTTTTACATGTTTAAAACAATGTTCAAGACCATAGATTAATCCCTTAATCCATCTATCCCTTTATATTTCAGTGAAGAAGACGTAGCAGATCTAATGAGTGTCCGTGCCACCATGCAGAGTCTCTTGGTAGATGATGATTGTAAGTCCACTTGTTTACCTGATTGTGTATGGGGAAGATGATAGTTTGATGATTGTAAGTCAGCTTGTTTACTTGATTGTGTATGGGAAAGATGATAGTTTGATGATTGTAAGTCAACTTGTTTACCTGATTGTGTATGGGAAAGATGATAGTTTAATGATTGTAAGTCAGCTTGTTTACCTGATTGTGTATGGGAAAGATGATAGTTTGATGATTGTAAGTCCACTTGTTTACCTGATTGTGTATGGGGAAGATGATTGTTTGGTGATTGTAAGTCCACCTGTTTACCTGATTGTGTATGGGGAAGGTGATAGTTTGATGATTGTAAGTCCACCTGTTTACCTGATTGTGTATGGGGAAGATGATAGTTTGATGATTGTAAGTCCACTTGTTTACCTGATTGTGTATGGGAAAGATGATAGTATGATGATTGTAAGTCAGTTTATTTACCTGATTGTGTATGGGAAAGATGATAGTTTGATGATTGTAAGTCAGCTCGTTTACCTGATCGTGTATGGGAAGATGATAATTGGATGATTGTAAGTCAGCTTGTTTACCTGATTGTGTATGGGAAAGATGATAGTTTGATGATTGTAAGTCAGCTTGATTGTGTATGGGGAAGATGATAGTTTGATGATTGTAAGTCAACTTGTTTACCTGATTGTGTATGGGAAAGATGATAGTTTGATGATTGTAAGTCAGCTCGTTTACCTGATTGTGTATAAGAAGATGATAATTTGATGATTGTAAGTCCACCTGTTTACCTGATTGTGTATGGGGAAGGTGATAGTTTGATGATTGTAAGTCCACCTGTTTACCTGATTGTGTATGGGGAAGATGATAGTTTGATGATTGTAAGTCAACTTGTTTACCTGATTGTGTATGGGAAAGATGATAGTATGATGATTGTAAGTCAGCTTGTTTACCTGATTGTGTATGGGAAAGATGATAGTTTGATGATTGTAAGTCAGCTCGTTTACCTGATTATGTATGGGAAGATGATAATTTGATGATTGTAAGTCAGCTTGTTTACCTGATTGTGTATGGGAAAGATGATAGTTTGATGATTGTAAGTCAGCTTGATTGTGTATGGGGAAGATGATAGTTTGATGATTGTAAGTCAACTTGTTTACCTGATTGTGTATGGGGAAGATGATAGTTTGATGATTGTAAGTCCACTTGTTTACTTGATTGTGTATGGGGAAGATGATAGTTTGATGATTGTAAGTCAACTTGTTTACCTGATTGTGTATGGGAAAGATGATAGTTTGATGATTGTAAGTCAACTTGTTTACCTGATTGTGTATGGGGAAGATGATAGTTTGATGATTGTAAATCCACTTGTTAATACCATATTTACCTGATTGTGTATGGGAAAGATGAGAGTTTGATGATTGTAAGTCCACTTGTTTACCTGATTGTGTATGGGGAAGATGATGGTTTGATGATTGTAAGTCAGCTTGTTAACCTGATTGTGTATGGGAAAGATGATAGTTTGATGATTGTAAGTCCACTTATGGGAAAGATGATAGTTTGATGATTGTAAGTCCACTTATTTACCTGATTATGTATGGGAAAGATGATAGTTTGATGATTGTAAGTCAGCTCGTTTACCTGATTGTGTATGGGAAGATGATAATTGGATGATTGTAAGTCAGCTTGTTTACCTGATTGTGTATGGGAAAGATGATAGTTTGATGATTGTAAGTCAGCTTGATTGTGTATGGGGAAGATGATAGTTTGATGATTGTAAGTCAACTTGTTTACCTGATTGTGTATGGGAAAGATGATAGTTTGATGATTGTAAGTCAGCTCGTTTACCTGATTGTGTATAAGAAGATGATAATTTGATGATTGTAAGTCCACCTGTTTACCTGATTGTGTATGGGGAAGGTGATAGTTTGATGATTGTAAGTCCACCTGTTTACCTGATTGTGTATGGGGAAGATGATAGTTTGATGATTGTAAGTCAACTTGTTTACCTGATTGTGTATGGGAAAGATGATAGTATGATGATTGTAAGTCAGCTTGTTTACCTGATTGTGTATGGGAAAGATGATAGTTTGATGATTGTAAGTCAGCTCGTTTACCTGATTGTGTATGGGAAGATGATAATTTGATGATTGTAAGTCAGCTTGTTTACCTGATTGTGTATGGGAAAGATGATAGTTTGATGATTGTAAGTCAGCTTGATTGTGTATGGGGAAGATGATAGTTTGATGATTGTAAGTCAACTTGTTTACCTGATTGTGTATGGGGAAGATGATAGTTTGATGATTGTAAGTCCACTTGTTTACTTGATTGTGTATGGGGAAGATGATAGTTTGATGATTGTAAGTCAACTTGTTTACCTGATTGTGTATGGGAAAGATGATAGTTTGATGATTGTAAGTCAACTTGTTTACCTGATTGTGTATGGGGAAGATGATAGTTTGATGATTGTAAATCCACTTGTTAATACCATATTTACCTGATTGTGTATGGGAAAGATGAGAGTTTGATGATTGTAAGTCCACTTGTTTACCTGATTGTGTATGGGGAAGATGATGGTTTGATGATTGTAAGTCAGCTTGTTAACCTGATTGTGTATGGGAAAGATGATAGTTTGATGATTGTAAGTCCACTTATGGGAAAGATGATAGTTTGATGATTGTAAGTCCACTTATTTACCTGATTATGTATGGGAAAGATGATAGTTTGATGATTGTAAGTCCACTTGTTTACCTGATTGTGTATGGGAAGATGATAGTTTGATGATTGTAAGTCCACTTGTTTACCTGATTGTGTATGGGAAGATGATAGTTTGATGATTGTAAGTCCACTTGTTTACCTGATTGTGTATGGGGAAGATGATAGTTTGATGATTGTAAGTCAACTTGTTTACCTGATTGTGTATGGGGAAGATGATAGTTTGATGATTGTAAGTCCACTTGTTTACTTGATTGTGTATGGGGAAAATGATAGTTTGATGATTGTAAGTCAACTTGTTTACCTGATTGTGTATGGGGAAGATGATAGTTTGATGATTGTAAGTCCACTTGTTTACTTGATTGTGTATGGGAAAGATGATAGTTTGATGATTGTAAGTCCATTTGTTTACCTGATTGTTTATGGGGAAGATGATAATTTGATGATTGTAAGTCAGCTTGTTTACCTGATTGTGTATGGGGAAGATGATAGTTTGATGATTGTAAGTCCACTTGTTTACCTGATTGTGCATGGGGAAGATGATAGTTTGATGATTGTAAGTCAACTTGTTTACCTGATTGTGTATGGGGAAGATGATAGTTTGATGATTGTAAGTCCACTTGTTTACTTGATTGTGTATGGGGAAGATGATAGTTTGATGATTGTAAATCAACTTGTTTACCTGATTGTGTATGGGGAAGATGATAGTTTGATAATTGTAAGTCTATTTGTTTACTTGATTGTATATGGGAAAAATGATAGTTTAATGATTGTAAGTCCACTTGTTTACCTGATTGTTTATGGGGAAGATGAAAATTTGATGATTGTAAGTCAGCTTGTTTACCTGATTGTGTATGGGGAAGATGATAGTTTGATGATTGTAAGTCCACTTTTTTACCTGATTGTGTATGGGGAAGATGATAGTTTGATGATTGTAAGTCAACTTGTTTACCTGATTGTGTATGGGGAAGATGATAGTTTGATGATTGTAAGTCCACTTGTTTACCTGATTGTGTATGGGGAAGATGATAGTTTGATGATTGTAAGTCAACTTGTTTACCTGATTGTGTATGGGGAAGATGATAGTTTGATGATTGTAAGTCTATTTGTTTACTTGATTGTGTATGGGGAAGATGATAGTTTGATGATTGTAAGTCCACTTGTTTACCTGATTGTGTATGGGGAAGATGAGAGTTTGGTGATTGTAAGTCAACTTGTTTACCTGATTGTGTATGGGGAAGATGATAGTTTGATGATTGTAAGTCCATTTGTTTACCTGATTGTTTATGGGGAAGATGATAATTTGATGATTGTAAGTCAGCTTGTTTACCTGATTGTGTATGGGGAAGATGATAGTTTGATGATTGTAAGTCCACTTGTTTACCTGATTGTGTATGGGAAAGATGAGAGTTTGATGATTGTAAATCTACTTGTTTACCTGATTGTGTATGGGAAAGATGATAGTTTGATGATTGTAAGTCAGCTTGTTTACCTGATTGTGTATGGGGAAGATGATAATTTGATGATTGTAAGTCCACTTGTTTACTTGATTGTGTATGGGAAAGATGATAGTTTGATGATTGTAAGTCCACTTGTTTACCTGATTGTTTATGGGGAAGATGATAATTTGATGATTGTAAGTCAGCTTGTTTACCTGATTGTGTATGTGAAAAATGATAGTTTGATGATTGTAAATCTACTTGTTTACCTGATTGTGTATGGGAAAGATGATAGTTTGATGATTGTAAGTCAGCTAGTTTACCTGATTGTGTATGGGAAAGATGATAGTTTGATGATTGTAAGTCAGCTTGTTTACTTGATTGTGTATGGGAAAGATGATAGTTTGATGTTTGTAAATCCACTTGTTTACCTGATTGATGTATGGGAAAGATGATAGTTTGATGATTGTAAGTCAGCTTGTTTACCTGATTGTGTATGGGAAGGGAAAGATGGTAGTTTGATGATTGTAAGTCAGCTTGTTTACCTGATTGTGTATGGGAAAGATGATAGTTTGATGATTGTAAGTCAGCTTGTTTACTTGATTGTGTATGGGAAAGATGATAGTTTGATGTTTGTAAATCCACTTGTTTACCTGATTGTGTATGGGAAAGATGATAGTATGATGATTGTAAGTCAGCTTGTTTACCTGATTGTGTATGGGAAAGATGATAGTTTGATGTTTGTAAATCCACTTGTTTACCTGATTGTGTATGGGAAAGATGATAGTTTAATGATTGTAAGTCAGCTTGTTTACCTGATTGTGTATGGGAAAGATGATAGTTTAATGATTGTAAGTCAGCTTGTTTACCTGATTGTGTATGGGAAAGATGATAGTTTGATGATTGTAAGTCCACTTATTTACCTGATTGTGTATGGGAAAGATGATAGTTTGATGATTGTAAGTCCACTTGTTTACTTGATTGTGTATGGGGAAGATGATAGTTTGATGATTGCAAGTCCACTTGTTTACCTGATTGTGTATGGGGAAGATGATAGTTTGATGATTGTAAGTCCACTTGTTTACCTGATTGTGTATGGGAAAGATGATAGTTTGATGATTGTAAATCTACTTGTTTACCTGATTGTGTATGGGAAAGATGATAGTTTGATGATTGTAAGTCAGCTAGTTTACCTGATTGTTTATGGGAAAGATGATAGTTTGATGATTGTAAGTCAGCTTGTTTACTTGATTGTGTATGGGAAAGATGATAGTTTGTGTTTGTAAATCCACTTGTTTACCTGATTGTGTATGGGAAAGATGATAGTTTGATGATTGTAAGTCAGCTTGTTTACCTGATTGTGTATGGGAAAGATGATAGTTTGATGATTGTAAGTCAGCTTGTTTACCTGATTGTGTATGGGAAAGATGATAGTTTGATGATTGTAAGTCAGCTTGTTTACTTGATTGTGTATGGGAAAGATGATAGTTTGATGTTTGTAAATCCACTTGTTTACCTGATTGTGTATGGGAAAGATGATAGTATGATGATTGTAAGTCAGCTTGTTTACCTGATTGTGTATGGGAAAGATGATAGTTTGATGTTTGTAAATCCACTTGTTTACCTGATTGTGTATGGGAAAGATGATAGTTTAATGATTGTAAGTCAGCTTGTTTACCTGATTGTGTATGGGAAAGATGATAGTTTGATGATTGTAAGTCCACTTGTTTACCTGATTGTGTATGGGAAAGATGAGAGTTTGATGATTATAAATCTACTTGTTTACCTGATTGTGTATGGGAAAGATGCTAGTTTGATGATTGTAAGTCAGCTTGTTTACCTGATTGTGTATGGGAAAGATGATAGTTTGATGATTGTAAATCCACTTGTTTACCTGATTGTGTATGGGGAAGATGATAGTTTGATGATTGTAAGTCAGCTTGTTTACTTGATTGTGTATGGGAAAGATGATAGTTTGATGATTGTAAATCCACTTGTTTACCTGATTGTGTATGGGAAAGATGATAGTTTAATGATTGTTAGTCAGCTTGTTTACCTGATTGTGTATGGGAAAGATGATAGTTTGATGATTGTAAGTCCACTTATTTACCTGATTGTGTATGGGAAAGATGATAGTTTGATGATTGTAAGTCCACTTGTTTACTTGATTGTGTATGGGGAAGATGATAGTTTGATGATTGCAAGTCCACTTGTTTACCTGATTGTGTATGGGGAAGATGATAGTTTGATGATTGTAAGTCCACTTGTTCATACCATATTTACCTGATTGTGTATGGGGAAGATGATAGTTTGATGATTGTAAGTCCACTTGTTTACCTGATTGTGTATGGGAAAGATGATAGTTTGATGATTGTAAATCCACTTGTTTACCTGATTGTGTATGGGAAAGATGATAGTTTGATGATTGTAAGTCTACTTGTTTACCTGATTGTGTATGGGAAAGATGATAGTTTGATGATTGTAAGTCCACTTGTTTACTTGATTGTGTATGGGGAAGATGATAGTTTGATGATTGTAAATCCACTTGTTTACCTGATTGAGTATGGGGAAGATGATAGTTTGATGATTGTAAGTCCACTTGTTTACCTGATTGTGTATGGGAAAGATGATAGTTTGATGATTGTAAGTCCACTTGTTTACTTGATTGTGTATGGGGAAGATGATAGTTTGATGATTGTAAATCCACTTGTTTACCTGATTGAGTATGGGGAAGATGATAGTTTGATGATTGTAAGTCCACTTGTTTACCTGATTGTGTATGGGGAAAATGATAGTTTGATGATTGTAAGTCCACTTGTTAATACCATATTTACCTTAAAATTGTATGTGGTAGATGATGATTGTAAGACAACTTGTTAATACCATATTTACCTTACATTGTGTGTGGTAGATGATGATTGTAAGACCATCTGTTAATACCATATTTACCTTACATTTTATGTGGAAGATGATGATTGTAAGACCACTTGTTAATACCATATTCACCTTACATTGTATGTGATAGTTTGATGATTGTAAGCCCACTTGTTAATACCAAATTCACTTTACATTGTATGTGGTAGATGATGATTTTAAGACCACTTGTTAATACCATTTTTATCTTACAATATATGTTGAAGATGATGATTGTAAGACCACTTTTTCAAACCATATTTAGCTTACAGTGTATGTGGTAGATGATGATTGTAAGTCCACTTGATAATACCATATTTACCTTACATTGTATGTGGTAGATGATGATTGTAAGTCCACTTGTTAATACCATATTCAACTTACATTGTATGTGGTAGATGATGATTGTAAGTCCACTTGTTAATACCATATTTACCTTACATTGTATGTGGTAGATGATGATTGTAAGTCCACTTGTTAATACCATATACACCTTACATTGTATATGGTAGATGATGATTGTAAGTCCACCTGTTAATACCATATTCACCTTACATTGAATGTGGTAGATGATGATTGTGAGTCCACTTGTTAATACCATATTCACCTTACATTGAATGTGGTAGATGATGATTGTAAGTCCACTTGTTAATTCTATATTCACCTTACATTGTATGTGGTAGATGATGATTGTGAGACCACTTGTTAATACCATATTCACCTTACATTGTATGTGGTAGATGATGATTGTGAGACCACTTGTTAATACCATATTCACCTTACAGTGTATTTGGTAGATGATGATTGTGAGACCACTTGTTCATACCATATTCACCTTACAGTGTATGTGGTATATGATGATTGTAAGTCCACTTGTTAAAACCATATTTACCTTACATTGTATGTGGTAGATGATGATTGTAAGTTCACTTGTTAATACCATATTCACCTAACATTGTATGTTGTAGATGATGATTGTGAGTCCACTTGTTAATACCATATTCACCTAACATTGTATGTGGTAGATGATGATTGTGAGACCACTTGTTAATACCATATTTACCTTACAGTGTATTTGGTAGATGATGATTGTGAGACCACTTGTTCATACCATATTCACCTTACATTGTATATGGTAGATGATGATTGTAAGTCCACTTGTTCATACCATATTCACCTTACATTGTATGTGGTATATGATGATTGTAAGTCCACTTGTAAATACCATATTTACCTTAAATTGTATGTGGTAGATGATGATTGTAAGTCCACTGCTTAATACCATATTCACCTTACATTGTATGTGGTAGATGATGATTGTAAGTCCACTTGTTAAAACCATATTCACCTTACATTGTATGTGGTAGATGATGATTGTAAGTCCACTTGTTAATACCATATTCACCTTACATTGTATGTGGTAGATGATGATTATAAGTCCACTTGTTAATACCATATTCACTTTACATTGTATGTTGTATATGATGATTGTGAGACCACTTGTTAATACCATATTCACCTTACATTGTATGTGGAAGATGATGATTGTGAGTCCACTTGTTAATACCATATTCACCTTACATTGTATATGGTAGATGATGATTGTGAGTCCACTTGTTAATACCATATTCACCTTACATTGTATGTGGTAGATGATGATTGTAAGACCACTTGTTAATACCATATTTACCTTACATTGTATATGATAGATGATGATTGTGAGTCCACTTGTTAATACCATATTCACCTTACATTGTATATGGTAGATGATGATTGTGAGTCCACTTGTTAATACCATATTCACCTTACATTGTATATGGTAGATGATGATTGTGAGTCCACTTGTTAATACCATATTCACCTTACATTGTATGTGGTAGATGATGATTGTGAGTCCACTTGTTAATACCATATTCACCTTACATTGTATGTGGTAGATGATGATTGTGAGTCCACTTGTTAATACCATATTCACCTTACATTGTATATGGTAGATGATGATTGTGAGTCCACTTGTTAATACCATATTCACCTTACATTGTATGTGGTAGATGATGATTGTAAGACCACTTGTTCATACCATATTTACCTTACATTGTATGTGGTAGATGATGATTGTGAGTCCACTTGTTAATACCATATTCACCTTACATTGTATGTGGTAGATGATGATTGTGAGTCCACTTGTTAATACCATATTCACCTTACATTGTATATGGTAGATGATGATTGTGAGTCCACTTGTTAATACCATATTCACCTTACATTGTATGTGGTAGATGATGATTGTGAGTCCACTTGTTAATACCATATTCACTTTACATTGTATATGGTAGATGATGATTGTGAGTCCACTTGTTAGTACCATATTCACCTTACATTGTATGTGGTAGATGATGATTGTGAGTCCACTTGTTAATACCATATTCACCTTACATTGTATGTGGTAGATGATGATTGTGAGTCCACTTGTTAATACCATATTTACCTTACATTGTATGTGGTAGATGATGATTGTGAGTCCACTTGTTAATACCATATTTACCTTACATTGTATGTGGTAGATGATGATTGTGAGTCCACTTGTTAATACCATATTCACTTTACATTGTATATGGTAGATGATGATTGTGAGTCCACTTGTTAATACCATATTCACCTTACATTGTATATGGTAGATGATGATTGTGAGTCCACTTGTTAATACCATATTCACCTTACATTGTATATGGTAGATGATGATTGTAAGTCCACTTGTTAATACCATATTCACCTTACATTGTATATGGTAGATGATGATTGTGAGTCCACTTGTTAATACCATATTCACCTTACATTGTATATGGTAGATGATGATTGTGAGTCCACTTGTTAATACCATATTCACCTTACATTGTATGTGGTAGATGATGATTGTGAGTCCACTTGTTAATACCATTTTCACCTTACATTGTATGTGGTAGATGATGATTGTGAGTCCACTTGTTAATACCATTTTCACCTTACATTGTATGTGGTAGATGATGATTGTGAGTCCACTTGTTAATACCATATTTACCTTACATTGTATGTGGTAGAAGATGATTGTGAGTCCACTTGTTAATACCATATTTACCTTACATTGTATGTGGTAGATGATGATTGTGAGTCCACTTGTTAATACCATATTTACCTTACATTGTATGTGGTAGATGATGATTGTGAGTCCACTTGTTAATACCATATTCACCTTACATTGTATGTTGTAGATGATGATTGTGAGACCACTTGTTAATACCATATTCACTTTACATTGTATATGGTAGATGATGATTGTGAGTCCACTTGTTAATACCATATTCACCTTACATTGTATATGGTAGATGATGATTGTGAGTCCACTTGTTAATACCATATTCACCTTACATTGTATATGGTAGATGATGATTGTAAGTCCACTTGTTAATACCATATTCACCTTACATTGTATATGGTAGATGATGATTGTGAGTCCACTTGTTAATACCATATTCACCTTACATTGTATGTGGTAGATGATGATTGTGAGTCCACTTGTAAATACCATGTTCACCTTACATTGTATATGGTAGATGATGATTGTAAGTCCACTTGTTAATACCATATTCACCTTACATTGTATGTGGTAGATGATGATTGTGAGTCCAATTGTTAATACCATATTCACCTTACATTGTATGTGGTAGATGATGATTGTGAGTCCACTTGTAAATACCATATTCACCTTACATTGTATGTTGTATATGATGATTGTGAGTCCACTTGTTAATACCATATTTACCTTACATTGTATATGGTAGATGATGATTGTGAGTCCACTTGTTAATACCATATTCACCTTACATTGTATATGGTAGATGATGATTGTAAGTCCACTTGTTAATACCATATTCACCTTACATTGTATATGGTAGATGATGATTGTGAGTCCACTTGTTAATACCATATTCACCTTACATTGTATGTGGTAGATGATGATTGTGAGTCCACTTGTTAATACCATATTCACCTTACATTGTATATGGTAGATGATGATTGTGAGTCCACTTGTTAATACCATATTCACCTTACATTGTATATGGTAGATGATGATTGTGAGTCCACTTGTTAATACCATTTTCACCTTACATTGTATGTGGTAGATGATGATTGTGAATCCACTTGTTAATACCATTTTCACCTTACATTGTATGTGGTAGATGATGATTGTGAGTCCACTTGTTAATACCATATTTCACCTTACATTGTATATGGTAGATGATGATTGTGAGTCCACTTGTTAATACCATATTCACCTTACATTGTATATGGTAGATGATGATTGTGAGTACACTTGTTAATACCATATTCACCTTACATTGTATATGGTAGATGATGATTGTGAGTCCACTTGTTAATACCATATTCACCTTACATTGTATATGGTAGATGATGATTGTGAGTCCACTTGTTAATACCATATTCACCATACATTGTATGTGGTAGATGATGATTGTAAGTCCACTTGTTAATACCATATTCACCTTACATTGTATATGGTAGATGATGATTGTGAGTCCACTTGTTAAAACCATATTCACTTTACATTGTATATGGTAGATGATGATTGTGAGTCCACTTGTTAATACCATATTCACCTTACATTGTATGTGGTAGATGATGATTGTGAGTCCACTTGTAAATACCATATACACCTTACATTGTATGTGTAAATGATGATTGTAAGTCCACTTGTTAATACCATATTCACCTTACATTGTATGTGGTAGATGATGATTGTGAGTCCACTTGTTAATACCATATTCACCTTACATTGTATATGGTAGATGATGATTGTGAGACCACTTGTTAATACCATATACACCTTACATTGTATGTGGTAGATGATGATTGTAAGTCCACTTGTTCATACCATATTCACCTTACATTGTATGTGGTATATGATGATTGTAAGTCCACTTGTTAAAACCATATTTACCTTAAATTGTATGTGGTAGATGATGATTGTAAGTCCACTGCTTAATACCATATTCACCTTACATTGTATGTGGTAGATGATGATTGTGAGTCCACTTGTTAAAACCATATTCACCTTACATTGTATGTGGTAGATGATGATTGTGAGTCCACTTGTTAATACCATTTTCACCTTACATTGTATGTGGTAGATGATGATTGTGAGTCCACTTGTTAATACCATATTTACCTTACATTGTATATGGTAGATGATGATTGTGAGTCCACTTGTTAATACCATATTCACCTTACATTGTATATGGTAGATGATGATTGTGAGTCCACTTGTTAATACCATATTCACCTTACATTGTATATGGTAGATGATGATTGTGAGTCCACTTGTTAATACCATATTCACCTTACATTGTATATGGTAGATGATGATTGTGAGTCCACTTGTTAATACCATATTCACCTTACATTGTATGTGGTAGATGATGATTGTAAGTCCACTTGTTAATACCATATTCACCTTACATTGTATATGGTAGATGATGATTGTGAGTCCACTTGTTAAAACCATATTCACCTTACATTGTATATGGTAGATGATGATTGTGAGTCCACTTGTTAATACCATATTCACCTTACATTGTATGTGGTAGATGATGATTGTGAGTCCACTTGTAAATACCATATACACCTTACATTGTATGTGGTAGATGATGATTGTAAGTCCACTTGTTAATACCATATTCACCTTACATTGTATGTGGTAGATGATGATTGTGAGTCCACTTGTTAATACCATATTCACCTTACATTGTATATGGTAGATGATGATTGTGAGTCCACTTGTTAATACCATATTCACCTTACATTGTATATGGTAGATGATGATTGTGAGTCCACTTGTTAATACCATATTCACTTTACATTGTATATGGTAGATGATGATTGTAAGTCCACTTGTTAATACCATATTCACCTTACATTGTATATGGTAGATGATGATTGTGAGTCCACTTGTTAATACCATATTCACTTTACATTGTATGTGGTAGATGATGATTGTAAGTCGACTTGTTAATGCCATATTCACCTTACATTGTATATGGTAGATGATGATTGTAAGACCACTTGTTAATACCATATTCACCTTACATTGTATATGGTAGATGATGATTGTGAGTCCACTTGTTAATACCATTTTCACCTTACATTGTATATGGTAGATGATGATTGTGAGTCCACTTGTTAATACCATATTCACCTTACATTGTATATGGTAGATGATGATTGTAAGACCACTTGTTAATACCATATTCACCTTACATTGTATGTGGTAGATGATGATTGTGAGTCCACTTGTTAATACCATTTTCACCTAACATTGTATGTGGTAGATGATGATTGTGAGTCCACTTGTTAATACCATATTCACCTTACATTGTATATGGTAGATGATGATTGTGAGTCCACTTGTTAATTCTTGAAATTAAGCATGATTTTAATCTGATTGATCCTTTTAGAGAAAATAATCCATTGTTAAGAAGATATACATGGAGAGAAAACACACCGTTACAACAAGCCAGGCTTGACTATTTGGTTTTATCAGAAAGTTTACATGCTTCAGTAAACAAATGCTCAATTGAACCAAGTTATCACTCAATGGTCATTATAAATATGTCTTTTACAAATTTTATCCAATATGGAAACACAATAATTCTCTTTTAACCAATATTGATTATTTAAATACCATTAATAATAAAATATCAGATATTAAATGTCAATATGCAGTACCTGTATACAACATAGATTTAATTCAGGTTCACTATAGATGACCAGCTATTCCTTGAAGTTTTATTAATGGAAATAAGGGGGAAGTCAATTTCATATTCATGCTGTATAAATAAAGACAGTGATCAATTAGAAAAAGATTTAATAACTGAAATAGAAAAAAAAGAAAATAAGGTTACAAATGAAAACATAGACTATATATTTAAACATAAAATGCAAGGTCATATGATATGCTCAAGAGCCTTCACTCTCCTGGTTGCGTTATACCAGAGGTATTAGTAATATTGTTGCAGCATTTTTGCTTCACTCTCCTGGTACTGTTATACCAGAGGTATTAGTAATATTGTTGTAGCCTTCTTTCTTCACTCTCCTGAGTTAACCGGGGCCTTGATCCATACATGAATCCGAGAATAACCAGAGGTATTAGTAATATTGTTGCAGCATTTTTGCTTCACTCTCCTGATTGTGTTATACCAGAGGTAGTGTTACAGCCTTCTTGCTACACTCTCCTGGTTGTGTTATAGCAGAGGTAGTGTTGTAGCATTCTTGCTTCACTCTCCTGGTTGTGTTAACCAGAGGTATTAGTAATATTGTTGCAGCATTTTTGCTTCACTCTCCTGTTTGTGTTATACCAGAGGTATTAGTTATATTGTTGCAGCATTTTTGGTTCACTCTCCTGTTTGTGTTATATCAGAGGTATTAGTTATATTGTTGCAGCATTTTTACTTCACTCTCCTGGTTGTGTTATACCAGAGGTATTAGTTATATTTTTGCAGCATTTTTGCTTCACTCTCCTGGTTGTGTTATACCAGAGGTATTAGTTATATTGTTGCAGCATTTTTGCTTCACTCTCCTGATTGTGTCATACCAGAGGTATTGTTGCAGCCTTCTTGCTTCATTCTCCTGTTTGTGTTATACCAGAGGTATTAGTAATATTGTTGCAGCATTTTTGCTTCACTCTCCTGGTTGTGTTATACCAGAGGTATTAGTAATGTTGCTGCAGCCTTCTTGCTTCATTCTCCTGATTGTGTTATACCAGAGTAGTTTTGCAGCCTTCTTGCTTCAATCTCTTGGTTGTGTTATACCAAAGGTATTCTTGCTGCCTTCTTGCTTCGCTCCCCTGGTTGCGTCATACCAGAGGTATTGTTGCAGTCTGCTTGGTTCACTCTCCTGGTTGTGTTATACCAGATGTATTGCCGCAGCCTTCTTGCTTCACTCTCCTAGTTGTGTTCTACCAGAGGGATTAGTTATATTGTTGCAGCCTTCTTGCTTCATTCTCCTGGTTGTATTATATCAGATGTATTGTTGCAGCTTTCACTCTCCTGGTTATGTTATACCAGTGAAATTGTTGCAGCCTTCTTGCTTAATTTTCCTTGTTGTGTTATATCAGACGTATTGTTGCAGCCTTCTTACTTCACTCTCCTGGTTGCGTTATACCAGAGGTATTGTTGCAGCCTTCTTGCTTCACTCTCATGGTTATGTTATACCAGAGATATTAGTAGTATTGTTGCAGCTTTCTTGCTTTATTCTCCTGGTTGTGTTTTACCAGAGGTATTGTTGCAGCCTTTTTGCTTCACTCTCCTGGTTATGTTATACCAGAGGTATTGTTGCAGCTGTCTTGCTTGCTTCATTCTCCTGATTGTGCTATATCAGATGTATTGTTGCAGCCTCTTTGCTTCACTCTCCTGGTTGTGTTATACCAGATGTATTAGTAATATTGTTGCAGCCTTCTTGTTTTATTCTCCTGGTTGTGTTATACCAGATGTATTGTTGCAGCAATCTTGCTTCACTCACCTGGTTGTGTTATACCAGAGGTATTAGTAATATTGTTGCAGCCTTCTTGCTTTGTTCTCCTGGTTGTGTTATACCAGAGATATTGTTGCAGCCTTATTGTTTCACTCTCCTTGTTGTGTTATACCTTCTTGCTTCACTCTCCTGGTTGTGTTTTATTGGAGGAGATATTAGTAATATTATTGCAGCCTTATTGCTTCACTCTTCTGGTTGTGTTATACCAGAGGTATTGTTGCAATCTTCTTTCTTCAATCTCCTGATTATGTTATACCAGAGGTATTAGTCATATTGTTGCTGCCATCTTGCTTCACTCTCCTGGTTGTGTTATACCAGAGGTATTAGTAATGTTGTTGCAGCCTTCTTGCTTCATTCTGCTGATTGTGTTATACCAGAGTAGTGTTGCATCCTTCTTGCTTCACTCTCTTGGTTGTGTTATACCAAAGGTATTGTTGCTGCCTTCTTGCTTCGCTCCCCTGGTTGCGTCATACCAAAGGTATTGTTGCAGCCTTCTTGGTTCACTCCTGGTTGTGTTATACCATAGGTATTGTTGCAGTCTTCTTGCTTCACTCTCCTAGTTGTGTTCTACCAGAGGGATTAGTTATATTGTTGCAGCCTTCTTGCTTCATTCTCCTGGTTGTATTATATCAGATGTATTGTTGCAGCCTTCACTCTCCTGGTTGTGTTATACCAAATGTATTGTTGCAGTGTTCTTGCTAAATTCTCCTTGTTATTTTATACCAGAGCTATTGTTGTAGCCTTCTTGCGTCAATCTCCTGATTGTGTTATACCAGATGTATTGTTGCAGCCTTCTTGCTTGGCTCTCCTGGCTGTGTTATACCAGAGGTATTGTTGCAGTCTTCTTTCTTCACTCTTCTGGTTGTGTTATACCAGTGAAATTGTTGCAGCCTTCTTGCTTCATTTTCCTGGTTGTGTTATATCAGACATATTGTTGCAGCCTTCTTACTTCACTCTCCTGGTTGCGTTATACCAGAGGTATTGTTGCAGCCTTCATGCTTCACTCTCCTGGTTATGTTATACCAGAGATATTAGTAGTATTGTTGCAGCCTTCTTGCTTTATTCTCATGGTTGTGTTTTACCAGAGGTATTGTTGCAACCTTTTTGCTTCACTCTTCTGGTTATGTTATACCAGAGGTATTGTTGCAGCTGTCTTGCTTGCTTCATTCTCCTGATTGTGCCATTTCAGAAGTATTGTTGCAGCTGTCTTGCTTCACTCTCCTGGTTGTGTTATACCAGAGGTATTGTTGCAGCCTTCTTGATCACTCTCCACGTAGTGTTAAACAGAGGTATTGTTGCAGCCTTCTTGCTCACTATCCTGGTTGTGTTAAACAGAGGTATTGTTGCAGCCTTCTTGCTTCATTCTCCTGATTGTAATATACCAGATGTATTGGTTATATTGTTGCAGCCTTCTTGCTTTATTCTCCTGATTGTGTTATATCAGATGTATTAATGCAATCTTCTTGCTTCACTCTCCTGGTTATGTGATTCAAGATGTATTGTTGCAGCCTTCTTGCTTCATTCTCCTGGTTGTATTATACCAGAGGTATTAGTAATATTGTTGCAGCCTTCTTGCTTTATTCTCCTGGTTGTGTTATACCAGATGTATTGTTGCAGCAATCTTGCTTCACTCTCCTGGTTGTGTTATACCAGAGGTATTAGTTATATTGTTGCAGCCTTCTTGCTTTGTTCTCCTGGTTGTGTTATACCAGAGATATTGTTGCAGCCTTTTTGCTTCACTCTCCTTGTTGTGTTACACCTTCTTTCTTCACTCTCCTGGTTGTGTTTTACCGGAGGAGATATTAGTAATATTATTGCAGCCTTATTGCTTCACTCTTCTGGTTGTGTTATACCAGAGGTATTGTTGCAGCCTTCTTGCTTCACTCTTCTGGTTGTGTTATACCAGAGGTACTGTTGCAATCTTCCTGCTTCAATCTCCTGATTATGTTATACCAGAGGTATTAGTCATATTGTTACAGCCATCTTGCTTCCCTCTCCTGGTTGTGTTATACTAGAGGTATTAGTAATGTTGTTGCAGCCTTCTTGCTTCATTCTCCTGATTGTGTTATACCAGAGTAGTGTTGCAGTCTCTTCTTCACTCTCTTGGCTGTGTTATACCAAAGGTATTGTTGCTGCCTTCTTGCTTCGCTCCCCCTGGTTGTGTCATACCAAAGGTACATAAATCGACAATATCAGAATTTCAGAAGTCGATTAAGAGACCCATGTATCGATAAATTGATATATTATGTTAGAGACACATCACATAAATCACTGAGATTTACAAATATCAGTTAGATCAAAATTAAAAATTAAAGATTGAAATTAATTTATGTGATCAGGAATCCTGATACATAAAAACACCCACCAATAGGAGTTAGGCTACCTAGTCTAAAACTGTAAAGTTTGTTAAAACAAACTCAATCTAAAGTTTCACCTCTGATCATGGACTGAGCTGCCATGACAGGACTAGAGTCAGTTAGTGACCAATCTCTTAGATAAAACCTAGTAAAGGAGTTATGGGAACTCCAGTAACATGCTCGTAGAATACGATCCAGAGGAATAGAATTCAGCCAAGCAAGAGAAGAAGACAATGCTCTAACTTCATGGGCTGTTGGGTTGGATCTTGGAAGCTCTACTCCTTCCACCTCATAGGAGGACTTAATTGTCTCTACAATCCATCTTGAAATGGAAGATAAAGAAATCTTTCTTGCGGCTTATGGGTGATAAGGAATGAAAAGCCATTTCCTGTTCTTGCGCCATTCCTTAGAGTGATCCAAGAAGATTTTTAATGTTCTCACTGGACATAACACAGAAGAAGAAATCTCATTATCTTAGGTGTTTGTAGGTAGAGCTGGAATAACCAATGGCTGAATAGCAACCGAAGGAGGTTGGTTCTTGGCGAGAAACCCCGGAAACAAATGTAACATTATGAAAGAGCCATATACTGCAAAGTAAATAGAATCTTCAGTTCGTAATAGTGCATGTAGCTCACTACGTCTACGCCCCGAAGCTAGAGCTAAAAGGAAAGTAATTTTCAAAGTTAATTCCCTTCTCGAACAAGATATAAGTGGTTCGAATGGAGGACCTGAAATAGCCTTCAAGACCAGAAGAAGGTCCCATTTAGGAGTGACATGAGAAGATGCCAGTTTCTCTAATTCTATGCTCCTAACTATGTTAGAGAGTAGAGGACTATCAGAAAAATCCTTGCCTGTAACCTGTTTAAGTGTTAAGAAAATGGCTGAACAATAACCTTTAACTGAAGATGGTGAGAGACATTTATCTTTGAAAAGTGACACAAGAAATCTGATAGAGAACTCAAAGTGGGAATGAGTGGATCCAGTGACCCTGACTCACACCAATCCACCGAACATTTCCATCTGTACTCATAAAGGGCATTTGTTTTTCCAGAAGTACAGACTCTGTTGGCAACACGAGTAGAAAATCCTTCTGCTTCAAGATGTCGTTTGATAAGAAACAAGCGTGAAGATGGAACACTTCTGGCTTGGCGTGAACTAGATGAGATAGAGGTTGACACTGCAGGTCTCGTCTGAGAGGGAGACTATTGGAAGAGCCACTTATAGTGATAGCAGTGTAGGAAACCATTGGTGTCCTGTCCAAAATGGGGTTATAAAAACAAGCAAGCAGTCTTCTCTCTGTGCTTTCAGAAGTACCCAAGATAGAAGTGGAGGTGGAGGGAATGCATACGTGAACAGACCCTGCCACGGAATTGACAGAGCATCTACTACCCATGCCAGGGGATCTGGAACTGGTGACACAAAAGTTGGTAGTTGTTTGTTCAACTGAGTAGCAAAGAGATCTTTGTGAGGTGTGTCCCAATGTTGGAACACCTGAGCTAGTGTTGATCGATACAACATCCATTCTGTGTGAAGTATCTGGGTTTTCCTGGATAGTGAATCTGTCAGAACATTCAGTTTGCCTGAAATATACCTGGCTCTGAGAGAGATACATACTTGGGAGCACCAAGTCAGAGTCTCCGTTGTCAACTTTGAGAGCTCTCGAGAATGAGCCCCCTCCCCCCCACCCCTCTTTGTTCACATAAGATGCTACGGTTGTGTTGTCCGTGGCTAGCATGACCGAGTGGCCTCGAACTGTATCTAGAAAAGACTGTAGGGCCATAAAAACTGCCCTCATCTCCAATAAGTGTTTATGGCTCGTTAATAAATTAGTGGGCCAAGACCCTGCAGCGTGAAGTTCTCCCAGGTGAGCTCTCCATCCCTTGAGGCTGGCATTTGTGACAAGATGAAGATCTGGGTTTGGAGGGTGGAGTGGAACCAAGGACATGAGGAAGTCTGTGTTCCTCCACTGTTGAGTGACTTTCCTGAACCAAGAACCTAAAGGTATCTGGTAATCCCAGAGTTGGGAAACTTGATCCCATCTGTCCTTGATTGCCAACTGCAGAGGACATTTGTGTACTCTGCCCTGTGATAGGAGTTTAGACATAGATTCCATTTGACCCTGTAGTGAGTGAAGTTCCCTGGCTGAGGAAGAGGGAACTGATAGAAGATGTTCCAGATTTACCTGAAATAATCTGACTCTCTCTCTCTAGAGAAGGACCCAGTAAAGCTTCCTGTAATAGGAAACGTGCTCCTAGGAACGTAAACATTTGGCAAGGAGCCAATTCCGACTTGTCCCAGTTGGGAATGAAGCCCAGCTCTAACAAGAGACCTAGAAGATGTCTTGAGTGTTGCAGACCCAAGTCCCTGGAGTTGGCAGGTTGGAGCCAGTCATCCAGATAAGTATGGAGACAAATACTCATACAATGCACATGGGAACATACGCACTTTACTATTCGAGTGAAAACGTAAGGTGCTAGACTGAAGGGAAGAGCTCGGAATTGATAGGTTGAACCTTGCCAAAGGAAGCGAAGGTATCGCTTTGAATCTGGATGTATAGGAATGTGAAAGAAAGCATCCTTAAGATCTAGAGAAGTTACCCACTCATTCTTTTGTAGCTCCATATGAATGGAGTCCAGGGTCTCTATTTTGAAGTGGGGGGGGGTTGGAAAGAAACTTGTTCAGACGTGAAAGGTCGATAATGGTTCTCCATTCCCCCATACTTTTGGGAACTACGAAAAGATGACTGTAGAGCCCCTTCTTGGGGAAGGAGGGGAGTACTGGTTCAATAACAGCAAGAGACAGAAGATCCCTTACTTCTGTGTTGAGAATCTTCTGCTTCATTGGATCCCGCAGATTTTTCAAGAATCTTGGGGGAAAAGAAACCGTTTGGGGATTGACCCGAAAAGGAATGAGATTACTGACCCGAATCACTGACAGTGTCCAAGGGTCTGCGACATCTTCCCAGGCCTCTGAGAAGGCTGAAAGTCTGCCTCCTGTGGGAATGTCTAGCCTTGGGATCTTCAAATTTAGGTTGGAAGAACCCAGCAATTCTGGAAAGACCTGGAAATATCCGGAGTGGGCACCCCTATGGGGCAGGCGCTCGACCTCCTCTGCCCTTGCCCTTGCCTCTGTATGCCTTACTTCCTTTATGGTTCGAAGTAACCTGGGAAGAAAAAGCCTGAGGAAAATTGGGGGCCTTAGACCTGACTACTGGAGCCCTTATGACTGTAGCTTGAGGAGCTTTAGGTGGAAACCGTACTGGAGGTCTAGTATGAAGCTTGGCCATGGCTAACCACTGAAAAGAGGAGTTCTTAATCTCTTCTCTATGAGTCTAAACCACTTCTTGGAAATTAGGTCCAAGAAGTGTAGGATAGTTAAAGGGTACAACCCTCAAACTAGAAACCAGACGTGGGTTTAGTAAACTCTGTTCCAATAGAGAATCTCGACTCACTAAAGTTAGGAATTGTGAAAGCCTGACGAAATACTCCATCATATTGGCATTGGCCTTAGCCGTTGACTGGAGGTATTGATGGAGCTCGAGAAGAGCTTCAGGTGACGGGTTAGGGTCTTGCAGTATAGACAAGATACCACAGAGAAATAGATCAGAGTGAAAACTGGCCTGAACTCCTAAACGTGCCAACGAATCTAAAGAATTAATTGAGGAATTAGAAACACAAGCAAATGAAGAAAGCTCAGAAATGCCTGGTTTCAAAAGCTCATTAACTGAGGGATCCGTAACAGGGGAATCCAATGGAAAAAATGGATCCTGTAGAATATAGTATCTCCTATGCCGCCTGATAAAATTCTTCAAATTGGAGCACAGCCTGTCTTTCATAAGAACCTTAGGATAGTGAGAAAGAGGGCAATTTGGGACCATCTCCTCCCCTCTCAGCTCGGCTGTAATCTTTGTTACCAACTGAGATACCTGACTACTTTGTGGTAGTGAAAGGTTAGAGTTAGGAGGAGTGTCAGTCTTAAAAAAAATCTAAGGCTGAGTTACCCCAAACAGTAGTGGGAGTAGAAACCACTGTGGGGCAAAGTTCTGGGCCCAATCTCTCTCTAAGCAGAGAAATCATCTCTGAGTATCAGGGCAAGTGTGTTTCCAAACTCTCCACCAAAATGTCCTTGTTGTCAATGGAAGGAGGAGCAACCCCAGCCCCTGAAAAGGGGACAGACAGTTGGTTAGCAGGGAGTGCAGGGACTACGGGGTCAGGAGTGAAACCCTTGGAAAAATTAGACCAAGTAGAGGGAGAATGTACTGGAGATCTAGATCTCGAATTCCGGGTACGTTTAAAACGTTTATGATTCCGACGGTGTGAACTCCTAGAGCGAGAATTAACAGCCGCTAAAATCTTGTCGAGAATATCATGATCCCTCCTCCTATGACTAGATCTGCCCCTGGATTCCCTGTAATTAGAAGGGGAAGAGAAACCCGAAAAGTCGGAGCTAATAGAAGAACAAGAAACTTTACCTCTATTTCTGCTTCTATGTTCCCTCCCCCTCTCACGGGAAGTCTCTCTCGACCACCTGCTGTATCTCCTGTCCTTGTGCCACAGTGCGCTGCTGGGACGGATCTGGAGGAGCTCCTGGAAAGTCTCCTTCCAGACGTTTCTCTCTGAGTTGCGATACTAGTCCAAGCCCTTTGAGACTCCTTGCAGACAGACCCGGAGGTCAAAGATCTTACGGAGGGTGTAGCTCCAACACCAATGGTGCCTTCCTCCAAGAGACATAGCTCCATGGGAAGGCCCTTGGGATCTGAGGGATATATCCCCATAGTTATAACACCTTGGGTTTGTAGAGATACCCCTGGATTTCCAAGATTATTTGAGCTTTGTTCTGACATTTTGTACAATTTGGATAAATGCAGGTTGTACAAATATCCTGAAATATAAAACAAAATTGGTGAACAATATTGCCGATTATTTTACAAATATTAATTGAAAAAACTATTTTTCAATTGAATTCTTACGAATAAACCTGTAAAGCGAACTAATTCGCTGATAAGAAGTAACACAATTACAAACTAATGAATGAAACTTAATAAAACCATAAAAAACAACTAATAACGAAGAAACCGTGGAAAATTAGCAGTTTTTACAAGTGAATTCGAATTATGAATTCGCATGAGGTCACGAAAACAGAAAGAGGGAGTTGCTATCGCGCATGCGCGTATTAATAGCAAAGGATAGTAACTTGTTAGATATAGGAGGATAGTAAGTCTTTCTGTTTTCGTGGATTATAGCAAATCGAGTATTAGCATATGTAATGTTGTTGTAAGATATAAATAGACCAATTGAAAATTTACGTATGGCTTTGTAGTCATGAAATCAACTAATTAAGTGGGATAAACCCGGCTTGTTTTTTTGGCAAATTATGCCTTTGTTTGACTTAAAAATTCTATAACACGGCAGCCACTGCATGTATTTGATTGAAACTTCATACAAGGTATTGCAGTTACAAGACCTACTCAATTCAGTAAGTTTGGTAACTCTTTTTTGCATGGATTTGTCATCAATATCAATCAAATTTGTACTTTTGTGACAAATATTTGAATAGTCGAGCACGCTGACTTATCGACAGCTCATGTATTATTTATTTTCAACCTAAAATAGATGTTGTTAATCAGTGGACATAAGTATTGATTTTTCACAGAAAAAAGACATTTCCTGTATATTATAGCTGAAGATGACAGCAAGAAATCACCGGTGAAGTTCTGTTTATCTAGCGACAGGGAGAGTCATGGTGATACCAATGATGGTGACATTGATGATACTGAAGATGATGATGAAGCTGTTCAGGACAATGATAAGCTTAATGCTGCTGATGATGAAAGTGATGTTGATGGTGAGGGAGAGGGGGAAGAAGACAATGAAATGGAAAATGGAGGTGAATTTTACAAAAACAATTTGAAAGATGGTTGTGATTATTAAATCTTCAATTACATAGATTTGTGTTTTAATGACCCTTTCGGTTATTGTTAAATTTATTATCCATTAATTTTATTAATTAATATTCAATTAACATTATTGTAAAAAGAATAAATGATTTGTATATTATTATGACTAAGTATCAACACCAATGAAGAGTCTAAGGCCATTTTGTCTCAAGAAAATAAATAAAAAAGAGTTTGAAAAAACAAAAAAACAAATGAATATACATAATTTTATGTATGAAATAAATCTAGACCCTTGACACATGCAGAAATGCTAACTTTCAGCATTTTCTGTAGGTACTGCTTAATTAATCACCTTATTAGAGAGAAGACAATTTAGTAGTAATATTTATACTTTTATCTTGCATATTTAGAAGACACAGACAGGACAGATGGTATAGCAGATGATGGTTTGATGCAGAGATCACACTCCGTGGACAATGAGAACCCCCAGACTCCTGATGAACAGAGAGGAGACATCATCTCAGAACTGTTTCAAACAGGTACTTACTAAACTAAAGAATATATAACTATATCTTGCCAACATTCATAAACAAAGTTTTTAATTTATATAAACAGTTATTGGGAATAAACCCAAGCAATGTGACACTGTATGAAAATGTTGAGAGGACCATTTCATTGACTTATGGATTGGTTCGTCCATGATTTTGTGTAATGTATGTTTCAAAGGGCCATATAAACTTTACATGGTAATGTATGATTTAATGGGCCATGTGTAAACTTAACATGGTAATGTATGATTCAATGGGCCATGTGTAAACTTTAAATGGCAATGTATGATTCAATGGGACATGTGTAAACTTTACATGAAATGTATGATTCAATGGGCCATGTGTAAACTTTACATGGAATATACATTTTAATGGGCCATGTGTAAACTTTACATGGAATATACATTTTAATGGGCCATGTGTAAACTTTACATGGAATATACATTTCAATGGGCCATGATTGTGTAAACTTTAAATGGCAATGTATGATTCAATGGGACATGTGTAAACTTCACATGAAATGTATGATTCAAATGACTTTATATGGCAATGTATGATTCAATATGCCATGTGTAAACTTTACATGGAATATACATTTTAATGGGCCATTTGTAAACTTTACATGGAAAGTATTATTCAATGGGCCTTGTGTAAACTGTACATGGAATATACATTTCAATGGGCCATGTGTAAACTTTAAATGGCAATGTATGATTCAATTGGCCATATGTAAACTTTACATGGAAGTATTATCCAATGGGCCTTGTGTAAACTTTACATGGAATATACATTTCAGAGGGATATGTGTTAACTTAACATGGAATATATTGGCCATGTGTAAACTTAACACAGAATATACATTTAAATGGATCATGTGTAAACTTAACATGGAATATACATTTCAATGGGCCATGTGTAAACTTTACATGAAATATATATTTCAATTGGCCATGTGTAAACTTTACATGGAATATACATTTAAATGGGCCATGTGTAAACTTTACATGGAGTGTATGATTCAATGGATCATGGTTGTGTAAACTTTACATGGAATTTATGATTCAATGGATCATGGTTGTGGAAACTTTACATTGAATGTACATTTCAGTTGGCCATGTGTAAACTTTACATGTAATGTATGATGTAATTGGCCATGTATAAAACCTTTGCGTGGTATTTAATGTTTCAATGGGCAATGTGTAAACTTTACATGGTAATGTATATGTCAATGGGCCATGTGTAAACTTTACATGGAAAGTATATTTCAGTGGGCCATGTGTAAACTTTGGCCATGTATAAAATCTTTGCATGGTATTTAATGTTTCAACGGGCCATGTGTAAACTTTACATGGAATGTACATTTCAGTTGGACATGTGTAAACTTTACATTGAATGTATGTTTCATTGGGCTATGTGTAAACCTTACATGGTAATGTATGTTTCAATGGGCCATGTGTAAACCTTACATGGAATGTATGTATCAGTGGGACATGTGTAAACTTTACATGGAATGTATGTATCAGTGGGACATGTGTAAACTTTACATGGAATGTATGTTTCAATGGGCCATGTGTTAACCTTACATGGTAATGTATGTTTCAATGGGCCATGTATTAACCTTACATGGAATGTATGTTTCAATGGGCCATGTGTTAACCTTACATGGTAATGTATGTTTCAATGGGCCATGTGTGAATCTTACATGGAATGTATGTATCAGTGGGACATGTGTAAACCTTACATGGAATGTATGTATCAGTGGGACATATGTAAATTTTACATTGAATGTATGTATCAGTGGGACATGTGTAAACTTTACATGGAATGTATGTATCAGTGGGACATGTGTAAACTTTACATGGAATGTATGTTTCAATGGCCAAACATGTACATTTCAGTTGTTCATGTATAAACCTTATATGGTTTCTGATCCACGGTCGAGGAACTCAGTCATAACGTAGAGTGATTAGTGTCAACAGTTAGTCACAGATTCACGCCGATCCAATGCGGGAAAACAGGGCATACTTTGATGTTTATAGTCAATTATTTACTAGACACAGCTATAAGTTTTAAACATTTTCACATGATCGATTTTCACTTAATATTGATTAGTATTTGCAAATGTCCAATCGATCATGTGTGCATTAGAAGAGATTTAAAACACAAAAGTACACAAGTCCTCTCTGAATATGTATGTAAAACGAAAGGAGAAGAGAAAATTGTTGAAAAAACATTCATCAATTCAGAATAACGTTGATAACTGTTGTATAAGTAATTTTGTTTATAAGCTAATTGACTTTTTATTTATACTATGTGAAAAATACTGTTAGAAAAAAAGCTTCATGTGTCACAGGTTTGTGTCGATGTTGATATAAATATTGCAGATTCTCCTCTACATTGTCGCAGCTTCTAGTCGACGTTATTGACAGGACTACTGTAGACTAGTGATGGTCATGACATACTATGTAAATTTGTCTATTTTAACCAAAAAGATATGTTGAAGATTTCTTACTTTATACTGATCTGGATGTAGACCTATTATTGATTAGATGGCATATTTTCTCAGCCAATAAATTTGTTCATATTTTAAAATAGAACATTCAAATTAACATAGAATGTCATGACCATCACTAGATGTTGACCTCTTTCCTCAGTCGATGAAAGTAGATCTACTAAGCTGGTTAGAAGTTTCTACTGGCAATGTAATGTGTCTTTGGACGAAAATGGATATGAGACATGTTCCAAAACCGTATGAAAAAGCAAGGAAATTAGCTATTCATGTAAACAGTGTAAGTTCACCACAACAGTAGCTAAAATAACAGCGTGTGTACATAACAGCAGAAAATATTCCAGTTACTTGTGTGACCGCAAGTTTTGTGCACTGTTTGATTTAAAAGAAGACAATCGTTCACAACATCTACATATACAGATGATACGTGAAATGTGCTCGTACTGTCATGTGTAGCACTGCCTTGTGTTGGACTAGAGAATATATATAACTATACCTTTCCAACATTCATAAAGTTTTTAATTTATATGAACAGTTATTGGGAATAAACCCAAGCAATGTGACACTGTATGAAAATGTTGAGAGGGCTTTTTTATTGCCTTATGGATTGGTTCGTCCATGATTTTGTGTAATGTATGTTTCAAAGGGCCATGTATAAACTTTACATGGTAATGTATGATTCAATGGGCCATGTGTAAACTTAACATGGTAATGTATGATTCAATGGCCATGTGTAAACTTTAAATGGCAATGTACGATTCAATGGGACATGTGTAAACTTAGCATGAAATGTATCATTCAAATGACATGTATAAACTTTACATGATAATGTATGTTTCATTGGGTCATGTGTAAACTTTACATGGAATATACATTTCAATGGGCCATGTGTAAACTTTACATGGAATATATTATTCAATGGGCCCTGTGTAAACTTTACATGGAATATACATTTCAATGGGCCATGTGTAAACTTTACATGAAATGTATTATTCAATGGACCATGTGCAAACTTTACATGAAATGTATTAATAATGGGCCATGATTTTGTAAACTTTACATGGAATGTACATTTCAGTGGGCCATGTGTAAACTTTACATGGAATGTATGATTCAATGGCCATGTGTAAACTTTAAATGGCAATGTACGATTCAATGGGACATGTGTAAACTTAGCATGAAATGTATCATTCAAATGACATGTATAAACTTTACATGGTAATGTATGTTTCATTGGGTCATGTGTAAACTTTACATGGAATATACATTTTAATGGGCCATGATTGTGTAAACTTTACATGGAATGTACATTTCAGTGGGCCATGTGTAAACTTTACATTGAATGTATGATTCAATTGGCCATGTATAAAAACTTTGCATGGTAATTAATGTTTCAGTGGGACATATGTATACTTTACATGGAATGTATTATTCAATGGGCCATGTGTAAACTTTACATGGAATGTACATTTCAGTTGTACATGAAATGATAATGTATGTTTCAATGGGCCATGTGTAGACCTTACATGGAATGTATGTTTAGTGGGACATGTGTAAAATTTACATGGAATAAACATTTCAATGGGCCATGTGTAAACTTTACATGGAATGTTTGATTCAGTGGATCATGATTGTGTAAACTTTACATGGAATGTATGATTCAATTGGCCATGTATAGAAACTTTGCATGGTAATTAATGTTTCAATGGGCCATGTGTAAACTTTACGTGGAATGTACATTTTAATGGGACGTGTAAACTTAACATGGAATGTACGTTTCAGTGGGACATGTGTAAACTTTACATGGAATTATGTTTCAATGGCCAAACATGTACATTTCAGTTGTTCACGTGTAAACCTTATATGGTTTCTGATTCACGGTTGGGGAACTCGGTCACAACGTACAGTGATTCGCGTCAACAGTTTGTCACAGATTCACGTCGATCTGATGCGGGAAAACATGGCATACTTTGATGTATTTAGTCAATTATTTACTAGACACATCTATAAGTTTTAAACATTTTTACGTGATTGAGTTTCACTTAATATTAATTAGTATTTGCAAATGTCCAATCGATCATGTGTGCATTAGTAGAGGTTTAAAACACACAAGTAGATAGATTCTATGGCAGGACTAGACATATCTTTTATTGAAGATTTCTTACTGTATATTGATCTGGATGTAGACCTGTTATTGATTAGATGGCATATTTTCTCAGCCAATAAATTTGTTCATATTTCAAAATAGAACATTCCAATTAACATAGAATGTCATGACTGTCACTAGATGTTGACCTCTTTCCTCAGTCAATGAAATCGTTCAAGGAACGAGAAAGTAGATCAACTAAGCTGGTTACAAGTTACATGGAATTTTCTGCTGGCAATATAATTTCTAACCTATACATGTGTCTTTGGACGAAAATGGAAATGAGACATGTTCCAAAACCGTAACAAAGAGCAAAAAAATTATCTTTTCATGTAAACAGTGTAAGTTCATCACACCAGTAGCTAAAATTACAGCATGTGTACATAACGGCAGAACATATTCCAGTTACTTGTGCGACCACAAGTTTTGTGCACTGTTTGATTTAAAAGAAGACAATCGTTCACAACATCTACATATAGAGGTGATATGTGAAATGTGCTCCAAGTCATTTAATCCATGGAATACTTTAAATAGGCACAGGTCAAAGTATCGTACCTAGTACCCACAACACCCACCCACATCCAACCCACCAACAAAACAATATAAACAAAAATCTTGTAATTTTGTGTTTGATATGATGTGTTCATTTCAAATATTATATATATAAGATATTATTATGTCATCTTTTTTTTTCAAATGAACATAATTATAATCATGTAAAACACATAAATACAAGATTTGTTTTTTGTGTGTCCAGGGTACGATACTTTGACCTGTGTAAATAAGCACATCTCCAGAACCTCAAGTATACTTGCGGGTATTCACGTTACCCAATCTTGTCTTTCATGTTTTTCCCTGCAGGTCAGTATAATTTTTGTATGCCTTTATTATTATTATTTCATAAACAACGAATATGTTTTATTAATCCTGAATAAGTTTGAAAAAGTTTCAAATTCAAATCTTTCTGTTAAATTTCTTATATGTTAGACAACAGAAAACATATATTGAAGAATAATGGAAGATTTTAATCTGTGTCTCAAACTGGGGCAGTTAATTGAAAACAAGACATGAACATGTATCATTCGATGGGCTGGATAAATAAATCATTCAAAACGTACATGTATATAGGGAAATACATATAAGAAAAACTGGCAATTTGTCTCAAAATGATTTGTTATAAGTATAGTTTTAAACTGCCTGCAGAAGTTGCACGAAACATGACTATTGCTTTTGGGATGAAAGTACTGAGGTATTGTTTTGCTTCAGTGTCAGTTATAGCTTTCACCGACTTAGTCCGTAACATAATGACACCTTTCTTTTTGGATGCTCTAATATTAAATGCCGGACAATTTCTGTAAAAGTCCCGAAGTGTAAATCACAGTATTTTCATAGGGTAGCACTATTCTACAATGATAAAAACATCGACACTTAATCTGTGACATTGAAATAAGGATCGACGTGCCTCCGTTACCCTGTCGTCACAGAGCTGTGACATTTTAAAAATAAGAATAAATGCGTGTTCTGGCATTACCAAACTTTAGCAATAAAAAAAATTACATTTATTATTTATCATACTGGTTGTGATTTGATGTGTTTGACAATGTCACTCTGAAAGCTAGGACCTGGTGTCTGTAACTGACAATAAAAGGTTAGTAACCGGTTTCTGGTACTGGTCAACCATTTAGCAATTTCTGCAAGCCGTTTCAGCACTAGTGCGGAATGGACACAGTGAATTTAATAGTATGACTAGATTTATTGACACCACAAACATATCTTGTGAAATGATATATCCTGTCTTCTGAAAGAAAATAATACAGAATGTGTGTTAAGAGGTCAGTTTGTAACACTGTCAAAAATATATCATCATACAAATTATCATGGCCTGCCAGTAAATATCACATCTATGGCCAATATAGATGGTATTACTGGAAGTTCACATCATCTAATCCTTGGTGGATATGTGGTAATATTTTCGATTCCTCACATCGATGATGTCGTTCTCCTTTACATGGCACCGCTGGTTTGCTGACAATGCCGGTTTTTCGTTTGGTCATTTCCTCACGCATGGAAATTGCAGAGAGATTGATAAGCAACTCTTACTTGACTAATGCAAACAATAATGAAGATGCTTGATGAAGGACATGATACTCTAGATGAATAACATACCACAATTTCACGCTCTGACCTCTCCTCCAATGCGTGCATTTGGTACACCTTTGCATAGCTTGTATGCATATAGAATGGTATGAAAGGAGAAATGTCTATCTTAAAGTGACAACAGCCGTAGATTTTAATAAAAAAAAGTTAATATATCCTTTGCTACATACATAACAAACTACAGATTGAAGAAAAACAAATAAAATTAAACACATGATGTGTTTGTATCCATGGTGTCCCTAGAGTTAAAAATGGCCCCGCCCCGAGGGTTCAATTATGGGACACATGTCATTAAAATATTTTTTTTTTTTTTTTTAAAATTGAAATGATTTTGCCTATATATTCACAGAGGCATTATTTGGTGAAGGAGGTTCAGATTTGTAAAAATGACTGAGTTCCACTGTCTTAAGGGGTCAGGAGGGTAAAAATTGGGAATTACTAAAATCGTTTTCTTAAGAACTGGTATGTCAGATTTGTTCATATTTGGCATAAATTATCCCTATGTGTAGGGGTTTGATTGCAGATAAGAATTTAGGGGTTAAAATTTATAGGGGCCCTGTAAGGGGACTTAGAATTTGACATAGGGATACTGTGGGAAAACAGAAAATTTTCTTTTTTTTCATTTTTTCTGAAACCACTTTGCCAATTAAACTGAAACTTCACATGGATGTTTCTATTGCATAGGAGACTATACAGAAGAATTTTTTTTTTTCGATCTGAAATTCAAGATGGCCGCCATTACTAAAAATAGTCCCAAAACTTAAAAAATCTTCTTCTCATGAAGAGCCCAACAGATTTTCAAAATGTTTATGTAGTAATGTCATGACCAACTATAGTTTTGCTATATTTGTTCAAATGATGTCCCTAGGGTTAAAAATGGCCCTGCCCCGAGGGTTCAATTAGGAGACACATGTCATTATAATAAAAAAAATTTCTTTTTAAATGGGAATGATTTTGCCTATATCAGATTTGTAAAAATGACTTGGTTCCACTGTCTTAAGGGGTCAGGAGCGGTCAGATTTGTTCATGTTTGGCATAAATTATCCCTATGTGCTATGGCCACTATTAGTCAGTAGAGCGTCCTCAGGCCCTCTTGGGCCTCTTGTTTGAAGGTAAAATCAGGAAATGATCCAATAATTTATTTTCTATGTTAAAGGTAAATTTAATTTATATCTCATAGAATGGAAAACACCATTCATATAAATGCATGTGAGACATTTAATTGGAATAAGATATTTTTGTAAACTTTACCTATCAGGATCATATCTTGCTTGTGTAAGTTTACACGCAGTTCTTATAGCTGCAGGAACATGACAGGAAGTACTCCGCTTCCCTTCGGATCAAGATCTTCAACACTGAACTCTCTGGAGAAATTTTCATTTTCCAGACTGTAACATGTTCTTACATTGTAGTACTGTGCTCCTTTTTTCACATAGGGAAACAGTTGAATTTGTCGTTCTATGTTTGTAAGCAACCCTCCGAACATCACTAACAGAATATCATGTATGTGAGATCCAGGTGGCAGAATCTCCCTAGAGTTATGCGGCTTAGGAGCCAATCACAAAACAATAGTCTCCTCATGCACCATCAATACTGCTCATACCTGGTTCGTCCTCGGCTTCATACCATTCTCGGATAAGCTTACAGAAGTGTGCTTCATTTAAATCACCATTTTGTTTCAGTGCTTCTTCCACAGCTGACGAGAACGTTTTCTGAGCATAAGCATTACTCTGTCTGTCTACTAAGTCTTCAACTAATGCCCTATTAAGCCCTGATCCGTTTGTGGTACTTTCTCATGCTACTTTTAGCCAAGCATCCTTTTTAATCCCTGCCAATATAATACCCATACTACAACATTGAATTTGTGCATTTGTCAATAGATGGTGACAATCTAGTAAGCTGAACATATGGAGGAATCTAGTCGCCACAAATTCTGTGGCAGATGTGACAAATATATTTTGAAAATTATGAGATTTCTCTTTAATGATAGGGCCAAGAATATGTCCAGTGTCAGAAATGTTGACAGTGTGTTCTACAGCATTGAACACATCTGCCTGTGAACTCGCTTTAATAACATTTGTGTCCTTGATTATTTTCAGAAGGTCAGACTTTTTTGTGTTCTTCGCTTTTTTGAAGATGTAAAGCATAAGCTGTAATAATGTTAACGGTTTGTCGTTTGCTGATCTTACAGCAATCTTGTACCACTGACCATCAAATGATATCACAGGTACATATTCGAGTAGTCCACCTTAATAACATCTTTCAAGAACATCATGCAGCATCGGTCTCACAGTTTCTGAAGTTTTGCTATAGGCTTTCATAGCATATGCTATCGGAACAGCATGTTGACGTTTTGGCACATGTATTCTATCGAGGTCAGCTAAAAGGTATACCACTACTTCAATCGAGAGGTTAAAGGCATCAGTCAACACTTCCTTGACATCGTAAATGATTCTTTGAAGCTCTGACAGAATTATATATTGAATGCGATGACTGGTACTGTGTGTATACCCATTTAGTTTAGCATTTGCATTTGTAACTTGGACATGGTCACATTCTTTGGCAATGACCAAAGGTACTTCTGCTATAAAACGTACTTTGTTTGTGGAAAATGTCTTTAGCTGATTCTCCAAATCCTTAATGTCTTGTGGATGTCTTTTGGGGCATTTGCCATCGCTGACAGGGTATCAATTGACAATCTTTGACCAAAACTTCACTGTCAAATTCAGCTTCCATTACTACACTCGTGTCATTACTGTAGCAGATGAAGATGAGAGACGTTTTGTTCTGTGCAGCCATTTCAGAAAGTATCTGGGGTACATAATAGTACGGTTTATCATAATACACCCGCGGCTTGTACACGTTACCAGGACAGGGACATTTGATTTCTATTGCAAATTGGATTTCAGATAAGGATCTGATGTTTCAGTGTTTCGTATGCTGCCATCTGGAATTACAAGAAAAAGCAACTCTCCATCTTTATACAAGCAATGACAGCCTTCCTCTGTATAAGAACTATTAATAGACTGGGAAGACTTTGGAAACTTTTTGTAGCTACTGCATTTATTTCGTTATTTGACCTGTGTTTCATTAACTTCGCAACCTCAGGAGATGGTGTTGGTTCAGTATTGAATTGTACACAGACTGAAAATGCTGATTCTGTTTCTTTAGGCCCCCAAGACCAAGAGCATCAAAACATGTACATCTAGTGATGCGTGAAAATAAACAACTATGTACCATGCGTCTGTTCTTTGGTGGAGTTTGGTTGTGTCAATTGATTTCAGTTCTGTCCTTGTGATATTCAGTCGGTTCAGTCCAGTCAAGTATTGATAGTTGCTTTATACTCCAAGATCGCACACTTTACCGTTGCAATATAATGCTCCCACATTATGCAGAACAGCAACAATACATCCCAAGTCATCTACAAGTTTCAATGCTCTCTCAAAAAATATTTTTACAGCACTAATAGCAAACATGTATTTTTTTTTTTTTTTGTGTCATTGGTGCACATTTGTTTTAACTTTTCCAACAATAATTCTTTTTTTCTTTTAATGGTTCTCATCTCTTTCATTTGATGACAGTAATTGTCTGTTGAGCATGAGTAATGATGTTTTCATGTATAGCTTCTGTGGCATCAGATACAAAAGATATGTCTCTAGCTTCACACAATGAAATAACATTTAAAAATCTGTTACCTGTTCCATGTTGTTATCTAACACAGTTTGTCTCTCAGACAGCGATGGTAGTTCTTCATATCCCCACAAGCTTACATCCCCCATAGTACCACTTATATATATCAATGCCGCTGTTGATTTTCTTTCCATCAAAACATACCTTATATGACTGCATTAAAGAGCCATCATCATTCACCACATCGATCATTTCATGAATGATTCCAGGCTTGATGACACTCAGTGCATTTGATAGGTCAGTACCCTCGAGACAGTTGTGGTTTGGAAAGGCAAAATTGATTGCAAAGAGTGCTGGATCAATATTACCTGCTGTGTCCATAGTTTGGCCATTGTTTTTCATACCCTGATGAATAGCAAAAATTTCCCTTTAAAAAGTTTAAGACCAATTCTCCAAAACCGTTTTACCCCAGGTGAGTACCTCATATTACACGTACCATTCATCTATGTCTTGAAATAATAAATATGCAATATTTGTCACTGGCATTTTATTACCGTTATCTGCTAAGAGTTTGATTATTAAACTTAATGTATGTATGTTATTGTCCAGAGTTTTTCAGCACTTTAATCATAGCATCATTTTCCAAATTTATATGTGGATCTTCTGAAACTTTAAGTTCCAACGGTTCTTCATCTAACGGCCTGTCCTCCAAAAAGATATTGGCAAACAAATCTTCCATTGCATTGTCAACAATGTCCACATCATTGTCTTCAACCATACTATCATTATCGTGTAGCGATGTACTATAGGAAAAGTTTATTTTTTTCGGTGTTGATTGCCATTTCAATCTCTTTCGTGGCTGAAACGGCAATAATATGGTTGGGCGTCTTGAAACTTTTATCATCAAGTTTTCATTATTTGGCTCAATGAATTTGTTGTCTTTTTCCAAATTGTCTTGAATAACATGAAAGTTTTTGGATAGTTGTGTCACTTTCTTCTCTAATGCATTAACAGCTTTCACCTTCAGGATACAATCTCCATGTATTATTATTAAATGGTCTATGACTTCATTGAATATGTTGGAAAATTCAGAACAGCAGTAGCATAAAAAATGTGTAGACATTTTCTGTATATGCCATCCAGGATATCTGAAACAGATAAAATTATTTGTTTAACTCACTATATTCTACAAATAATTGTACAAAGAAACTCAGGAAATTGGGCAAGCGATCGTACAGAAGGCATACAAGTGACCGTACAGATTTTCATTGCATGTACGCATTTATAATCGATGATTTTACTGTATTCTAAGATACTACAATTTACCGATGTTTCAGTACTTCCAGAACTCTATTATCTAATTTCGAGTCTATTTATAACATTTAAGGGTGGTCATTAGTTTCAAAATCTGACAATTTTATCAGCGTGCATCTAGTTCGGGCGGTGAGTTTAGACGTGTTTTAATCACATTTTTATGCAAAATGGCTATATTTGATGTTTCAGAATAATGGTATTGTTAGATATAACACCAATATACAACAAACTGTGTGAGAATATTGTACTGCAATAACTTGTAAGAATGAGTTAACTTACCAACACAGGACAGCCTTTGGATGATAACACAACAATCTCTCGCTTCGTTACTCACAAATGACTGTACAACTCAAAATTTCCAAGTGACTGTACAGTTCATTTATACTCTGTGCACCCACTTTCCCCTGTAACCTTGGGCCTGGGCAAAAACAGCCAAATTTCAGGAAAACTTTAAAAATCTTCTCATTATAGAAAGCACTGGAAAACAGATTATAAGCATAATTAATCGTCATAAAAATTGTGAATTGCATGTCCCTGGGTCTTACGGTTTGACCCTTTGGGGTGGGTACTACTTTACTAAATCTATATAAGAGAAAATGATGTGATTTATTGATACATGTGATATTCAAAATCCATGTTTGGATTTTTGCTGCTTCTCAAAGGACAAAATTTGGAAAATAGATTCATATGGCTTTACCCCATCAAGGTTAATCAGGTGACTGTTAAGGCCCATGGGCCTCTTGTTAAATTACTTATTTTATTTCCTGTAATAGGATTATAACTTCTATAGAGATAAAATGAAAATTGTGTTACCATCACATCTAATCATTACGAATTTCTTGAATTTCCAAAAATATGTACCGCTAGGGGGCATTGTTAACATGAAACTGTTGTGTTATTATAATTAAAACAACAACAGAGCTGAAACGAAAGCTGAGACTTCATAATATAAGTGTACAGATTATTGATAATTTCTGTCAGATGTCAAAACATCGGATAGGAACAATGCAGACTACTTTAAAGATTAAATTTAAATAAGAGACATTGATTTTCTGCAAAATGTATATAAAGTTCTCATCTTTAGTTCAGTGGGTGGGTGTGAACTATTGTACTCGTTTTATAGGGTAAGTCATTTTTAGTAACCACTACCAATATATGAATGAAATTCGATGTGTGTTTTTACACTACAATAGTATAAAGGGGACTCAAAGGGATGAGTAGCGTAACTCTATTTTGATTTTAGGCAGAATTATGGCCCATTTTATTCTTGCATGAGACTATAATTTACAAGAGTATGGGCATCTTGTAAAATTATTATGTACACAATGTCATATACATTTATATTACAGATGAGGATGATAGTGATAGTGAGTTTAATGACGGAGATGAGATGGCCGAGTTTGATCTGTTTATATTACAGATGAGGATGATAGTGATAGTGAGTTTAATGACGGAGTTGAGATGGCCGAGTTTGATCTGTTTATATTACAGATGAGGATGATAGTGATAGTGAGTTTAATGGCGGAGTTGAGATGGCCGAGTTTGATCTGTTTATATTACAGATGAGGATGATAGTGATAGTGAGTTAAATGGCGGAGTTGAGATGGCCGAGTTTGATCTGTTTATATTACAGATGAGGATGATAGTGATAGTGAGTTTAATGGCGGAGATGAGATGGCCAAGTTTGATCTGTTTATATTACAGATGAGGATGATAGTGATAGTGAGTTTAATGGCAGAGTTGAGATGGCCGAGTTTGATCTGTTTATATTACAGATGAGGATGATAGTGAGTTTAATGACGGAGTTGAGATGGTCGAGTTTGATCTGTTTATATTACAGATGAGGATGATAGTGAGTTTAATGATGGAGTTGAGATGGCCAAGTTTGATCTGTTTATATTACAGATGAGGATGATAGTGATAATGATTTTAATGACGGAGATGTGTTATATTACAGATGAGGATGATAGTGATAGTGAGTTTAATGGCGGAGATGAGATGGCTGAGTTTGATCTGTTTATATTACAGATGAGGATGATAGTGATAATGATTTTAATGACGGAGATGTGTTATATTACAGATGAGGATGATAGTGATAGTGAGTTTAATGGCGGAGATGAGATGGCTGGGTTTGATCTGTTTATATTACAGATGAGGATGATAGTGATAATGATTTTAATGACGGAGATGTGTTATATTACAGATGAGGATGATAGTGATAGTGAGTTTAATGACGGAGATGAGATGGCCGAGTTTGATCTGTTTGGACGGCTAGAGGAATCCCGAGCTAAACTTGAGGAAGAATTGGGTGCTGAAAAACTTATACAGGTTTACAAAACAGTGCAGGTAAGTCAATAGTATTGAATATATATGGAATCTCTTTATTTATAAAAAATAGTATGTTACATTTGAAATAGAGTACTTCTTAATCATGTGTTTAAATTTAAAATAAATGATTTTTGTTTGTTTACCCAATGTTATCTGGATGCAATCTCAGTAACAGCAGACACAGTACAAACATGTCTTCCGTGGCTTAGTGGTTAAGGCGTCCGCCTCAGAAGTGGGAGGTCGAAGGTTCGAATCCTGGTGGAAGCACTTGGATTTTTTTTTGATGTGGCTGGTTGCTCACCCAGCAGCTAGTTAAATTGAGGGGTACCGAGTGTCTAACAGCTTGACGCCTGGCAATGGTAGCTTTCGGGAAGTAACTGTGTACAGCATAAAGGTGTCTCATAAGCCAAGTGTGGCTGGCCCTTTCAATAGGATGACACTATAATAAACAAACACTTTACTTTACTTTTACATGTTCATTATAGATTTAACTACACACCTATACAAAACAGTTTCTAATACTGTTTTCGCAGTAACTTTTGGGCAGTCTAGTGTCTCATATATCTTGTGGCAAAATTTTCTTTCTGAGCCTCAAACCCATGAAAGATATAATATAAAAAAAACCCAACTATTTTTGTTCTGTTCAGGCACTGCAGGAAGATGAGGATGAGAACATGGAAGAGGGGGCCAGGATCGCCACAGATCTCCTTGGCAAGGAAAAGGAGCACCTGTACCCAAAAATATTCCAACTAGTTATGGCTGACACTGCTTTTACTGATGGTAAGGATATATGATTTATTTATTTCACAATAACAACAGTTCAGATGTATTCTATGTACATGCATCTCTGTCCACATGTATCTCAGTTATGTCATGTATCTCTGTGTACATGCATCTGCGTACATGCATATCTGTGTACATACATCTGAGTTGTGTCATGCATCTCTGTGTACATACATCTCAGTTATGTCATTATCACTGTGTACATGCATCTCAGTTATGCCATGTATCTCTGTGTACATGCATATCTGTGTACATACATCACTGTGTACATGCATCTGAGTTGTGTCATGCATCTCTGTGTACATACATCTCAGTTATGTCATTATCACTGTGTACATGCATCTCAGTTATGCCATGTATCTCTGTGTAAATGCATCTCAGTTATGTCATGTATCTTCTATGTGTCCATGCATCTCAATTATTTCATGTATCTCTATGTACATGCATCTATGTAGAGTACATGCATATATGCATCTCATGTATATATGTGTACATACATCTCTGTGTACATGTATCTCTATGTACATGCATCTCTGTGTACATGCATCTCAATTATGTCATGTATCTTCTATGTGTCCATGCATCTCAATTATTTCATGTATCTCTATGTACATGCATCTATGTAGAGTACATGCATCTCAGTTATGCCATGTATCTCTGTGTACATGCATATCTGTGTACATACATCACTGTGTACATGCATCTGAGTTGTGTCATGCATCTCTGTGTACATACATCTCAGTTATGTCATTATCACTGTGTACATGCATCTCAGTTATGCCATGTATCTCTGTGTACATGCATCTCAGTTATGTCATGTATCTTCTATGTGTCCATGCATCTCAATTATTTCATGTATCTCTATGTACATGCATCTATGTAGAGTACATGCATATATGCATCTCATGTATATATGTGTACATACATCTCTGTGTACATGTATCTCTATGTACATGCATTTCTGTGTATATGCATCTCAGTTATGTCATGTATCTTCAATGTGTCCATGCATCTCAATTATGTCATGTATCTCTGCGTACATGCATCTCCATGTACATACATCTCTGTGCAAATGCATCTCATCTCTGTAGAGTACATGTATCTCTGTTCGGTCATGCAAATATATGTACAATCATCTCTTTGTACAAGTATCTCTGTTCAGTCATGCAAATATATGTACATCCATCCCTGTGTACATGCATCTCTGTTCAGTCATGCAAATATATGTACATCCATCCCTGTGTACATGTATCTCTGCTCAGTCATGCAAATATATGTACATTCATCCCTGTGTACAAGCATCTCTTTTCAGTCATGCAAATATATGTTCATCCATCCCTGTGTACATGTATCTCTGTTCAGTCATGCAAATATATGTACATCCATCCCTGTGTACATGTATCTCTGTTAAGTCATGCAAATATATGTACATCCATCCTTGTGTACATGTATCTCTGTTCAGTCATGCAAATATATGTACATCCATCCCTGTGTACATGTATCTCTGTTCAGTCATGCAAATATATGTACATCCATCCCTGTGTACATGTATCTCTGTTCAGTCATGCAAATATATGTACATCCATCCCTGTGTACATGTATCTCTGTTCAGTCATACAAATATATGTACATTCATCCCTGTGTACATGTATCTCTGTTCAGTCATACAAATATATGTACATCCATCCCTACATGTACATATTGTGTTTGAGTCATTCCTTTTGATATCTGATGTCTCAGTCTGCACAAGATTGCTTTTTAATGGAGCGTAGCGAAGGCTGAAATGCAGGAGTGTCCATACTAATTAGCATATCGCATAGCAACAATAATAATAGTCCCTGAAGCAAATGTTACTTGCTTTCTGCTTGAAAAGTTTAACCTATCGTCAATATTGATTTCGACATTCGATTCAGAAATGTTTAACATTATCACAGAAAAGTTCTGTAATATGCCTTACGCCATATAGATTCAGATCATTTCATTTAAAAGTACATTTGTACATAATAAAGTCACGAAAAATTTACGACATAATCAACGAGCCGATTTGTAGTTGTCGTTAAAGAAGTGACGTTTTTGGGTAAACAAAGCCATTAAGGACACCAGAGAGAGTGTTGTAAAAACAAACCTAGTGGTCATTGGAATATGCAACCTGTCAAAAAATAGGTGGCTATGGAGAATGAAAACAAGTAAGTTGGCATCTTTTAATTGCTTAATTGTTATTTGAGAGATGTGGTGAATTGCATTTCTAAATTTTACTGTAAAAATAAAACACATCTGTAAAAATGGAGAAACAAAAATACAATGAATTTACTCTTAAAGAAAATGATACTCTTATTAATTATAGCAATTTTAAATGATGATAAAGAATGAAACTGTTGTTATAATTTTTATATTTTCATGACATCTTACTGTTTTCTTTTTTGTTTTCAGGGTCCTGACAATGACGAAATGGAAGTCCAAATACGTTCATTGATAAGGATAGAATGCAAGAAATGAAGGGAAACTACCCTTCTAAGGACCCGACGAGAAGAACTATATCTACTCATGCATAATGTTAAAATATTTAATGTGTTGTCTTTACTTGTTATTATTTTATGTATGTAAATAAAAGAAAAACCATACAATATATTTATTTTAATTATCGCCTTGTTATTACATGTGCATGCATTTAAAATAATGATAATAATTGTAAAAACAGCAAGAAATCCATAATTAGAATAAAAAGGATTTATTTTTTTATTATTATTATCATTGGTATAACAGTAAATGCACCCATATGCACAAAATAGTATACATCAACTTACAATTACGGTTACATAGGCCTGCAACTTTTGCCAATGACTAAGTCTGGCAAATACAGCACTGAACCTTGCATGGAAGTGTATAGGCATAGTACCACCATCGGAAAAAGGAAGTGCTTCAGTGGGGTAGTCGCATAATGGTGGTTATAAATAATCCTCGTTTCTTTTTCTTTAAAAATGCATTTTCCTTATTTTAATGCTCTTTTTTTTTTAATTAAATGGCAATTTGATGTATTTTGAACATTTTGATAGCATTGTCATGTTTGAATTGTGAATTTAGAAAAAAAAATTGATGCTTGGAAATTGGGGTATGAATACATGATTTCTTAAGTCTACTTTCACTTTGTCAACAGTGTACACACTGAGCAGAAAAAAAAATCTCTTATATGACACATGTCCCCTACTTTTCTCATTATATTTTGATAGTGCAGAGGTTGACAAACAGTAAAATGTAGGTTTCACTTTTTCATTTGGGAATTCTATGAATGACAAGCCTTCAAACTTTTACTATTTACTATAGAATAAAGAACAAAAATCAATGGTGGGTTTACACCTATAGTAATTTTTTTTGGTGATTATGGTAGTTTAGGCATTGCTTATGAAAAATCAGCTTGATGACATCTTGTCATCATTGAGCATTTTGAAATATTCAAGATGGCCACCAAGATGGTGGCAAATGAATTGAAAATATATTTTCGGTACATTTTAGTTTTATAAATGCAAATAAAATGTTTTTCATTAATTGATTTTATTAAGTAAATATGTTACTACTATCTAAAATATAAAACTTACACGATTGACAATATATGCGAATGGAATATTCTTAAATAATGTCGAAAATTGTCCAAATTTCCCACTACAATGATATAGGTATATATACAGCTGTTGTAATACCTTGGTGCAGTCTATCTCTGTTTTGTTTTACTAATCTTGTCAAACTACATAATTTGTAACTAGTAATTCACTTTCACGTGGAATAGAAAAAAAGGTAAACGCAATGTTCATGTTATGATAAGTAGGCAGTTTTCATCATAATGAACATGCTTTAATTTGGTAGGGTAACAAACATGTTGGATTGAAAAAAGTTCCCTGAGAATGTTAGATCATTATTTAAGCAGTGGAGTTGTTCATGCGAAACATTTTAATATATAGAGTTGGAAACTGATTTTAACAATTTCGCTGAGAGAAGTAAACCAACGAAGTAATGAGTAGAAGATGTAATAAAACCTTATTTATAATGGGTATGTACATCAGAGCTGAGAGAAAAACTGACTGGCCTTTGCATTTGGTATCAGTTAAGCTTATGATGTCATATAAATTACTCATGGTATGAAATCTACAACCTCAGGTCCATGGAAAGTACTTTCATAATTTTATCAAGTGTGATATGCTTATTGAAACCTAGTTTGTGAGATATAGACATGACTAGAGGGTAATACTTGGTATTAATCTGAAGTCAGAATGACTGGAAATATGGGGATTGAGTTTGCATGTTTGCATAGAGTTGAAGATATTTTGTCAAGTATGAGTACCAATGATGATTAATGCAAAGACCTTATCCAATCTCGATTATAAACATGTATTGAACAACGCGACTAAACTAAACACCCATATTCTATTATGTTAATATCTTCAGAGGTTAAATAGCTCCACAGAAGTAAATGCTGATAAAGCAGTTGCCCATGGTAGTAAGCAAATATGAAAGAAATTTGACTGACAGCAGTTTCCATCAAATGATTTCGTAAACTGTTGAGACATAGACTGTGTCAAAGAGACAAATAAAGGCAGGAGATGCTAAATTATTTGGTACGACTCTTATATACTCAAGATAAGGATTGCAGACAAGTTCACATTATATAGATATTACAAACCTGTACCGACATTATTGGTTACTGATACATGAAATCTCAGAATCACGAAATCAATGACAGTAGTAACAGACAACTAAATATATTCATAGACAAGTCTGCTGTTCTGTAATGGCCATTAGATGGTACTTGGAAATATTATTTTGAGAACTTAGAGGTTTAATACATAGAAACTAAGATGTTACCTAGTTTTCAACAGATATTCGCCATTCAGCACAAAATGTATCACATGCTCTAGTAGAGAAAACACAGGCATGCAGGATACATTTTAACAATTCAACCTAAATATGCCAATTCCAGCTCAGAAATTAATTTTAACAGTAACAGAAATGACACCAACTTATAGCAAACAAATAGTTCCATGAAAGACATACACATGTTCATAAACTTGTTGTTACATGTAATGGAGAAAATTACATACCAGTTGAGATAAATAAATATATTGTTATTAAAAGGGATGACATTAAAATCACACACGAGGAGAAAGATAATATCCTCGCACAAGTGATCATAGCAGCACATAAACTAAACAGAGGTATAACAGCAATTTCAATTGATACTGATGTATTTGTACTTTAACTTCATCATTATCTTTAGGAAACCCTAATAAATCTGTGCCAAGGGGATCACATGTAAAGGAACTGTAGACATAAATATAACAACCATGAGCTGCCTGGTTGCAATAAAGTGGCAAGGTATCTGAAAACAAATAGTCTTAAAAATATGAAGTTTCAGTAGTCACTAAAGTTGGTAGGCGATGTTAATTGTAAAACAATGCATACTTTAAATACTTTACCATTAACACTATATTCGAAGCTTTGCTGGAAATGCAAAAGAGCCCACAGACAGGCATGTATATGGAAACATTCATTGGATTCTGACCAACCAAGCATTGGTACCCAAGCACTTTCCTAAGGCCGTTCCAACAGAGCTAGCATTTTCTCCTGCAGGATAATTGAAGATGATCAAATGTTAACATCTGATGGCATAAAATGACGCTAGATATTCAAACAAATCAAACTTGTTTAGGAAAATGGTTGTCATATTAAAGGCCATGTGCTTTTAATTGCAAATGTGTTTGTCACATAAACACCAAACACATCAAGCGTATTTTCTATCTTGATATTGCATTTCTAGCAAATTGGCGGCCATTTTGAACACCGCGTCATCTTGTTTAGTTCAAAATCAAACACATTAAAATCATCCTTTGGTATGGATTTTTTTTATATATATTTGTTTCTTTTATTTATTTTTATGCCCCCCCCCCCCCAAAAAAATTTTGTTATGCCCCCCAAAAAAATATTTTTGGGTGGCATATAGTAATCGCAGCGTCCGTCCGTCCTTCTGTCTGGTATTTCGTTTCCGACCTGTAACTTTGTCATGCATAGATGGATTTTGTTGATACTTGCTACAACATAGTATAACGACGTGTCGTGAGTAAGACCCACACTCGTACCTCAAAGGTCAAAGTCACAATTTGAGTTTGTTTGACAACACTTTGAGTTTGTGTGAGATTTCGTTTCCGGCCTGTAACTTTCTCATGCATAGATGGATTTTGTTGATACTTGCTACAAATGATACACATAACATGACGACATGTCGCGAGTAAGACCCACACCCATACCTCAAAGGTCAAGGTCACAATTTGAGTTTGTTTGACAACACTTTGAGTTTGTGTGAGATTTTGTTTCCGGCCTGTAACTTTGTCATGCATTGATGGATTTTGCTGATACTTGCTACAAATGATCAACATAACATATCATATATTTTTATTTTCACAGACCATTTGGGGGGCATGTGACACTTAACAGTGACATTTCTTGTTTATCTGAATATTGCTTTTCGACCAAATTGGCGAAAATTTTGAACGCCATCTTGTTTATTTTAAAAACTCAATGATGACAAAATGACATCCAACATAAAATCAAAGAACTAAATATAGATTATCATTTGAGCAATAAAATATTACTATACACTCTCATGTGTGAAGTTACTTACGGAGACGGGGTGTGCTCGAGTACTGGTTAATCCCAGGAAACAGTGGTTAGGTTAACTGATCGTCTGTTAGCCCTCGATGGCATAAAAATGACGCTAAATATTCAATCAATCAATCAATCATGTGTGAAAAATTGTATACCTGATAGTAATTCACATTTAAATATTGCATTTCAAGAAATGGCGGCCATTTTGGATGCCATCTTGTTTATTTCAAAATGTTCAATGATGACAAAATGTCATCCAACAAAATATCAAATCACTATCATTTTAGCCAAAAAAGGTTACTATACATTCTCATCTATGAATAATTTTATACCTAATAGTAATTTCCATCTAAATATTGCATTTCGAGCAATTTGGGGCCATTTTTGCCACCATTTTGTTTCAAAATGCCCAATAATGACAAAATATCATCTCAGTTTGTACGTTTAACATCAAACATGTAAAAAATGTCCATTAGTATGAATAATGTCATACCTAATAGTTCTCTTCCAAATATTGCATTTTGAGCAAATTGGCGGCCATTTTGGACGCCATCTTGTTTATTTCAAAATGCTCAATGATGACAAAATGTCATCCGACATAAAATTAAAGAACTATATATAGACTACCATTTTAGCCAAAAAAATTTACGATACACTCTTATGCAAGGTTCAGTGAAAATACCCGCATTATCTACAAAACTTTTTTCAGTACAGTAACAGATACACATCCCTTACCCACCCTATCTCATTTCTTGTTTCATGTATTTCTGAGAGAAACACTGAAATGTGTCTATGTTTTTTATTTGAATTAGCTACGATTTTCTTACAAGAATTGCTTCATAAATGGTCAATACCAGTATTTCCCCCTGTGGCGAGTGTATAACTATCAATCCTTGGTTTGTGAATTTGAATCTCATTCGGCCACAGTCGTCATTGATTGATATATGACATTACGTCTCATTGTCACATCTCTCTCCGCTGATTCAAGTGGGAAAGTTATCTGTTACTTGCTGAGATGGGTTCACTCGAGTACTGTTTAACCTTCCAGGATCCCCGGAAAAAGAAGTTAGGTTAACTGATCGTCTTTTAGCCCTAGATATGCCTCTAGAGCAATGACTCTAAATATTCAAACAAACAAACAAACAAATGGCGCCTCTCAGTACCTAGATTCCTTTGATTAAAGTTTACCAACATGACAGTGAAGAATAATGTCATCAGAGATATGGATTTTTTTTCTGTTCAGTCTTGCAATTGACTATAGTTGGCCTGGTATATATAACCAATTATGTGAAAAGATGTGTACATATAAAGGGCCCTGGCGCAATAAACTATCTATAGAAAAATAGCTCATTTTGTGTGTGTATATGGGAAAATGGTTATAATTAAATTATAAGTTGATATTTGTTTTATATTTTAGATAATCTTAGTTGATCATATGCAAGGAAGAACAGATGAAAATTCAATATATTGAACAATAGACGGCATAGCTGCTTCGGATCAGTACAGAAAGTGTCACCACAGTAGTTCTCACAAATCACTTTCATATATCATATATAAATATAAACATACTTAACAACTTAACAACGTAAGTATGGGTAGATATGACATAAATGATAAACCAAGACAAAATTTTCCTACCTTGTTAATAAATTTAAAACATTAATTGCAGTCTACAGTGATTTTGTAACATCATAATAATGAATGTATAAAAATGATAGCAGATCTGGATTCAAGATCAGAGTAAATATTCATAAACTGGTGTTGTTAAAGTTGTTAAGTATACAATACAGCTAATAGTGGAGATGGACATTACCCTATTGATCTGTTCATTAAGTATATAATGCAGCTAATAGTGGAGATGGACATTACCCTAGTGATCTGTTCATTAAGTATATATTGCAGCTAATAGTGGAGATGGACATTACCCTAGTGATCTGTTCATTAAGTATATAATGCAGCTAATAGTGAAGATGGACATTACCCTATTGATCTGTTAATGCATTAAGTATATATTGCAGCTAATAGTGGAGATGGACATTACCCTATTGATCTGTTCATTAAGTATATGATACAGCTAATAGTGGAGATGGACATTACTCTAGTGATCTGTTCATTAAGTATATAATACAGCTAATAGCGGAGATGGACATTACCCTAGTGATCTGTTCATTAAGTATATCAGTTGGTAATTAACCATTTTAATCTATTTAAAAAGTAATAAGTTTAAAAGAAACAGCTTTTAAAATGATTTAAGGAAGAAAACTAAAAATTAACAAACACACCAGATATGCAAATAGCTTGACTCCGTCTACACACATTTAATAACAATCCAGTTGGAATCATGATCATTTATGTATAATTACATGTACAATGGTTATATTTTATGGAGAATAGAAATACAATGTATGTGTATATTACATTTAAACCTAGATAACAATATTGGGGCTAGATCTAGTGTCATTTTATTGGTATTTACATGTCATATGTGATATGTAACTTACTGATTGGTATTTACATGTAATATAATATTATGATAATATGTAACTTACTGATTGGTATTTACATATCATATATGATAATATGTAACTTACTGATTGGTAATTACATGTCATATATGATAATATGTAACTTACTTATTGGTATTTACATGTCATATAATATTATGATAATACGTAACTTACTGATTGGTATTTACATGTCATATATGATACTATGTAACTTACTAATTGGTATTTACATGTCATATATGGTAATAGGTAACTTACTTATTGGTATTTACATGTCATATATGATACTATGTAACTTACTGATTGGTATTTACATGTCATATATGATAATGTAAAACTTACTGATTGGTATTTACATGTCATATATGATACTATGTAACTTACTTATTGGTATTTACATGTCATATATGATAATATAAAACTTACTGATTGGTATTTACATGTCATATATGATACTATGTAACTTACTGATTGGTATTTACATGTCATATATGATACTATGTAACTTACTGATTGGTATTTACATGTCATATATGATAATATAAATCTTACTGATTGGTATTTACATGTCATATATGATACTTTGTAACTTACTTATTGGTATTTACATGTCATATATGGTAATAGGTAACTTACTTATTGGTATTTACATGTCATATATGATACTATGTAACTTACTTATTGGTATTTACATGTCATATATGATACTATGTAACTTACTTATTGGTATTTACATGTCATATATGATACTATGTAACTTACTGATTGGTATTTACATGTCATATATGATACTATATAACTTACTGATTGGTATTTACATGTCATATATATGATAATATGTAACATTTACATGCCATATATGATAATATGTGACTTACTTATTGATATTCACATGTCATATATGATACTATGTAACTTACTGATTGGTATTAACATGTCATATATGATACTAATTATGTCACTTACTGATTGGTATTTACATGTCATATGTGATAATAACTATGTCACTTAATGATTGGTTGGTATTTACATGTCATATAATATTATGACAATATGTAACTTACTTATTGGTATTTACCTGTCATATATGATGATATGTAACTTACTTATTGGTCCACTGCGGTCCCGTTATAACGCGGTCCGATATAACGTGAATTCCGTTATAACGTGGTTTTTGCTTGGCTCCCATTTTTCGGCGGGGTGGAAAAGTCCCGATATAAAACTTGAAAATCTGCACCAATGATCAAATGACAACCAAACAATAGATCGTCGCCATGTTTTGATTTGATAATCGCTCATCTTCTACTCACCAATTAGCCTTGATTATAACGAACTATTACACCCATTACCTCATGGTGGTTTAAAGGATAGTTTAAGTGATTGATTCATGCCAGCATTGACTATTAACAGTTTGTAACAATCCCGAGTGTTTCAATACATGCTGTCACGCGCCAAACACGGAAGCCATATGCAAACTTTGTTTTTATCGAGTGATCAACGAAGCGATTGACAGGTATTAATATATCGCGGGTATCTTATCGGATCATAAACACTAACTTATTTTTATTATTTTATTGTTATTAATACTTCAGATATACATTTTTAATATTTTAACACTAACAGCAATGAGTTTAAATTGAAGCGCGATTTTTTATATAGACATCGGTTTTTCTCCTTCCGGGTTAAACGGAAATGGCTGCCAATTTTAGAATAATCAAAACACGAAAACGTTTTTCTTTCTTTTCTTTTTTTTGTTTTATTTTAAACATATCTAAGTGTATCTGCTGTAACCATATACGCGTTGTATCATATTAAATGCCAACAATACCATTCACTTAGAGTCGTACAGCACAATAGGTGTGAATAACCGACATCGATTTTTTTGGAGGTAATTATCGCTATAACGCGGTCCGCTTATAACGCGATTTCGTTTTGTGGACCCCAAGAACCGCGTTATAATGGGACCAGAGTTACATGTCATATGTGATAATATGTAACTTAATGATTGGTTGGTATTTACATGTCATATATGATAATATGTAACTTAATGATTGGTTGGTATTTACATGTCATATGTGATAATATGCAACTTAATGATTGGTTGGTATTTACATGTCATATATGATAATATGTAACTTAATGATTGGTTGGTATTTACATGTCATATGTGATAATATGCAACTTAATGATTGGTTGGTATTTACATGTCATATGGTGATAATATGTAACTTACTGATTGGTTGGTATTTACATGTCATATGTGATAATATGTAACTTAATGATTGGTTGGTATTTACATGTCATATGGTGATAATATGTAACTTACTGACTGGTTGGTATTTACATGTCATATGTGATAATATGTAACTGACTGATTTTCTAAAATAAAATGTTTTCTTGTTTTGGACCATTCCATTATTATTTAGAAATGGTGTGAATAAAGATAATTAGAACTAATCCATGATAACACTGTGAATAACACATGCACTCTTATCTGGGCGTACTTTGTAAATGTTATCTTTGATTTGACCAGCAAGCCAACAGTTTAGTGATGCTTGATAATTTGACTGCTTTATGGGCTTTGTTGTATGTTTTCATTGTTAAACATTTGCTTTACCTATGCTAGTATTAACTTTGCAATTTAAAAAAACAAAAATCATGTAAATTCTCCGTCCAACTTCTTATGTATGATTTTTGTTGTTGCTTAATTCCTGTTAATATTGAAATCAATATATATACATGTATATATATACATGTATATATATCAAATATGTTAAACATACCTAAATTTACATTCTGGTATGATCTTCTAAATGATAATGCTGTAGTTTTAAAGTCATTTTATAAATTAGGCTTTCTGTTGCAGCTTTAAGTCATAATATCCGTCCAGATAATTTATTACATTAGAATTATTTTGTCATATTACTGTTCATGACATGTACACCTAGAACAGATCCATGTTTGTCAGTATTCTGTAGGGCTGTCATTAAAGGGAAGCACAACACCATCTCTGAAATTATATATCTACCTGATGTAAATATAAAATTAGAATATCCCAGCATGTATGCTGACCTTTTATTTTGTTTCTATTTTGGCAGCCCGGCCCAGTAAGCTCAGTCGGTTGCATGTCTGACTATCAATCCATCAATCCAGGGATTGGGAGTTTGAATTGCCGGCCAGTCTATGTGATATTTAATATACAACATCACATCTCATTGTCATATGTCTCTCACTGCTTGTTAAAGTTAGAAACTGATCATTTACTTGCCCAGATGGGTGTACTCGAGTAGTTTGTACTGGTTAACCTTCTCGGATTTCAGGAAAGAGTGGTTAGGTCCTCAATGGCATAAAGATGACACTAAATATTCAAACAAATTATTAAAATATGTCGTATTTTGCAGACCTTTGGTCATCTTTTGACACAGTACTTATATTGTATTGTTACAGTACTTATATTGTATTAATACAGTGTTTATTATATTGTATTAATACAGTGTTTATTATATTGTATTGATACAGTAACTTTATTGTATTGTTACAGTACATATTGTAATGATTCAATACTTACATTGTATAAACATATTACTTATATTGTATTGTTACAGTACTTATATTTTATTGATACAATACCTGTATTGTATTGCTACCATATTTATATTGTATTGATACAATACTTCTAGTGTATTGATACAATATTTATAGTGTATTGATACAATACTTATAATGTATTGTTACAGTGTTTTATAATATTGTATTTACATAGTGCTTATATTTTATTGTTACAGTACTTATATTGTATTAATGCAATACTTATATTGATAAAGTATGTATATTGTATTGATACATTATTTTATTGTATTGATTCAATACTTATTATCCCCCGCCACTGCTAGTAGAGTGGAGCGGGGGATATAGAAATGGGCTGCGTCTGTCCATGCGTGCGTGCATCCCCTGCACCATATCTCCTTCAGTTGTGATTGGAATTTTAAATAACTTGGCACAAATGTTCACTAGGACAAGACGATTTGTCGAAGGTCAAGGACATAGCTCAAGATCAAGTGTTTGAAAATCCAATGTATACACTGTGCTTCCTCTTATCCGGACCGTATCTTCTTTAGTTGTGATTGGAATTTTAAGTAATTTGGCACAAATGTTCACTAGGACAAGATGATGTGTCATGCGAATGACTTGGGTCTGTTCGTCAAAGGTCTAGGTCATAGCTCAAGGTCAAGTGTTTGAAAATCCAATGTGTTTCGTCCTGTCCAGACCGTATCTTCTTTGGTTGTGATTGCATTTTTAAATAACTTGGCACAAATGTTCACTAGGAAAAGACGATGTGTCACGCGATGACTTGGGTCGGTTCGTAAAAGGTCAAGGTCACAGCTCTGTCTATCCGTCTGCTGCTGTCCGGACCTTATCTTCTTTAGCTGTTATTGGATTTTAAATAACTCGGCACAAATGTTTACTAGGACAAGATGATGTGTCATGTGAATGACTTGGGTCTGTTCTTCAAAGGTCAAGGTCGTAGCTCCATCGGCCACTGCTGTCCCGACCGTATCTTTAGTTGTGATTGGATTTTTAAATAGATTGGCACAAATGCTAACCAGCCCAAGACGATGTGTCATGCGAATTTTGGGTCTGTTCATCAAAGACAGTTTTTGTTTTGTTTTGGGGTTATAACTTACATATTTATGGTTCAATTTAGAACATTACACTAGTGCTCACTTGGACAAGAAAATGTGTCATATGACAGTATTTCAGTTTGCAGCATTTACATGTGATTTTTGTGCTCGGCAACTTTTTCATTTTGTATAATTTAAATCCACTTCTCTGGAAATGCCTCCAAGGGTTAATGAGGTGGCGGGCAATATGACCACATTAGTGGCAACCTCTTGTATTGTATTGATATAGTACATATAATGAATCGTTACAGCACTTTTATTGTATTGTTACAGTACTTATATTGTATTATAACCGTATTTATATTGTATTGATTCAGTATTCATATAGTACTTATATTGCATTGGTATAGTACTTATATTGCATTGGTACAGTACTTATATTGCATTGGTACAGTACTTATATTGCATTGTTACAGTACTTATATCACATTGATATAGTACTGATATTGTATTCATGCAGTACTTATATTGCATTGATATAGTACTCATATTGTATTGTTTCAGTACTTGTATCACATTGATATAGTACTGATATTGTATTGATGTAGTACTGGTATTGTATTGATATAGTACTGGTATTGTATTGATATAGTACTGATATTGTATTGATATAGTACTGGTATTGTATTGATATAGTACTGATATTGTATTGATATAGTACTGATATTGTATTGATATTGTACTGATATTGTATTGATACAATTTTTGTAATATTGATGCATTTTTCTGTTCTGCTGCCCGAAACTTTAAATTTTGGTGCGTTGACCCACTTTCTTGTTTGTTAGTAATTTAGACACGGCAAGTCATCTTGGAAGTCTTTCAATCAAACTACTTGTTTCAGGTTTTTTTTTACCGTTTCTGCTTTCCTGAAGATAATTAAAAGGTGAATAAATGCTTTTGCAAGATTTGTAAACATCACATATATCAAATGACATATTGTAATATAATTGTCTTGATATATCAAATGTATTGTACTATTTTTGTCTTGATATATCAAATGTACTGTAATATAAGAGGCCTTATCTTAGCAGTAAAACTGCACATTTACATCAAACATCCTATATTATGGATCTTCTGTTCAATAATTTATATTGTATTTTGTCTCTGTAGTGTAATTTCTTTAATTTTGTTAACCAAATACTAAATCGCAGACTGCAAAAAGTCACTCAGTATCGGTTATGTTAAAACGGAAAATGCAGACCTGTGTATTAATGAATTTCTCATAAATTAGATGACAAAATCAACTTTTATTTTCGAATGGGATCTTCCTCTTTGTGATTCAATAAACTTTCTATCATTTACTGAACAAATAGTTAAATTAGGTGATGCATCTTTAATGTCTTGATATTGATATATCAAATGTATTAAGATATTAATGTCTCGATATAATATTAATGTCTCGATCTAATATTAATGCCTCAATATAATATTTATGTCTTGGTATAATATTACATGTGATGCCTTGATATAATATTAATGTCTCGATATAATATTAATGTCTTGGTATAATATTTATGCCTAGATATAATATTAATGTCTTGATATAATGTTAATGTCTCGATATAATATTAATGTCTCGATCTAATATTAATGCCTCAATATAATATTTATGTCTTGGTATAATATTACATGTGATGCCTTGATATAATATTAATGTCTCGATATAATATTAATGTCTTGGTATAATATTTATGCCTAGATATAATATTAATGTCTTGATATAATGTTAATGTCTCGATATAATATTAATGTCTCGATCTAATATTAATGCCTCAATATAATATTTATGTCTTGGTATAATATTACATGTGATGCCTTGATATAATATTAATGTCTCGATATAATGTTAATGCCTCAATATAATATTAATGTCTTGATATAATATTAATGTCTTGATATAATATTTATGCCTAGATATAATATTAATGTCTTGATATAATGTTAATGCCTCAATATAATATTAATGTCTTGATATAATATTAATGTCTTGATATAATATTTATGCCTAGATATAATATTAATGTCTTGATATAATGTAAATGCCTCAATATAATATTAATGTCTTGATATGCCTCAATATAATATTAATGTCTTGATATAATATTAATGTCTTGATATAATATTTATGCCTAGATATAATATTAATGTCTTGATATAATATTAATGTATCGATATAATATTAATGTCTTGGTATAATATTTATGCCTAGATATAATATTAATGTCTTGATATAATGTAAATGCCTCAATATAATATTAATGTCTTGATATAATATTTATGCCTAGATATAATATTAATGTCTTGATACAATGTTAATGCCTCAATATAATATTAATGTCTCGATATAATATTAATGTCTCGATCTAATATTAATGTCTTGGTATAATATTTATGCCTAGATATAATATTAATGTCTTGATACAATGTTAATGCCTCAATATAATATTAATGTCTCGATATAATATTAATGTCTCGATCTAATATTAATGTCTTGGTATAATATTTATGCCTAGATATAATATTAATGTCTTGATATAATGTTAATGCCTCAATATAATATTAATGTCTTGATATAATATTAATGTCTTGATATAATATTTATGCCTAGATATAATATTAATGTCTTGATATAATATTAATGTATCGATATAATATTAATGTCTTGGTATAATATTTATGCCTAGATATAATATTAATGTCTTGATATAATGTAAATGCCTCAATATAATATTAATGTCTTGATATAATATTTATGCCTAGATATAATATTAATGTCTTGATACAATGTTAATGCCTCAATATAATATTAATGTCTTGATATAATATTAATGTCTTGATATAATATTTATGCCTAGATATAATATTAATGTCTTGATACAATGTTAATGCCTCAATATAATATTAATGTCTCGATATAATATTAATGTCTCGATCTAATATTAATGTCTTGGTATAATATTTATGCCTAGGTATAATATTAATGTCTTGATATAATGTTAATGCCTCGATATAATATTAATGTCTTGATATAATATTAATGTCTTGATATAATGTTAATGCCTCAATATAATATTAATGTCTTGATATAATATTTATGCCTAGATATAATATTAATGTCTTGATATAATGTTAATGCCTCAATATAATATTAATGTCTCGATATAATATTTATGCCTAGATATAATATTAATGTCTTGATACAATGTTAATGCCTCAATATAATATTAATGTCTTGATATAATGTTAATGCCTCAATATAATATTAATGTCTTGGTATAATATTTATGCCAAGATATAATATTAATGTCTTGATATCATGTTAATGCTTCAATATAATATTAATGTCTTGATATAATATTAATGTCTCTATCTAATATTAATGTCTTCATATAATATTAATGTCTCGGTATAATATTAATGTCTCGATCTAATATTAATGTCTCGATATAATATTAATGTCTCGATCTAATATTAATGTCTTGATATACTTTTAATGCCTTGATATAATATTAATGTCTTGGTATACTTTTAATGCTGCGGTATAATATTAATGTCTTGATATATCATTATTAATATATCACTGTTGGCTTGGCCATCATTGATAGCCAAAGTTTTATGTGTTTTTGCTGGCTTCAGTATACCATTATTCTGGTATTAACATAAATGCCATAAAGTCCAGATTCAACTGTATGGTGTGAAGGGAGTCGCGTTTTATGTCTCTATAAATTTTAATTTGTCTATTTTTGCTTTTTGAGGCACCAGATCTTCTGGCGTCTCCTTAGATTCATAGTCTATAAAATCATCTCATTTCATATGCACCGTCTAACTGCTAAAGAGAAAGTAGTTCTTGATTTTTTTTATGTATCGGTCGGATAAAGGTAACTTTTCAATGTACGAAAAATAAAGTAGTGACATGAAAACGTGTTTGAGTCTTTATTTTTGATATCTGATGTCTGCAAACGATTGCTATTTACTACGAAGGCTGAAATGTCCGTACTAATTAGCATTTCACTAAACAATGAAAATAGTCCCTGAAGCAAATGTAATATTACTGGCTTTCTTTATGTCTTCGTCAATCATGGTGGATTTCAAATTGGTGTTAGATTCAAAAATGTTAAACATTATTACAGAAAAGTTCTGTAATATGCTGTATTAATAGGCTCTATGTCGTGTAGATTCAGATTCAGATCAGTCCATTTAAAGGGATTATATCGGCTAGTTACGCATACGGCTAAACTTATAAACCATATTATCTCAGACCAGTTCTTGAACTAGCCAAATCGGAGTATTAATGTCAGAGTTATGGCCCTTGAAACTTTAAACAACGCACTATTTGACGGTGTGTGCACTCTAGCACCCTCATTTTTCATTTCATCCTCATCAAACTTAGTTATATATGCATAATATCTCGAACAAGTTCTTCAGAATATTAATGTCAGAGTAATGGCCCTTGAATTGTCAAAAACTGCTCTATTTGACCTTGTGTGCACTCTAGCACCAGCATTTTTAATTTGATTCTCACCAAACTTATACAGTTTTTATATAACCATAAAATCTTGGATAAATTTTTGAACTGGCCAAATCAGGTAATCAGTGTCTGAGTTATGGCCCTTGAATTGTCAAAAATTGCATTATTTGACCTTATGTGCATTCTAGTACATGCAACTTTCACTTGATGTCAACCAAACTTATGTAGTAGTTGTTATATAACCATGATATCTTGGACAAGTTCTTGAACTGGTCAAATCTGATAATTACTGTCACAGTTTTGACCTTTGAATCATCAAAAATGTGTTTTTTGTTGTTGTGCACACTCTAGCATGTGCAGTTTTAATTTGATCCTCATTAAACTAATATAGTAGTTATAATTATAATATCTAGGACAAGTTTTTGAACTGGCCAAATTGGATAATTAGTGTTGGAGTTATGGCCCTTGAATTGTCAAAAATTGTGATATTTGACCCTGTGTTCATCTAGCACTTGCAGTTTTCATTTAATATTCGACAGACTTGCACAGTTATTATGTAACCATAATAATTATATTGAGCAAGTTCTTGAATTGGCCAATCGGATAAATATTGTCAGAGTTATGGCCCTTGAATTGTCAAAAATTATGTGTTTTTGATGTTGTGCGCACTCTAGCACTCACAGTTTATAATTCTTGAACTGGGCAAATTGGATTATAGATGTCGGGTGTTATGGTCCTTGAGCAACAAAAATTGCATTATATGAATATATGTACACTCTAGCACCTGCAAAAATTTGGCATTGTCTCCTCTGCTACAGTTGAGCGATTTAGGACCAAACTGGCCCTCTTGTTTAGCTCATCTGAGCAAAACTCAGGAATAGCTATTGTAATACATGCTAATGTCATTGGTTGAATTTGTCAGAATCACTGGTAAAGTCAATATTCATTAGGTTAAAACTGTCAGGAACCACTGGTAAAGTTAATATTCATTTGGTTAAAATTGCCAGGAATCACTGGTAAGGTTAATACTCATTTGGTTGAAATTGTCAGGAATCCCTGGTAAGGTCAATATTCATTTAGTTAAAATTGTTAGGAATCACTGGTAAGGTTAATATTCATTCAGTTGAAATTGCCAGGAATCACTGGTAATCACTGGTAAAGTCAATATTCGTTTGATTGAAATTGCCCAGAATCACTGGTAAAGATTCATTTGATTGAAATTGCTAGGAATCACTGGTAAGGTTAATATTCGTTTGGTTGAAATTGCCAGGGACCACTGGTAAGGTTAATATTCATTTGGTTGAAATTGACAGGAATCACTGGTAAAGATTCATTTGATTGAAATTGCCAGGAATCACTGGTAAAGATTCATTTGATTGAAATTGCCAGGAATCACTGGTAAGGTTAATATTCGTTTGGTTGAAATTGCCAGGGACCACTGGTAAGGTTAATATTCATTTGGTTGAAATTGACAGGAATCACTGGTAAGGTTAATATTCATTTGGTTGAAATTGCCAGGAATCACTGGTAAGGTAAATATTCATAAGGTTGAAATTGCCAGGAATCACTGGTAAGGTTGATATTGCCAGGAATCATTAATATTGTAACAGAATAAGATCCTAACTATACTATCTGTCTAAATAAGACTTACTTGTGAATTGTCAAAAAATGCTATATAAAACGTATGTTTAACGTAGCTATTTAAAAGCTTGCGGTATTGGCACCTGTGTCAACCAAATACAAGGTATAAAATAGAAATGCATCATATAAAACAATATTAAGCATTTGAAATAAGATTATCAAAACTGTGAAAATGCCAAGATTCAAATAAATGAAAATTAAATGGTCATTACCAGCCACAGGGTCAAGTTAAGTTGTTATTTAGAACAAAAATTAGCAACAATAGGACCTGACGGGCCCAATTAGCTCAGTTGGTTACGCTTCTGACTATCAATCCAGGGGTCGTGAGTTCGAATACCCCGCCCGACAAGTCTCTGTGATGATTGATATACGACATTGTGTCCACTTATCATTCCTCTCTCACCACTGATTCAAGTGGGAAAGTTATCAGTTACTTGCGGAGATCGGGTGTGCTTGAGTATTTGGTAATCCCAGGAAACAGTGGTTAGGTTAACTGATCGTCTGTTAGCCCTCGATGGCATAAAAACAACGCTAAATATTCAACCAACCAACCCAAGAGGACCTGAATCGCTTGGCTGGCAACAGATGCTATACTGGTTTAAGAACTCGTCCAAGATCTTGCAGTTATATAACTGCTGTGCTATTTTGTTTAAGATTCAACAAAAAAATGAAGGTGATATCGCATTTACAACATTTTTCCTATATAACTATGTAAAACAGTGACCCCTGTAGCAGCCCCAAATTTGACAGCATGGATCAATCCAACATCAGCAAATCTTTTACGGATCTTCCATTGCAATGCTACATTTGCTGAGCAAGTTTGGTTAAGATTCAATGAAAAAAGAAGATACTATCGCATCTACTACATTTTACCTTTATAACTCTATGTAAAACAGGGACCCCTGTGGCAGCCCCAAATTTGACCCCAGGGACCTGATTTCTAGAACTCTTTAATCCAATGCAATGCTACATGTAAAATATTTAAAGTGTATGCCTTGAACCATGTTTTGATAAAGTTTTGCTTAAAATCCCTGTGACGGGGGCATTTGTGGTAAATTCATGCTTGTTCAAGAACTCGTCCAAGATCTTATGGTTATATAACTGCTGAGTAAATTTTGTTAAGATTCAGTGAAAACTGATGGTGCTATCGCATCTTCAAGAAAAACAAAATAAATGGCCTGTATTTAAATGAATGTAGGCAATTAAATTAAATACCTCCAATTTTAATTGACATAATACTGCATTTTTCATTAAACTATAATTAGAAACAGATCCCTGCACAGTATGTATTAAAGAAAATTTTGCTAAAAATTATGTTGAAAAGGGATAAAACTCTCGAACCTTTCAAAAATTATTGATCGAAAACCATTATTTTACAAAAAGTAAGTAATAAAAATCCTGTAAAATTTTAATAATGTTTAGCTGGAAATAGTTACTTCAGTCCGTAGCATATCAAACTGTCAATCCAGAGATTGTGAGTTTAATCCCTGTCTGGCCAGTCTCTGTGATGATTGAACTGCATCACTCGCCACTGATTCAAGTGGGAAAGTTATCGGACAATGTTGAAATAAGTGCATTTTAGGACTGGTTAATCTCCCAGGATCTCAGGAAAGAGTGGTTAGGTTAGCTGATCATCTGTTAGCCCTTGATGGTATGAAGTGATGCTAAGGAAGGATAGTGTTGATCTTTCTTTGAATATTCCTTATCTCATGTCTGTCGAAATAAAATCTTCACAGTACAATACTGAAAAAAAACAAAAACAGTAGAACAATTAATGTAAACTAATTTGTATTTCAAGGGGAAGTTGGGACTTACTTTGCTACATTGCAATGGTTGTCCGCTGTTATTTAGGGCTGTTCCATTTAAACATACATCCCACCCATGGACAGCAAAGTAATAAACTTCTCAGGTGGGAGGGTTTTTCAAAAGAGGGGGTCTTATAAAATGAATTAAAAATATAAAGGGGGAGGGTCCAATTTCGAAGTGCCTTCCATGGGTGGGTTGTATCTTTAAATGGAATAGCCCTTAGGGAAGGTTATAAAGAATGTTTGTTATTTTAAACCACATTGGTTTTAAGCTTGAATATGACATGAGTTAATTATACAAAAGATAACTGTCCAACAACAAAACAAATTATCCCTACAGTAAAGGAGACACACCTACTTCCAAAAATTCATCCATGAACTGAATATGGCCATCCAAGTCTTAGTGGTAGTCATAGAAAATATGCTTTGATAAGGCTTTTCTTGGGTTAGCACTCAGTATATGGATCACATTTACCTAGTTTTGGTATGTGACACAGCCCCTTCTCTAGATATATCTATAACCAAAATATGTGTTAAAGTATAGGATATGGTCTGGATCTTCGATAGAAGATTACTTGACTAATAACTTACCATAATCCCCTAAATAAAAATTTCCACTATGGAACACTGCAGTCGTGATCTAGCGGTAGAGCGTCCACCTTGCATGTGAAAGGTTGTGGGTTCAATCCCCAGCCGGGTCATACTAAAATAAATGGTACTAAAAGAAGTTTCTTTGATTGGCATTCAACAATTAGAAGATAGTTCTAAATCTTGTAAGCCTGGTGTCATTGTAATGAGATTGTGTGTAGTATCATACTATGTCATTGTGTCTGCATGATAATGTTTCATTGTGGCAACATAAAAAAAAAGTCTCAAGTAGACACTGTTGTGATATAACTGAAACTTTTTTGAAAGTGACACTACACCATACAACAGCAATGTCCACTGTGGAACAATAATACTTACCTTTACCACCTCAAATGTCTTCATTTGGGCTCGCATCTTCTCTGTAGAGCTGTAGACAGCTCACTTTGACCAACAATATCTCATTATCCTGTTAATATGCTTCAGATCTCTTTCTGAAATAGAAAAAAAAGCTCATTCTAATGCAGCTATGGAATTTACTCTATCTCATATTTCTAATGACAGAGTGCAGTGCAGAATCATTAAAAGTTTTAATGCTATGCATAAAAATATGGAACCTCAATGAAATAACATATCATCAAACTACAGTATTGACATACCATTAAGAGTATTGAATGAAACATATTGTGAGTTTGATCCCTTGTTGAACATACACTCTGCATCAGCATTTATATTGTATTAAATGTTAAGTGACACATCAACAAACTTACAACCAAGTGTGACAGGATGAGAGACTCTTTCAGAGTATTCTACACCTTTGTACAACTTTGAAGTAACATGACCTGACACAATGTATTATGATACCCCACCATGTAACCCTCACATTGCACTGACACCAAGTCAGACCAACCATGGAGTTATCATAGAGCCATATCTTAAGTCAATAAAACAATATTGAGTGAATGGACAGTGAATAATACTGACCTTTGAAAGTCTTGTACGACTTGTTTTTCTCCTCATTTAGGTTTCTGCCTTACTACTGTACAAATATCTGCATCTAAAAAAACAATAATAACATATGTTGTGTTCCAATATTAATAATTTATACCAAATTACATGGCTTGATCACAATTAATATTATCATGGTAACAGCATTTCAACACATTACATGTTGTATTTAAATGTGAAAATTATGCAGTCAGTCTCATGTACTATATAAAAAAAGTGCATGCGTTCTGCCCTGTTAGCCAACGTTACAAAAGTAACTGTTGTTTCCAGCTGGTACCAACGTGGAGGTCTGACAGAACGACTTTAAACCAGCCTTTTTTTTTTAATTTTTCATTATTATTATAAAATGTCACTAGTCACTTCAGGAGACTGACACTATAACGAATCACTAGTCACTTCAGGTGGCTGACCCTTAACCTAATTACTAGTCACTTCAGGTGACTGACCCTAAACCTAAGCATTGGTCATGTCAGGTGACTTACCATATACCGAATCACAAGTCACTTCAGGTGACTGACCAAATAACGAATCACTAGTCACTTCAGGTAACTTGTTCTATGACGAATATCTAGTCACTTCAGGTGACTGTCACTATACTTAATCATAAGTCACTTCAGGTGGCTGACCCTATACCTAATCACTAGTCACTTCAGGTGGCTGACCCTATACCTAATCACTAGTCACTTCAGGTGACTGACCCTATACCTAATCACTAGTTACTTCAGGTGGCTGACCCTATACCTAATCACTAGTCACTTCAGGTGACTGACCCTATACCTAATCACTAGTCATTTCAGGTTACTGAACCTATACCTAATCACTAGTCACTTCAGGTGGCTGACCCTATACCTAATCACTAGTCATTTCAGGTTACTGAACCTATACCTAATCACTAGTCACTTCAGGTGACTGACCCTATACCTAATCACTAGTCACTTCAGGTGACTGACACTATACCTAATCACTAGTCACTTCAGGTGACTGACCCTATACCTTATCAAAAGTCACTTCAGGTGACTGAACTGATATCTAACCACTAGTCACTTCAAGTGACCGATCCTTTACCTAATCACTAGTCACTTCAGGTGGCTGACCCTATACATACTCACTAGTCACTTCAGGTGACTGACCCTATACCTAATCATAAGTCACTCCAGGTGGCTGACCCTATACCTAATCACAAGTCACTTCAGGTGACTAACCCTATAACGAATCACTAGTTACTTCAGGGAACGTGTTCTATGGCGAATAACTAGTCACTTCAGGTGACTAACCCTATACCGTATCACGCACACTGACACACATGTTCATTTAAATAAATAATAAAAACTGAAGTAAAAAACGTATGTTTCATGATAAGAATAATAAACATTAAATAGGAGAAAAAGAAGAAGGAGAAGAAGAAGAGACCAGAGATAACAGCAAACGTTGATCTCATGATAAAACAATCATAATGCCTAAAAAACACTATATAACTGATGGTGTCAGAAATGTCAAACAAAATTAATGGCCATAGTTGTAAATATATAATACGTGTCCCTTTATTTAAAATAACGTGTTTATTTAGATACCAAACCCTGCTGTGCGTCAGGTAACGCGTGACGGATGATTGGGTTTATGGTTGTTTATTGCAAGTTGGCACTTGTGTCAGTAACATGTGCTACTGTTGATACAGGTGGTAGGCTGATAAGTATATGAATCAGTAGCATATGGATTTTCAAAACAGTTAATATTAATAAATATTATAATATCTATAAAAGATAAATATACAAAAAAGAATTGCAATCAAAAATAATTTATAATCTATGTAATCGAGGACTAGATAGAGATATATAAGTATGATTTAATGTAATTATGATATTAATTACTATTAAAGGTGGTGTGTGTGGGGAGAGAGAGAGAGAGAGAGAGAGAGAGAGAGATATCAGCTTATCAGTAGCATATTGGAGAGTTATACAATTAATGCTATAATAGTGGATATTTATAATAATGGAGAATAATAATCTTAACATGGCCGTAGATGTAGATGCAGAGCTAGCAAAACTTGCAATCAAAGTCCTTGCCAACGCTAGATATGTCTGATGGTGCATTAACACAAAAATTATGGTACCATATTGAACATTTACTACATTGTACCATGTTATCAACACATTCTGGTAAATGACATATACAGTAATTCTCTATAGCAATAATTTTAATATTTTTCTTCCGACGCAAGCTGATTGTTTTATTTGTTAATGGAAATTCTGACATATGTTTGGATTCAAAACATTGCAGAAGATGTAAACGTAATTTAGAAGTATCGAAGATTAAATCATGACACAATTTTTTTCTTATACAATATGATGTTCAATATCAGCGACTATCTGTGCTGGTGAACTCGATGTAATGCCATTTGCCCCAACAACGACAACAACCTGAAAATCAATTCTTAAATAATATAGCCAGAATATATTTACTGATTATTTTGCTATCTTTCATGTTAAAATTCCATTGTGACATAATTAACACCTCTTATAATAATAGTGCAGTCCCACGCTGGCGCTGACCAGCATATAGACTAAGAATGAAAACGGTGACAATATACACAAAGAAGGAAACCGCTGACGATATGTAGAAAGAAGGGAAACGCTGACGCTATTGAGCTATAGTGAAAATGCAGACGACACAAACTCTCTATAACGCTAATATGATCAATTCTTAAATAATATAGCCAGAATATATTCACTTATTATTTTGCTAAATTTCATGTTAAAATAAATCCATTGTGACATAAATAACAACACCTCTTATAATAATAGTGCAGTCCCACGCTGGCGCTGACCAGCATATAGACTTAGAATGAAAACGCTGACAATATATACAAAGAAGGAAACCGCTGACGATATGTAGAAAGAAGAGAAACGCTGACGCTATATAGCTATAATGAAAATGCAGACGACACACACTGTCTATATCGCTAATATGATAAATTCTTAAATAATATATCCAGAATATATTCACTTATTATTTTGCTAAATTTCATGTTAAAATAAATCCATTGTGACATAAATAACAACACCTCTTATAATAATAATAATGCAGACTCACGCTGGCGCTGACCAGCGTATAGACTAAGAATGAAAACGCGGACAATATGTACAAAGAAGGAAACCGCTCAAGATATGTAGAAAGAAGGGAAACGCTGACGCTATATAGCTATAATGAAAATGCAGACGACACACACTGTCTATAACGCTAATATGATAAATTCTTAAATAATATAGCCAGAATATATTCACTTATTATTTTGCTAAATTTTATGTTAAAATAAATAAATCCATTGTGACATCAATAACAACACCTCTTATTATAATAATAATGCAGACCCACGCTGGCGCTGACCAGCATATAGACTAAGAATGAAAACGCTGACAATATATACAAAGAAGGAAACCGCTGACGATATGTAGAAAGAAGGGAAACGCTGACGCTATATAGCTATAATGAAAATGCAGACGACACAAACTGTCTATAACGCTAATATGATCAATTCTTAAATAATATAGCCAGAATATATTCACTTATTATTTTGCTAAATTTCATGTTAAAATAAATCCATTGTGACATAAATAACAACACCTCTTATAATAATAATGCAGACCCACGCTGGCGCTGACCAACATATAGACTAAGAATGAAAACGCTGACAATATATACAAAGAAGGAAACCGCTGACGATATGTAGAAAGAAGGGAAACGCTGACGCTATATAGCTATAATGAAAATGCAGACGACACAAACTGTCTATTACGCTAATATGATAAATTCTTAAATAATATAGCCAGAATATATTCACTTATTATTTTGCTAAATTTCATGTTAAAATAAATCCATTGTGACATAAATAACAACACCTCTTATAATAATAATGCAGTCCCGCGCTGGCGCTGACCAGCGTATAGACTAAGAATGAAAACGCTGACAATATATACAAAGAATGAAAACGCTGACAATATGTACAAAGAAGGAACCGCTGACGATATGTAGAAAGAAGGGAAACGCTGACGCTTTATAGCTATAATGAAAATGCAGACGACACAAACTGTCTATAACGCTAATATGATCAACATGATAGCCAGAATATATTCACTTATTATTTTGCTAAATTTCATGTTAAAATAAATCCATTGTGACATAAATAACAACACCTCTTATAATAATAGAGCAGTCCCACGCTGGCGCTGACCAGCATATAGACTAAGAATGAAAACGCTGACAATATATACCAAGAAGGAAACCGCTCACGATATGTAGAAAGAAGGGAAACGCTGACGCTATAAACTATAATGAAAATGCAGACGACACACACTGTCTATATCGCTAATATGATCAATTCTTAAATAATATAGCCAGAATATATTCACTTATTATTTTGCTAAATTTCATGTTAAAATAAATCCATTGTGACATAAATCACAACACCTCTTATAATAATAATGCAGACCCACGCTGGCGCTGACCAGCATATAGACTTAGAATGAAAACGCTGACAATATACACAAAGAAGGAAACCGCTGACGATATGTAGAAAGAAGGGAAACGCTGACGCTATTGAGCTATAGTGAAAATGCAGACGACACAAACTCTCTATAACGCTAATATGATCAATTCTTAAATAATATAGCCAGAATATATTCACTTATTATTTTGCTAAATTTCATGTTAAAATAAATCCATTGTGACATAAATAACAACACCTCTTATAATAATAGTGCAGTCCCACGCTGGCGCTGACCAGCATATAGACTTAGAATGAAAACGCTGACAATATATACAAAGAAGGAAACCGCTGACGATATGTAGAAAGAAGAGAAACGCTGACGCTATATAGCTATAATGAAAATGCAGACGACACACACTGTCTATATCGCTAATATGATAAATTCTTAAATAATATATCCAGAATATATTCACTTATTATTTTGCTAAATTTCATGTTAAAATAAATCCATTGTGACATAAATAACAACACCTCTTATAATAATAGAGCAGTCCCACGCTGGCGCTGACCAGCATATAGACTAAGAATGAAAACGCTGACAATATATACCAAGAAGGAAACCGCTCACGATATGTAGAAAGAAGGGAAACGCTGACGCTATAAACTATAATGAAAATGCAGACGACACACACTGTCTATATCGCTAATATGATCAATTCTTAAATAATATAGCCAGAATATATTCACTTATTATTTTGCTAAATTTCATGTTAAAATAAATCCATTGTGACATAAATCACAACACCTCTTATAATAATAATGCAGACCCACGCTGGCGCTGACCAGCATATAGACTTAGAATGAAAACGCTGACAATATACACAAAGAAGGAAACCGCTGACGATATGTAGAAAGAAGGGAAACGCTGACGCTATAGAGCTATAATGAAAATGCAGACGACACACACTGTCTATATCGCTAATATGATCAATTCTTAAATAATATAGCCGAAATATATTCATATTTTGTTAAATTTCATATAAAAATAAATCAATTATGACATAAATAACTACATTAAATAAAATAATGCATATTACATGCTTACTCTTAATTACAGTGCAAATGTAGACGACAAATGTGACATGTAGGCTACTGTCACAAATATCGTAAATTAATATGCAATCAACAAGTACAGAATTGCCTGCGGGGGTGGGGGAATATCCGTGTCATAAAATTGTATTAACTATCAATTAAAGACGGAGCTGAGATAACGGGGGTTAATGCTTAAGGTCATGGCATATTAAATATGTAAATTAAATATTGTCATGTAAGTCAATCAATGATTGGTGCATGTGTAATTTACATAATTCTTAAGATAAATTACATCTATCTATGAATAATAACATGTACAGGTTGAAATAACAGATGAACTTGCAAACATTACAATGTAGATAGAGCATATATTTTTTATTATCAAATGGTTTGAATGATCTTACCGAGAAGTATGGCACAACGTCAAAGATATCCTGCTCCTAGCGAAACCGGAAAGTCCTAAATCCTTGGTACGAAAACACACTGTAACTGTCATGGCTAAGATACTCAGACAAGTACTTTGCCTGACTATGTCCGATCACAAAAGCCATTTTTGATTTACACAGTAGCGAATGTTCACAATAAAATCCTTATAAAACACAGCTGATATAAACTAAATCAATTGATTATATATTGTCTAAAGCATACACCCAAACTTGTTATTAGAATTGAAGAATATATTAACTCAAACGCATAAATAATTTAGAATGAAATCAACATACACCTTTACCATTTTATACATGAATATTTCTCAGTTTGTCTAACTTGTTGTATTTTTAATGTTAATACAACCGCTTTTAATTCAAAATTATCAATTATTACATTTTCACTAAGACACAAATTGTTTCAAACCGATATACCATTGTGTGATCAAACAATTGTGTTTGAAATCATATTATTAGACAAACGATTAACGGACCGCAAAATGTTCATGGTTTAATGTAATTAACATCAATTATAGCTTTGATCCACCTATACATCCGCGTTGAATTTAAAATGATCAATTATTACATTTTCACTAAGACACAAATAGTTTCAAACCGATATACCATTGTGTGATCAAACAATCGTGTTTGAAATCAAATTATTAGACAAACGATTAAAGGACCGCAGAATTTTCACGGATAAATGTAATTAACATTAATTATATCTTTGTTCTAACTATACAGCCGCTTTTGATTTAAACTTATCAATTATAACATTTTCACTAAGCCACAAATAGTTTCAAACCGATATACCATTGTGTGATCAAACACTCGTGTCTGAAAGCATTCTATTAGACAAACGTTTAAAAATTGTCACGGATTAATATAATTAACATCAATTCAATCTTTGATCCATCTATACAACCGCTTTTTATTTAAATGATCATTGATTACATTTATAATAAGTCACAAACAGTTTAAAAACAATAAACCATTGTGTGATCAAACAATCATGTTTGAATTCATCTTATTCAATCGTTTTTCAATGGATATAATAAGCCTATATTTCCTTAAACACACAGAGACAAACAAAATTAATGCACAAATACATTGATAAAAATGAATTTAAACAAACAACTTCCACACAATATAACAGTTTTTTTATTTCTTATTGCATTATGATGGCGGCAAACAAATCTCTTATAATTTAATTGCTTAAAACCTTGATCTTTAACATCCTAATATTTTACTGTAATATGAAAATCTGCCATAAATATATGTCTATATATTTCCTTCTTGAATAAAATATAGTAGTCTATTTCATAATGTCAGCATTTCCTTCAATTTCTATATCGTCAGCGTTTCCTTCTTTGTACATATTGTCAGCGGTTTCCTTCTTTACCTATATTGTCAGCTTAAGCGTCAGCGTTTTACACCGTGCCATCTAGGCCTACCCATCTGCAGTTTTAATTCGTAGCAAATTGAAAAAGTTTATAAAAATAAAATGTTGTTCACTCGAAGAAATAGATCTATAATTTTTTTTATAGTTAATATTTTTATAAATATAAATAATAAACAATCGTGACTCCCATAATGCATCGTTCGGTATAAACATATAGACATCCGTTTGGAAAATATACACGAAATCCAATGTTTTACTTCGACATTCGGCAATAATAAGACGTTCCAAGTTTACAATTGCATCATAAAACATGCGACATGTCCAATGGTTGTAAGTAAATAAAGTTTCATAAATAAATAAAACGTCAGTATTTACATGTTCGTCTAAAATGACTAGTTAAAGTTACCAAAGACATATAACAAGTAACCTCGGTTACCAAAGGCATATAGTGGGTTACAAATGGACTCACTTGTGCAGAGGTGCACATTTTGTGCCATATATGAAAATGACATGTGCCTCAATGTTTTTAATGCATAGCGAAACGGCTCCTGCCAAACGTTTCGGGTGGCAGAAAATTATTTCACTAAAAATTAATTAGTGTTCACTGTAAGTAATGGTACAACTTGAAGTGAAATGAACATGTATATTTAATGTTCAGTATACTAAACACTAAGAAAATACTTCACAGGTCCGATCTTCAACATTTTTTTTCTTTTGTTACTGTATTCGTATTTTGGAGACAGTTATGCTCTTGACTGTGTAAAAATCTTTGTTTGTCTTAAATTAAATAGTGTTGGTTTAAACATATTTTATTCGTTCAAATGTACATATATACACATAAGTTTAGGTATAAATATGGATTAGAACGGAAGATAAGATCTTATAAAGTTCTTTTCCATGACATATATCAATTGTGAACAAATTTGGCAGATTATTAACAATTTGATTTATGCTCTTAGCATTACGAATGTAACATAGTTCAAAATATATTTAATAAAAACGTTTAACATACTTTTAGCAATATTGTTTCTGATATATTTAAGAAACTTAGAAAATGAAGTGAGTAATTAGAAAAAAAAGAAAGGTGATTAAAATGATTAAAGTAATGGATAATTATGTAAATAGTGTTGATAAATTAAATCTTGTACATGTCTCTATTTGGTTTTCATTTATTAAAAAATATGAATTGTTTTTATAAAAGATCGAAATTTTTGGTTCTGAAAATCTTTGAAAACTATAACTAGTCTACTGTTTTAATTTTCTTTTCTATTCATTGCGCAGTATTTGTCAGGTGAGATGGACAGATGAAGTTAACACCCTTAAGTTGCAGAGTAACAGACACAATGGGAAAACGTTGCATTACTTGTAAGGTAATGCTGTGTTGTTGTTTTTTTAATATGAAAAAAAAAAAACAACAAACGTTTGCTTGCACAATATATATTTTTCATGAATCTCAGCATTTAATTTCAATCAGATTCACTCCTGTTAATATTATTGTTTATATGACGCTACTAAGAAAGAATATTTTCTTTTCAATGTATAAACACAACTACATATAAGTTTTCACACTTACCAAAAAAAATGTTTATTAGTTTTATAAATTAACATCTGTGAGTTTTTATATTAAACAAATAATAGGGTCAATTAAACATTAATTTTGCAGTTGGTGGGAAAAACAGAAGATTGTTGTGCTCATTCTTTTTTACCATGTATAAATCAAGAAAAATGTGTTTTGAGTGTTGGTATACATGTTTATAGTCCACTAATACTGCAGTTAATTGGTTATGCCTGAGACTCTTATTGATCTCTTTAATAGGTGACATATTAGCATATCCTAATTACACAAGTGGTCATAAAACACAGTGGACAAGGGGGTTAATTACCCCTTATACACAGTGGGGGTTATGAACAAATTTACTTGATGTCCAGTCTATCACATAATTTAATATCACATGTATCAACCTAGGGTTTTGGTCCCTTGGATCAAAGATGACTGGCTGTCATTTGTTTTAAAGATGAGTAAATTAGATGAGCTTGACAGAAAAAAAAATGTTACAGATAATGACAAATGTCATAAACTGCTTAACATTTTTTGCATACATGTTTAAATGAGATTAGTATTATTGCACAGAATAAAATTTACAAGTTCAAATTAACCTGATTTTTCATTGATACATGTATATTAAAGCATTACTGTATATAACCAAAGCCAAACAATTCAACATTTTCTCTTTGTGTGGTTTTGATTGTAGTGCTTCATTAAAAAATCTTTGCTTTTTAATGAGGTTAACGCATTAACACATTTTTCATCAAATGTATAATATAATTTTTTTTTTATACCAAATCCAGTTTTATTTAGTTATATAAGAATGGATATTGAAGTAGAACCAACATATTTCTAACAAACATTTTTAAACAGAGATGGGCTCAAACCCAGGACCTCATTGTGTATATATATATATATATATATTTTTTTTTTAAGTTTTAGCACTGCGAAATGGTAATTCTCTCTTCTTTATTTATTATTTCTATCATTTATGTATCCTTCGCGGAGCCAGTGCTCATGAAAGGTGTTTTGTTAGACATATGATTCTCCCTATCACATATATGTATATACATGTTCCATCACAATCAACTCTTGTGCATTTAATAATACTTTTAATTACAGTTTTTTTACAATAATAAAACATATTTGTATTTTAGGACTGCCATTGTACAGGGGAAACATGGACAAGAATGTAGAGCTATTGCCTCAAAATATATCAAGAGATATCTGATACACAACAATCGGAGGATGTAGGTGCAATAGAATCTTTATTAAATGAAGAAAATGTTAAAGTGTATCCTGTTAGTAGGCAACTAAATACACCATTATTCCATATTTAATGGGACATACCTGGAACTTTAATTCAGCTATCTGTGATTAATGATAAACCAGTGAAAAACAACCACCTATATTTGATAGAGATGTGGACAGACAAGTCAACATGGACAGATCACTATTTGGAAAGTGGTAACATTGTTATTTATGACTAAATTCATATTGGGTGTAAAAGTTTTAAAAAGTTTCATTCAGAATCAAAGTGTTTCACATTAATGGAGCAAGTTTTCAATGGTAATAAAAGAATGAAATGTTATTATTTGTTTTCAATTTTACATACTTTGCAACATAGCTCATTTTTAACTCTATAGGGAGAGTATGAGATGATTATTTTTCTGTACCTAATTTGCAATCTTACCAAAAGCATAAAAAAGATTTAACAAAAATCAAATAGTGTCATATTATTAGTAAAAATATATGCGACAGCCTTGATAAATAGAAATAAAAGTTGATTAAATGGTTGAAAAGGCAGTTAAGAAAAAAATATATTGTGTAATAGTTCATTTATATTAACTCTGCAACAATAACTCTGTTTTGTTATTGTTGCAATGTCTTTGACTTTGTGGATATATAAAATAATATGTTTTATTGAAAGACGCAGCTTTTTTAAAGCTGTGTAAATCCTGCCTATTTTGTTTTTTACCTCTGTTTTGTTTATCGAATATAAATATACAGGTTTTACAAAGCTTTAACTTAAAACACAGCTTTAATAATATTTCTATGAATTTTTTAAATAAAATAGCAGCTATTATGAACCTATGAAATTAATTGCGCAGCTCCAAAAGAAAATACGGAGGTAAACATACTAAATACGCAGGTTTTATGAAGGTTTAAAGAAAAAGACGCAGCTTTTTCAGAAAAAAACGCAGCTATGTGGGAAATAACGCAGCCTTTTAAAAAAAACGCAGCTTCAATTTAGGAAGCTTCGTAAAACCTAGCTAAAACGCAGCTTGAATTTAGCAAAATGGAGAAAGCTACGTAAACGCCAGCTTTTAGCTACGTAATTTTCAAAGCTGCGTAAACAATTGGCAAGGGTACTGCTATTACCAGTACCACTGTCCACAGTGGGGTAATTCATAAACAATCGTATTAAAAGAATATGACATTAATAAGACTATTTCTGCATGGAACAACAATGATTATATACATAATCATCCATATTTACTATATATGAACTCACCTTATACCTGCAGATTGAAATATCAACATAAATCCAAATATTGATTTGACATGAAATCTGGCACTGGGTGGGGTAAACAAAAATATCTATTCAGTTATTATATCTGCATAGTTTAATACTATGTGTAAATTAAATAATACTTTAAATTTATATGTTACTTTTAACATAAGTATAATCAGTCTAAACATTTCCATTGCCTTTGATTTTAAGGATAAATTAAAGTATCCTTGAATGACCTTCCAAAAACTCTGTTGCCAGATTTCTGCCGTCAACAAGACACATTGAATATCTGTTTTGGGACTAATGTAAAGCTTTCCCAATCTATAAATACAAATTATGATGCTAACTTTTCACTAAGAATAATTATAATAATGTCTTACCTTCAAATAATAGTGTGTATGTTCAAATAGGAAATCGTATTTAAATTTCCCTCCTTTAAAGTTGCTAGAGTGTGAAGATTTGAAAATCTGTCCACCTCAAATCTGGCATCTTCATTTCCACTTTATTTCCAGTTTTAATATTAACTTACATGATTTGCATCTGAACTATGACATTGTGACATCCTTTTCATGCTAACTTCTGATATGGAAATTGTGTTAAATGAACTTTTCGTGTATCAAATCTGGCAACATGGCGGACATTTTGTTAGATCAGCCAGATTCTGGGAACACGTGTATACGAAATGCACAATTTTGATTGGTTTAGAAGTGCCAGAATCCAGAATTTTGCCTATATAAACGTTTAGAAACTTTAGATTTCAGCTCATTTTAAGTTCCAGACTTGAAACATCGAAGTTCATCATCACTTCCGGTACATTTTAAATTTTCTTATTATCGTACAACAGTAGTATTCATTGTGTATATATAATCTTGCCTTATTTGAGGCGATAAGAGTTAATTAGTTGTCTATATAAATCAGCTATGCCATCCAATCTTGTTGTTTTCATATTTTGCTCACCATCTATCTAATTACACGACCTGGAGTGTTACAATATTCATTTGGTTGAAATTGCCAGGAATCGCTGGTAAGGTTAATATTCATTTGGTTGAAATTGTCAGGAATCACTGGTAAGGTTAATATTCGTTTTGTTGAAATTATCGACATTATCCATATGATACTGACACTTATCAAGGCCACTAAGGAAAACAACTTAGAGGTACATATAGCCGCACTCTACAGACTGAGTCCTCTGTTCTTTGCCTATGACCACCACAACTATGCTAGATATGTTCCAGTGTATCTGATGACTCTAATGAATCTGGATACTACACATCCAAGGCCCATGGAGCTGCTAAAACGCAACAGATTTAGTGTTTCGAGGTCCTCTGTGCCTAACTCCAGAAACCCTGTTGATATAACCATCGAACAAACAATCAACAAACATGTGAAATGCCAAGGAGGTATTATTGGTTTCAGTCGCAATTACTCAGCTGGTGTAAAACTCGTCATTGCAGAGCCAAATATGTCGAGGCAATCCTGCAGGTAACAGACATGGATTCCGAGGAGGCATCGGTCCATAAAGAACTCCAGCTTGCGAAAATACGAAAAAGCGAGGCAGATGTCAACAAAGTTCTTGAGGCAATATGTGGTTTTACCAACCCATTCAACATTGAACACTATACTGATGAGCTGTATTGCCTTTCATCAGGTGTACCAGCTAAGCCAGACGTCGCTGCAGATCTGTTGAATGCCTCAGGTACGGGCCAAGTAGCAATGGAAGAATTTATTAATGATAGACGCGTGAATAAAATTGTTGACTTTCACAGCCCAATAAAATGTAAAAAACTTAAAACCTTCGCAACAACAGAGATCACAAAAACGCCCAGAAGCATTCAGAACAAAATCACTTAGATTAAAGCAGAACGAAACATCTTCGGGCAACTGGTGCTTCTGTCTGTGCAGCATGACATTGATCCTTGAGTTAACACTATCCTTTCCTTTTGACCCAGTTCCTTGGTCCTAAGCGACAGCTGAGGAATGCCTGTGAAAACTGACAAAGCGAAATTGATGCATTTGCTCGAATCAGTCATCGAACCAACAACAACTCACCCACGAGAGGATGTTGTACATGACTGTGTTTGATGGAAATGCGACACTGCAAAGCCTACCTTTGGTGCCTGATACATTCGAAGAGTTGGCTGAAACTGTCTTCAATCTGCTTCCAAAACATGGTCGGGTTGATTGTCACAGATACTTATTACCCCACATCAATCAAATCATTTGAGCGCAAGAGAAGGGGATCTACCCAAACTTTCTTGTTATCTGGTCAAAAAACAAGAATTCCTAAGGACTGGGAAGGCTTTTATGGCCAACGATGACAACAAAACCCATTTGCTACATTTGCTCTTCGACCAACGGAAAACTGAAAATTATGCCAAAAAGCTTCAAGGTCTACATATCTACTATGTCCTTGGAGAAATGTGTTAAGTCTCTCTTGTCATGACGGTGCCACGGTTGAAGTGCATCCCGAAGAAGCTTTGTTCTCATCTTAAGAAGAGGCAGACACTCGAATCATACTTCACTGTCTACACATTAGAGATAAAGAGCCTGCAACAGTCCAGGTTATGGTAAGATCTCTAGATACAGATGTCTTGGTGTTGCTTACAAAGTACTACAGTACTCCAGAGAAATAAGCAGGACTGTTTTATTTGATACTGGTGTAGAAAACAAGCGACGACTTCTCAATGTTAATAAGATTGCTGAAAACAAAGGAGAAGACATCAGTTCAATACTACTAGCAATTCACAGTTGCATGGGGTGTGACACAACGAGTGCGTTCGTAAGAAGAGGGACAACTCCCCTAAATCGTAGAAAAGTACCCCGAATATATTTCTGCACTGTCTAAACTAGGTGAAGAACACGAATGCACTGATGAATTGCTTGAGGGCATTGAAAAGTATGTCTGCTGTATGTATGGTAAACCAAAGTATACACATGTACACAAATTAAGATTTGACACGTTCTGCAAAAAAGAACCAGTGACGAGGCAATATTCAAGACTCGTATAACAGCATCGACATGAGTTTACTCTCTCCATGAGTCTGATTCTGAAGAAGATGACGAAGTAGAACTTGATAATATGACTGACATTGTCTTTGAAGATGACTTGGATACTGACAAGAGTATTATGTCGATGTGTTTTGTTTGGAACATCTGGTACAACGTTGCATGTATTATGTCATGTAAAGTACACAATCTTTAAAGAGTGCCAATATGAACATGATTTAATAAGTTGTTTATTTTTACTAAACAACTTCTTTCTTCATTAATGTGTTAGATATGTAATTGTGTTTGAATGATTTTGTATTAAACCATCAATGCATGTAATATCTTGATGAGCGGTGTATTTTCTAGTCAATATATGTAGTCATTTTATTTGAATTTTATGTAACATTCTTTACTGTAGAATTATCATTTCATCATGTAATTTGCATAAGTAGGGTGTGTTATTCATTGTCTATCATGTTAAAAAAGGCATTTTTAATGAGCAAAATATTCAGTCAATGTATCTAGTCTTGTTTACATTAAAATTGGGTGTAACGTAATTTGGGCTTAAGGTAACATATTATATATACACATTCGTCCCAATATGTAAATTGTTTTCATTAATTATGTATGTGGTTTGATTTGTTGTCATAAAATATGTTTAATGTAAAATAAATATTGTTAATTGACCACAAATACTCAGTGTGTGTTTTCTTCGTTTAATAAAAATGACATGTAACATAGTTTTCTGTTGTTGTAACGTTATATACATGTTATATACATGTGAAACTTGAATAGAGTTGATGGCATTTTCATAAGTATTGCATGTAGCTTCATTTGTTATTAAAAGTTTGTCCATAATAAATGACATATCCTTTTAATGCTTGTTGTTCAACAAAATTAATAACAATTTTAGCAGTAACGTAAACTACAGCATTCTTAGTCATGAGAAAAATAGATAATTTCTATCTGAAAACAATTACTTTTATTGTATACATCCTGTAAATTTGAAATAAGACAGTTTCCTGCATTTACTGTTTATTTTAAGACATTTTTTTTTTTAAAGTAAAAAGCATGATTTAATTTTTTTAGGTAACATATTTTAAAATGCTGTAATTTACAAACGCCCCAACGGCCAGTGCGTAAACATGTCTTAAAATTGTTGTCATATAATAGACTTTCAAAAAATTATAGTCTACAAAATTACCGCTGGGGGGGGGGGGGGGGGGGGGGGGGGGGAGCAAAACCATTTCCAGATTACGCTCTATAAGAACATCTGCTGAACATTATCATTTTAAAAAATAATAAATCGAATGCCTTCATTTATTGATCATAATTAAAATGAGATGTCCACTGCTTGAAACAGCTTTTGACAGCTTTGGAGGTTTCTTTAGTGTAAATCTGGGCCCTTGCACTTCATCCCATAATTACAATGTCCCATTGGGGCCATCGCAGCGTATTTATTAAATTAAGTAAAGTCGAAACAACGAAACTACGATGGTGAAAAGTCGTTGTTTCGACTTTCGACTTTTCACCATCGTAGTTTAGCGTTTTCACCATCGTAGTTTCGCGTTTCGCGTTTTCACCATCGTAGTTTCGACTTTTCACATCATAGTTTCGACTTTTCGCCATCGGTTTCGACTTTTCACCATCGTAGTTTCATTGTTTCGACTATACTTAATTTAATAAATATGCCGCGATGGCCCCAATGGGACACCGTACATAATTTTATGTACCCAAAATAAATTTTGGATGGTAATTCCGAACAAAGATATATTTATAGTACTGATGCTTGATGGCAGAATAGTGCAGTGGTTAATATCGTCGATTTCGGGTTGAAAGGACTGGTGTTCAATCCCACCCGGCATCTAATTGTTTATTTATTAGATCGTATTTACACAATTAAGTCAATTATTTATGTGTATTTATTGCCTTTTGTAAATTAACCGTTCAGCTGTTCAATTTTTTTTGTCTCTTCTGTCATTCCATTGATATCTTCTTTGGCTCTATTTGCCAAAGGCCAGCAGTGCTTATGTCGTGGTAAATTGTCCGTCGTCCATCCGTTAAACTTTTTCTTGTGGAAGCTATATATACCCCACATTTTTCAAAGAATCTTATCCAAACTCGCACAGCATTTGTATAAACACAAACTCTTGAAGTTCTTGAACCAGCGTGATTGAACCACGAATGCTCCCTGCCACAGGGCTTTCAAGCACATTTTTAAGGAAACTTAAAAAACACCTTTTCTCTGAAAGTTCAAACCATAGACCATAAATATTTTAAGGAAAAGAAGACAGTACATGGATTTTGCTTATTAAGATGATGTGTAAATAATAATAGAGAAGATTATAGTAGACGTTTTACTTAAGGAAACACTATTTGGTACTTTTAGGGAACTATGTTTAAAACTTTTGGAGATCTAGGAAACAGTGGAAATACTTTTGAGTCTGAGTCTAAATCTCGGACTCAAAATATTGATGAAATTAGGTCCTGAATCTTTGATATTTTGCATGTAGTATCATCTAATGAGTTTTTATCATGTTTGTTCATGCCGTGACCCAAGGATCAAAATTGGCCCCGCCCCGGGGACATGTCAGTTTAACATAGGGAAATTTACATTTAAAAAACTTCTCAAGAAACGTCCAATCAAATTTGTTCATATTTGGTATAAATGATCCCTATTAATAGAAGTTTCAAATTCATTTTTAAAGGGGCTAGGATCGATTGGAGCCCAGCAAGGGAACTTTGTTTTTTACATAAGAATACAATGGGAAAACGGAAAATGCTGCTTTTTCGATCTATTTTGGGTATTATTTCTATTTTCTTCATGTCTGGAGCATTGCTTAAACATAACAGCTGAAACAGAGTCCTTTAAAGGGGATTTGTGTTAAAATACTGTACTTTACGACTGTCAGCTGACATTAACCAGAGTGTAAGACCCAATCTTGACCTGTACCCTTATGTCCTCTGTTTCCGAACGTGTGTGTTTATACACCATTAATCACTGCCAACTGCCAATTAGATTTGTTTTTATTTAGTATTAAATGATAAGAATGGGGAGACTATGTTATTCTATGATTCTCTGGGATGTATGCATGTATTTGTAGTTTTGAATCACTTCTCAAGCATCCTCTGAATAGTAAAGTTCGTTATTTAAGAACAATTGTTCCACAGATATGTGTTTTTGAATGTATTAAACCCCAGCCTCTGAATTACAAATATTGACTTGTAACATCTTGGTGCCAGCGGTGGAAGATATATAAATAAAAAAGGATTTACAAATAGTTTGGACGTTTTTGAAAGTGACTTTGGAAGAGATTTCAAATATTTTTAATTAAAATATTTTTTAGTTTTGGAATTAATTTCCAATGGTGACAGCTTATTTTTAGAGTGAGGACAATTCTATTTATTAACGTGAAATAAGAAAGGGAGAAGTCATGGCTGACAGTGAAAGCCAATTAATTAACTTTACTGAGGATGAAGGTGACAAGCAGGAACAGATGCCCCGCCGAAGTCAAAGAAAAAGTTGAATGTTCAGAAAAAAGATAGGAATTGGGAAATGGAGATATAACTGCAGAAACTGGAATTAGAGAGAGAGAAAATTAGTCTGGAGAAAGAAAGAATTGAATTAGAGAAGAAAAGAGCAGATGTAGAGTTACAAAAACTTAAACTGCAAAATGGTAATTCTAATGAAAATGAATCACAGTCGAGTTTACCGTGTAAAATCAAACTTGAGAAATTCAATCATAAGGAAGGAGAAGACATTTTAACCTACCTACAAGATTTGAATTGAACATTTTACAATTAAGAACATTGTTGACTGAAGAAGCAAAAGAAATAGCACAGCAGACATCGAAAACATACAATAATTTGAAAAATGCCTTAATTGAACGTTTTGGGAAACGACCGCATGAATATTTTAAAATATTAGTATCTATTAGGAAAGAAAAAGGTGAAACATACAGAGGATTAAAAGCGAAAATTGATAAGTATGTTGAACGAGTAATAGATTTGAAATATCCAATTGAAGTTTTTTCTAATGAACTATTTCTAGCTGCGCTCCCTTCTCAACAGGAACAATGGATTAGGCGAAACAAAGGGCATGGGTCTATAGTAGAGGCAGCTGAAGATTATATTTTACCAGAATCATACGGCAGTGTGTCTTTAGTGCCTTACAGTGCATCCGAACCTGCTTATGGGATGCAACAAAAGAAACGTTGTTACATATGTAACGGAACGGGCCACATTCAGCGCAATTGTCCGAAGAAGAAGAATCAGGCGTCGTTTCTTGTGGGGACAATTGGGGATAGATTGATTAATGTGGAAGGATCTATCAACGGAAAAGATGTGACGTTCGTGAAAGATACAGGAGCGGAGGTGACGCTGGTTCATGAAGCCTTGGTAAGGCTAGACTGTATCGTGGATGGTGAACAAATGGCGCTGTATACAGCAATTGGGCAGCTATTTGTCGCTAAAGTTGCGGAGGTGAACCTAGAAATTCCTGGGTACAGTTAGAAGGTACGCATAGGTGTGGTCCCGAACCTAACAACGGATGCCCTACTGGGTAATGGACATAATTGATGGTGATGCTCACAAGGTCAAATTTGTGGCAAGAAGAGGTATGTTACAGAATCGGGGAAAGACAACAGAGGAGTGTCGCGAGGACCCTGAAGTTAGCATGGACTCTTGGGACAATGAGATCATCGGTGATGAATCACAAGAAGATGTCCAGAGCATTAATCGAAAAATGCTAGTAAGCGGTCAGAAAGAGGATGTCAGTCTTACAAATGCTAGAAGTAAAGCATTTCTATCAACCGAAGGTGCAAAAGATGAGAAAATGGCTTTCTTCTATGATGATGGAATTTTAAAGAGATGGTGGATAGATGGAGAGGGCATTAGAAATGGTGAGCAAATATTATTACCAATGGGACTCAGAAACAGTGTCATTCAGTTAGCGCATTCGCGACCATTAGCGGGACATTTAGGACTAGAAAAATCAAAAGAAAGAATCTTGAAGTGTTTTTGGTGGCCAGGAATGTTTAAAGACATCAAACAATTTTGTCAGGAATGTGAAGAATGCCAAAAGGTAGCAAAAAGAAGCAATATCAAGACTCCACTAGTTACAACACCAATAATACAAGAGCCATTTAGAAAGATAGCAATGGATATAGTGGGGCCACTGAAAAGAACAAAACAAGGTAAACGATTTATTCTTACAATTGTTGATGAAGCAACCCGATATCCAGAGGCATACGCATTAACATCAATTGAGTCCGAGAAGATAGCCAAATGTCTCATGGATCTATTTAGCCGTGTTGGTATTTCAGAGATTATTTTGACCGATAATGGTTCCAATTTTACCAGTAAGCTGATGAAAGATATGTACGCTGTTTATGGAGTCAAGGATATAACATGTGCGCCATACCATCCTAGCGCAAATGGGAGGGTGGAACGATTTAATGGGACACTGAAGTCAATGTTGAAGAAAATGAGTGTCAATAATGATAAATCGTGAGATGAAATTCTTCCATATGTACTGTTCGCTTATAGGGAAGTTCCACATGAAGAGACAGGGTTTTTGCCATGTGAAATGCTCTATGGGTGGCCTGTTCGAGGTCCTATGGAAATGTTACATCGGCACTTAAGTGGAGAAGATGATGCATCAAAGACTGTGGTAGGGCATGTAGTCAGAATGCCTGAAAAACTGTCTGAGGTTAGCAGTGTTGTCAGAGAAAACCTGCAGAACAGAAAAGTTAAAACCAAAGAGTGGTATGACCGTAATGCAGTTACGAGAAAGTTCGAACCTGGTGATGAAGTATTGATATTACTACCGTCAGACACATCAAAAATAAAAGCACAGCGGAAGGGTCCATATAGAATCACTGACAAGGTTTCTGATGTGAACTACAAGGTAAATGTAGGTGGAAGGCGCGGTATTGTCACCTAACACATTAACCTGCTCAAGAAATACCATCGACCATGTCTATACACAACATTACAACAAGAGTGTGTTAATCAACATCTTACTAATGACCCAAATGATAATGAAAGTATCAAGGACATTAAAATCACCAACTCTTTGAGCAGTACACAGAAATCAGAACTTTTGGACTTATGTGAAGATTAAAAATCGGTACTTACATCCGTACCTGGAAAAGCTGTGGGTATTGAACACAAAATACGCACAACTTCAGAAACTCCAATCCACAAAGCACCATATCGAATACCATACTCATAAAATTCTGAAGTCAAGAAGTGTATCGATGAAATGTTGAAAGGTGGATTAATTGTTCCATCCATATCACCGTATGCCTCTCCAATTGTGCCAGTTCGAAAAAGGACAATACCTTGAGAATTTGTGTCGACTACCGGGAATTAAATAAGGTTTCAATTTCCGATGCATATCCGATACCGCGGATTGGTGAACTTTTAGATAAAGTAGGACCTGCCAAATACATCAGTATTTTAGACTTGACTAAGGGATATTGGCAATTGTCGTTAAAGCAACACATCCACGTTTGAACTTTTAAAAAAAAAATTAATTGAGTTATGAGCACATTTCCCATACAAACATATGATCAATTAGCTGTATATGAGCATATAAACACAATCCCGAACGAAATGATGCCCAAATTATAATGCGTGACTAACACTTTATAAAACAAGCGTGTAACTCACCCGAGTCAAAAAAAATTGTCAAAATGACTTTCAAGGTAGGTAAAGTACACTACGCACTAAAACGTGAAGGTTTTTTTAGTACGACTCGCATAGTTCAATTTGAAGCCAAGTTGGAATCCTCGGCAATTAAAAAATAATTTATAAAGCGTTTGTCACGCTTTATAATTTGGACATATTTTTTATAATTCTAAAGCGTTCTGGATAGTGTTTGTTAGCACATATACAGCTCACTGACCATATATTTATGTATGGGAAATGTGCTCACAACTCAATTGAACAACTTTTTAAAAAAGTTTAAACGTGGATGTGTTGCTTTAAGCGAGGACAGTCGCGCGAAGTCAGCATTTACAACGCCATTTGGACTATTTGAATATACTCGTATGCCATTCGTGATGAAAACAGCTCCGGCTACATTCGCATGACTTATGCAAAGAGTCAAGCAAGGATTAAATAATGTTGAATCTTATTTTGACGAAATAATAGTGTATACAGACACATGGGAGTCCCACATTGAAAGTCTGAGAGCATTATTTGAGAGATTGTTGGAAATGAACTTAACTGTACGTCCATCAAAGCGTGTATTGGGGTCAAAAGAGGTAAAATGCATTGGACATAATGTTGGAAAATTGGGCCCTAAAGGCCGACCCCAGTAAAGTGAAAGCAATGACAGACTTTCCCTTGCCAACAACAAAGAAAGGCATAACAGGATATTACCACAAGTTTATCTGTAATTACGCACGGATTGCGGTACCGTTAATTGAGCTTACGCGCAAGAATCAACGAAACAAAGTGGTTTGGAATGACAGAGCAGTAATTGCCTTTAAGTCACTGAAAGAGGCAATGGTATCAGCACCTGTATTAAGGTCACCCGACTTTAAAGAAACATTCATACTACAGACCGATGGTAGCCAGTACGCCATTGGTGCGGTGTTGAGTCAGGAGTTTGGTGGGATCCCTGTAGCGCACCCAGTAGCTTACATCAGCCGTAAACTTCTACCACGGGAACAGCGGTATTCCACGATAGAGATCGAGTGTCTTGCGAATGTATGGGCAGTGGAATCATTTTCTTACTTCTTGAAAGGCGTTGAGAACTTTGTTATTGAGACAGATCACAACCCTTTGAAATTCCTACAAAACGTGCGGGACAAGAACCAACGACTTATAAGGTGGTCGATAGCACTTCAGCAGTATTCATTTACAATACGGTACCGTAAGGGTTCCCAAAACGCAAACGCTGATGGATTATCGAGATTTGTAGACTATTAGTGCCAGTGTTAAGTTATATATAGTTGGAAACTAACACAATATTTAGTAATTTCATTAAGTCATGAAAGTGTAATTAAAGTTTAAATCAATTGATTGTGTTAATTATAGAAAGTGATTATTCAGTTCAATTCTATGCTGGTATGGATTTAAGTAAACTTGTGAATGAGTATAGGATACTTTCAATGCCATGTGGTCAAATAATGGACATTGGAATTCCATTCATTAAGATATCTGGGGCAGCAGCGTTATCAAGCTGTGATGAACTGTCCATATAGGAATCATGTTACATGGAACTAGCAGAACAACAGCAATTTATCAGTACTAGAAATAGCATTGTGGTAAATGTAGTTAAACATTTGAACTGGTTTTAGTTAAAATAGTGATTGAAGAACAGAACATTTTATGAAGTTTTCAGATGCGTATTTTAAGAAAATTATTTTGATTAAACAAGATTCATGAATGAAAATTGTTGATAATTAACTTTGATTTAATGAATTTGTTTAATTTTAAAAATGGAGGAATGTTAAAATACTGTACTTTACGACTGTCAGCTGACATTAACCAGAGTGTGAGACCCAATCTTGACCTGTACCTTTATGTCCTCTGTTTCCGAACGTGTGTGTTTATACACCATTAATCACTGCCAACTGCCAATAAGATTTGTTTTTATTTAGTATTAAATGTTAAGAATGGGGAGACTATGTTATTCTATGATTCTCTGGGATGTATGCATGTATTTTTAGTTTTGAATCACTTCTCAAGCATCCTCTGAATAGTAAAGTTCGTTATTAAAGAAGAATTGTTCCACAGATATGTGTTTTTGAATGTATTAAACCCCAGCCTCTGAATTACAAATAGTGACTTGTAACAATTTGATATAAATAAGGGACCAGCAGGGACCAAAAAAAAAAAATAGTGAAATTTCAAAAATCTTCTTCTCAAAAACTGATGAGCCAAATGTGTTAATATTTGGTTTAAATGTCCCCTATGAGTTGTTAAAAAAAAGGAGTAGGGAATACTGGGGTTCCGTAATGGGACTTTGATTTTTACATAGGATTACTGTGGGAAAACAGATAATTCTTTTTTTTTCACCTATTTTAGATATTATTTCAATTATCTTGAGGTCTGGAATATTGTTTAGACGTAACAGTTGAGACTGGGTCCTTTAAAGGGCTTTTATATCTATAAGGGGTCAGCAGGGGCCCAAAAAGAGATTAAATTGTTAATTTTAAAACTATCTTCTTCTCAAGAATTATCCAGCCAATTTCGTTCATATTTCGTATAAATGATCCCAATGAGTAGAGGTTTCATGTTTGTTCAAATGAAGGGGCTAGGATCTATTGGGGTCCAGTAAGGGGACTTTGATTTTTACATAGGAATACTATGGAAAAACAGTAAATTCTATTTTTAGCTATTCTGGTCGCCTGTTGTCCGTAGTCTGTCCGTTAACGTTTTGTTGTGTGCACTCTAGCACCTGCATTTTTCATTGGCTCTTCACTAAACTTATATAGTAGTTATATAACCATAATATCTCGGACGAGTTCTTGAACTGGCCAAATCAGATTATTAATTAATGTCGGAGCTATGGCCCTTGAAACATTAAACAAGAGGGCCAAGATATATCGCTCTCCTGAATGACCTTGAGTCACCCAACTTAAGTAGATTATATAATACATGTACACTCAAAATTCCAGAAAACGAGATGGGCAAGGAGTTAGAATTTGGATTTGTTTTGAAGATGTAACAGATGCGTAGAAGAGTTGTGCGATAACAATAGTATCCTTGTGCGGATATCTGGATATCAGATATCGAAAGAAAGTTTTCACTATAATTTTATATCCATATAAAGAAAACCAGCCTCCCCTCCTGGCGACTATGCTTTTCGACGAATCGCACTAGCTGGAACAAACTTGGTAGAGGTTCACCCATGGTAAATGTCAGTGAAATTACATCGAAATCAGGTCAGTAGAATCTGACAGAAGGCTTTTCAAGTTTTTACTATAGCTAGGCAGCTATATAGTAAACTAGTACCTCACTGTGGCGGTCATGTTTTTAACAAATCACAACGGCTTGAACAAACTTGGAAAAGGGTCACCCAAGGAACATTTTTGTGAAATTGTTTTAAAATCTATCCGGTGGTTTCTTACAAGAAGCGGGCCCGATTAGCTCAGTCGGTTACACGTATGACTATCAATCCAGGTGTCGTGAGTTCAAATCCCCCGCCCGGCAACAGCACAGTGTCCTAGCGTACAGTAAGCCGAAACGGAAGTTGCTGATCTGTATGCTGACGATCATTAGTTATTTGCCACGGTGTGTATTTTGTATCAAAACTTATTCTAAATCGGGTTTTTTGAAGGAGGAATTTTTAGGGTGAGTGCAACAGTTATTTTTACCTTTACTGTGATCATCTTTGCTTCAAATAAGGTGTAGTATACTTGCATTCGGCATTCGTTCTCAGTTTGATCACTACCAAATTGACGAAACGGTCATAGAAAATTTGACTTTGTGTTCGCACATTTCACTGTGTATATAATTTCTGGTCTATTATTGTGTTGGCGTGGAAGGAACAATAATGTGTCCGGCACGTAGGCTTCCTTTCATCAAGATTGAATGACTAGATGCCGAAAAATTGACAGTTTTGATCAGTCACCGCGAGTGACGTGACTGTACGCCTAATTGCAACTTTTCAATTTAAGACTGTACGATTAGTTTCAGAATTTTAATGAATATGATCAATTGACTAGCATCGGGTTTTCAAGCCTAATCACGCACTCACTGGTCATATTTATTGTCCATGAACATGACATTATTAGCGTTAAACTTTTTTTTGAAGAAATTTCGGTATCAGTAAATAAAGAACCGATCAGTAAGCAATTTTGGTTGAAAAGTTTTTGAAATCAATTATTCTTTGCACAACCACCATATTGTTTTACACACTCGACAGACATGCATGTGTTTTTGTAAACACTGTACATCCCGTTAGCTACTTTCGGTTTACTGCGCGTGATGTATACGTCAGGAAATACATTGAGCTGTAACATGGAATTTAAATTTCCATTGTCCAACCTATACAAGTCACGCGCAGGGGTCACCCTGTCTGCTAACATGCGCATGGACATCTTTTTTTGCTAACGAGAGGTCGATTTTAAGCGTTCTCATAAGATATCAATATACCTGGGTTTGAGTACGACGTGTCTGCTTTGTGTCTATGAAAAAATATTTGCACGTGCTCAAAGCACCTGGGGGCCAGTACGAAAACGTTGGTAAAATGAAAATTATCAAACCTTGTCTATTGCAAGGTAATTTTCAAGGGCTTAAAGTGTCAGCATTTGTCTCGGACGTCTGAGTTTTCAACAATCAGGAGCTGTTTGCATAGCTTTTAAATTCATACAGACAAAACGTGTTTGATGCGGTAACTGTCGTTTCTATGGAAGGCCAAACCTGTCTTAACCCGCGTATACGCTTTATTACGTTATTGACGTTTCAAGGTTATGACGGAATGTACATGTTCTGTATTGATATTGCATCGTGCATACATCTTCGTTAATGTGAATATACAAGTACTAAATAAACTAAAACTATTCATTGGTAACGACAATTTGTATTTTTAGAAGCGCTGCTGTACTGGTTACGTGTTCGGCAATTCAAACGAGATGTGCGGAGTTCGTGTCCCGATTATTTTGATGTTTTTGTTCGTATGTAAACGGGCACTTGTGTTTTTTTGTTCTATACATAAAGAATGCAAATAACTTTACAGGGATGGAATGTACTCGCACTGAAAATACCTCGGTGTTCATGTTATATCATAACACTAACTATAATTTATAGACAACCATGCCGTCCATGTCATATTATACGCATGTATGTTTGAACAAGTTTAATATTAACACTGAAATTCACACATACGGTGAGCTATCTGATATTGCATCTGCTTTCTCGTCTGTCGAGTTTCATGAACTGATATTCGTTTCATAAAACTAGATTTCGCGTTCAATACGTTTTCGCCTGATAAAGAAATATTCCAACTTTTAAGGCATTTTTCATAGCCTACGATTGTAACCAAATAACGAATAGATGTGACATGTGGCGGGCACGAGTGATCCCAGAATGAAGTTATTTACTCACATGTACCACCAATGCCCACTTACACCCTCGCATAATTTAGGCCGAATATGGAGACTGGGAACACTGACCGAGTTATATGGCATACAGCCTCGCTACAGTAAAACAGTTCGCGGTATTTAAAATAAAATGTTTTAAATAAACTCAAACTAATATGTAACACTAGAGGTTGTAGTCATTGTTTTTCTCAGAATTTTCACGGTGGGTTTGATGAACTGCATACATTGTTCCTGTAAATACATGTAACTGAAAACCCTTCGAAAATGTGTTCATCTGACCCACTACAGGGCCTACATTTTGCAGTACATTAATACAGTTTCCATGGTTATCTGTTCGAATATTGTTTTAATGTACAATACAAAACAATAACTTTTACTTTCAGTCGGCAAGACAGATAAACAGATACATGTATATCATTAGCTCTCCTGGAGTCTTGAACCGACTATGTATATTCACATGGTTTCCTGTTTTTGCGTTAGGACGACTGTGGTTACAGGGTAGATTGCATAGAAATATGCCAACTACCTCTGTGGTTAGTAGGAATCGCTGCTTGAAAAAGTGTGTCCTCTCATTAATTGAAGGCCACGGCCCGAGCCCTGCTCCCGACCACGCCTCTTTATGTAAAACAGTTGGCGATAGGATGATCTAGTATTGGTTTTCCGGGACAGATGGTTATGTTAACTGTCTCTGCTTGTAAAACAAAAAAAATGTGTTGTAATGTGCGTTCAACCACACGACAAGTTAAAAATATGCTGCATATAACAACCTTACTTTTTTTTCATATTACAGATGGACTTGTCATTTAAACTAACGCCGTGTGACGAGTCATTTGAAGAAATCGCCACTTTCCATCAGTGTGATGTTTGTACTTACTAGTAGGCCATCCAAAAAGCAAAACGACCCTTATTTTAACTTTTGATGGCAATTTTTAGTAGAATTGTTTTAGTACCATAACATTATTCCCCAATATGTATAGCATCGTGTGATGATGGATGCCACTCATGAAATTGCGTTTTAAGGTCACAGTTTAGGTCAAAGGTCAATCAGATGCAAACATTAACACAACGGTATTGTATATAAATTATTGTCACTAATGTTACAATTATGTTGTTTTATATTTTTTTCTGTAATGACATGTTGTTAATAGTCTAATAGAAAATATAGACAAATATACAATATTTTATTTGAGTAATATAGGCCTCCGGCCCATAATACATTTTTAAACACATGGTAAGGAATCTAATAAACAAACCTTCATAATACGAACATTATAATTTCAATACAGTTTTGATCAAATGAATACAAGATAATTATTTATATATTTTGTTTTTTTAAACGTATTGACTGTTCTGTTGTTTTGCTCGTGATCAATGTTTGTGTCTATCTTATTTCAACTATTGAAAAAAAGAAAAAAGTAATACACAATTTCGAGATTTAATTCAAGTCATTATGTTTTAAGTCATTTTGTTTTAAGTCATTTTGTTTTAAGATTGGAGGTAAAGAGTTCTTTTATTAAACAACTCAAATACGAACTTTGCCAGTTTGATTATCTTGTCAGAATTGGCTGTGCTCATCAAACTGTAGAATGCATATACATTATGATAGTTGTGATCGTTATAGTTAATAATGAAACAGTGGCATCTATTTAAAGGATATTGAAGCATGCTTGTCTTTCTGCTTGTTTTTATACGAGTCGAAAGTTCAATAAGTACATTTAAAATGTAAACAATTTCAGTAGTTGTTGTTTATTGCAAATCTGCAATTTGTTATTAACCTTGAATTTTATACATATCGTTGAAGATAAATACTAAAGTTAACTCTAAAAGTTAAGTGTTCGCTTGGACGTCCGTATGTTCTACACAACACGATAATACACTGTTGCATATTTTTTTAATCATGTATTCTTTTCCAATTGAAATGCGATTCAAGGAGAAATAACAAGTACGAATATATATACCTTAGATTAAAAGTAAATGTAAAAGAAAGAGAGTTCATGTTATGATGTAATCAAATTACCTTAATTGTACGTAAAACTAGTAAAACTTGTCCTACCATATATAAAGATGCCACACAAAGTATCTGAGATTCGAAGAAAATTACTTGTTACCTCCAGAACAGAAGTTCTTGACAGAAATGACAGTTTTTATCGTGACACTTGATTGAAACTTTTTATGGCATAAACTTTGTTATAGTGTATTCACTTCCAAAAACAAAATTAATAAACTCAAAAGAAAAATGGGATCTCCTGGACCTTCTACTAGTAGTGTCGAAGAAGTGTTGAAAGATGCTCCTGTCCGTTCAGCAACTTTAGCAAAATATTACCAACTGATTCGAGTTGTTGTATTTTATTTCAGTAGGAAGATGTAAAACAGTTTCACCGTTTATGAGTGATATTTTTCAAGAATATGTATTGCGGCTGTAAATGATCTTATTGCGTCCGAAGTAAAATACATTCTAAAATGTCTGTCTAAGTTTAAAAAACAAATTGTGAAGTATGAGGATACTATCGAAGATGATACAGTAATGACAAAATTATGAGGATTTACCTCTGGTGATTATTGGTGGCGACTGGAGTAGCTATTTTACAAGGAAGCGGGTATTAAATCAGACTGTTCCAAGCAAATATGAGGATCGTTCTATGAAGACGTCGAAAAAGCTACTGACCCAAAGCACAGTTTATTAGACTATTAGAGAACTGTTACGTTTGTATACTAGCGCAGGAGATATAGTATTTGGCGTATCTAACGGCATACACAATCTCAAGATGTTGGCCTTTGACATGCTCTTCACAAGACAGCTCGTTCTGAAATGAGTGTCAGTCTTTTTCATGCTGTCAACCACACTGTTATAAATATTATCAGTAGAATTGATAACTTAATTGCAAATGACAGTCTTGGGATGTATATCGAAAATGGATATGATCTGTTTATGTCCTGTGATAATATTGGTGCTGTTGAAGCAACGTTAGATGAAAGAAACATAGTTAACAGCACAATATGTTGGTTGGGAAATACAGTCAAACTTTAGAGAATATTATGTGGGTACTAATACCAGAACTTAATAATTGGGCAAACATGCTTCTGCTGATACTATAAAAACTATCCACTTAGATAAAGCAATGATGGTAGGCGGCTATATCCAGTACATGGACCTGACAACATAAATGCAAGTAGTTGGTACACAAACAATAATGAAACACGTTAAACAGCATATATTCGGAATATTTTAATAGATTTTTAGCAAAATAGTCAAAATGATGTGCAAACATTTCCGACTTGGAGAGCTTACAATGAATTCAGCAGTCCAGATATTCTGCCAATGACAACTATAGGAATGCTGCCAATACTACAATCCTATTTAGATGAACTGAACACATTTACTACTGTTATCAATATATTTGAAGAAATTTCAAATCATATTGGTCAAAGCAACACCGTTATCACAGCAGATCAGCCATCCTTTCTAAAAAGAAATATGCGGCAATCAAGACCTGTTTACTTAGATGATATTAAGTCTCTCGAAAGACAGCACCAGATATGTATGGGGAATTTAATGATAGGATTTTTATAGTCAAAAGGAGCAAAATCACTGACCAAGCAACAAGCTGGATGAAAACATTTGTAACGTGAACAATAGGAAAAAAGAAATCACACAAAATGACCAAGCCAGAGACAAATTCTGTGTCAGTTTGACAACTCAGTTGGATGTGTTAGAGAAGTCACTATAAGGAGAAAGTGATGCAGAGGAAGACCATACCTACACCAGATATGATTGTCTGCCTTTTGGAACTGATCTTAATGAGTCTGATGTTCAAGTTTTGATCAAACAAATGGATACTTTTGACATTTTCTGAGTATGATCCTTTGAAGAAAAAAACAAAACATTTGCGTTGATATACACTGTTTCAAACATGCAGAAAGTTCAGGTTGTTAAAGATAACAGAAAACTACTTCAGAGTCTATCAAACATTTAAATGTTTAAACATATCTATGTCAGCTGTAAATGCTAGCTGAAATGTAGAAATTGGTTCTGTGCTTGAAACACAAGTTGTCCTTTGTACCTCTGCCAGTTGCTAGGGTTGTATGATTTAGGAACTCTACCACAAAGACTGAATTATTGAATGTCTCTGAATATGAAGTGATTTTAACTTGATGACTTTCCCAATTATTCACTTCAATGATACATAATCATTGATAGTCACACTATGATTCAGGCTTTTGGAATGCATGCTATCCGAATAGTTACTTTCTGCATTCTAACAAATATCCTTATTACATAACAACGCATTAACTAATATACTGGTGTATATTAAAACGACTATAGATCATTAGCTTTCTTTGTTGAGCAATATCAGAGAATATTAACTATTTCTATACCGCTATTAGTTTTGTCCGACTTCTATTGTGACCTCATGAAGCTCTTTCCTTGTATTTTAATATGCTTAATTTCTCATAAGGTTTGTTTATGTATTCACTTCATTTGATTTAAAATACTTGCTTGTTCTTATTTATTGGAAGCTTGCATTTCACAAGAAATTCAAAATTCATAAATTTTACACAATTTTTTTACCTTTGACCTCAATTTAACAACACAATTTTTAACACATTTTATTCATTTTCCTAGTAAGTGCTTACAACAGACATATTTCTATAGTTTTCAGTTCAATAAATAAACAAATATTTTAACAAGACAGTTTTCTTAATTCTATATATAAATTACTGCACCCAGTTGACCTTTGACCTAATTTTGAGATTATGAGGCGATTTCATGATTGGCATCCACCCTCACAGATTTGTATGCATACCAAGGAAGACATTAAGCATGGATGCCAAATTCTACTCAAATTTGCCATCAAAAGTTTTTTTTCTGTTTTTGGATGGCCTACTATACAGCACAAAACATGTTTCCAATTTGAAGCGCCATAACAGAACTGTACACAGAAAACCTACAACAACAGCCAATCCTACACAATCTGCCGAAAATCAACATCATATTTGCGAGCAGTGCGGGAAGCAATATTTGTCCAAATATGGACTGAGCCTACATGTGAAGTCTCAACATCATAACATATTTAGATTCACTTGTAATATTTGCAACAGAGGGTTTAATCAACTTTGGAACTACAGGGGACATTTGAATTCGCATTTTCCTGAACTGAAAGAAAAGTGTAATTCTTGCGGTATGAGTTTCGCTCACAGAGCTAGCCTTGTTTCACATAAGCGTAGCTGCGAATATAAGAAGGACGCAAACAACAACACAACAGAAATGAAGTCAACATGCAAAGAATGCAATGTTAATTGCAAGAATAAGAAAAGTTTGAAAGAACACATGAATGGAGCTCATGGTTCTAAGAAATATCGGTGTGACCGTTGCAGCAAATTGTTCAAATGGAGAAGCAGTCTTCAGTATCATGTTAAACATGTGGCACATATTGATTAAAACTGTAGTAAGGTACAAAAGTGCATGTATCTTTTGTTTTTGTTGATCTTTACACTCATGTCTTAAATCTTTTTTAAAGATTCGGATGAGAAGCTGTAAAATATGATACATTTATACGTTTGAAAGCAGTCTGGACTGGTTGTCAGCAATTTTATATTAAGATCTTATTTAAGGAAAGTTTTGGACAGGAAGTCTCATAAGTTGTTATAATTTCAATTAGTCTAATGTTCACGATTTGAATAATGTTTTATCGCTGTCGCGCCACTGTTTTGTTATTTTTACGATGTTGTAAGACGTAATTGTATTTTACAGGAAGTTACTTGTGAAACGAGTGTAAATATCCAATTTGTTTCTATGATGCTAGTGTATTTTCCTTTACAAGAATAATTGCAATCATTTTCTACGTACATGTATGTCGCAATCCATACGTTCGCCAAATGTTCCACACATAAAATACTTTGACATAATGACTGAAAGAGCATGTGCATTGCCCAAGTAGACCTTTACCAAGATAATTCAAATTATGTTACCCAGGTCAAAAGTGACCCCCACCCCTGTGCGTCACTTAAAATTAATGGTTTGTATAGGAAAAAATCATACAAATCTTCTCGGAAATCACAATGCCTCTACCAAGATTGTTCAAATCCCTGAGTCAAAATTGTCTTTGCCCTTGGGTCATGTCATTTAACATATATTTATATAGAAAAATCTTCTTTTATGAAACTTCAAGGCGTAGAGTTTAGACATTTAGCATATAGCATTATATACTGGACCACTTCGAATAGGCTGTTATAATCATGAGCCCAGGTCGAATTCCAGTTTGCGTATACAATTTGGTAAACGTCTAAACCTGCAGGTGATAATTGTTTTATGTAGGTAATATAAATCAGTAACCTGTTGTCCTCGGTTCTTTTTGTCGTATATTGTTTTTATTGCGTATTATTCTCGCATGTTTTGTCAATATAACAATGAATATGATAAAAGTGGAATATACGCATGTTGTGTTAAGGGTACATAGAAAGGCGATTACGTATGTGACAGGTGCTCAAAGACCTCTGCTGTTGGCTCAACTTATTGTTATTTATTTTTAACATGCATATGGTTTTATTGTAGGACTTTTATCAGGTATAAAAGTTAGTATCCAACTACAACAGAATTATTCAAATGTGTTTTTGTTACTGTGTGTAGCTCATTTCTATTTTCATGTATCAGTCAAGCGTCCCTGTGTTCGCTATTCACGACCCTTGTGCCAATGCTAATGGCGGAAGTGGCGGTTTCCGTTGAGCTTGATTTGACAAAGGCTGATATAAAGTTTACTTTGTTCAGATTTTTTCGTATGTTGTCACCATGATTATTCGTTTACTTGTTTTTAAGTTTGTTTTGAATAGGTTTGCCCCCTATGTAAAGCGAAGAGCTATGGGTATTTAATAAAGAAATATAATTTATAAATTTTGTCAGCATTGTTGATTTGATACATGGGACGCACACACACATGTCCACGCACACAAACGAAAACACACACGCACGCACACACGAACATGCACACACACGCACGCACACACGAACATGCACACACACGCACGCATGCACACACAAACACACACGCGCGCGCGCAAACACACGCACACACAAAGCAGTGAAAGGAATAAACGTAACGTCGATTTACCTAGTGTAGTACAGGCGTAGTGTAGTGGTAGCGTGTTAACCTCAGAATAGGAACGTACCGGGTCCGATATCAATAAGAGCTATGGTGGCAGTCCTCAGGCCAGGTACATGTACTTACATTCTCAACTGATTGTGGTCCGCCCGTCTGTCTGTCAGGTTGATTTTCGAGAGCGATTTTGCAGTAATTATTAAGTTGAAAGGTTTTAAAATAACAGCTGGCAACGGATTGTAGCTGCTGAAATTGATACCTTTGTGGAAAAATTAATTTAACATATATGGCTAGCATCCGTACATTATCCTATCGAACCAACATTAAGGTTAAAACTACAATGAAGTACACAGGTCATGAATTAGCTAGCCAGGCTGTGAGTAAAGTTAGAATACAACAACGCGTTATAAATTGATGATATTCATTACTGACCTACTCCACGAATAGAACTAAAAATACATTAACAGGAAGCAATATGAGTATACAATCCCTTTATTTGAGCGAACATGGCTTTTATTCAAGCATCAAGCGGAATACAAAGTATCTTATGCGGCAGAATTTTTTATTCGTTACACTGGTGGTGAAATCTAACAGGTTTCGCACCTCTTGCTGGAGCATAATACGGTGTTATAGTTCCTAATTTTCGTTTAGGACGTTGTTTACCTAACCTGTCGCCCATATCAAAAACATGGCACTTTGGATTAATCATCTCGATAACCGATGGATTAACATAGAGTATATTGTCTTGCATGCTCTTCTGATGTATTATTTGGTGTGCAGGATAAACTCGAGCCTTACTTGTATGCATGTGAAATGGTTTTTGGCTGTCCATTCTGTTTGAAAGTAGTTCGCATGCAGTGCTGATTGCACATGGTATATCATCAGGTCTAATGACATCGCTACCTTTGGGATCTAAATCCTGAAACTCGCCGAATAAGTTCTCAGCTTCAAGACTTCCCAACGACTTAACATTGTATGCACCTTTTTTGACAAAACTGAACAGCTGTAAACGTCTGTCTATGTTCATCAGACCTTCAAACATTACCAGTGGAATGCCTAGTATATGGCCACCTGGGGGTGGGAACTTGCTGAAGTTAACATTTTTTAATAAGAAACTTCTCAGATTTATTCTGCGTACGCACCGGTCATGAGCACTTATTCCTGGACTGTCTTCTACCTCGTACCACTCGCGAATTAATCTACAAAACTGTGCTTCTTCACTAAAGCATCTTAAGCCGTGCTTGCTTACTGATATTTCTGAGAGTAATACCTGTATTACAACATTTTACGCGAGCATTGGTGAATAAATGGTGCGGATCCAACAAAGCGAAAAGAAACTGGTATCTATCCGGAATATAGTCAGGCATACTGTACCAGTTCTATGTTGTATTGAGACCATATATCATGCAGTTATCAATAAAAGGATTTTGTTTTCTCCAATGCTGAAGCTTGCTTGGAAATATGTTCCGCGAGGACAGCATTCAAGGACGTCTTTGGCATAGCTGAAACTACCTTTTGGTACATTTTATTCAAACTTTTTACATTGTTGTAGGCGTTCTTAAGAACTGTTTTGACATCTAGCTGTTGACCGTTTACCAGTTTATAAAACAAATCTGCAATTCTTGGTTTTGACCATGAAATGCCATAGACTATTTTCTTTTCTTTTAACGTCGGTGCTAATATACGCAGACATGTCTGTAATTCTCTCTTTAAGAAATTCTCGTTTATTTTTAACACGGATATGCATTTGGTTTTAAAAGAAGTGATATCACAGTTTTGCCAACGCTTATTGTCTTTGTTTTGCTTTAAAGCTAACAGCATACCATCGTAATATTCATCCGTGACAAGAAGAAATGGTTCTACTGTTTTTTTGTGTTTCAACACATTGTGAATTTCCGTTGATTGAGAGGCAAGAGTCAGTATCAACTCCATTGACACGTCATTAAGCGGCACACTCTTCGTTGCGATTTAAAATTTCTGAAATACCATCAAGATATGTATTATCAGACATCAGTTTCGTTTGAAAACTTACTTTGATAGTGTTTTGAATTCTTTTTATTTCATTCATCGTGTTTTCATCCAGAACACTCATTACATCATATGGTAATGCATTGAGAATATAATCCGTACTGTCAACATGTCTGGTATCAATATCGTGTTCTTCCGTTTCCGCATAAGATTTAGTTCGTGACTGCTTTGCTAATTTACTCTCGGATTGGATTAATTGGCACATATGCTTTGACGGCGAAAATACTTCTCCTGTATTCTTTTTGCCGACCTAAATCGGTTGACGAATTTGTCCATCACCATCAACAACATGCTGAATGTTCACAGTTTCTAAACAAGTATCCAAGTTTGTATGCTCTACAAGGTTTGCCGAAAATATTCTTTTAATTATTACACTTTTATTGGTCTTCTTTGCTTCCGTGTATGTGTCTTTTTGCAGTTGCAATAGAGTCAATGGCTGACCTTTCCCCGTTCGCACAGCAATATTATACCATTGCCCATCAAATGATAAAACTGGTGTATAAAGTCCTCTTTCATAACACTCGTTCAGAACATTCTCAATTAAGTTCCTCATAACATCAACTTTCATGCTGTAACCTTTGAAGGCATAAGCAACTGGTATTGCATGAGGTATTTCAGGATTGTGTACACGGTCAAGGTTTGCAATTAAGAACACAACCACTTCCGTTGCTTTCATTCTACTCATTTCAAAAGCACGTTTTAGACATACTGTGCATTTGTGTATATGACCAGATCAGTAAGCGTTTCCTTAGTTGTCATCTTAAATTGATTATCGTGTGTGTGTGTGCACAGTGACATTTTTCATTTAATGGACGCATGTTGTGTGTGCAAGGAATAGCTTTTACGGATCGTACTTCACATAACAGTTCTACACTTTCACTAACAAATTAATCGCTTGTTTCAGTCCTTTTATGTCGGGATGCAACATTGGTGGGTATTTGCCATTGTCTCGTGGGTATAGCTCTCTTGCGACTTTTAACAGTTGACAAAAGAGAAATTTGTCATTTCGCACTCTTAATACAGATGTACTTTGTTCAGAATAACATACATAAAGTAATGTATAAGCGTTTAAGACACACATCTCACACAGTACTTGAGTAACATAATACAACGGTAGCTTGTAGTGTACCTGTGTGGAATACGTCTTACCTGGGTATGGACATTTTATTTCTATAGCGATATAATTCTTGCCTGGATTTTCATCAATTTTGCGTGGCAATAGTGAGCCATCTGGACTAACAATTAATGATATGCCCCGTGTCTTTAGAAGGTAACATGTAACAACCTTCTTAAAAAAAAGTCATTCCTGGAAAATGTACTGGAATTACCTTAGAAACCAAGGTTGCCACAGCATGAATTTCATTTTCCATTCCATACGCCATGCGTTTTTTTGTTTCTTCATCAAATTGCTCTTCAGTTTGCTTAAAGAACTTATCAAAATGCTGTTGCTTTTTATTTAATCCTTCAAAACCAAGAGCTCTGTAGAATGTGCTTCCAGTTACAACAGCTCTTTTTCTTACCGAAAACCATGTGTCACTTCTTTGTTCTACCATAGGCAGAAACTCATTATTCATCATTTCTTCTGTAAGTTCTACATTTGTTATTCCTTGAAGACACTTATAATTTTCTTGAAAGGAAAGTAATATAGGACCTATTGATTTATAAGACGATACATCATTTGTTATTTCTGAACAACTTCTCCCCAAACCATCAAATGTGTTTAGGATGTCAGACGTCAGTGAATCTATTTCGCATATCTTTGACTTAATAGCACTTATCGCGAAACTTAATTTAGAAATTCTCCAGTCACCTGTAATCTGTGATAACAGTTTTGCTACGCCTAAAGAATGTCCAACTCTCACCATTCTGACATCCCGAATCCTTCCTGACAGTAACACCAAACACATTCTGAGCATTTCAGCTAACGGGAATCTCTTGTATTCTGAAGCTTGATTTAGGTATTCGATATTTTGGATTTCCATCACTTCTGTAAAGTCGTGAAGTTTTGCAGACAAATCAACTTCCTCTTTCAATCTTGCTTGTCGCTCGAGTAATATTGGGCTATCTTCAAATCCCCATAAATTTACATCACCTAATTTCTGTCCACTTATCCCACTGTTCAGTTTTTTTTCCGTCTACAAATATCTTATACGTTTCCGTTTGATTTGGATCAGAATAACTCACCTGATCAATCATTTCTGTCATTACACCCGGTGACGACTCGTTGATGGGAGATTTCACTGCATCTAGAACGTTCCTGTTTGGCACGGCAAAATTTATTTTCGAATCGCTTGGCTTGTATATTCCCTTTATAGCATCATGGTGTTCAAGCTGACCCTTATTCTTCTTCCACTCATAAATCTATGAAACTTCCCTTTAAAATAGTTTCAATCCTACTCTCCAAAATTGTTTAACCTCGTCTGAGTAGCGCATTTGTGAAGTCGATTCCAATGAGAACCACTCGACAATATCCAAAAATAACATATAAGCAATATTTGTCAGCGGAAATTCACATCTTGCTACCATTCGATTGAATTTCATATATTTTTCCAACTGGTTCACTGAATTTAAATTGTCAAGTACTGATGGAACTAAATTGGTTAACACTGTCAGAATGTCGTTGTTTTCTTCTTCCAACAACGATAGATTTATAAAATCCTCTGATAATTGATCTGTTGACATATCACATTCTTTCTCATAATCCTCGAGTTTTGTTTCAATGAAAGGTTCTGATGTGTTGTTTTTAATCGGTGTTGAAGTGGAAAATTTTAGCTTTTTCGGGTTTGGACTTGTTGATGTTAGCTTTTGAGACGGGTCATTCAAAGGGTCCTTCAGTTTGGCTACTTTAATAGTTTCTTTGTCATTAATGCTGTAAATGTATGAACCGGATCTTTGTACTTCTACTGGTATGATATTGAAATTGTTCGTTTGCCATAGTGTAGTGCATTTGTCTGTCTGTTGAATGAGTTTTTGAAATTTTAGTTTATCACCGGTACATCTATATCTGCAAATAGAAATATATAAGTCAGAAAAACAATGCATAGTAAATTGCATACCTGTAATTAAAATGTCACGAAAACCAACAGGCTTCAATTGCATGAAATTGCAATGCATTTTTTTCGTGAAAGATTATAACAAATGAATAAGATAGGTCAGAGCAGAGATGCGCCTGGAAATAACACACCGCCGGTATATTTCTTAATAATAAACAAAAGTAAGTAAGTGGTATCATACTATCCCTATGTTGTCAAATTGTTTTACTAAGCAAACAGAATATTGGGAAATGTGAGCATGCGTGAATCATGAATTGTCCAGACCTGCTGGACGCATAAATGCTAAACAGAAATAACTGTAATTATAAAGGTATTCATGTGTTTAAAAAAAACAACAAGGAATAAAATGCATCAAATTACATCAAACACAACTGCTTCTATTTTTGAGATGCACAGACACCGTATGAACAATTTCACACACGAAACAAAGGTACGGGGATCAGTTATTGTGCTGTGAAATATATCCTTTTTCTTTAAAGAGATATGTCTTGCAGTTCTATATATATCTCTGTAGCATGCTTAAACGACGACGACAAAGTCATTTTGAAGCCTTTCTTATAATGACGCTATATACCCAAAAACAAAAAAAGTAATTAGAAAATATTGAAAGAAATATGTCCGGATCATATAATATGAAGCGAGTATTGTTATGTTTTTATTTGTCCACTTACTTCATAAGGACTGAATGACGAAGCAGTTTTGTCGATAACCATCTTATACAGCTCATGCTGAAAAATATATAAGGTAGAGTTGTTCAGGGTAAGTTTGTGAAACAAAGTGTCTAAGGCAGTGTAAAAAAGTGTAAGGGACAGACAGATCTATCGACAAAACGACGTTTTGCGGTGTACCTTTACACCTCGGTACACCTTTCCGGGAACAAATTAATAACTACGTGCAATAATTTATTAATGCTACTTTAAAACATTTAATGTATCAAAAATACTATAGGAAATTTCTACAACTATGCGTACAGTTTTTTTCATACTTTCGCACAACTAACGATTGCGTACAGATGCAATTAGGCGTACAGTCACGTCACTCGCGGTGACTGATCAAAACCGCCAATTGTTCGGCATCTAGTCATTCAATCTTGATGAAAGGAAGCCTACGTGCCGGACACATTATTGTTCCTTCCTCGCCAACACAATAATAGACCAGAAATTATATACACAGTGAAATATGCGAACACAAAGTCAAATTTTCTATGGCCGTTTCTTCAATTTGGCAGTGATCAAACTGAGAACGAATGCCGAATGCAAGTATACTACACCTTATTTGAAGCAAAGATGATCACAGTTAAAGTAAAAATAACTGTTGCACTCACCCTAAAATTTCCTCCTTCAAAAAACCCAATTTAGAATAAGTTTTGATACAAAATACACACCGTGGTATGCTAAATTGATGCAAATAACTAACTGATCGTCAGCGTACAGATCAGCAACTTCCGTTTCGGCTTACTGTACGCTAGGACACTGTGAACAGTCTCCGTGATGATTGATATATGACATTGTGTCTCATTATCATTAGTCTCTCACCATTGATTCAAGTGGGAAAGTTATCAGTTACTTGCGGATATGGGGTGTGCTCGAGTACTGGTTAATCTCAGGAAACAGTGGTTAGGTTAATTGATCGTCTGTTAGCCCTTGGTGAAATAAAAATGACGCTAAATATTCAATAAATCAATCAATCTGACAAGAAGATTTTTTAAGTTTTTACTATAGCTTATATAGTAAACTAACCCCACCCCCTGGCCGTCATGTTTTTTGACGAATCACTACGGTTTGAACAAACTTGGTGAAGGGTCCTCCAAGGAACATTTCTGTGAAATTATTTTAAAATCGAGCCAGTAGTTTCTGACAAGAAGATTTTTTAAGTTTTTACTAATTAAACTTGCCCCGCCCCCTGGCGGCCATGTTTTTTACGAATCAAGATGGCTTGAACAAACTTGGTAGAGGGTCATCCAAGGAACATTTCTGTGAAGTTATATCAAAATTGGCCCGGTGGTTTCTGACAAGAAGATTAAGTTTTTACTATAGCTTTATATAGTAAACTAACCCCACCCCCTGGCCGCCATGTTTTTTGACAAATCAATACGGTTGAACAAACTTGGTGAAGGGTCTTCCAAGGAACATTTCTGTGAAATTATTTTAAAATCGAGCCAGTAGTTTCTGACAAGAAGATTTTTTAAGTTTTTACTAATTAAACTTGCCCCGCCCCTTGACGGTCATGTTTTTTTGACGAATCAAGATGGTTTGAACAAACTTGGTAGAGGGTCACCCAAGGAACATTTCTAGTTTAAACATATTTTATTGCATAATTCACATAGCAAACGGGTTGGGCCACAAGTTCTAGCAACATTTCTGTGAAGTTATATCAAAATTGGCCCAGTGGTTTCAGAGGAGGAGTTGTTAGAAGCTAAAAGTTAACGACGGTCGACGGACGACAGACGATCACAAAAGCTCACCTGTGAGCCTTAGGCTCAGGTGAGCTAAAAATGCAATATTTGACCGTGTGTGCACTCTAGCACCCACATTTTTCATTTGCTTCTCAACAAACTTACACAGTAGTTATATAACTATAATATCTTGGACAAGTTGATGAACTGGCCAAATCGGATTATTAATGTTAGAGTTATGGCCCTTGAAATATTAAAAAATGCACCATTAGACCTTGTGTGCACTCTAGCACCCCCATTTTTCATTTGATTCTCACCAAACTTAAACAGTAGTTTTATAAGCATAACATCTTGGACAAGTTTTTGAATTGATCAAATCAGATTATTAATGTTGGAGTTATGGCCCTTGAAGCATTTAAAAATGCAATATTTGACCTTGTGTGCACCCGCATTTTTCATTTGATCCATAATCTTGCAAAGTTATCTTTATATTGGAATTTCTGAACCACAAAACAAAATAATCAAAGTATCAGAAGTACTTTCGAAAAGTGGATTTAGACATTATGGATTTTTAACAAAATAGTTGCTATGAAGAGTTTAAACGAATATAATCATATTAAAATATGTGTATGTTCTTCATGCCAAACTTAACAAACATATTTTAATTATCTGGCAATTTAACATATACAAAATGGGTGTTGACTTTTTTGAGTTTGTGTTTTTTTCCTTTAAAATGTACACTAGAAATAATACCGATAAATAGCTTGAGTATATTGATGTTTTAATGTCATTTCCAATGTGATTCAATGTCTTTCTTTAAATTTTAAATGTAGTTTCTTTCCATTTAATTATTATTAAACATTAACATATATATATTGTGAAATACATTACCCTATACAGACATTTAAAGGGAGTAAATCAGGATTTTTCGAATTGGCTAAAAATGCTCCCAAACCCTCCCCTATATATCATGCCTATATATACTCACTGACCCCATATTGCCAAATGGATATCTAGTATGCCAAAATAATATGTTGAAAGCGGATTTCCTAACATGGCTATGCGCCTAGGTTAAACTAAAATACAATTTCTGCTAAAAGTTGCAACTCGTTTTGTGACATATTAAGTATATTGTATGACACATAAAACTGAGTTTCATCTTAGAAAGAGTCAGACTGACAATGTCAAGGTCGTAAAGCAGTATGTTGTAGTGCTGTCTATTTTTAGAATGGGGGATTTCAAATATCAAATATGTACAAATCTGACATACCGGTTCTTAAGAAAACAATTTTACTAATTCCCAATTTGTACCCTTTTGGGGCCCCTCCTGACCCCTTAAGACATAGGAACCCAGTCATTTTTACAAATCTTAACCTCCTTCACCAAACAATGCTTCTGTGAAGATATAGGCAAAATCATTTCCATTTTAAAAAAAATATATAAAAAAATATTATAATGACATGTGTCCCCTAATTGAACACACGCTTAGGGCGAGGTCATATTTAACCCTAGAGACACCATTTGAACAAATCTAACAAAACTATAGCTGGTCATTATTACTACATAAACATTTTGAAAATTTGTTGGGCCGTTCATGAGAAGAATATTTTTTAAGTTTTGGACTATTTTTAGTAACGGCGGCCATCTTGAATTTCAGATCGAAAAAAAAAATCTTCGGTATAGTCTCCTATGCAATAGAAACATCCATGTGAAGTTTCAGTTTAACTGGCCTAGTGGTTTCAGAACAGATGAAAGAAAAAGAGAATTTTCTGTTTTCCCATAGTATCCCTATGTAAAATTCTAAGTCCCCTTACAGGGCCCCTATAACTTTTAGCCCCTAAATTCTTATCTGCAATCAAACCACTACACATACGGATAATTTATGCAAAATATGAACAAATTTGATATACCGGTTTTTAAGAAAAACGAATTTAGTAATTCCCAATTTGTATCCCTTTGGGGCCCCTCCTGACCCCTTAAGACAGTGGAACGTAGTCATTTTTACAAATCTGAACCTCCTTCACCAAACAATGCTTCTGTGAAGATATAGGCAAAATCATTTCCATTTTAAAAAAAATATATAAAAAAATATTATAATGACATGTGTCCCCTAATTGAACCCTTGGGGCGGGGTCATATTTAATCCTAGGGACACCATTTGAACAAATCTAACAAAACTGTAGCTGGTCATTATTACTACATAAACATTTTGAAAATCTGTTTGGCCGTTCATGAGAGGAAGATTTTTTAAGTTTTGGACTATTTTTAGTAACGGCGGCCATCTTGAATTTCAGATCGAAAAAAAATCTTCTATATAGTCTCCTATGCAATAGAAACACCCATGTGAAGTTTCAGTTTATTGGCCTAGTAGTTTCAGAGAATGTGCTGCTAACAGACAACGACGACAGACGTCAGACGACAGACGACAGACAACACGCCATCGCATAAGCACTTCTGGCCTTTGGCCAGTAGAGCTAAAAATTAAATTACTTTTTTAATAATTGTACTAAACAAACCACCCTCGGTAGCCTCTCAATATTGACTGCGATAAAGTAATTTGTGACGTAATAGCGCGTGCGATAATATCACGCGTATATGTAAGGGAGGATCCTGAGCAAGAGTTACTAGACCAAACTAGTATCCCGTACTCATTGTTTTTCAGTGCGTATTTAATAATATAATGCATACTATGTTCGATAAGTTTTATTACAGACATCAATATATTTAAAAAAAGAAAGAAAACCCAATAACGATACATAATATTAGTGAACGTTTCTAATCTTGTTAATGAACCCCTTATCTAACGGTCTTAATCTGCACACTACCACTGCATAATTCATTTGTGTACTTCCGAACACTGGCGGAAGCAACCAAGTCATTACGGAATTACAAAAATGTAAACAAAAGTTAAAAGCTCGTCCGCTCGTCTAAGAAATACACATTTCGATCGAAGTTATTTATTTTCTCACTTTTTTAAAAACAGTCACTAAGTGGTCTTCAGGAATGGTTTTAGCAATACTATAAACACATTTAATTATAATCATTTTTGTTATTATCAAAAAGTGTGCATTTCGGATGTTTAATTAGGCTTTAAAATAAACAAATATTTCCTATACATAATACCCATTCGGCATCGTAACGCTGATCAATCTGATTAACATATAACCATGTGTCCATAATCAAATCGTATAATTTTGTATTTCAACCAAACTTCGCGATTGGAAGTATATTTTGATATATCTTAAAATGCGCAAGTATATGTTGTTTTGACAACTATAGTTCTGTTAGGTTTGTTCAAATGGTGTCCCTGGGGTTAAAAGTGACCCCGCCCCGAGGGTTCAATTAGGGGACACATGTCATCATAATAAACATTTTTTTTTTTTAAAAAGGAACTGATTTTGCCTATATTTTCACAGAAGCATTGTTTGGTCAAGGAGGTTCAGATTTGTAAAAATGAATGGGTTCCACTGTCTTAAGGGGTCAGGAGGGGCCCCAAAAGGGTAAAAATTGGGAATTACAAAATTCGTTTTCTTAAGAACCGGTATGTTCATATTTGTTCATATTTGGCATAAATTATCCCAATGTGTAGGGGTTTGATTGCAGGTAAGAATTTAGGGGCTAAAATTTATAGGGGCCCTGTAAGGGGACTTAGAATTTTACTCAATTTTGAATAAAACAATTCCTTAATTGGTAAACTCTCCTCTTTAAACTTTTCAAAACTATTCATATATTCATACGGATAAACCCCCTTTCTTCTTACTAAATTTAACTTATCTCCAAAGCTACCTCTGGCGAAACAAAACGATTCCTCTGGTAAGTTATTAACCAAATTAGCTAAAGATTGAATAAGAAATTGTAAACTATCTATAAACACTAAATTTTCTATCATAAAAGCCATATATTTTTCCACATTATTAGGTATTACATTCATTTCTTTTTTAAACTTTCCAATCTCTTGCATTATAAAATGACCATCATAACTTTTTAAATTATGAAATACAACTGGAATCTTTTTTGTTAATCTATATGATCTATTACATTTATTATGGGCACTACCTCGATATTTTCCTGTAATATGACAATGATCTTTAACAGGATAGTTCCATTTTAAATCATCTTCTGTATATTCCTTTTCACAAATATGACAAGAAGTCTTTCTTTTAAATTCTTTCTCTTCCTCTTTTGTTATTATCATTTCTTTATTAAAATAATTTTTCATCATTTTATTACAATATTCTTGTTCTTCCAAAATGTTTTCAATAAAATGATATATTGAACCCTTTCCTCGGGAAATCTCTACTGGTTTACTAAATGTATTATATGTGCATACTAACTTATATCCAAAACCACAAGCAATATGTTCTTGATAAGCTTTAGTTGATTTACCACAAGTTTCCTCTTTTGGTTTCATTATTGCTTCGAAATCAGCATAAATAACGAAAGGAACAGGCAGTTGTTTATGATAATTTACAAACTTTATTTTACTGTTACTCTTATCCGGCATTTTTACTTTTTGTACCCCATTAATAGCTAAACAAACTTCTATATGTTTATTTAATATTCTCTCCGCTGAAAAGTATTGAATGCAATATTTACAAAAAAATTGTCTGGTAGTGTGTTTTGAATTTGTTAAAATCCTTTATCCAAACATAATGAAACAAAACCCCCGAAGAGCCTTCCCCTACTATAAATAAAAGATCACAAGTTTTTTTCATTTTTATTTTTAGAGAAGTACAATGGATAAATAGTTCTTTACCATTCCCAATTCCAAAGACGTTAAACCTTATATTATTAACTACTTCTATTTTAGGAATATCTTTAATCTTAACAGGAAACTTTATTCCATCATAATTCACTTTATCTATGTGTTTTTAATATTTTGTTATTCTTTGTGGTTTTTTCAACTGGAAACAAATACGCTAAATGACACCAACGAAAGCATCCATTGTCCTTTTCATTTTTAATATTGATTAATCCTTTTCTATTTTTTAAAAAAGAAGAACCCCTTTATTGGTCTGTATTTTATCATTTTTACATAATGTTTCTTTACTTCTTTTATTATCCAACCCGATCCTTGAGAAATCCATCCACTGATTCTATTTCATAATTCGTTATTTATATCATTTAATTCTTTTTTTTAATACATCTTGGAATAACAGTGCTCGTGCTGTTGATTGAAAAAAACACATTTTGAATAGTTCATATATCTTTAACCCTATCCTCCTCCAAAATAACATTTGATTAAGCAAACAAAATCTCAATTGTTATATTTATTTTAACATTCCGCGAAGCTATGAGATTTATTAGTGGCATCGCACTCCTTTGTAATTGTAATTTCGGATCGTGTTTGTTTACTATATTTATTTGATAGTGTTGATATGTGTTATTTTAGATGTTTTAACAGGTGTGAAGATCATATATATCTTATATCTAGAAAATAATTTTCAATTTAGTTGAATAATAACTAATTTCTTATAACCAAATTTGAATGATTTTCCATACTTTTTAGAATATCCACTTTTAACCATGTTTGTACCATCGCAACACACTTTAGTTAACCAAGCATTTACTCCTAATTCCTTTTGGGCAGCATACATTCTCTTGAAATCTATCTTAACTACCTTCTGGTCGCTAACCGCTCCCTTTTCGACAGCAATAACCGCTTTTGCTTTTCTTCTTTCCTTATGAGCGTCTTTAATGACGATGCTGTCGATGCCCACGAGTCCCATTACTGTTTCTATTTTCTTTCTATCTTTTTCTATATCCTTTTTTTCCTTTGTATTTCTTTTTCAATATCCTTTTTTTCCTTTTCTGTATTTTTACTAAGAAATAAATTAGTAGTATATATTCATATATGCTATTCATTATTGATTCTCCAAAGTGCTTATCATCCTCATCAATTTGTGTTTTTTTTTTATTTCATTTTGTATCTTATCCATATTATTCATAATTATTCCATTAATTTTATTTATTATTTCAAGACTCTTTGCTCTTTCCTCCGGTTCCGATTTATTGAAATCCTCAACTCGTGATTCGGTACAGTTGATTTTCACAACTAATCCGTTCATTGTATATATCAAGGTTAAAGATAAAAAATTAAGCTTTTAAAAACAACTAATAAAGTCAATAACTTTGTTAAAAATTATCTTGTCATCATTCTTGTCTTTTCTCTCTATATCATTGTTAATTACTAATACCTTATCTTTATACTTCTTGAGGAATTGTTCCTGTTTTTTCTCTAAATCAATAAGATATTCTCTCGGAATCCCGCTCTCGCCAGGTCTTGATCTTACCTTTATTCTTTCGAGACATTTATCAACAGATGTTTTCAAATAAACGTAACAATCTGGTTTGGGTTGATTCATATAACGAACAAAATGATCATACACAACTCTTTCTAAAGGATTGAATGAAGCAACATATCTTTATAAGATTCCCAACATATTTCGAGTACGCAATTCTTTTTATACATCCTAGCTGTTTCCATCATCCTAACATGAGAATGTATACTTAATATACGCAAAGATATTTTTTTGAGTGGGTTTATTCCATCCAGACAGGTCCATTCTTCAATCGGTTCAGGAATAATTTTTATATCCAGATTTTGTTCATTTAAATATTTTTAAAATGTAGTTTTTCCAGCTCCAATACTACCCTCTAATGATATTACAACCATTATTTTTCTACGATAAATTATATCTTTTTGCTAAAAATCTAGAACAAACAAAATATAAATCTCTAATCAAACGGCTTAAGGACACAGCGGAAAAACATAACTTCCCTCTTGAAGATATTTTAGAATATCCAAACGGTGATATCATTAGTATTGATAATTAGAAAAGTTGTGGTATTTGATGATTATATTTGCGAAAAAGACCAAGATAATATTGTTAATTATTTCATTCAAGGAAGACATAAAAACTGTCGCGTCATCTACTTAGCTCAGTCTTATTACAAAACGCCCAAAGATATCAGACTTAATTGTTCACATTACATTTTATTTCAAACCCCGTCTAAAAGAGAAATGGATATGATTTGTAACGAAAATGGTATAGAAAAAGAAAACTTTAGAAGAGGAGATAGTAATCAATATGATTTTCTTTATTTAGACAAACCGAGAAACTTGTTAAAAGAAATTTCTATGGAAAGATATAATGTGAATACATACTAACGTATCGGAAATAGAAAAGGATGATGGTGAAAAAGGAAAAACCAATTTCGGAATTGTATAAACTCAATATGTTAAAAAAGGATCAGCAATAGACATGCAACAAATGAGAATAACCAACCTACCAGCCCCACTAATTCAAATGATGCTGTCCCTAAGTCTTTTGTAGTAAAACGTGAGACAAATCTTGTAAAAAAAAAAATGGAAACTAGACGAGATATCGGGGCAATTAGAAAATATTGAAAAAGGAGCAGCCGATAAAATGTTACTTATTCAACAACAACTATCGGAAAACAAGGAAAAGACTATTCTATTCATGATAACAGGTTGAGCTTATGGAGGATGCTTTTCAAAAATTAAGTGACGGAACAGAAGAAAGTATTATTAAAAAAGTGAGAAAACAATTAAGAAAAGGTTTTGTTGAATTAAGGACTAGGGTGTCTAATATCAATAAACAAATGGTTGATGATAAAGAACTGGAGACAATTATAAATAAATTAACGCAAGAAATAAGAACATCGCAAGAAACGAGGTTTAACCTTCTTAAGGATCAACTGGATGCGGATAAGGTACAACGAGATGAAGTACATATTCTTATTTAAGACAGATCAATTGCAGATAATGCAGAATTAACTAAAAAGGTGGAATATATTGAGAAACAAATGGCTGAACAGTATGATATTCTTTTAGAGCAAAACCCCAAAGTGGGGTTAACATATGATATGCTGCTTTTTTCACTAGATATAGGAAGCAATGATGGTGAGATTTGGGTTAAAGATCGTGATAATGAGATTTGGATAACTAAAGATCAAGATAATAAGGTCTATTACACATTTAAACCCCCACCAACGGCAGAAAAAGTTATATCATATTTTACTAAACCTTTTGATCTTAACCCAACCCATACATATATTATAAAGATGTTGTAAAATACAATCATGATGTTGGTGGGGATCGTAGTCTCCTTTATGGCGCAGAACATTGGATGTTTTAAACAACCTGGTACTTATATTCTCGAACTCAATTTAGTATACGTAACAAACCCCTCCCTGCCACTATTCACAAAAGAAACATTTCAAGCTGATATTGGTGGTGGAGTAAAAACATTTACCGAAGAAAGGGCTTTAAGGGGAACTTTTTTTTTTTCGCGATAGTGGTGAGTATGCAGGAGGAACTACTTCAGTATCTGTTGATAAAGACATTAATGACGACGAATTGGGTGTAATTATCGAAAGTAGCAAGAGGAACATTGAATTTACTTTAGGAGTCTGCCGGGATAAGTGGGAATTCCAGATAACAGAACCTAATACTCGACTTGCTTTTTATCCTATTGTTGCTACTCTTGAAAAAATGTTTATATTTAGAAAAGGTTCCTATATCAAATTTTATTATAAACATTCTTAATATATGGAACAAAAAATAATTCTCTCGTCTAAACTAGTTCATGTAAAAAATAATAAGTATACACCTAGTGATTTTACAACCGTATTCGATAGACCTATTATTCTCGATAAAAATAAAAAATATGTTGTTGGTCTTGATTCAATAAATACCATGTCATACTCTTGGTATAATATTAATGAAGAGCTTGGTAATAATAAAATACACTATTTTAACGGAACGGAATGGAAAGATATTGAATTTGCTGATGGGATGTATTCCTATTCTGATATAAGCAACTATATTAGAGAAACACTTGCTCTTAATGGAGATAACGACGAGGCTATTTCTGTGGAATTTGATTTATCATCTTTTAAATGTAAATTGATAATACAAGAGAACTACGGTCTTGATTTAAGGAATTCAAAATTCTGCTATTTTATCGGTTTTAAGCCGAAAGTTGTGAGAGAAACTGAGTTTGAAACACTTTCTCCAGATATTACAGTTTCCATAGATACAATTTATGTGCATTGCGACCTAATTAATAATAGTATTGTAGACGGGACATATTCGGATGTTATCTATAATATGAGCACGGCTGATCTGACTAGAAGTTATCCATTTAGAAGGGATCCACTAAAGGTAGGATTTTGTGAAGTAAATAAATATACCATTAATAGTATTAGAATTTACATTACTGACCACACTGGTAGAATAATCAATCTTAATGATGTTCATGTTTCATTCTCCCTCGTTTTAAAAGAATTAATAATATAATGACTAATGGATTAGTGAAAAAGAAATATAATAGAGAAAAGGACGTTTATGTTTATCATGATTCTCAAACTGGAGCAGGTTTATTTGATTCAATCATAAGTGGAATTACCGGTAGTGTTGCTTAAAAAATAGCAGAAAAGGCATTAGAATCTGGTTCGAGTAAATTGGGTGACGAAATTGGAAAACGAGTTGTTGATAAGATTAAAACAAAAGTTAAAAATAAAGCTGAGACTGGTAGGGCTGGAAGAGACAGAGTTGATGATGGTGTTTATTACTGTTATTGAAGATGATAGGTCCGAGGCTAATAGAATTAAGGCTGATAGGGTTGAGATTGGTAATATTCTAATGAGGGAGTTATTGAGGACTGGTAAAGGAAGTAAACAAACAAGGCCTCTTGCTGCGGGAAGTGGAAGAAAACACCGAAGAAAAAGAATCGAAAATTTACTTTAATTTATTTACACAAGTAGTTAATATACGAATGTTCAGAAGTGAACACTATTGCGAAAGATATGAATACATTCCAATCCACTTAGATACGCCCGTTACGCTTCCTGGAAATGGAGTAAGACAATTAAAAAGTGGATATCAATTTACTATCAATGATAGATCTTCGCACTTTGATTGGTGTAATGTCTATTTTGAAGTTGATTTTAAAGTAAACAAATTGGCAGATGGGCCGGGTTTTGCTGTTGCTGCCAAAATTGCTTTAATTAATGATTCTGCTTCTTTAATAAATTGTCTCCAAATTAAACAAAATTTAAACGAAAAGTTGTTTATGATGGAAATAAATTATATAGACGTGTTACTGTTAATGACATGCTTGAATTATCTAAGGACTACGTCGAAACCACTGGGTCAAACGAGTATTTTTATTTGGATACATATGATTTAGCAGAAAGTGATGTGGATCAAGTTAATCATAATAAAGGTTTCGTAAAACAACACTTGTTGGTTGTGGAAAATAAAAAAGAAAGTACAATCATCCCTTTAAATAAGTATTCATTTTTCGAAAGTTTGAAAACAAATCTGGTACCTCCTAGTCAAATACAAATAGTTTTGCAAATTACTGAAGATGATAATTTGATCTTCAAAGCTGGTGGTGTTGATGATGAAATAGTTGTTATTACAAAATTAGTGCTTCGGGTACCAAAAATGACATATAATTCTGATGGACTAACGTATGTCGTAGAAAATCACATAATTCCGACAAAATGGGCTTATCTTAGGGAAATGATACAAGAATCAGCTAATTCCAAGCAAGCAGTTCAATCAGTAGAATAACTGCTGGTGTAGGGACCTGAAACATGTTTTCATCTAACAAAGAAAATAACCAAGAACAAAACCAACATCTCTTTGACACGTTTAAACTCAATTCTGCTAATTCAAATTTCTCTTTGAAGTCTGCTCGGTTGGAAGTTGGTAATGGAGAATATTATCCAGAAACTGAATATAGTGGGGATAATACTTCTAGAATATTAAGAGATGTTATTAATTATTCGTATAAATAAAATGATTAAAACACTGGATCGTTATTGGATATAGACAATTTTAAGTATTTATTTGGACTTCTGTATTTTAATTTGGGTAGTAGTTCTAGCGATATTGTTACTATTGATCCTAAACAAATCACGTTAAGTTGTAAGATAAATATTCCTTCCGGCGCGGATTATAAAATCTACGCAATTATCATGTATAAGGAAAGCGTTGTAATAAATAAAGTAGGAAATGAATCAATTATTATGTAAATACAATATACATGACATACACTTTACATTCAGTAAATTTAACAGACGGACAAAAGAGTAGTTTGGCAAATGCTTTTAATAAAAGAAGCGAATTAAAATTGAGGTTGAAAAATAACCAATTAACTGCTGCTTCTGGGGCGGTGCCGTTGGTGCTAACTAATAACCAAATAAAAGCAATTAACAAAGTAAAACGATTGGGTGTTGGGTTAGATTTAAATATTTCCAAGACACAAATGATTGCTCAAGAAATAAATGGTGGATTCCTTGGTGCATTGGCGGGGTTGATTGGTTGTGTTTTTGCCTATGGCTGCTAAATTTATTCCGAAAATTGTTGTTCCATTGGCTATGGGGGCATTAAGTAGTTTAGCGTCTACTGGAATTAGTAAAATAGTTGGAAATGGAATGCTTTCAACTGATGATAATGGTAAGAGAAAATTAAGCAATTCCGATTATTTAAACAAGGCCCAGATTAATAAATTAAAAAAATCAAATAGTATGAAAATGACTAATAAACAAATGCAAAATGGGGGGTTTCTTGGTTTCTTGGTTTGTTGGCTACGTTGGGAATACCTCTTATCGGATCGCTTATTTCTAGTTTGACAGGAAAGGGCCTCCGTGTAGGAAAAGGCTTGCAAATTGGACCTCCGAAGGGACGGGGCTTGCAGATTGGACCACCTGGAAAGGCGGTCAAAAAAATAACTTTGACATATTAGAGTGGGATAAGATATTAAAAATTCGTAACTTCGGTGGGGTGTTTAGTAGGGATACCGTTCCACGTTCGTCATTGAGTGGATGTGTGATAATTACTTTGGATGATATGGCTTGTCCTGGAACTCATTGGGTTTGTTGTTGTGGTAATAATTATTTCGATCCTTTTGGTTTATCCCCACCAATTGAACGAAAACATGTTATCAAATACAATACAATACAATATCAAGACAAGAACAGTGTTTAAAGTATTTTACTCAAAAATCTTCCTCAGGGAAGTAACCATATTACACAAGTTCAATTTAATTCACTCAATATTTAATTTTCGGCCACCTGGCCTTTATCAAAAATTGAAAATTTAATATTGCAGCTAGGTCCATTTTCCTTTAGATTGTTTTTCTATAATGATGACGTGACGTCACATCCTGTATGGACAACGTCAAAAGATGTAACATCATTTCCCGCACTATATAATAATAAAGTATTTTAATAATATATAAATGAGCAGTTATTGTGTAAAGGAAAACATGGTAACACAAGATATAGAACCTAGAATTATTACGGCTAAAAATGGAAGGTTGATGTAAAAGAGTATTTGCGCGTCTTGTGGGATAACAAAAAAAAATTGTAAAGAATAACGTAGGACAGGGTTTTGACATTCATAAAGCCATGTTACCATTATTCCCTAAAAAGGGGTTAACACTTCCTGGATATAAATATTGTGGCCCTGGAAATCCTTTGGATAATGAACCTCCGGTAAATGATTTAGACGGTGTGTGTCGAGAACATGATTATTGTTATGAAGATGGAACAAAAAAGTCTAATACTAAATCAAAAACATTTGGCGAGAAAATTGCTAAAAATTTAATTGTCAAACCATCTATTAGTATAAAACATAAACTTGGTTTGGGCTAAAAAAAACTGGAAAGGTCGACGTCTTTGGGAAGTAAATTAGCGGATGAATTACACAAACCCATTAAAAGAAAATTTCGTCGGGTTATTGTAAATGATGTGGATGATGTGTGGTCGGCTAATTTGGTTGATATGCAGACTTTCTCAAAATACAACAAAGGATTTTAAATATCTATTAAATGTAATTGATGTCTTGAGTAAATATGCTCGGAGTGCGCCGCTTAAGAATAAAACTGGTTTGGAGGTAGCTGGAGCATTTGAAGACATTTTAAGTGGAATGAATGTAAAACCTCAAAAGTTGTGGGTTGATGAGGGAAGTGAATTTTATAACAAGCACTTTAAGAAATTGTTAAATGATAATAATATTAAAATGTGTCATACCTTTAATGAAGGAAAAGCAGTAATTATTGAAAGAGTTAACAGGACTATGAAGAGAATAATGTGGAAACAGTTCACTGCAAATAATACAAATAATTATATTGATGTCCTACCTAAAATAATCTCAAAATATAATAAGACCAAACATGGTAGTATTGGTATGATTCCTAAAGAGGGAAGAATGAAAAAGAATAAAGAAAAGGTATTACATAATTTGTATTCCAAACAATCACAGACGTCTAGAATATCTTTCAAAATTGATGATAGGGTTGGAATAAGTAAATACAAAAAAACAATTTGAAAAGGGTTACACTCCTGATTGGATGGAAGAAATATTTTTTGTCAGGGACATTCAAAAACAAAACAACGAAGATATTGTGGGATCATTCTACGAACAAGAACTAGCTAAAGCAAATCAAGAAATATTTAGAATAGAAAAAATATTGAGCCGCGATTACAAAAAGAAGAGGGCTTATGTAAAATGGAGTGGTTATTCAAATGATTTCAATTCTTGGGTTCCGTTAAAGGATTTAGCTATTTGATAAAATGCCTGGGAAGTAGATGGTAGTAGTATAGTAAAGGTTTATTACAGCAAATTCTTCCACGGGCGTGAATGACCAGCGAGTCTGGGTGAGCTGGTCATTTTGAGCGATGGAAAAGTGTGCCGTAACCTGCCTTTCCTATACTACTATGGTGGGGGTATTTATCCATAAGTTGTTAAGAGAACCCCCAAAGAGGGTAAATACTGTGAAATTTCAAAAAGTGCTATGGCCACTATGAGTAAGTAGAGCGTCCACAGGCCCTTTTGGGCCTCTTGTTTAAGACATTTATAGCGTTTTTCACTAATATACTTCCTTTAATATTTCTTTTTTAACATCTACAGGATGTTTCTTAACAGGGCATGACAACCTGCATGTTTTCTTGGTGTTATGACTGGTTCGTCTTCATTTATATGAACTATATCATGTTCAATTGAGATTGTGTGTCCTGATTTACCTTCAATGCTGTTCAATATCAATGCTATTCATGTAAATGATGCATATATTATGTTAATCACTTCTGTACTTGATTCAGCAAAATCTGATTTGACCTGAGATGAATTCTTACAGGAGAATATTCTAGCTGTTGATTTGAACAAAATATATCCAACTTTAAATTGCATATAGTCACTCAACTCTGCATACTAGAGTTCACATGTGCTTGACATTTCCATCAAGAATAATTCTGAACTATATGAAACTCTGTATTCTCAGTATAAAGGAATTGTTATGATTTTTGTTATTTTGAACAAGTTTTATTCGGAATGTCATCCCATTGCTGGATGGTAACGGAGGTAACACTACGTTGAGAATACCGTTTGTATTTGTATTAGCCAATGACTTGAAAGTAATTTATCAAATCCTGTCCCATGGTACTTTAGCTGTTGCTCCTTCTCAATCTCTTACTTTTAACTTTATTCAAGGTTTTCTTAAGTTGTTTGGTGAGTGTCTAGAGCGATATCTCATTTTTCCATGGACCAGAGGGGCGCTGTTTTTTTCTCCATGTTTTTAAGACATTGTCCCTTTGTTTTTAACTTCTGTTACTTTTTTCATGCTTTCTAACACTTAATCTACATTGTTTTTTGTTTCGTGATCATAGAATTACTAGAACATGTATTACCAGAATCTAATGGTATAAATATGCCATCATTTTCAGATGATAAATCATCTGGCCCAAAAAGTGTAAGTAGTTTTTTCATTAACAGTTTATCTGTCTCCAAGGATGAAAATTGTGTTTTTTTCAGACTTTTGAAAAATCCATTTAATGAATTTCAGGCAGTCTTAGTATAATATTTAAAATACATATGGTATCAATGAGCTTTCAATGTCCTGTGACGTCATAACAGTATATTGGAAGTAAAATTATTAATTCTCTATATAATTCCTTGATGCAACAGACAAAACAGTTGACAAGCGTTTTATTTAATGGCGTGGAAGCCATTTTGAAATGGCAGTGATCATAGCCGAAAGAAGTCCGGAGCCATTTGCAGATGTGAATGTAATGAGTCGAATGTATTAGAGAGTGACATACAACATGAGCTGTTGTCTGTTCTTTTTGCAACTCCTACATAAAGATCTGGTAGCTTACGACCCTTCCAAACACTAGTGTGACATATTGCATGTCTCTATGTAGCCTTTTAAAGATTTTTATTTTGCGTCTCGCGAGTTATGGACATCAGATCGGATATCAAAATAATAAACAAGAAATGTCACTGGTAAGTGTTGCATGCCCCCAAAATGGTCTGAAAATAACAATATATGTTTTAATAGGTATTGATGTATCCATGAATATCAAGAGTAATGGACTGACGTTTCAGACTAGACATGCAATTTCATGTTTTTTTTTCATTTAAGCGTGACCTTGACCTTTGTATTACCTTAACCTTGACATCAAATGTAAGGGTCTGGGTATTTCTACTGGTAAATGCAGGTAACACATCATCATGACATGCTGATCATTTGTGTCAAGCTATTTCAAAATCCCTCCATGTAAGAAAAGTTACAGACCAGACATGAAATATCAAACAAACTGAAAGTGTGACCTTGCGGTAAGGTTCTGGGTCTTAACGTGACACGTGATCATGTCGTGTTGATCAACAGATAAATTGAGCCAAGTGTTTATGAAATCCATCAATGTATGATAAAGTTACAGGATGGACTTGAAACTTCAAACATACTCAAAGTGTTGTCATACAAACTCAAAGTGTGACCTTGACCTTTGAGGTACGGGTCTAGGTCTTACGTGTGACACGTCATCATGTCGTCTTGATCAATTGAGCCAAGTTAAAGACAAAGTTACAGACCAGACACGCAATATCAAACAAATTGAAAGTGTGACCTCGACCTTCGAGGAAAGGTTCTAGGTCTTACATGTGACACTTAATTATGTCATGTTGATCAACTGAGCCAAGTGTTTTTAAAATTTATCAAAATATATTTTATATATTAGGTGTCAAAGTTACAGACCGGACACGAAATCTCAAACAGACTGAAACATATTTTATTGTCAAATAAACATATATTACAATATTTATCATGCATATAAGTCAAATACAATTTAAGGCAAAAGGGTCAGGCCACAAGTTCTCTCATCATTAGATTTACCATTCCCTGAAAGTGTTGTCAAACAAAGTTAAATTGTGACCTTGACCTTTGAAGTTGGAATCTGGGTGTTAATTGCGACACGTCGTCATTTTAAGCAAGTATTTATAAAATCCATTTAGGCATGACAAAGTTACAGGCCTGACACGAAATCTCACACAGACTCAAAGTGCGGTCAAACAATCTCAGTGTGACCTTGACCTTTGAGGTATGCATGTGGGTTTTACGCGTGACACGTCGTCATGTCAGCCAAGTGTTTTTAAAATTCATCCATAGGTGACAAAAATTACAGACCGGACACGATATCTCAATCAGACTGAAAGTGTCATCAAACAAAGTTAAATTGTGACCTTGACCTTTGAAGTGGGAGTCTGGGTCTTACTCGCGACACATCGTTATGTTATGTTGATCATTTGTAGCAAGTATTTATAAAATCCATTTATGCATGACAAAGTTACAGGCCGGACACGAAATCTCACACACATTCAAAGTGTGACCTTGACCTTTGAGGTACGGGTGTGGGTCTTACTCGCGACACGTCATCATGCTATGTTGATCATGTGTAGTAAGTATTTATTAAATCCATCTATACATGTGTTATATTATGGTAGTTCAGATTTTTATACATTATGGGAATCTTTAATTGTGTTTTAGATGTGGAAAAAATTTTGTAGTTTGTCATATGATATGGGCGGGATTTTAAAGTCCGTAATTAAGAAACTGACCAGTTGGGAAGTAACAATGAATTGACCAATGATAAGATAGTTGTTTATTTAGTCAGAGAAAGATTTTAGAGAAGACAGGTGATTTTGTTAGAAGCTAACCTCGAGTCTGGTAACATGTCAGTTTTAGACTAGGTTTAGTTTTAAGACGAGCGAAAACGAGTTTAAAATGTTAGCGTTGTGATTTCGAACTTATATAAGAAATATATAAACACGTGAATAAATTGACTTTATATAAAACAACCATATTTGAGTCAGTTACACCACATAGGTATATTAAATGGAGCCGTGATTCCAGGACTGGATCGATTAACACAACGCAGAGTATAGGCCACGTATACGACATGGAGACGAAGGAAAAATCGTTCAGTGTGTTATAGTGATATATTTTCTTTGAAGTACGAAAATGACAGACTAAAATGTTGTTTCTGTATTTAAAAACTTGTCAGATCAATTCGCACAATGAAATAATACTGTTGGAGCTCAGGGAAATACAAAGTTCATTAAACATTTTGATGGAGATTCGAAACAATTTAAAGCTTGGGTAAGGGTGTAGTGAGTGATTTTATTCAAAGATGGATAATTAATAATCCTAGTAAAACTTGGTCATAATTGAAAAATGGACTTGCAACGTAATACGCCTAGGAAATAGATTCATATCTTTCATTAATGTTAATGGGTAAAATTGTGCAAAAACCAAATGAAAATGTACAAAATTATGCAGAAAGATTGCTAGATTTGGGTCAAGATGCGTTCAAAGAATATCAGGGTGATTTACAATTTATTGAAAAAATGTTAGTTGGATATTCATAAATGGGTTGATTATATGAAAATGAGGTTAATGAGAGAAAATCATATAACACTTCAAGCAGCAGTCAATTCAGCAATGACAGAACAAAATCTTAGGAAAAGAAATAGAATTGAGAACAAGTCAAAATTCGGGAAATGATTTCCAAAAGAGACATCAGATACATTTTCTAAATGGCAAAGAAAACCAGGTTATCCATAAAAAATCCACAGGTTACGAACTAAACTATGCTCAAGGCAAAAAGTTAAGATCAAGTCAAATTTCAGGAAATGATTTTCATAAGAGACATCAGATAAACTCTCTGAATGGCAAGGAAACCAGGTTATCAGTAAAAGATCAACAGGTTGCAAAGGAAGTAATGCTCAAGGCAATCTCACATGCTGGAAATGTAGGAAGAAAGGTCATTTTAAGAGACAATGCATGGCAAAAACTGGATTCAATCAAAATAGAATAAGGCTTCAGGAAAACTAGTATGCTCTTCATCTGTTCGAGCCGATGTGAAGAGTGATAAAATTCCTACATAAAATATTGCAATCGCAGGTAGTCCATGTTCATGTATTTTGAAAACTAATTGAAAAAGAAATAAATCTTTAGTGGATTCCGGGGCGGAAATTTCATTATTACATAGAAGACTTTATCAATCTTTGCGCAATGTATCGAAACTTAGCAAGAAATCAATCGCATTACAATCTGTAAATGGAGGAGCACTTACAGTAGATGGGTGTTTCGAATTAGATTTTGAATTGGGAGGGAAAAATTTAGTCGTACTTTTTTTTAGCGGTACCAAACATGAATCGAAGAATGATATTAGGTAGAGATTTTTTGACTGGGAAAAGGGTTAGAGTTTATTTTGACTTAAATTTGTTAAGAATTGAAGGAACATATATAAAACTCTCCAATAAGGATATCCATATCTCCTTTATAGTAAGACTTAAATCTACCACCATTTTAAAACCACAAACAATAAATGTCGTAAATAGAAAATTAAAATATAACCCAGATTTGCCAACGCGTTGTGATTATGAAATAAGACCGTTGGAAACAGGATTTGTAAGTTAAGAACTAGGTTTAGTAGTTTCAAATTCAGTCCTTCAATTAAATCATAATCATACATTTCCGGTAATGCTAATTAATAATTCACAAAAAAACTCTTAAGCTAAGAAAAGGATGTGTGATTGGATAAGTTGAAAAACTAAAAGATGCAAAATTTACTTCAGTAAAAGAGATAACATGTTAGTCAGAGGTGACAACTGAAAAGTTTAATCGTAAGGATATTACGGCACCTAGCGAACATTTTGATGACATACACAGCTTTTTACAGGAAAATTCAGATTTATTTGCTAAAACAGATTTAGATTTAGGAACAGCGATTGGCTCGAAAATGACATTAGATACCGGAAATCATCCTCCGATTAAATCAAGACCGTACCGCACCCAGATAAACAATAGGAAACATATAGATAAAGCAATTAGTGAAGCCAAAGTTATACAAAGATCAAACTCGGCATGGAGTTCTCCGATAGTTCTAGTAGATAAGAAAGATGGTACGAAAAGATTATGTGTTGATTATAGAAAGATTAATAAAATATTAAAACCTATAGCTTATCCAATTCCGTTTATAGATGATATAATGTCGTTGTTAGGGAACACAAAATATTTTGTATGTCACAAAGGCATGAATTTAATGGTTACATTCGAGCCCTGCTGTGTTTATGGAGTTAATGAATAAGGTATTAGAGGGATGTGAAGGGTTTACATTTACGTACTTAGATGACATTATCATATATAGCCCGAATTTCGAAACTCATTATGAACATATCAACAAAGTTTTCACCAAACTACGAAAACATGATTTGAAACTCAAAATCAGTAAAAAAATTTACAATCTGAAGTTTATTATCTAGGTTTTTTAATCAGTGAGCAGGGAATACGTCCCGATCAAGGAAAGGTCAAAGTAATAAAAACACTAAAAGCGCCTACGTCTTCCTTTATTGGAATGGCGGGATATTATAGACGGTTTATTCAAGGGTTTTCAAAGATAGCAAATCCGCTAATAGAATTGACAAAAAAGTTTGCAAGATTTAAGTGGGATCAACAGCTTTTGAAATAATAAAATAACGTCTTGGTTCACTACCATTGCTTGCACATCAGATATCAATCAAAACAAATTACAATCAGAAAGTATTGCTAAATCTTACTTTAGTGTACATCTGTCTTAAGCGACTGGGTGTCTATAAGAAGGGTCCGATTTGTGAGGATACAGATACTAACTTTATAGCAGGAAATAATTATGTCATATCAAAATTGAAATAAAACCAGGAAATACCAGAGTAATTAGAGTTTTATCAGTGATTGGCATATCCCCTGTTTGACGCCTCAGCGAGAAAGTAATTGTTGTTTAATTACTGCCAGTTACTGTTTTACAGACCTGTAGCATAATTGATATAAGTGTAATCAAAATTACCTGATTACAGTTTAAGACTTCAATAAATTAAGAAGTTATACAGAATAGAGAAAAATATATTTGTAAATATATATTTTATCTCAAACAAGGGAGGAATGTTATATTATGGTAGTTAAGATTTTTATTTTCATAATGTTATGAGAATCTTAAATGGTGTTTTAGATGTGGAGAAATTATTTGTAGTCAGCAATATCAACCATGTCACTACATATACATATGACTGACTAATAAGATACGATGACAGGCTACTGAAGATAAATAATAGCCTTAGGTTTATCATGATGTGTAGTTGACAGTAGGTTTTGTCATATGATATGGGCGGGATTTTAAGGTCCGTAATTAAGAAACTGACCAATTCGGAAGTAACAATACATTGAACAATGATAAGATACATGTGGTTGTTTATTCAGTCAGAGAAAGATTTAAGAGAAGACAGGTGATTTAGTTAGAAACTAACCTCGAGTCTGGTAATATGTCAGTTTTAGACTAGGTTTAGTTTTAGACGAGCGAAATCGAGTTTAAAATATTAGCTTTGTGATTTCGAACTTAAATGAAAAATATATAAAACATGTGAATAAACTGACTTTATATAAAACAACCATGTTTGAGTCTGTTATACCACACATGACAAAGTTACAGGCCAGACACGAAATCTCACACAAACTCGAAGTGTGACCTTGACCTTTGAGGTACGGGTGTGGGTCTTACTCGCGACACGTTGTCATGTTATGTTGATCATTTGTAGCAAGTATGAACAAAATCCATCTACGCATGACAAAGTTACAGGCCGGCCACGAAATACCGGACGGAATGACGGACAAGCTGTCCAATTCCCGCCATATTTAATCAGGCTATTCAAACGCATGATCTCATTCATATTCAAGAGTTAGGAGCTTGCTTCAAGAGTGGTATATTTACTGTCGTTACGACACGGCACCAGAAATCTAGATGTTTTATCCATGGTCCTTTTGCCCTCAAATTGGAAACAATTCATTGATCTTACTAAAGCTATGTCAAAAATGTTTTGTCTCGTATTCTGATGACTGAATTGGAACATGAATGCAAACATTATCACAACTGTAGATTCGTTGTGATGGACGGGAAGAAGCAATTGTCATGACGCGACCTGTCAATCAAACCAACCACCCGATAAACTATTGACCCATCAGCGTCCAGATTCGACGAGGCTTATCAGCCAATGTTGCTATCCGCCATGACCTCCGACAAGCTCCGACAAAGCAGCAATAGTCAATGTTGTTTTGAACGTTAATTTCGCTTCTATTTTTATCGTTTATTTGACGATTTAAAATGGTGAAACGATGTCAATGGGGTCTTTGTGACTCCGACAGTAGATATCCTGAAAGACTAGCCGGGGGAGTGAAATTTATTCCATTTCCGAAACCGAAAACTAAACTGGAAAAATGCTTGAGATGGATAAAAGCGTGCGGGCGTCCTCACGATCAGCTGAATACAAACAAAATTAATGGAAATTACCACATGTTTGCTTGTACAAAGGTACGTTTTAACTTAAAGAATATAATCGAAGTTGCGTAGCCGCTTTGTCAATCTATTTTAAACACAAAACGTCATATCCTTGGCCGGGTTTTTCCTGTTTTGCACCAATAGCTTTATTCAGTTTATTTTTGTTCAGAGGTCGAATCGCCATATTTGGTATTGGTAAATAACGACTTCTCGTTGACACTGATTATATATAGGAAGGTTACAAAATAATTCTGAAAGTGCCTTTTGTCACACAACCGAAACTTAGCATAAAATATAGTAAGTGAGTATTAATGCACAGAGTGTTTTTACTATTCATCGTTAGTATATTTTTAACATTACTGCTGTACCTGTTCCATATTCGACTTTTCATTTGATACTGTACCTGGCAAGCCAAGAGCAAAACAAAATTAGGTATACAGGTCATCTGCTGTTTTAATGTGTTGTTGTTCTCCCCCCCACTATAACATATTGCCGTATACTGGACATGTATACACAGATACACACACACCCATAGAGCTTTTGTATTCTTGGCATATTCGAACGCAGTCATCGGACTTAGCCTTTTGGATGAACAAGCCCGAATTCTTATGCTATTGCTTGGCATCAAGCATACTGTATATATAATTCAGAATTTGAGCCAGCCCGAAAGACATTTTACCAGTGCAGGGCTTGCCGGCTTGTGTTTATTTCAACCACTCGCAGATGATAACATAAGACTTCGGCATTAACTGTACACTTTTGTTTTGTAATACAGACAAACTTCAAATTTGTCAGAGGAAGCTACTCTCTTGCAGCCATTTTCTAATAGGCTTATATTTTTTATAAACTGTATGACGGTGGGACAAGATCGGTTTAACATTTTCTATTTCTTCTGCCAAATTGTTCGTTATTTAATATAGTTACTTCTGCAGATTTTCCTGACCCTACACCAGCTGACGCATTTGCTGTTCAACAAGCTACCCCAGCCAGAAGGCTGTCCGTCAACTTAAAAACCAGTCCCAGGACATGGGCACATTCCCCTCCAGCTCTGAAATTGAAATGTCTTTGTCAGTTTTGAAATTAAAAAATTAGCAAATTTATTAGAAAGTGTACAAACCTTATTATGAAATAATGGGCCTCAATGGTGTGTATCTTGCAAAAAAAGTCAAAACAGTAATCATAAAGTGCTAGAATACTGTCAGACAAATAATAAAGATATCAATTAATGCGCATCTTGACAGTAGTCTAAAATAATAGACGTGTTATACGGGATCATCCAATCCCTAAGGTTTTGCCATATTAAAAATCGTAAAAAAAATCTGTCAACGTACAATTATTTGGACTAATCTTGACAGGTGCTGTACCTGATATAGATCGGACTCATGGAACGAAAATAAGGCAGTCATGATGAATATCATTAAAACATACATTTAGTTTTTTTATAAGAATTAAAGAGTTAATTTACCCCGCTTTACAAGAACAGTGTGCATCAGTGACTTGGTGAAGCCCGATCGAAATATGAATAATATGCGGCTTCTCATTCTTTCGCTGCGACCAGTACGTTGTCGCCTTTACAGTACATTCTGCATCATTTTTTTCCACAAACACATTCACTGATGCAAAGTAGCTCTCATTTGCATACTTTCTGCCTTGAATTCGTTGCCTAAGAGTTGGAAGATACGGTTAAAAGCTTTCGCCAAAATCACTCGGTAAACAGTGTAAACTTCGTGAGGTCGCCATTTTGGTTTATGCGTGTCGGAGGTCATCTGGTTGCGTGGTCACGTGACGAGTGGGTGTGGCTACTGTGGGAATTGCGTCGTGTCAATTCACGGAGAAGTAGATACATTAGCGTATCTTAATTAATTCCGTTATTTACACCCATTCAAGTGAACATGACAGTGTTGTGACAGTGAGTCAGTTATTTTAAGAAATCACCATAGCAATAAGAATCCTGCTGATCACTAAGGTCAAATAAGTCCCGGCAGTTGATAACATGTACAATGCAATGTCAGTAAATCGTCATACACAAGTGTACATGATCTAATCTATGACACGGAGGGCATGTCTTTATATTCTATATAGTCACTTGACCTGAAAATGGGTACACATGTGCCCTGTAAACTTTAAAACATAGGCACAAACTATACATTGCAGCCTAAAATATGGTGGTCAAAACTCTACATTCCAACCAATTATATACATTTAATCTAAATAAAACTTTGTCTACACTATGGCATAAGCTCTCTTTCCTAGCCTGGAGTTCTAAGCAGGAGGGGATTGAACAAGAGGTCAAAAGTCTATATTATGTGTCCAAAAAAGAGGGGTCAAAACGGTGGTACATATGTTCTAACCAAGATATAGGCGTGTCCTCACCCCCACCCACCGATTTTAATCTATATTCTCAAATATGATAGTTAAATAAAACTATAAAACATAGAATATTCCTCTTACAACGCACCGTTTTCACGATTTCGAAATATTCATATCTCCTCAACACTTATATTTAGCATAGCAAAAACCTTAACATAGCAAACCCTTATTCATTAATATGGAACCCAAACTCTAATCTCATAGAAATCTCTGAACGAAATATTGTCTAAAAATCCCATTCTTGCCAGCCGGTTTACAATGTTTGCAAACTGCTATCAGGTAATAACTTGAGTTGAATAATGAATACTGATCCCTTTTTTCAAGATTGGTGAAAATGCGTTAAACCATTTTATTCTCCAAAGTACTACCATTGTCCTATTCTTACGTGCCGGATTTTCGATTTCGTTTCATTTCATCTGTACATTATTATGGCTTGGATACTTTATAATGCAAGTAACACTCTTCCAAAATGGTCCCATAAGCAATACAAAATACAAATTAACAATAAATCAGCTCTATTGTTATGATACGTGTCCATAGCCAGAGAATTGGTCGCTTTCATTTTTCCAGAGTTACACATAAACGAGGTATTAGCAAGAGAGGCATCCAAACTCGGCTTTAAGTTCAATCCTTTCTCAAACAATGTCTTGTTGTGTGTAAAATCTATCGGAAATAGCAGTCCCGTGATAATCCCAGATGTACTGTCTTTCACAAACTTCATTTGCACAGGATTTACATTATTATCCGAGTTTGAAACAAACCAAAGTCTATCCAGGTAAAACCCGAGGAACACAAATTCTGAACGTGGTTGTAGTCGCAGCTTGCCGAATCTTCCGAACACGAGAATAAGCGATTCATTTTGCACGAGTATCGATATGTTTCCAAATGCGCTGTTACCAAAAACGCCTACGTAAGCGTTCATTGGTTTAGTTATATTCCAAATATACACGATGTCGTTGTTCGCGAGAGTCACTGTCTTTGGGGCTCCCCAAGGAGCGGGGTATGTACACGTAGTCGATGTATTCAGCCACGGCTTCAACCCAAGCAACATGTCAGATGATCTTGCTGTGATAGCCTTCGTATATAAAAGAAAATAAGATACATAATTATCACCGAAGCCGACACAGTATTTAATTTTGCAATACTCTTTGTGAATAGTAAGTAAACCAAAAAGTAGGAACTTTATACACATGCCAACCTAGTGGTCTAGTAGTGCCTTTTGCTAGTGGGGGTTTCTTTTTTCTGTTACATGTACCAGGGAAACAAATAGCCAAAATTACTAAACTCCAAAACTTTTCAAGGTAACTTCACGAAACTTTGTGCACATGTCAACCTGATGGCGAAGTAGTGCCTTTTGCTATATTCAATATGGTTTGTTTTACCATGAATACAAATATCCGTTTCCGGGTAATAACTCTAGGTTACATCAGGAAACTCTATACAGGTCAACTTCATGATCTGGTTGTGCCTTTTGATATGAGAGTTTTCATTTTCAATATAGTTTTGTTACCGTGGAATCAGCTACCCAAAAATTACTTAATTCTCATAACTTTAAAACTGTTCAAGATAGTTTCATGAAACTTACACGTGTCAACCTAGTGGTCAAGTAGCGACTTTTCCAGTGAGGGAGTTTTCATTTTCAATATTTGTTTTGTTACCATGGAAACAATTGTCAATTTACGAAATTCTCCCATTCCAGTGCACATCTATAAAACCTAGTGATCTGGTAATGCCTTTTGCCGTGAGGTTGTTTTTATTTTCAAGTTTCAGAACATCGAAATAAAATACCAAATGGCTGGGGATAGTGACGACAACGTATTATTGTTGTTATTGGGGTTATCCTTTAATTCTTTATGTGTTTACTTAGATCAATACTCGCTGTGTGTTTACTCATGCTGTGTTAACACCAGTGTGTATGTGTTTACACTTTAACGTTTCTTCATGACTGTGTAAATGGTGACACTGTGTAAAGGTCAGCCTCTTTTTGGGGAGAGACAAATGCGTCACAAAGGCGGTTTATTGTATTGTGCGTCCGTTCGTCCATCTGGGCTATAATTTTCGCATGCACATATGGGTTTTGAAATAAGATGGCACAAACGTTCACTAAAATCAGACGATCATGTGTAGCGCGCAAGACCCAGGTCCGTAGATAATAAAAAGTTTAGAGGTTCAATGTCTGAAATAGGTACAACCTTTTGTGTTCGCTCCGTATATCTTGTAAACCACTTGACATATTTTGAAATAACATGGCACAAATGTTCACCAAAATCAGACGATGTGTCGCGTACAAGAACCAGGTCAGTAGATCAAAGTCACACTTAGAAGTTCAAGATCAGAAATATGAACAGCATTTGGTGTCCAATCCATATTTTGTAAACCACTGACTTACATATTTTGAAATAAAATGCCACAAATGTTCACCAAATGACGGGCTCGACATTGTAGCCATTGGACATCTAGTGTATAATCAGCTGCGGGTGTGTTGTATGGGTAAAACAGTGACAGGGCCGTCGTTCTGCCTTTTTTGAAAATATGCACGATGGAGGAGGTTTAGTGTCCCCCTCCGCTATGAAAGGGGGTTTAGGGTCCCCCAAGAAATTTTGATATATATATATGTTCATCACAAGTTTCATCAAAACATCAAGGAAATGAATCACAAAATAATTAAATTACCTCCACATGTATATAATCGATGCACTTAGTCATAATTCTAATGTTTACATGTTTTTAATAATTATAACTGTTAAAATGTTTTTGTGTTTAATTTTGAAAATAAATAATCTATTCAATTATAAATGTATATTGAAGAGAACTTAGCTTCAGTCGTCAAAATATCTGATTTATGGATTTGTGACATATTAATCTCAAAAGAGCAGTGCCAAAATTCTTTCGTACGTGTTAATCAACTCCCACAGTTGTTCTCGAACTCTTCTATATCATCAGTTACATCTGTGATGAAGGCAACATTAATATCATGAATCACCTACAGTATATATTTTTTTAATTTACATTTTTTAAATGTTTTAAACAATTTCAATTTATAAAATATAATTAAAATGGATTTACTGATATTGAATTTGTAACTACTGCTATTAATAATGGAGCAGTTTTTTTACTCTGTTTTTAACCATGGCTATAAAACAAACACACACTAGTGCTAAATAGACCAAATGTGCATATTCATTGGAACTTTTACCATTATTGTTATACTCTTTGTTAATAACTACGACTATACAATAAAATGAACATATTAGTGATAAATATACTAAATATCATTGGAACTTTTACCATTATTGAATTATTAAATATTCTCAAATAATTTTCAGATTAAAACATAGAGCATCCACACCTGAAACGTAATTTATGGAGAACGTTTTGGAATGAAGGACTGCGCTTTGAAACCTTCACCGTCTTGCAGCAGTCTTGATTCAGGTTCTGTTCTGAGATGGTCAAAGATAGATACTTGTTGATTCTCCAAAACTCAGATGTCGTTTCAGCTTGTACGTTTGCTCTTTGTTATGGGCGTCCAGCGAATACACGTGTGACGTGATAGTTCGACATCAGCTGCCAGGGAGACGGCTTTGTGATGGAGTACACCCCATACTAATGGGTCGTTCCCGTCACCAATTGATTGATAAGTTAAAACACGGGCTTATGTTACGGCCTCGACAAGATCGCAGGTTTTACGTTGCAACAACAAAAGAGAGTGGTGCACAGAACGCTAACATGTGTTGAACAGCAACTTAAGTCACGATGAAATCAAACTTCAAAATAGAAGCTCTGTGGTTTGCCGCTTTAGAGTATCCATGATGGGATAAATTATCAAAGGCAGACGCCATTACCCTGAAAGCGGACAGAAATGTATGAGGGCATCCGCTCTAGCTTTCCGTCTTGTTTCACAAAGTGGCTGCATTTCCGTGCGTTTGTCCATTTCGTAACGACTTTCAGGGTCTGCATTAAGATTGTTCTGAAATTGCAGCACCCGTTTCGCAGAGTTGTTAAAAGCGAATGCGATCTCTTGGAATTTGTCCATCATGTTTCTTGCATATTGTTTTTTAGACGCATGAACGATAGTGAGATTAAGACAGTGCGCCTTGAAGTAAACTTTTTATAAGGATTTATGTCTAAAGATGGCACCTGCTAAGACATTGAAAATGTGTACACTTCCCCACTTTGATTTTAACAAACCAACGTTACTCGATCTATAGATTTGTCGTCAAATACATCGATATACGGTGGATCTATAGAACTTGAACATTCCGCCATGTTTAAATTTTCCGGTCATTCGGAAATGTTCGGTCCAGGGTCTGTCTATAACGTGGAATAATATTATACAGAAATACCCTGATCGTTCGAACATAATCATCTAGATCTAAAAGAGAAAAGTTGCTTGGTCTATTTTTTTTATAAACACCTAAGGTCCTAACCCCATTAAGCATCAACTTTTATTGCATATTTCAAGTCTTTTTTTCCTTTTTCAAATGTCGAACTATAGATTTCAAATGATAATGCCTATCGCGATCAACGGGCCTGAGTGGGGGTTGTGTTTGTATGTGTAAAATAGTGGGGTTGTGTTTGTATGGGTAAAACAGTGAGTTTGTGTTTGTATCGGTAAAACAGTGGGGTTGTGTTTGTAAGGGTAAAACAGTGGGATTGTGTCTGTATGGGAAAAACAGTGGGGTTATGCTTGTATGGGTAAAACAGTGGGGTTGTGTTTGTATGGGTAAAATAGTGGGATTGTGTTTGTATGAGTAAAACAGTGGAGTTATGTTTGTATGAGTAAAACAGTGGGGTAATGTCTGTATGGGTAAAACAGAGGGGGTAGTTGTGTTTGTATGGGTAAACAGTCAGGTTGTGTTTGTATGGGTAAAACAGTGGGATTACTTTTGTATGAGTAAAACAGTGGGGTTGTGTGTGTATGGGTAAAACAGAGGGGGTAGTTGTGTTTGTATGGGTAAAACAGTTGGGATGTGTTTGTATGGATAAAACAGTCAGGTTGTGTTTGTATGGGTAAAACAGTGGAGTTTGTTTGTATGGTAAAACAGTGGGGTTGTGCTTGTATGGGTAAACAGTGGGGTTGTGTTTATATGGGTAAAACAGTGGGTATTGTGTTTTTATGGGTAAAACAGTTGGGTTGTGTTTATATGGGTAAAACAGTGGAGTTGTGTATGTATGGGTTAAACAGCGGGGTTGTGTTTGGATGGGTAAAACAGCGGGGTTGTGTTTGTATGGGTAAAGCATCGGGGTTGTGTTTGGATGGGTAAAACAGCGCGGTTGTGTTTGTATGGGTAAAGCAGTAGGGTTGTGTTTATATGGGTAAACAGTGGGGTTGTGTTTATATAGGTAAAACAGTGGGTGTGGTTGTGTTTGTATGGGTAAAACAGTGGAGTTGTGTTTGGATGTGTAAAACAGCACGGTTGTGTTTTTATGGGTAATGCAGTTGGGTTGTGTTTGTATGGGTAAAACAGTTAGGTTGTGTTTGTATGGATGAAACAGTTGGGTTGTGTTTGAATGGGTGAAACAGTTGGGTTGTGTTTGTATGGGTAAAGCAGTGGAGTTATGTTTGTATGAGTAAAACAGTGGGGTAATGTCTGTATGGGTAAAACAGAGGGGGTAGTTGTGTTTGTATGGGTAAACAGTCAGGTTGTGTTTGTATGGGTAAAACAGTGGGATTACTTTGTATGAGTAAAACAGTGGGGTTGTGTGTGTATGGGTAAAACAGAGGGGGTAGTTGTGTTTGTATGGGTAAAACAGTTGGGATGTGTTTGTATGGATAAAACAGTCAGGTTGTGTTTGTATGGGTAAAACAGTGGAGTTTGTTTGTATGGTAAAACAGTGGGGTTGTGCTTGTATGGGTAAACAGTGGGGTTGTGTTTATATGGGTAAAACAGTGGGGGTGGTTGTGTTTGTATGGGTAAAACAGTGGGTATTGTGTTTTTATGGGTAAAACAGTTGGGTTGTGTTTATATGGGTAAAACAGTGGAGTTGTGTATGTATGGGTAAAACAGCGGGGTTGTGTTTGGATGGGTAAAACAGCGCGGTTATGTTTTTATGGGGAAAGCAGCGGGGTTGTGTTTGTATGGGTAAAGCATCGGGGTTGTGTTTGGATGGGTAAAACAGCGCGGTTGTGTTTGTATGGGTAAAGCAGTAGGGTTGTGTTTATATGGGTAAACAGTGGGGTTGTGTTTATATAGGTAAAACAGTGGGTGTGGTTGTGTTTGTATGGGTAAAACAGTGGAGTTGTGTTTGGATGTGTAAAACAGCACGGTTGTGTTTTTATGGGTAATGCAGTTGGGTTGTGTTTGTATGGGTAAAACAGTTAGGTTGTGTTTGTATGGATGAAACAGTTGGGTTGTGTTTGAATGGGTGAAACAGTTGGGTCGTGTTTGTATGGGTAAAGCAGTGGAGTTGTGATTATATCGGTAAAACAGTGGGGTTGTGTTTGTATCGGTAAAACAGTGGGGTTGTGTTTGTATGGGTAAACAGTGGGGGTGGTTTTGTTTGTATGGGTAAACAGTGGGGGAGGTTGTGTTTGCATGGGTAAAACAGTAGGGGTGGTTGTGTTTGTATGGGTAAACAGTGGGGTGGTTGTGTTTGCATGGGTAAAACAGTAGGGGTTGTTGTGTTTGTATGGGTAAAACAGTTGGGTTGGGTTTTAATGGGTAAAACAGCGGAGTGATGTTTGTATGGGTAAAACAGCGCAGTTGTGTTTTATTGGTAAAGCAGTGGGGTTGTGTTTGTATGGGTAAAATAGTGGAGTTGTGATTATATTGGTAAAACAGTGGGGTTGTGTTTGTATGTGTAAAACAGTTAGGTTGTGTTTGTATGGGTAAAACAGCGCAGTTGTGTTTTATTGGTAAAGCAGTGGGGTTGTGTTTGTATGGGTAAAATAGTGGAGTTGTGATTATATTGGTAAAACAGTGGGGTTGTGTTTGTATGTGTAAAACAGTTAGGTTGTGTTTGTATGGATAAAACAGTTACGTTGTGTTTGAATGGGAAAAACAGTTGGGTTGTGTTTGTATGGATAAAAAAGTTCGGTTGGGTTTGTATGGGTAAAACAGTTAGGTTGTGTTTGTATGGATAAAACAGTTAGGTTGTGTTTGTATCGGTAAAACAGTGGGGTTGTGTGTGTATGGGTAAAACAGTGGTTGCTGATGTGTATGGGTAAAACAGTGGGGTTGTGTTTGTATGGGTTAAACAGTTGAGTTGTGATCATATCGGTAAAGCAGTGGGGTTGTGTTTGTATCGGTAAAACAGTGGGGTTGTGTTTGTATGAGTAAAACAGTTGGGGTATGTTTGTCTTTGTATGGATAAAGTAGTGGGGGCTGTGTTTGTATGGGTAAAAGAGTGGGTGTTGTGTTTGTATAGATAAAATAGTGGCGGTTGTGTTTGTATGGGTAAAACAGTGGGGTCGTGTTTTGATGGGTAAAACAGCGCAGTTGTGTTTTTATGGGTAAAGCAGTAGGGTTGTGTTTGTATAGGTAAAACAGTGGGGTTGTGTTTGTATGGGTAAAACAGTGGAGTTGTGTTTATATCGGTAAAACAGTGGGATTGTGTTTGTATCGGTAAAACAGTGGGGTTGTGTTTGTGTGGGTAAACAGTGGGGTTGTGTTTATATGGGTAAATTAGTGGGGGTGGTTGTGTTTGTTTGGGTAAAACAGTGGGTATTGTGTTTGTATCGGTAAAACAGTGGAGTTGTGTTTGGATGGGTTAAACAGCGCGGTCATGTTTTTATGGGTAAAGCAGTGCGGTTGTGTTTGTATGGATAAAGCTGTGGGTTGTGTTTGTATGGGTAAAACAGTTAGGTTGTGTTTGTTTTGGTAAAACAGCGCGGTTGTGTTTGTTGGGAAAAACAGTGGGTGATGGTTTGTATTGGTAAAACAGTGGGGTTGTGTTTGTATGGGTAAAATAGTGGAGTTGTGATAATATCGGTTAAACAGTGGGGTTGTGTTTGTATCGGTAAAACAGCGGGGCTGTGTTTGTATGGGTAAAACAGTGTGGGCTTTGTTTGTATGGGTAAAAGCGTGGGTGTTGTGTTTGTATAGATAAAATAGTGGCGGTTGTGTTTGTATCGGTAAAACAGTGGGGTTGTGTTTGTATCGGTCAAACAGTGGTATTGTGTTTGTATCGGTCAAACAGTGGGGTTGTGTTTGTATCGGTAAAACAGTGGAGTTGTGATTATATTGGTAAAACAGTGGGGTTGTGTTTGTATGTGTAAAACAGTTAGGTTGTGTTTGTATGGGTAAACAGTGGGGTTGTGTTTATATGGGTAAAACAGTGAGGGTGGTTGTGTTTGTTTGGGTAAAACAGTGGGTATCGTGTTTGTATGGGTAAAACAGTGAAGTTGTGTTTGGATGGGTCAAACAGCGCGGTTATGTTTTTATGGGTAAAGCAGTGCGGTTGTGTTTGTATGGGTAAAACAGTTAGGTTGTGTTTGTTTCGGTAAAACTGGGGTTGTATTTGTTGGGTAAAACAGTGGTTGCTGGTTTGTATGGGTAAAACAGTGGGGTTGTGTTTGTATGGATAAAACAGTGGAGTTGTGATTTTATCGGTTAAACAGTGGGGTTGTGTTTGTATCGGTAAAACAGTGAGGGTGGTTGTGTTTGTTTGGGTAAAACAGTGGGTATCGTGTTTGTATGGGTAAAACAGTGGAGTTGTGTTTGGATGGGTCAAACAGCGCGGTTATGTTTTTATGGGTAAAGCAGTGCGGTTGTGTTTGTATGGGTAAAACAGTTAGGTTGTGTTTGTTTCGGTAAAACTGGGGTTGTGTTTGTTGGGTAAAACAGTGGTTGCTGGTTTGTATGGGTAAAACAGTGGGGTTGTGTTTGTATGGATAAAACGGTGGAGTTGTGATTTTATCGGTTAAACAGTGGGGTTGTGTTTGTATCGGTAAAACAGTGGGGTTGTGTTTGTATCGGTAAAACAGTGGGGTTGTGTTTGTATGGGTAAAACAGTGGAGTTGTGATTATATCGGTAAAACAGTGGGGTTGTGTTTGTATCGGTAAAACATTGGGGTTATGTTTGTATGGGTAAACAGTGGGGTTGTGTTTATATGGGTAAAACAGTGGGGATGGTTGTGTTTGTTTGGGTAAAACAGTGGGTATTGTGTTTGTATGGGTAAAACAGTGGAGTTGTGTTTGGATGGGTAAAACAGCGCGGTTATGATTTTATGGGTAAAACAGTGTGGTTGTGTTTGTATGGGTAAAGCTGTGGGTTGTGTTTGTATGGGTAAAACAGTTAGGTTGTGTTTGTTTCGGTAAAACTGGGGTTGTGTTTGTTGGGTTAAACAGTGGGTGCTGGTTTGTATTGGTAAAAGAGTGGGGTTGTGTTTGCATGGGTAAAACAGTGGAGTTGTGATTATATCGGTTAAACAGTGGGGTTGTGTTTGTATCGGTAAAACAGTGGGGTTGTGTTTGTATGGGTAAAACAGTTGGGGTGTGTTTGTGTTTGTATGGATAAAGTAGTGGGGGCTGTGTTTGTATGGGTAAAAGAGTGGGTGTTGTGTTTGTATATATAAAATAGTGGCGGTTGTGTTTGTATGGGTAAAACAGTGGCGTTGTGTTTGTATCGATAAAACAGTGGTATTGTGTTTGTATCGGTAAAACAGTGGGGTTGTGTTTGTATGGGTAAAACAGTGGAGTTGTTATTATATTGGTAAAACAATGGGGTTGTGTTTGTATGGATAAAACAGTGGGTGTTGGTTTGTATGGGTAAAACAGTGGGGTTGTGTTTGTATGGGTAAAACAGTTGAGTTGTGGATATATCGGTAAAACAGTGGGGTTGTGTTTGTATCGGTAAAACAGTGGGGTTGTGTTTGTATCGGTAAAACAGTGGGGTTGTGTTTGTATTGGTAAAACAGTTGGGGTGTGTTTGTGTTTGTATGGATAAATTTGCGGGGGCTGTGTTTGTATGGGTAAAGAGTGGGTGTTGTGTTTGTATGGTTAAATCAGTTGGGTTGTGTTTGTATCGGTAAAAGAGTGGGTGTTGTGTTTGTATAGATAACATAGTGGCAGTTGTGTTTGTATCGGTAAAACAGTGGGAGTTGTGTTAGTATGGATCAAATAGTGAGGTTGTGTTTGTATGGGTAAAACAGTGGGAGTTTTGTTTGTATGGGTAAAACAGTGGGAGTTGTGTTGGTATGGATCAAATAGTGGCGGTTGTGTTTGTATGGGTAAAACAGTGGCGTTGTGTTTGTATCGATAAAACAGTGGTATTGTGTTTGTATCGGTCAAACAGTGGGGTTGTGTTTGTATCGGTAAAACAGTGGAGTTGTGATTATATTGGTAAAACAGTGGGGTTGTGTTTGTATGTGTAAAACAGTTAGGTTGTGTTTGTATGGGTAAACAGTGGGGTTGTGTTTATATGGGTAAAACAGTGAGGGTGGTTGTGTTTGTTTGGGTAAAACAGTGGGTATCGTGTTTGTATGGGTAAAACAGTGAAGTTGTGTTTGGATGGGTCAAACAGCGCGGTTATGTTTTTATGGGTAAAGCAGTGCGGTTGTGTTTGTATGGGTAAAACAGTTAGGTTGTGTTTGTTTCGGTAAAACTGGGGTTGTATTTGTTGGGTAAAACAGTGGTTGCTGGTTTGTATGGGTAAAACAGTGGGGTTGTGTTTGTATGGATAAAACAGTGGAGTTGTGATTTTATCGGTTAAACAGTGGGGTTGTGTTTGTATCGGTAAAACAGTGAGGGTGGTTGTGTTTGTTTGGGTAAAACAGTGGGTATCGTGTTTGTATGGGTAAAACAGTGGAGTTGTGTTTGGATGGGTCAAACAGCGCGGTTATGTTTTTATGGGTAAAGCAGTGCGGTTGTGTTTGTATGGGTAAAACAGTTAGGTTGTGTTTGTTTCGGTAAAACTGGGGTTGTGTTTGTTGGGTAAAACAGTGGTTGCTGGTTTGTATGGGTAAAACAGTGGGGTTGTGTTTGTATGGATAAAACGGTGGAGTTGTGATTTTATCGGTTAAACAGTGGGGTTGTGTTTGTATCGGTAAAACAGTGGGGTTGTGTTTGTATCGGTAAAACAGTGGGGTTGTGTTTGTATGGGTAAAACAGTGGAGTTGTGATTATATCGGTAAAACAGTGGGGTTGTGTTTGTATCGGTAAAACATTGGGGTTATGTTTGTATGGGTAAACAGTGGGGTTGTGTTTATATGGGTAAAACAGTGGGGGTGGTTGTGTTTGTTTGGGTAAAACAGTGGGTATTGTGTTTGTATGGGTAAAACAGTGGAGTTGTGTTTGGATGGGTAAAACAGCGCGGTTATGATTTTATGGGTAAAACAGTGTGGTTGTGTTTGTATGGGTAAAGCTGTGGGTTGTGTTTGTATGGGTAAAACAGTTAGGTTGTGTTTGTTTCGGTAAAACTGGGGTTGTGTTTGTTGGGTTAAACAGTGGGTGCTGGTTTGTATTGGTAAAAGAGTGGGGTTGTGTTTGCATGGGTAAAACAGTGGAGTTGTGATTATATCGGTTAAACAGTGGGGTTGTGTTTGTATCGGTAAAACAGTGGGGTTGTGTTTGTATGGGTAAAACAGTTGGGGTGTGTTTGTGTTTGTATGGATAAAGTAGTGGGGGCTGTGTTTGTATGGGTAAAAGAGTGGGTGTTGTGTTTGTATATATAAAATAGTGGCGGTTGTGTTTGTATGGGTAAAACAGTGGCGTTGTGTTTGTATCGATAAAACAGTGGTATTGTGTTTGTATCGGTAAAACAGTGGGGTTGTGTTTGTATGGGTAAAACAGTGGAGTTGTTATTATATTGGTAAAACAATGGGGTTGTGTTTGTATGGATAAAACAGTGGGTGTTGGTTTGTATGGGTAAAACAGTGGGGTTGTGTTTGTATGGGTAAAACAGTTGAGTTGTGGATATATCGGTAAAACAGTGGGGTTGTGTTTGTATCGGTAAAACAGTGGGGTTGTGTTTGTATCGGTAAAACAGTGGGGTTGTGTTTGTATGGGTAAAACAGTTGGGGTGTGTTTGTGTTTGTATGGATAAATTTGCGGGGGCTGTGTTTGTATGGGTAAAGAGTGGGTGTTGTGTTTGTATGGTTAAATCAGTGGGGTTGTGTTTGTATCGGTAAAAGAGTGGGTGTTGTGTTTGTATAGATAACATAGTGGCAGTTGTGTTTGTATCGGTAAAACAGTGGGAGTTGTGTTAGTATGGATCAAATAGTGAGGTTGTGTTTGTATGGGTAAAACAGTGGGAGTTTTGTTTGTATGGGTAAAACAGTGGGAGTTGTGTTAGTATGGATCAAATAGTGGGGTTGTGATTGTATGGGTAAAACAGCAGGGTTGTGATTGTATGGGTAAAACAGTGGAGTTGTGATAATAATGATAAAACAGTGAGGTTGTGATTGTATGGGTAAAACAGTTGGGTTGTGTTTGTATGGATAAAACCGTTTGGTTGGGTTTGTATGGGTAAAACAGCGGGGTTGTGTTTGGATGGGTAAAACAGCGCGTTTGTGTTTTTATGGGTAAAGCAGTAGGGTTGTGTTTGTATGGATAAAACAGTGGGGTTGTGTTTGTATGGGTAAACAGTGGGGGTGGTTGTGTTTGTATGGGTAAACAGTGGGGGTGGTTATGTTTGTATGGGTAAAGCAGTGGGGGTTGTTGTGTTTGTATGGGTAAAACAGTTGGGTTGGGTTTTTATGGGTAAAACAGCGGAGTTATATTTGTATGGGTAAAACAGCGCGGTTGTGTTTTATGGGTAAAGCAGTGGGGTTTTGTTTGTATGGGTAAAACAGTTAGGTTGTGTTTGTATGGATAAAACAATAAGGTTGTGTTTGTATCGGTAAAACTGGGGTTGTGTTTGTATCGGTAAAATAGTGGGGTTGTGTTTGTATGAGTAAAACAGCGGGTGCTGGTTTGTATGGGTAAAACAGTGGGGTTGTGTGTGTATGGATAAAACAGTAGAGTTGTGATTATATTGGTAAAACAGTAGGGTTTGTGTTTGTATGGGATAAACAGTGGGATTGTGTTTGTATGGGTAAAACAGTGGTGTTGTGTTTGTATGGATAAAACAGTTGAGCTGGGATTGTATGGATAAAACGTTGGTGTTGTGTTTGTATGGGTAAAGCGGTGGTGTTGCGTTTGTATGGGTAAAGCATTGGAGTTGAGTTTGTATGGTTGCATCGTGTCTGCCACGTGACCGGGACTGTCTAAACATTAGCTTATCGTGTCTGACCCGTGACCGGAACTGTCTAAACATTAGCTGTATCGTGTCTGACCTGTGACCGGAACAGTCTAAACATTAGCTGCATTTTGTCTGACCTGTGACCGGGACAGTCTAAACATTAGCTGTATCGTGTCTGACCTATGACCGGGATAGTCTATATATTAGCTGCATCGTGTCTGACCCGTGACCGGAACTCTCTAAACATTAGCTTATCGTGTCAGATCCGTGACCGGGACTGTCTAAACATTAGCTGTATCGTGTCTGACCTGTGACCGGCACTGTCTAAACAATAGCTGTAATGTGCCTAACCTGTGACCGGGACTGTCTAAACATTAGCTGTATTGTTTCTGACCTGTGACCGGGACTGTCTAAACATTAGCTGTATTGTTTCTGACCTGTGACCGGGATTGTATTAACATTAGCTGCATTTTGTCTGACCTATATCCGGGACTGTCTAAACATTAGCTGTATCGTGTCTGACCCTTGACCGGAACTGTCTAAACATTAGCTGTATCGTGTCTGACCTGTGACCGGAACAGTCTAAACATTAGCTGCATTTTGTCTGCCCTGTGACCGGGATTGTCTAAACATCGTGTCTGACCTGTGACCGGGATAGTCTAAATATTAGCTGCATCGTGTCGGACCTGTGACCGGGATAGTCTAAATATTAGCTGCATCGTGTCTGACCCGTGGTCGGAACTCTCTAAACATTAGCTGTATCGTGTCTGACCTGTGACCGGGACTGTCTTAACATTAGCTGCATTTTGTCTCACCTGTGACCAGGACTGTTTAAATATTAGCTGTATCATGTCTGACCTGTGACCGGGATAGTCTAAAGATTAGCTGTATCGTGTCTGACCCTTGACCGGAATTGTCTTAACATTAGCTGTATCGTGTCTGACCTGCGACCGGAACAGTCTAAACATTACCTGCATTTTGTCTGACCTGTGACCGGGACTGTCTAAACATTAGCTTTATCGTGTCTGACCTATAACCGGGATAGTCTATATATTAGCTGCATCGTGTCTGACCCGTGACCGGAACTCTCTAGACATTAGCTGTATCGTGTCTGACCTGTGACCGGGACTGTCTAAACATTAGCTGCATTTTGTCTCACCTGTGACCGGGACTGTCTAAACATTAGCTGTATCGTGTCTAACCTGTGACCGGGATAGTCTAAACATTAGCTGTATCGTGTCTGACCTGTGACCGGGACTGTCTAAACATTAGCTGCATTTTTTCTCACCTGTGACCGGAACAGTCTAAACATTAGCTGTATCGTGTCTGACCTGTGACTGGGATTGTGTAAACAATAGCTGTATTGTGTCTGACTTATGACCGGTTCAGTATAAACATTAGCTGTTTCGTGTCTGAATCGTGACCGGGACAGTCTAAACATTAGCTGTATCGTGTCTGATCCGTGACCGGGACAGTCTAAACAATAGCTGTATCGTGTCTGACTTGTTACCGGGTCAGTATAAACAATAACTGTATCGTTTCTGACCTGTGACTGGGACAGTCTAAACATTAGCTGCACCGTGTCTGACTTGTGACCGGGTCAGTCTAAACATTGGGTGTATCGTGTCTGACCCGTAACCGGGACAGTCTAAACAATAGCTGTATCTTGTCTGACCCGTGACTGGGACAGTCTAAATATTAGCTGTATCTTGTCTGACTTGTGACTGGGACAGTCTAAACATTAGCTTATCGTGTCTGACCTGTGACCGGGACAATCTAAACATCAGCTGTATCGTGTCTGACCTGTGACCTGGACAATCTAAACATTAGCTGTATCGTGTCTGACCCGTGATCGGAACGGTCTAAACATCAGCTGTATCGTGTCTGACCTGTGATCGGAACGGTCTAAACATCAGCTGTATCGTGTCTGACCCGTGATCGGAACGGTCTAAACATCAGCTGTATCGTGTCTGACCTGTGATCGGAACGGTCTAAACATCAGCTGTATCGTGTCTGACCTGTGATCGGAACGGTCTAAACATTAGCTTATCGTGTCTGACCTGTGACCGGGACAATCTAAACATTAGCTGTATCGTGTCTGACCCGTGACCGGGACAGTCTAAACATTAGCTGTATCGTGTCTGACCCGTGACTGGAACAGTCTAAACATTAGCTGTATCGTGTCTGACCCGTGACCGGGACAGTCTAAACATTAGCTGTATCGTGTCTGACCTGTGACTGGAACAGTCTAAACATCAGCTGTATCGTGTCTGACCTGTGACCGGGACAATCTAAACATTAGCTGTATCGTGTCTGACCCGTGATCGGAACGGTCTAAACATCAGCTGTATCGTGTCTGACCTGTGACCGGAACGGTCTAAACATCAGCTGTATCGTGTCTGACCTGTGATCGGAACGGTCTAAACATTAGCTTATCGTGTCTGACCTGTGACCGGGACAATCTAAACATTAGCTGTATCGTGTCTGACCCGTGACCGGGACAGTCTAAACATTAGCTGTATCGTGTCTGACCCGTGACTGGAACAGTCTAAACATTAGCTGTATCGTGTCTGACCCGTGACCGGGACAGTCTAAACATTAGCTGTATCGTGTCTGACCTGTGACTGGAACAGTCTAAACATCAGCTGTAACGTGTCTGACCTGTGACCGGGACAATCTAAACATTAGCTGTATCGTGTCTGACCCGTGATCGGAACGGTCTAAACATTAGCTGTATCGTGTCTGACCTGTGATCGGAACGGTCTAAACATCAGCTGTATCGTGTCTGACCTGTGATCGGAACGGTCTAAACATCAGCTGTATCGTGTCTGACCTGTGATCGGAACGGTCTAAACATCAGCTGTATCGTGTCTGACCTGTGATCGGAACGGTCTAAACATCAGCTGTATCGTGTCTGACCTGTGACCGGGACAATCTAAACATTAGCTGTATCGTGTCTGACCCGTGATCGGAACGGTCTAAACATCAGCTGTATCGTGTCTGACCTGTGATCGGAACAGTCTAAACATCAGCTGTATCGTGTCTGACCTGTGACCGGGACAGTCTAAACATTAGCTGTATCGTGTCTGACCTGTGACCGGGACAATCTAAACTTTAGCTGTATCGTGTCTGACCCGTGATCGGAACGGTCTAAACATCAGCTGTATCGTGTCTGACCTGTGACCGGGACAATCTAAACATTAGCTGTATCGTGTCTGACCCGTGATCGGAACGGTCTTAACATTAGCTGTATCGTGTCTGACCTGTGACCGGGACAATCTAAACATTAGCTGTATCGTGTCTGACCTGTGATCGGAACAGTCTAAACATCAGCTGTATCGTGTCTGACCTGTGACCGGGACAATCTAAACATTAGCTGTATCGTGTCTGACCCGTGGTCGGAACTCTCTAAACATTAGCTGTATCGTGTCTGACCTGTGACCGGGACTGTCTTAACATTAGCTGCATTTTGTCTCACCTGTGACCAGGACTGTTTAAATATTAGCTGTATCATGTCTGACCTGTGACCGGGATAGTCTAAAGATTAGCTGTATCGTGTCTGACCCTTGACCGGAATTGTCTTAACATTAGCTGTATCGTGTCTGACCTGCGACCGGAACAGTCTAAACATTACCTGCATTTTGTCTGACCTGTGACCGGGACTGTCTAAACATTAGCTTTATCGTGTCTGACCTATAACCGGGATAGTCTATATATTAGCTGCATCGTGTCTGACCCGTGACCGGAACTCTCTAGACATTAGCTGTATCGTGTCTGACCTGTGACCGGGACTGTCTAAACATTAGCTGCATTTTGTCTCACCTGTGACCGGGACTGTCTAAACATTAGCTGTATCGTGTCTAACCTGTGACCGGGATAGTCTAAACATTAGCTGTATCGTGTCTGACCTGTGACCGGGACTGTCTAAACATTAGCTGCATTTTTTCTCACCTGTGACCGGAACAGTCTAAACATTAGCTGTATCGTGTCTGACCTGTGACTGGGATTGTGTAAACAATAGCTGTATTGTGTCTGACTTATGACCGGTTCAGTATAAACATTAGCTGTTTCGTGTCTGAATCGTGACCGGGACAGTCTAAACATTAGCTGTATCGTGTCTGATCCGTGACCGGGACAGTCTAAACAATAGCTGTATCGTGTCTGACTTGTTACAGGGTCAGTATAAACAATAACTGTATCGTTTCTGACCTGTGACTGGGACAGTCTAAACATTAGCTGCACCGTGTCTGACTTGTGACCGGGTCAGTCTAAACATTGGGTGTATCGTGTCTGACCCGTAACCGGGACAGTCTAAACAATAGCTGTATCTTGTCTGACCCGTGACTGGGACAGTCTAAATATTAGCTGTATCTTGTCTGACTTGTGACTGGGACAGTCTAAACATTAGCTTATCGTGTCTGACCTGTGACCGGGACAATCTGAACATCAGCTGTATCGTGTCTGACCTGTGACCTGGACAATCTAAACATTAGCTGTATCGTGTCTGACCCGTGATCGGAACGGTCTAAACATCAGCTGTATCGTGTCTGACCTGTGATCGGAACGGTCTAAACATCAGCTGTATCGTGTCTGACCCGTGATCGGAACGGTCTAAACATCAGCTGTATCGTGTCTGACCTGTGATCGGAACGGTCTAAACATCAGCTGTATCGTGTCTGACCTGTGATCGGAACGGTCTAAACATTAGCTTATCGTGTCTGACCTGTGACCGGGACAATCTAAACATTAGCTGTATCGTGTCTGACCCGTGACCGGGACAGTCTAAACATTAGCTGTATCGTGTCTGACCCGTGACTGGAACAGTCTAAACATTAGCTGTATCGTGTCTGACCCGTGACCGGGACAGTCTAAACATTAGCTGTATCGTGTCTGACCTGTGACTGGAACAGTCTAAACATCAGCTGTATCGTGTCTGACCTGTGACCGGGACAATCTAAACATTAGCTGTATCGTGTCTGACCCGTGATCGGAACGGTCTAAACATCAGCTGTATCGTGTCTGACCTGTGATCGGAACGGTCTAAACATCAGCTGTATCGTGTCTGACCTGTGATCGGAACGGTCTAAACATTAGCTTATCGTGTCTGACCTGTGACCGGGACAATCTAAACATTAGCTGTATCGTGTCTGACCCGTGACCGGGACAGTCTAAACATTAGCTGTATCGTGTCTGACCCGTGACTGGAACAGTCTAAACATTAGCTGTATCGTGTCTGACCCGTGACCGGGACAGTCTAAACATTAGCTGTATCGTGTCTGACCTGTGACTGGAACAGTCTAAACATCAGCTGTATCGTGTCTGACCTGTGACCGGGACAATCTAAACATTAGCTGTATCGTGTCTGACCCGTGATCGGAACGGTCTAAACATTAGCTGTATCGTGTCTGACCTGTGATCGGAACGGTCTAAACATCAGCTGTATCGTGTCTGACCTGTGATCGGAACGGTCTAAACATCAGCTGTATCGTGTCTGACCTGTGATCGGAACGGTCTAAACATCAGCTGTATCGTGTCTGACCTGTGACCGGGACAATCTAAACATTAGCTGTATCGTGTCTGACCCGTGATCGGAACGGTCTAAACATCAGCTGTATCGTGTCTGACCTGTGATCGGAACAGTCTAAACATCAGCTGTATCGTGTCTGACCTGTGACCGGGACAGTCTAAACATTAGCTGTATCGTGTCTGACCTGTGACCGGGACAATCTAAACTTTAGCTGTATCGTGTCTGACCCGTGATCGGAACGGTCTAAACATCAGCTGTATCGTGTCTGACCTGTGACCGGGACAATCTAAACATTAGCTGTATCGTGTCTGACCCGTGATCGGAACGGTCTTAACATTAGCTGTATCGTGTCTGACCTGTGATCGGAACAGTCTAAACATCAGCTGTATCGTGTCTGACCTGTGACCGGGACAATCTAAACATTAGCTGTATCGTGTCTGACCCGTGATCGGAACGGTCTAAACATCAGCTGTATCGTGTCTGACCCGTGATCGGAACGGTCTAAACATTAGCTATATGGGGACTTGTCTGAAACATGGATAGTATCTGTAATATGCATTTGCAATTTTCGAAGACAGGACTCGTGTCAAATATATTCATTTATTGCCAGTAGAGCATCTGTTTAATAGCTTATCAATGGATAATTCTAGTTTTTCTGGATGTGGAACTGAATTGGGCCAGTATAAGTTGGGTCTATTGCCCATTTCCCAACACGGGGATAAAAAAGTTAGTCTGATATAAAGGATAAAATGGGGAAATGCGTAGATGTGGAGGAAAATTGGTTACTAGTTGTCAAGAGTGAGGTAGAAAGGACACGGTCACATGTGATTTCATGGTTGAGGGAGGTGCATGTAGTAATAAGGCATAGAACACGTTTAATGGAATTTTGGGTAAATTAGACGGACCCACAATTACTCGCTGGTTAATCAAACATATGGGTATCTGAGGATTAATTTTCTTTACTCGTTTCTTTCTTTTTGGGGCATGTCTATCTAATACGGTTTGAAACATTTCATTGAACAAGTCAAATGACTCATCTGGGTTGTCGTATATGTCAATTATTCATTGAATGATTTCATAGACCTGTAATTTATTGTTTTATGCACTGGACCTTTAAGATGATTAACTACCTTGCGGGTAATGCAAAAAGGATAATGATCACTTATAGAGTATACAGGGACATTAACATTAGCTTTATTTTGTGGCATGTTTGAAAACGCTTGATCTATCAATGTAACGGAATTACTTGTTACACGGGTAGGTTTTGTTACCAACTGCGTAATATTTATAGACTCAGTATGATCAAACCAGGCTTTTGAATAGCCATCTGATCTTAATAAATCAAAATTAAAGTCATCAAGTACTATGCATTCTTTTTCTTCTGACAATGATTTCTCCAAAGATATTGTGATATTTTTTAGCCAATCAACTTTTGATGAAGGTGGTCTGTGTATATAACAGACAAGCATTTTCTTAGTGTTCGGTTGTTTAATTTCAAGACAAATGAACTCAATTGAATCTGTTTCAATGTCAGTTCTTTGGATACAAGGTAAATCTTCTCGGACATAAATGAGAAGTCCACCACCAATAGTTTTTCTATCCTTTCGAAATAAATTAAAATTATCTATTTTGAGATCATTGTCAGAAAAAGTATCATTCAAAAATGTTTCACATAAACAAAATATATCAATATTATTTTGTTGTGATACAGCAAGCTTAATTTCATCAAGTTTAGGAAAAGATAGTGAATATTTAAATGTACTATGTTCATTCCCTTTTTGTTAAACCATTTGCTAAATGTTTTGTTTACATCGAGCGATGCACTGGAGCATCCCAACTTGGTACTGGCATATAAACCGTATTCCTGTTGTTGCTCATTGCCATGTAATTGTCTTTGCGAAACATTCTCCTCCGTGAAAACCTCCCCTTGTGAAAAGAATTTTCACTGTTAAGTTCGCTGTCTTTAGATGGCACTATACCTAGTACAGTATTCAGTGTGTTTCTCATGTTGGTCCCTAATAGATTACCACCTTTTGTGTTTAAATGTAAATAGTCACGGTATATGGTGGCAATCCATTCTTCACAAAATTAACGTCATTATTCAGGAAGGCGTGACCATCTTTGATGCACAACTGCTCTAGAGGTGTGTTGGTTTTGCATATATTATTGTTCACACGTTTATCCTTTCACCTTGGTAGGATAGATGAAACAATAATTTTTGTTTCTTTCTTGATGGTTCGAATGGTATTGATAGTATCCCTGAATTCATCGAAAATGTCTTCAGCCAGGTCTGCATCAGATACGTTGTTTGTCCCCACGTGAAGTATTTACAGCATCTGCTTCTTTTATGACGCTATTCGGTGTTTCCGCCATATATATAAATGTGTTTTCTATCGCGCGTACTCTCCCACCAGGATGGGATTTTATGTGCACTTTCAAACCAGAGTCAGTCATTTTGCTGGTATTCATATCTTTGTGATGGGGTCGCCAGCTATGAAAGTTGTTGACTTTCTCCTTACCACGCAACTGCTGACTTCTGGATAAATGTGGGTCGTGGGTATTGTTTTATGGCTGCTGATGTTGTTGCATGATTCGTTATTTCTTTGGTGACTTCTGTTAGATTCAGTTGGTTTGCCATTTGACATGGGTGTCACTTTCTCATTCCTAACACTAGTATAATGATCACTAGATTGTAGTTTCTTGGCAGTTGAGCTATTTGTTTGAGTCATAGATTTTATCATTTGACTTTTTATTTCATTAAGTTCACTGACCAGTAACAGTCCTGAGATCACATCTTTGCTTCTATACCTTCCATTGCATTGTCTATTTTGGAGCCAATCTTGTCTTTTGTCGCTTTCATTACTTCATCAACTAATACCGATTTTTCTTGTGATAAAGTTCCAATTTGCTTCTTCAATTAAGCATTGTCTTCTTCATATACAAGACATTCAGCTGTTGCTTTTAAAAGTTGGACTTTGGTACATAATAATGCATTTGATATTTCATTATTCTTCTCATTTTGCTCTTTCAAATCTGACTTTAAAGAATCATTTTCATTTTTCACAGTTTTCAACATGTTTAAAAGCTTATTGTTTTCACTTTTCAAAATTTTGCTTTGTGAAAGAAGATCTTTGAGCGAATACTGTAGTTCATGGTTGACTCTATTCTGCTTATCTATTGTTTTTCGGTATGTTGTTACATGTTCAGATGTTTCAAGAACCTGTTTGTCATAAAATGGCTCATCATCATCAAATATCGACTTGTCATTACCGGTGTTGTTGTTTGGTTCTGTAGCCTCAGATGGAAATGACTGGTTAGCTAACTCAGTTGGTTTAGTTACATTCGTATCCAGTAATGATTGTGTGAATGGTTTCTTAACCAATGTTTGACCCTCTTTATCATTTACATGTGTGAATGTTTCCTTAACCAGTGTTAAGTCCTCGTCAATTTGGCAACTGACATTATTTATTGTTGGCGTGTGTCTTTTCGCAGAGGTACGTAAGCTGTTAATCATTTGGTTAGGGACGATTTGGTGTTCTTCCTTTCTAACTGTGTTCGTCAATTTGGTATCCAGGTGATCTTTAGTTATAAATTTACTAGAAGACTTTGGAGTGTTGCCAAATAAGCAGTGTAGACTGCTTACCATTTGACTCAGATAGAAAATTGGACTGCGAGGGCCTCAAGGCGTTGTGTCCACGGAATCTACATTTTGACCCTTTTTTGCAGTGTTAGGAGACGAATTTTTGTTTACTGTACAAACATTTCCTTTATTTGTCTCAAAAGATTCAGCATTTTGCGGGGTTAAGTCGTCAACAAGTTTAAAGAATACATTCTTGTGCCAGTCCCAATAGCCATTCCATTGTATAAATAGCGTTTTATTGACATACAAGGTAATCACAACTGTTTTGCCGATTTCTAATGTACTTGTCTCAGTCCCATTATTATTTATGTTGGCATGGAACGTGTAACGACCTTGTAAAAGGTTATTTAATCCAGCATATGCGACTTCAGATAGAATCGTAATAGTAATGGCATCGGTTTTTGTTGAACATTCAACAGAAAAAAGAGCGTTCATTTTAACATCATCTGTGCTGAACCGATCCGGATCCATATCCGCTACTGAAGCAATTAGTTCATTATGTACAAAGAGCAATATTGAAATTAGTTTATATTTACACATTTTTGTTAAGAGCTGGAGCTTTGTTATTTATATTAATAATAACTGCTATCCGTCTGGTTAGTCTGCTTCCATAAGCGCAAAACAGCTACATTAAAAAGGTTTTATCCTTTGCGATCATTTCTTGGAGTGCGTGGAGCGTGACGTTTTACCCAAATGGCAAAGTCAAACATAGTGGGCGGGGTAATGCAGTTAATATTTCTAAGTTCATTTAACACAGTTTTATAAACGCTACACTTCAATAAACTTTCCGTAATAATGTTACACTATTCCATCCACAATTAACGTGTTTTGATAAAATACTAAATAATATGAACACGTTTAAATTTTAAATCGCACTTTCAATTTCGACCGCCACGGAAAGTCTGCCTCGTTGTTTTCGTCGCAGATGCGTAAAAAACGGAAACATTTAGTTTAATCCTTTAATAAACTTTGCTTGTGTCAAGTCTGCATCTGTCTACTCGGCCAACAGACAATGTGTTCAAAGAGACCTCACCTATATCGCTGATATATTTTTGATGTTAGCAATAAAACTCAAACATAATTATGGATATTCTGGTCAATAACTTATATTGTTTTTTGTCTTTGTAGTATAAAATTATTTATTTTTGTCACTAATTTGGGCAGTATCGGATTATGCTAAAACATAGGCAAATAAAATGGAAAATTGCCGACCAGTGTATTAACGAATTTGTCATAAATAAGATAAACTACAAGGCCGGAATCAACCATTGTCTTCGAATGGGGCCTCCATCTTTGTGATTCAATAAACTTTCTGTCATTTACATTAGCAACATATGTGTTATTACCAAAAGAACATAGCAAACATGAATATTAGCAGCAAAGCACATACAGAGAATATATCAATATAAAATAGAGTAAAGCATACAGAACACTTAACATTTGAATTGCAGAGCGCTACATTGCCAGACATTTAATGTTGCATCTTCAAACTAGAATCGTCTCAACGAATACATAGAATGATAAATATCCGACAGCACCGGCTAATCTTTAAAAAACGGCGCACACCCTCCACCCCTCACCCCCAAACGCCCATATTTTATCAAAATCCACTATATTTCTGCTGAAAAACATGTACGCCTTTGCCCCCCACTAAACTGAAATCCTGGATCCATATATAAAAGTATTTGGAATTATTTTGACATGTATCAAAATTGTTATTTTTATTGGACATAATAATTACTAATGTTGTGTGTATGTATGTAGTTATCTCTCTGACGAGATTAAAAAAACACCGAAACTTACTTTAACCGCCAGAGACCCTTGAAATGAAAGAGGCCCGCTCGCTGTAACAAACACGCCTGCGTTAACATCCGGAAACATCCATAGTTGACTTGTAAACGTCACTATGCCCCCAGAATGCCACAACTTCCTGTAACCTGAGTATCGTAGAAATATAAAATAGTGAACAACTGCTATATATAACCAGGAGCCGTTTTTACAAAGGAATTACATTCTATACAAGCCTTAATAGGTTTCACTAAACATCTCAACCTAAGATTTTCCTCAACTAAAAAAAATCAATTTCTCTTAATGAGTATTTCAATAATACCTTAAATGACAACAAGAATTTGAAGTTTGAATAAATCTGTAGTCTTTGGTATTGAATAGCATGCAACATTCATAGGCGTAGGAGCCGGGAGGGGGGGGGGGTAAGAGGGGCAAGGGGGACCAGGCCCTCCCAATATTCAGTTTCAGCATATACTTTGGAGCCTTGAAGTACATCCTCAATCACTTTCTCCTCGGGTCCCCCCCACACACCATCCCAAACAATTGAAACGCTCCTACACCCATGCGGCATTATCAATATAAAAAATGAAGTTATGGAATTTCAAAAGGAAAATCTCAAGTTGAAATGTTTAGTGATACTGGGGCCAGTGTGGCTACAAAATGTAGTTTATACTATTACAGTTTTTAAATAGAAATATGAAAAGAAAAAGCAATACCATAGCGACAGCTCACACACATTGAAAGCCACTGAATTATCTCGATTACTTATTTGTCTCCATCATCAGTTAACTTAATGCTGCTGGCAAATTAAAATTTATATTGTAATTGATTATTCTCTATGCAACAACAATTAAGTATGCTAGTGTGTGTTTTAAAAGAAGCTTTAGCACAATAAACCCAACAAACATAAGACCGTTGGAAAAGATTTATTTCACTTAATTGACACTTATTTTACTTCTTGTTCAACATAAGTTTCGGCAAGTACTTAGTAGGGCTGTGCATTGGCATTTTTTCATCTACGATGCGTATCGCGATACTTCATTATCAGAACGATACGTATCACGATACGAATTGCCTGCGGAAATAAAAGTTGATGCGTATTGCAATATTTAAGTCGCGATGCAATACGCATCACGATACTGATTTTTAAACTGTATATTATACAACCACCATGATTGTTTAATAAGGTGTATGTACTAACTATGCTCGTATGCAAACATAATAATATGTTTAAACTTGCAACTTAACTATCCGTTTATTAACAATTAAACAGAGAATAACATAACTAAAACGTGTGTCAACTTTTAAATATCTTCATGAACGTTTTTGTTTTATATGAAAAGAGGTTTCTTTATAAAAAAATTAACAGTGAATAACTAAACTGAAACTTGTATCAACTAATGACAACCGTTGATGGGCTACTTTAGGTTTTTTTTAGGAAAAGGAGCCTTTCGATATAGCCTACTTTGCGTTCAAATATGCCCTTTGCCAAACGAGTACGGTCAAGTTTTGTTGTTTAGGTAGTATTAGCGACCGAACCCTTTATAAGGGTCACTTTAGAAATTGACTCTGGGCGCTGCCATATTGAAACATCACGATCACGTGATAAAAACATGGCATTCGATACAAGGAGGTGTCCATTGCTTTTCAAAACAGTGCATTATGGGAGTGTCAACTACACGCTACATGCGGCTGCCGATGCGGAAGGACGTGTTTACCGGAGCTCCAGCCTTCAAAGCGGGGCGGTAGTCTAATGGATAGAGTGTTGGTCGCTCACGCCAAAGGTTGCTTGTTCGATCCCCCGGTCGACCCGATGCCTCTTATAAAACAACACTCAGTACTGGTTCTACCCAGGAAACGGACTCGAGAGCGGTTCATATAAGCTCTGAGCTTTCATCGTAATCGAGCTAAAATAAATTAGTTTAAACGGAAAGTTGGTCAACTTTGTAAAAGATGATTAATGTGTATCTTTGTGGAAAGATGATTGATGAATCAATTTACAATCACGGATGTCTTTGCTTTGATGATTGGTGGAGACATCTATTTTAAAGTATCATTGTTTTTATGTTTTTAAACATGACCCTAGAAAGTATTATTTCGACGCAAAGAATTAAGCAGTTCAACAAACAACGGTTAAACAAACGGCAACCAGCATATCTTCAACTAAACGACGGTATATTCAACCAACAGGGAACCTTTTAGAAACAACTTAATCAACTACCTACAAGAACCGACCAACTCGACCAATCAACTTAAGACAACTCATCAACCGACTTAGAAAATAAACGTCTTATCCAGCCAGTGGTGCAGCATCGGGAGAAGTAGCGAGCCTGTCGATGCTGTCCACTGGCTGCCTAATCTTCTGATCATGCTCGCCAAAAAGCCTAGAGCTAAGTGCGAGGGTAAACAAAAACTTGACGACGACGTGTACAACTAAACCCCGGCCATATTTACCGGTGACTGGAAAAAACTTTATAATCTTATTACCGTTTATATTAATGTTGCTATATTTATCTATAAATTGAACGTGTGCCATACGGTAGAAAAGACAACTCTGGGAATACCGAAATACACTTGAATTATACCTATCAGAATAAAAATATACATAAACATAGCCCAATAACTTCTAAATTTATATTAATATTGCATTTGGCCAACTGATGTTTAAACAAAGAAATTTGCGTAAATTTGATAAAAATAAGTGTATTTCGGTTATAATCGAAATCAAGGGAAGTAACTCATAATAACCGAAAGACACATTGAAACAAAAATTGGGTTAAAACGCATCAAATCGTACATTTTTAAAATGTTTTGTTTTTTTGTGTAAAAACAGTTTTAAATTCATATCTGATACATAAAATAATAGAAACTTGATCATTAATGCCGTAAACAGCTAGATCTAGGTGTATTTCGGTGATCGGGTGTCTTTCGGTTTTCCAGTCTCCTGGGGTGGTAACCATTCTTAAGAATATTCTTAGACTCGAACTCAAAAATGAATTTTGAAAAACATAATTAGAGACCATTTATTGAGGTCAAAATTTGCAAGCATGTAGGGACACCTAATATATAGTTAAATAATCTCTCACAATTATTCTATATGTCATGGTAAACTAGATATTTAAGGTTGAAATTTTGATTTTCAAGCTCAAATCTAAGAATATTCTCAAGAATGGTTCGTGAAAACGAACCGAGGTCATTTCGTAACCAAGTCATTTCGTAACCCGTTATTTTCGGTCGTTTCGTAACCGTTTTTTCGATCAACTCGTAACCGATTTAAAAGATGAATAAAACTAATTGTTTTAGGGTATTTTTATGATATCAAAATGAATGAAATGGGTAAGTTTTGGTCATTTCGTAACGAGTTGAACATATTATGTAAATGGTTTATAAAAATGAATAAAGAAGAATAAAACAATAGTTTATGGTATTTTTATGATATCAAAATCATATTAAAATGAAAAATGACATGGTGTAATTTGACTAATATTTTTTCATTCAATGCTTATATGTCAATAATTAACTTTGGTGTTTAGAAACAAAATGAGTCGTTTTAACTATTATGTTAATTGCTAATTATCCTTAGATAATTGCAATTAAAAGTGAAGTATTTTCAGTGTGATTGATTGATTACAATTAATTAACTATTAGGCTACTTACCTTTTATCCTTTAATTGCAATTAAAATATTACAGTGTGATTGATCTATTAAATATAGAATATATAATAAAATATATCAAATATTTTGCTCCGTTAATATACTTTTATGGGGTAACAAATCTTCTTAAATATTTTGCTCCATTAATTTTTGAATTTTTTTATGTAAAAATAATTTGCTTTGAAATGTGCTCCGTTAATATACTTTTTATAATTCTCTTCCGTAAATGCTTTTAAGTATGCTCCATTAATATATATTAATCTTTATGTGGTAAAAATTATTTCGTAAATAATTTGCTTTGAAATGTGCTCCGTTAATATATACTAATTATTATGTGGTAAAAACTCTTTTGTAAATAATTTGCTTTGAAATGTGCTCTGTTAATATACTTTTTTTATGTGGTAATAACTCTTTCGTAAATAATTTGCTTTGAAATGTGCTCCGTTAATATATACTAATTATTATGTGGTAAAAACTCTTTTGTAAATAATTTGCTTTGAAATGTGCTCTGTTAATATACTTTTTATGTGGTAAAAACTCTTTCGTAAATAATTTGCTTTGTAAATTTACTTTTGATTTAATAAGTTTTGTGTGTATATACAATACTTTGCTTTGAATTTTGCTGAACTGTGCTTATTTTATATCTCTTTATATTCCTTAAATGAAGAAATTATCATTTTGACTTTCTATTTTCATCGGCACGTCACCAATCAACATGCTGCATTAATTATTTAAATGTGTAAATAACACCAGTATTATTACATAGAGTAACTCGTGGATCACATAATAGGACACATTAGCTCCTCTTTAAAGTTATCGTACTCTATCTATAACAAAGAAAGGTAAATGACTCATAATGTGGTTAAAAATAGTCAATCTACTTCATGTATGTCATTTTTAGCTCGACTATTCGGAGAATAAAGAGAGCTATTCTACTCATCCAGGCGTCGGCGTCACACCTTGGTTAAAGTTTGGCATGCAAGTCCCTATCTCAGTAACCATTGCATGTATTGCCTTTAAACATTACACAAGCCTTTTTTGTCATCAACCCAACTACAATAACTAAGTTAGATAACTCTTGCATGAATATAATACAAATTATTGTCCTTGTTTGACTTAGAAATTCTGGTTAAAGTTTTGCGTGCAAGTACCATCAAGTCTATATCTCACCAACCAAGTTTCGCGTGCAAATACAATCAGGTCCATATCTCAGTAACCATTGCATGTGTTGACTTGAAACTTAACACAAGCCTTCCCAGTCATCAACTCTACGATAATAACTAAGTTAGATAACTCTTGCTTGATTATAATGTAAAGTATTGCCCTTCTTTGACATAGAATTTTGGTTAAAGTTTTGCATGCAAGTACTGTCAAGTCCGTATTACACCAACCTCTCAATGTATTTGATTGAAACTTTACATATGGCTTTGTAGTCATGAAATCAATTAAATTAACCAAGTCGGATAACTCTTGCCAGATTTTTTGGCAAATTAGTGCCTTTGTTTTACTTAGAATTTTTATAACTCAGCAGTCACTGCATGTATTTAATTGAAACCTCATAAAAGATATTGCAGTTAATTGAAACCTCATAAAAGATATTGCAGTTATAAGACCTTCTCAATTTTGTCAATTTTGTAAGTAAGATAACTCTTATTTGCTTGGATTTGTCATCAGTCTCAATCAAATTTGTACTTCTGTGACAAATATTCGAATAGTCGAGCGCGTTGTCCCTCCGACAGCCCTTGTTCATTTTAATATGAAGTGTTTATGACACAATTATCAGAAACATACCAAAAAATATTGTTTTATTCATCTTTATAAACAATATTTTCTACCGGTTACGATATGACCAAAAATACGGTTACGAAATGACCAACATTTTAAACGTTTTGTTGACGACATCACTGTTTAAAACCCGCTTGCTAAGTTTTCAAACAACTTATGCATTCTGGCAAAAGTTTGATAAGTTTTTAATATATTCACAGGTCAAACGTGGTTGTATGTCCGGTACATTATCTAGATTTGACTCTTTGAAACTAACAACTTCGCGTTCTATAAGGGATTTAAAATCAGTGTCAAAATTATCGTCAATTGGATATTTTTAGTTATCATATTAAGATTAAGTCATAGTTATGGTTCTTTGAATATAAAATAATATCTCATGGAGCGAATATCTAAGTCGAATTTGATTGGTAATATATAGAAAAAATAATTCACGCGTTTTCTTTATGTCAAAGTCCGCTGTATATTGAACTTGTACTTTCCAGGAAATTTGGATTTTGAGACCGCCATTGGATAATAATGGCCGAATATTTTTAGTTTTGATATTGTTATTATTGGAAAAATATTTCTGAGGAAAACGAATACTAGTATATTGTGATAATCAAGCAGTTTTTGTGGTTTTAAACACAGATAGAGCGAAATGTCATTTTTTACAAAAATGTTTAAGGAAAATATTTTTTGGCAGCAAATTTAGAATTTGAAATAAAAAACATACATTTTGAAGGTAAAAACAATAGAATTGCAGATCTGCTGAATCCTGAACTTCAATTAAGAGAATTGACCACAGGATTTAATTTAAATTCATTTGTTGCAAGCGAATTTTCATTTCAATTAACAAATGATTGGTAACATCTATAATACTTATTGTTAATAGACTATAATGACATATAGCAATAAAAACATTAATTTTATATTACAAAGCAGGAAAAAGTTATCATGGAAAATGATTTAAAAGAGCAGCATATGCACATGGTTCAAAGAAGAATTTGAAGATTCAGTGGGAGTCATTTTTATTATTTTGTTTTTATTTTGGATTTACTTAACAGGCAATTGTAGTTATATGCATAATTTCTAAGTGGATCCTTTAAGTCAACAGAATTTATTATAATTATTTAAGTGGTATCAAAACAATACATTTATTTTTTATATCTATACTCAAAAAATAAGATCAACATTTTTTATTGAATTTATCATTAAAGGATATGACTAAATTGAAACCATATTGTAAAAATCAAGCCAGTCCAATAACTCCAGAAATTTTAAGAAAATTACATTTGCTGTTTAGAATTGAGGGAAAAAGACAATATAGTTTATTAGTTCTGTTTCTTTTTGCATTTTTTTATGGCAAGAAAATCCAATCTTGTTCCTACAACTTAAAAAGATTTGCTTGAAAAGAATTTTTTTATTGCGAAATATTGTAGAACCCTTACTGCTTCTATGAATTGGACTAAAACTATTCAGAAGGAGAGCGTATTTTGCAAACACCATTGTTTCGTTCAAAAGGTTCCATATTATGTCCAGTACAGGCATATTACAATTTGTGTAAAACGGTCAAATCAGATGGGGACTCCCAACTATTCTTGTTTACCAATCACTTATAATTTGTTTATGAAACAGTTAAAACAATGTACCGGAGAAATTGGATTGGATCCTAAAGCTTTTCTAACACATTCCTTCAGACGTTGTTTTGCAACTCTAGCATTTAGATTAAATATTTCGGATGATGAAATACAATTATTGGGTGATTAGCAGTCTGATGTATATAATAATTAATTGTCGTTATCCGTAGAAGACAATATACAGATAGTTAAACAAATAACCACTACATTGTCCCAATTAAGAAATGACTTATTTAAGTATAAAAGTAACAGCTGTTAATTAGAAGTCAGGATAATATGCTGCTATAAAATGTATAGAGTTTTGGATAAGTGGGAAAGTTGACTCGCGACCAACTGATAGCATTTAATTTTTAAGATATATGCTACTGGTATTTAATAGAGAATTGAGAAAAAGTGTGTCAGTGTAATATGAAAGAATATTTATTTTTTGGTAATTTGTTATATATTGCAATGAAAAACATATTATTCATTGGAGTATATATACTGCAAAAATAACTAGTTAAGCTTGTCTTATGTAAATGTACACAATCTCTCTTTATATGAAAAGAGACAGTTCTGTATTATAAGTAACTTTCAATAAAATTCATAGATTTATTGGGTTGCTAAAAGCAGAACTAAAGAAGTACACTTAGTTGTCACTAGTATTTATCATACAAAGTTGTAATTATGTTATAGTGATTTCATTGACTTAGTTATCTTACTATGTTACTATTTGCCTTACATGTGCTTACATGTTTGATTTTACGATTAGTTATTTCTTATGTTTTACATTCATGTTTGATAAATTATTATCTACAGTTGCATTTTTGCTGTCACTAAAGAATGCCTGGTAATCTCCAAACCATCACATAAATGTGATACAATAAAATGTTCGGTAGCATTTTCGGCGATAGTCCGGTTACAAGAAATATTTACAACAATGGTGAGTCGTCTTCAATGTTTCGGTATTTTCTTGTGTTTAAGAATAAAAATGAAAAATCGGGGAATGTTGTACGATATATTTATGATTACCCTGTTCACGCATACGGGTTCTTTTCAGATACGATGCTTTGTTTGTCTTTAATCACCACTTCTGGAAATGAAACGGTCGTGGCGAATTTTGTCAATTTTCGGCATGACGTGTGGCTGACTACCAAGTGATTTTCATTAACAAACAATAAAAATAAAAATTTGTGAGATTATCCCCCCTTGTAACACTCCAACTTAACAAATAAATAAACTACTGGCGTTTTATGTCGCGTTACACAATATTGTTTTGCCTTGCTCAGTAAGGATATTCAAAAAAGCTAGTATTTAAATAAGTTTATCAGAAATAATAGAATAACGAAATTGCCGTTATTTTTAATATATGCGTTACTGTTTACGATTTCTAACTGTTATTTTAAATGTTGATATACGATTGCAGACCTGGTTCAACATTCAAAATCTGATTTCTATTTTTTATTTTAAATGTTGATATACGGTTGCAGACTTGGGTCGACATTTAAAATCTGATATTTAATTCTTAGCTCGATTATTCAGAGAATAAAGAGAGCTATTCTACCCACCCAGGCGTCGGCGTCACACCTTGGTTAAAGTTTTCATGCAAGTCATGTATTGACTTGAAACTTTACACAAGAATTCCCAGTCATCAAACCTATTACAATAACTAAGTTAGATAAATCTTGCATGAATATAATGCAAATTATTGTCCTTGTTTGACTTAGACATTCTGGTTAAAGTTTTGCGTACAAGTACCACCGAGTTAGATAACTTTTGCCTGAATAGAATGCAAATTATTACCCTCGTTTGACTTAGAAATTCTGGTTATAGTTTTGAGTGCATGAACCATCAAGTCCATATCTCACTAACCACTCAATATTGATTGAAACTTCAGAAAAGACTTCCTTTTCATCAAATGTACTACAATAACTATGTTTGATAACTCTTGCATAAACATACATGTAATTCAAATTAGTGCCCTTGTTTGACCTTACAAAAGCACTAGGGCCAATATGGATCACCAGGGCCAATATGACAAACAGGCAAACGATAACCTCTAATTATTACATTTATACCTTAATATAGTAACAAAAAATAACGTTTTTAACAAAATATGTTTAAAATCATGCGCCGGTATTGGAAAATATGGATTTTTGGCCCCGGTACGAATTCATATTGCCCCCCCCCACCCCGGTGTAGATCAGACTGCGTACATGCTCTTTCGTGTAAAATCACGTCGATTTCCAGCGAACAATGATCAATTACCCGTCAAAGTCATAGCAACCGAATGCAATCACGAGACAAGCGGAAACTTTAAAAATGGCAGAAAAGACGTTGGAAAGCTATAGCAAATCGCCTTTTAGCTTTGGATGGAGCCATTAAACGCAATTCTTTACAAAATCCAGACAGATATGGAAGGAGGACACCAACAGATCTATGGAAAGTATGAAAACACTTGCAATAAACTGAAGACAATGAGCGATGTTGGACATTTTCAAAACTGGCTGTGAAGCGAAGACTTGAAGAAATTAATCCAATTGTCTCGAATATGGTCTTAGTCCGATTTTATCTGAGTTAAAACGGACGATTCTGGATGTGAGCCAGATACAATCAAGTCGTACCACACAAGTATACATCGGTAGCTACAAGACCACGATTACCAATGGAATGTTATTTATGAAGGACAATTTATTTTTAGCATTCAAGAAGGAAGACACTGAAACGAACTGGACTTGGAAACAAGAGGCATTGAGTCGACGCATTTACAGATAACGATATTAACATAATAAAACAGAAAGACTTGTTAAAAAGTTATGTTGTAACCACATTTCTTTTATTTAATGTTATTGTTGATTAAAAGAAGTATCAATAATAAAAAATCATAACAGTCTTAGTATTTATATCTCAGCATCTTATTCAATCGGCGCCGTAGTCCAATAACCTCTAAATATTGATCTACGATTGCAGATCTGGGTCTACATTGAATATCGATCTACGACCGGAACATATTTGAATGTTGATCTATGATTGCCGACCTCGTTTTACACTGAATTTCGATCTATAACCTGAACATGTTTGAATATTTGTCTATGATTGCATGCTTGGGTCTTATTGAATGTCAATCTACGACATGGATATTTTCGGATGTTAATCTACGATTGTAGACCTGGGTCTTTATTGAATGCCGATCTACAACATGGATATTTTCGGACGTTAATCTACGATTGTAGACCTGGGTCTTTATTGGATGTCGATCTACGACATCGATATTTTCGGACGTTAATCTACGATTGTAGACCTGGGTCTTTATTGAATGTCGATCTACGACATTGATATTTTCGGATGTTAATCTACGATTGTAGACCTGGGTCTTTATTGAATGTCGATCTACGACATTGATATTTTCGGATGTTAATCTACGATTGTAGACCTGGGTCTTTATTGAATGTCGATCTACGACATTGATATTTTCGGATGTTAATCTACGATTGTAGACCTGGGTCTTTATTGAATGTCAATCTACGACATGGATATTTTCGGATGATAATCTACGATTGTAAACCTGGGTCTTTATTGAATGCCGATCTACGAAATGGATATTTTCGTATATTGATTTACTATTGCAGACCTGGGTCTGCATTGAATGTCGATTTACGACATGGATATTTTCGTATGTTAAACTACGATTGCAGACCTGGGTCTACATTTTAATGTCGATCTACCACCTTGACATTTTTGGATGTTGATCTATCATTGCAGACCTGGGTCTACATTGAACGTCGAGCTACGATCTGGATATTTTCAGATGTTGATCTACGATTGCAGACCTGGGTCTACATTAAATGTCGATCTACGATCTAGATATTTTCAGATGTTGATCTACGATTGCAGACCTATGTCCATATAGAATGTCGATCTACCACCTTGACATTTTTGGATGTTGATCTACCATTGCAGACCTGGGTCTACATTTAATGTCGATCTACGATCTGGATATCTTCAGATGTTGATCTACGATTGCAGACCTATGTCCACATAGAATGTCGATCTGCCACCTTGACATTTTCAAATGTTGATCTACCATTGAAGACCTGGGTTTACATTGAATGTCGATCTACGATCTAGATATTTTCATATGTTAATCTACGATTTCAGACATGGGTCTATATTGAATGTCGATCTATCACTATGACATTTTCGAATGTTGATCTACCATTGCAGACCTGATTCTACATTGAATGTCGATCTCATAGCCAACTTCAAGCAGCTTACTAAACCCCCAGCTGATAGTATTGCCAAAGTCATGTTAAATTACGCTATCGTATTAAAACAGTATCGGTTAAATATGCATGCATTTGTTTAGACTCATCATTACCGCGGTACACGGACGACATCCAGCCCATATTGTAAGAAATAGACACGTCGGTAATGGGATAGATCGGTTTAACAAGATCTTTCTCAGCAAAAGGGTGTGTCATTTGGGAGGCATACGTCTCGTTCAGCCAATTGTCGTTAACGATTGTGTAGCCATGCACACTGTGACCATTATGGAGATGAAACATAATCCACTTTGACATATCACTGGCTGTAGAGTAGATGGACCCTGCTGGTCCAGACGGTGAGACTGTCCTGAAACATTCAACATTTTAAAAATATTTCTCCAAAGTATAAATAACAAAAACATATTGACATACCATCTCTGCTAATCTTGTTAACTATGAGATTGAATTAATCATATTCGAGGCAAACGTTGAAAATGTTCAAGACTGACTGTTAAAGCAACACATCCACGAGAGTAAAAAAAATTGTCAAAATGACTTTCAAGGCAGGTAAAGTACACTACGCACTAAAACGTGAAGTTATTTAATACGACTCGCATAATTCAATTTGAAGCCAAGTTGGAATCCTCGGCAATTTAAAAATAATTTATAAAGCGTTTGTCACGCTTTATAATTTGGACATCTTTTTTTATAATTCTAAAGCGTTCTGGATAGTGTTTGTAAGCACATATACAGCTCACTGACCATATATTTATGTATGGGAAATGTGCTCACAACTCAATTGAAAAACTTTTTAAAAAAGTTTAAACGTGGATGTGTTGCTTTAAGCAAACATGATTAAAAATAGCTTTTGAAAAACATTATACTCAGTTGACAGACAATGAAGACAAAAATAATTAATCTGAATGATTTAGAACAGAAGACAAAAACCGTTACAAATTCGGCTAGCTTTGAATTTCTATAAATATTAAAAGTAACAAGAAATGTCACTGGTAAGTGTCGCATGCCCCCCAAATGGTCGTTGAAAAATAACAATATAACTATGTTATAATAGGTAGCGATGTTATCCATGAATATAAAGTGTAATGGACTGATGTTTCAGACTAGACATGCAATTTCATGTTTTTTTACATTAAAGCATGATACTTGACCTTTGTGTAACCTTGACCTTGACATCTGATGTAATGGTCTGGGTATTTCAACAGTTAAATGCTGCTGAAACATCATCATGACATGCTGATCACTATTGTCAAGCTATTTTAAAATCCCTAAAGTGTAAGACAAAGTTACAGATCAATTGTTGATAAATTGAGCCAAATGTTTTTGAAATCCATCCATGTATGATAAAGTTAAAGGACGGACTTGAAATTTCAAACAGATTCAAAGTGTTGTCATACATACTAAAAGTGTGACCTTGGACTTTGAGGTATGGGTCTAGGTTTTACTTATGTCACGTCGTCATGTCATCTTGATAAATTGAGCCAACTTAAAGACAAAGTCACAGACCAGACACACAATATCAAACAAATTGAAAGTGTGACCTTGATCTTTGAGGAAAGGTTCTGGGTCTTACATGCGACACTTAATTGTGTCCTTTTGATCAACTGAGCCAAGTGTTTTTAAAATTTATTCATAGATGACAGACCGGACAAGAAATGTCAAAATGACCGAAAGTGTCGAACAAATTTAAATTGTGACCTTGACCTTTGAAGTGGGAGTTTGACACGTCGTCATGTTATGTTGATCATTTATAACAAGTATTTATAAAAATCCATCTATGCATGACAAAGTTGCAGGCCGGACACGAAATCTTGAAGTGTTGTCAAACAAACTCAAATAGTACCTTGACCTTTATGTTACGGGGTGTGGGTCTTATTCGCGACATGTCGTCGTGTTATTTTGATCATTTGTAGCAAGTATAATTTAAATCCATCTATGCATGACACAGTTACAGGCCGGACACGAAATCTCACACAGACTCAAATTGTATTCAAACAAACTCTAGTTGTGACCTTGACCTTTGAGGTACAGGTGTGGGTCTTACTCGCGACACGTCGTCATGTTATGTTGATCATTTTTACCAAGTATCACCAGAAACGAAATACCGGACGGAAGGACGGACGGACGGACGGACGCTGCGATAACTATATGCCACCCCAAAATAAAATTGGGGGGGGGGGGGGGGGGGTGGGGGAGTGGGGGGGGGGGGGGCATAAAAATAACACTTTAGTATTTTAGTGTACAAAGAAATATAATTAAATTAAAATATTTTACAAACAGGTTCTCATTAAAATAATCCCCGGTCCATGTAAGGGTACATATTTGATGTTTGAACACTTCAGTTACGATTCTATAAAAGCGTATGATGCTGAAGTTCTAAAACTATAACCGTTTTGTCCGCACAAAACTGGAAGGCACTTCGATACAATGTAGAGGTGATTCCTTATAACAAAGTATAAATATCAACAGGCTCAAAGCGGCATCACATTATTTAGGGCCTTTCAAATCAATAATTACACTTATAATTGTAATGCTTAGTATTAATTGGTTACTATCTTAATCATGTTTGGTGCAAATTGTAAAACAGACCTACCCGTGGGATAACGTTAATGACCTAGTAGTAATAGTTCGGATATTGCAGGACATCTTCGATAAAATCAGGGTAAGTGGTTAAGTAGGCGCCGATAATGATAATATTCCTACATAGCATAGTGTTGGCGCCGATAATGATAATATTCCTACATAGCATAGTGTTGGTGCCGATAATGATATATTCCTACACAGCATGATCTTGGCGCCGATAATTATATATTCCTACATAGCATAGTGTTGGCGCCGATAATGATATATTCCTACATAGCATGATGTTGGCGACGATAATGATGTATTCCTACATAGCATAGTGTTGGCGCCAATAATGATATATTCTTACATAGCAATTGATTCCCGAAACAAGTACTTGTTTACCTATATAACACGGCTTCTAATATAAAAAACTTAGGTTCGAAAAATATATGAAATGAATAGAAAGTCTACAAATGCAGTGTTGGCAAAACAGTTTGAATAGTCTCGTTAGCCCGCATCTACAAATACAGTGTTGGCGAATTAGATTGAGTAATCTCACTAGCCCACATCTACAAATGCAGTGAAGGCGAATCAGTTTGAATAGTCCCACAAGCCCCCATCTACAAATGCAGTGTTGGCGAATCAGTTTGAATAGTCCCACTAGCCCACATTTACAAATGCAGTGTTGGCGAATCAGATTGAATAGTCTCACTAGCCCACATCTACAAATGCAGTGTTGGCGAATCAGATTGAATAGTTTTGCAAGCCCACATCTACAAATGCAGTGTTGGCGAATCAGATTGAATAGTTTTGCAAGCCCACATCTACAAATGCAGTGCTGGCGAATCAGATTGAATAGTCTCACTAGCCCAAAACTACAAATGCATTGTTTGCCAGCTTGAATAGTCTCGCTAGCTCGCATCTAAAAAAGCAGTGTTTGGCCAGTATGAATAGTCTCGCTAGCCCACATCTACAAATGCAGCGTTGGCGAATCAGCGTGAATAGTCTCGCTAGCCCGCATCTACAAATGCAGTGTTGGTCAGTTTGAATTGACTGGTTAGCTTACATCTACAAATACAGTGTTGGCGAATCAGTTTGAATAGTCTCGCTAGCCCGCATCTACAAATGCAGCGTTCGTGAATCAGCGTGAATAGTCTCACTAGCACACATCTACAAATGCAGCATTGGAGAATCAGCGTGAATAGTCTCGCTAGCCCTCATCTACAAATGCATTGTTGGCGAATCAGTTTGAATAGTCTCACAAGCCCACATCTACAAATGCAGTGTTGGCGAATTAGTTTGAATAGTCTCACAAGCCCACATCTACAAATGCAGTGTTGGTGAATCACTTTGCATAGTCTCACTAGACTACATTTACAAATGCAGTGTTGCGAATCAGTTTGAATAATCTCACTAGCATACATCTACAAATTTATTGTTGGCGAATTAGGTTGGATAGTTTCACTATACCACATCTACAAATGCAGTGATGGCGAGTCAGTTTGAATAGTCTTACTAGCCCACATTTACAAGTAAAGACTTGGCGATTTAGCTTGAAAAGTCTCACTAGCCCACATCAACAAATGCAGCGTTGGCCAATTTGAATATATTCGCTAGCCTATATCTACAAAAAAAGTGTTTGCGAATCAGATTGAATAATCTCACTAGCCCTCCTCTACAAATGCAGAGTGGGCGAATAAGTTTGAAAAGCATTGCTAGCATACATGTACAAATTCAATGTTGGCAAATCAGTTTGAACAGTCTCATTCAACCACATCTTCAAATAAAGTGTTGGCGAATCAGTTTGAATTATCTCTCCGACCTACATCTAAAAATGCAGTGTTGGCCAGTTTGAATAATCTCGCTAGCCCACATCTTAAAATGCAGTGTTGGCCAGTTTGAATAATCTCGCTAGCCACATCTATAAATGCAGTGTTGACCAATCGGTTTGAATAGTCTCAGTAGCCCACATCTACAAATAGAGTGTTGGCAAGTTTGAATAGTCTTGCTAGCCCACATTTACAAATGCAATACTGGCGAATCAGTTCGAATAGTCTCACTAAATCACATCTACAAAAGCAGTGTTGGGGAATCAGTTTGAGTAGTCCTGCTAGCCCACATCTACAAATGCAGTAGTTGGCGGATCATTTTCAATCAACTCGCTAGCCAGCATCAACAAATGTAGTATTGGCGAATCAGTTTGAATAGTCTCACTAGTCTACATCTACAAAAGCAGTGTTAGCGAATCACTTTGAATAGACATTTTAACCAACATTTACAAATGTAGTGTTGGAGAATTAGTTTAAATAGCCTTGTTAGCCCACATCTTCAAATACAGTATTCGGGAATCACCTTGTATAGTTTCATTAGCCTGTATCTACAAATACAGTGCAAATCAGTTTTGAATAGTCTCACTAGCACACATCTACAAATACAGTGTTTGTGAATCAGTTTCAATAGACTCGCTAGCCAGCATCTACAAATGCAGTGTTGGCAAATCAGTTTGAACAGTCTCATTAAACCACATCTACAAATGCTGTCTTGGCGAATCAGTTTGAATAGTGTCACCAGCCTACAAGTACAAATGCAGTGTTGGTGAATCAGTTTGAATAGTATCATTAGCCTACATCTACAAATGCAGTGTTTGCGAATCAGATTGAACAGTCTCACTAGCCCACATCTACAAATGCAGTGTTGTCGAATCAGTTTCAATGGTTTCGCTAGCCCACACCTACAAATGAATTGTTGTTGAATCAGTTTGAATAGTCTCAATAGCCTACATCTACAAATGCAGTGTTGGCGAATCAGATTGGACAGTCTCACTAGCCCGCATCTAAAAAATGCAGTGTTGGCGTATCAGTTTGACTAGCCTAGCTAGCCCTTATCTACAAATGCAGTGCTAGCGAATCAGTTTGAAAAGCCCTCATTGGCCCTTGCTAACCCACATCTAGAAATGCAGTTTTGGCGAATCATTTTGAATAGTCTCATCAGCCTACATTTACAAATGCATTGTTGGCGAATCTGTTTGAATAGCATTGCTAGCACACATCTACAAATGCAATAAAGTTTAACTCTCCTAAAACGGCATTCATATAGTCAATTTATTCTTATTGAAGGAGGAATATACCTTTTAAATTAGTTTCGAAATAAGTAGAATATTTGGTATGCAATGAAACTAGAAGTAATTTCCAATGTGAATATGCTTTTTTTCTGCGGTAAATATAACAGTAAACATGGCCATGTTTGGTCTTTTTGACGTCCCGATTTAAGGCAGCAAAATCGCGTATCTTTCGACCTCAGTCAAGTTTTACCGAATGTACAGAATGGAAACACAATATCACCACGTACAACGGAAAAAAAACAACCAGAGCGAATTTTGCATAATTTTTATATGATTTTATACTATTTATTGTACAATTATTGTGAGATTTTTAGAAAAATTGACAAACTAGATTGTTTATGATATTCAATTATTTAACCTGACCCTACGTCAAAAAAAAACTTTAAAGCAAACGTCAACTTCGGTATAGGTATACGTTTTGTGATAATTAAACAAGTTTGTTCTTACCATTATATTAGTATTTTGTGCACACTAGTTATATATACTTCTGCTGTTTAGTGGCAACTAGTTTGTCTATAGCATTTATGATTTATGATAGATTGTAATTTTAACAAGTGAAGTCATGTTAGTTTTGAAGGACTCACACCACTATTATCTCCCTTGAGTACTCAGGACAGATGAAGGAGGTAGAAATAAAACTTTAGTTCTCTTTTTCTTCTTTTATTAGGGCTTTGTACTGCAATGGGTTTTTTTTTGCTAGCATGAGTTAAATGGTCAGTATTTTATAAATCACCACTGAAAATTTGATGCTGATGCCAGCTTTCTGGACAATTCTGTGTCATTTCAGAATTGTTGGTTCGAACCGCATTCGAACCGAATAGTTGACATATTATTACTCTGGAAATTGATAGATCTCACAAAAGCATTGAATTTAAGAAAAAAACTGGTCAAGGTATGCTTTTTTCCCTCAAGGCTGCAGTCTGTAGGCTGTTTGGAGCGAATCAGGCGACACGAACGGCCTCGCCTCCCGCCTTTCAATAATATGTAGTATATGTGTTTCAAACAAGCACAGATATGGTCTGCCACTAAATGTATATGAAAGGTCATGATAGAAAGCAGTTGATACATATATGTCCTGGAATTAGCCATTGATTTAAGTTGACAAACTGATTTGAGTGTGAATTGGTTGTATTTTGGAACTGGAATATACTTCTAGTATGCATACCGTTTCATATCAACTTTGTAAAGAGAGGATGAGTGTGTAACGAAACTTCGTCATTATTTAGTGGGAAAGGAAAACTATAGAATAAGGGAAACCGGAAACAATAAGGCTATATTCACTACTTTCTGTAAAGAATCCATGAAGGTGTAATGTCATATATAGAATGATTTGTAATTTAAGTTTAGTTTACACTTATTTATGTTACTTCGATTATGAAACAAGTTCTTACAACGTATACAAATAACGTTCGAAGTCTTCCTGCGTAAAACCAGTACTAAGCATATAAATGCGGAAAAAGTGTCTTGCCCACGACCCTGCGACCATGGGTACAGTACACTACCACTGAACCACGCGCTCCACAAGTGATTAATCAAGTACTTCATCAAATGAGTCCTTAAAGGAATTGTTCACACATAAAAGTGACCAACCTTTATATCAATAGCTCAGCAATAACGCACCAAACGAACAGCTTATCAAGGTCTTTTCCGATCACCATTCCAAGCCCAAAAAACAGATTGGGAAAAAGTATGGGAACCAATCTGGTCGTCTCTCTACATGCTGACAAAGGGTATTTCAAAAGATGTAAATATACAAAGGCTAAAGTATTGTGTACATCATAATAATATACCAGTAGCTGTTGGATATTTCTATAATTTGATCTTTAATTTGTTCAAGCATTGACTGGTGCTGGTACATAATGTCATATTGATTTACCCCACCTACTTTAAGTTGCATATATATACAAACCTTTCCTATGCATTACTTTAGCAATTTTGTATTTTACAAGTCCAAGCATGTCTTTTTGTAAAATTTGATGAAACGTTGTGCAAAAGTATAAAATAATATCTAAATGATAGAAATGTTTGCTAATTTTGATGATCTTAGCCATTAGTTTGCATTTTTTTCTCTCTAAGAATTATTTGTCGCAAAAAAGAGTTATAAGATTTCATGAAATACTGTAAATATAAGGACAAACGTTTAATTTGTAAAATTTGGCAGCCATTTTGGCGGCCATCTTGGATTTTCCGCCATATGAAAGTGGGTGTCGGTGTTAAAATAATCAGTTTACCTTGTACTATGTCTATGCCAAATATGGTGCTACAGTGAAAGGCCCAGCGAGTTCTTTCAATAACTGGATTCTATGATGTTTGGTTAAGCTAAGGAGTAGGTAATGATAACTTGTTCCTAAAATATTTTAACAAATACTTTCTATTAAGTTAATTTAAAAATGGAATGCATATTTATATTTAATATATCTAAATTTCTTGAAACATTTATCAAATTACGGGTATCTTCGCACAGATTGGATTTTGAAGTTGGACGCTAAACAAACCGATAATTGACGGCTTCGCGTTTTGTAGGCGTACATATTCTCACAATTGACGTAATAATAGCGTTTTCCCTTTTAAAACTCATTATAACACAAAAGATCTTCCAATGGAATTTTATATTATCTTCGATTAGTATAAAGAACTGGAAATGAAAAATCTAGGAAAGTTTGCAATCAACTTTAAAGACAATCGTATGCGAATTCCTAAACGAACCACATCATTAAAATGGTTCCCTTGTGATGTTTACTGTTTTTTGATAGTAATTAGTCATGTTAATCAGTTTTGAAAGTGGTAATATCAACTTTTCTGAAATAATGTTTTGAAAAGGTGATATAACCAACACAACATTTGCATATAGATATTACCTCAATTGAATAGTCTAAGTGATATTATCTATTTCGGAGGAAGCGATATCACCAATAATGTCCCAGGAAATCTGATCAGAAGTATTTTAAAAAGATAAACGTAAAACTTACAAAACAAGTTCTTTATCAATTGGAGTAAGTTTTTTGTTCTTGAGAACATAAGGCACCGCAATGTCATCCAGTCCCTGAATTTGGTCTACGAAGCCAGTATCGCGCATTCCAATTTTGTCAATCAGCCTTGTTTTGATTAAGTTTTCCCATGACTCTCCTGTAATCATTTCCGCCACATAGCCAGCCAACATGTACATGTAGTTGTTGTAATAAAACTTTGTTCGAAACTCGCTGACTGCTGGCATATAGTGCAGCCGTCTGTAATATAAATAAGAATGTATGATTAGTTTTCGATATTCAAACATAGCCTTCTCAGCTTCCAGTATTGAAGAGTTACATAGACCTTCGTAAATAACGAAAGACGTTTAACGAATACCAAATGTCCAACTGCTAATAAGCATTCGTTTATAGTGTAAGAACCATAACTAATTGATGAGTATTGTTGTGTAAATTTTAAGGTTATTTTTTATAACTATTGAAGACAGATTACATATTTGTATAAAGAAATTTGATTAAACAACATGTGGATCAGAGGTCACGCTGATCGTCTGAACTGGTCTCACTTTATGGTAACTTTCATGAAAGCGAGACCTATATTCAAACCTGTTATATTCTTATTATGATGAAATTGCTGAAAGTTTATACTAAATGTAATATTGTGTATTTTAACTCACGTTACATGTTTACTTTAGTTGTGTATCAAGGTCCAATGAACAGGTGATCTCAGTCAGACTTGCACGGTTCACCGGTCTCGATAGCGATTGGTTGTCGGTGAACCGTGCCTGTTCTGATTGGTTAGCCCAGCTGCCGGACCCCTCCGACTCCTCAGCTATTGGTCGTATTAGGTCAGGTGGACATTTCCAAGAGGTTATAAATAAGAGCTTGGCTCTCATTCGGGGACTTTCCATGTAAGCAAAGAGGGCCACCAGCCGGTTGCTATAAACAAAAATTCTGGTCACCGGGAGTTTTTGAATCTCCAAGGTTATATGTAAATTCAATTACATATAACATAAAGTAAATTAAATAAGCTCGTGTCCACTTGACATATAGCAAAATATAATAATGTGATATTTTCAGTTATATGATCCGGCTAAGACAAATATTTTATGACCAGTAAACGATATTTGACAGTGGCAGACATAAAGAACAAAGCTACAATGAAAAACATACGTTTTATTAATAACAATCGATAAAATCCACCTCAACATTCAATGAATGGTTTTACTTCCGTGTCAGAAAAGGAAATACGGCTTGAACCCAGCTTCGGTGCTATGCTATTAATTGTCAGTCGAGAACCATGCCGATTTGGAACCCGATATAAAAATAAAAATGTCAGATCTTGATTTGCGACAGACAGATTAACATCGTAGAAATACAGAAGAATATAGGGTTTAGCTACAATATAGTATAAAGGGTTACCTGGCTGTATATTACTTACGTTTCACTCGCAATTTGAGCTGACGTTGTAATCATCATTGCCGGCTCCTTTCCATAGTGCAGTATCTACCTATACCACTGTTTACCTGGTGAACGCTGACTTGCAGAAGTGACAGCGAGCTAGCGAGCTCTCATTATTGAGACAGGTATATTTGTGTATGTGCACACTGGTTTATAACAACGCTCGTTGTGAAATTGAGCTACTGTAGTACTGAGCTAATGAGCGCTCGTTACTGAGTGGGCTGCATTGAGCCACTGAGCGCTCGTTTATGTTATTGAGCTCTCGTTTATGTCAATAAGCGATTGTGTGCTTGTTTATTGCATTGTCTCATCATTATGTTGGGTTGTCATAACATTATGTTCGGTTGTCTCATCATTATGTTCGGTTGTCTCATCATTACGTTGGGTTGTCATAACATTGTGTTGGGTTGTCATAACATTGTGTTCGGTTGTCTCATCGTTATGTTGTGTTGTTTCATCAATATGTTGAGTTATCATAGTATTGTGTTCGGTTGTCTCATCATTATGTTGTGTTATCATAGTATTATGTTGGGTTGTTATGACATTGTGTTCAGTTGTTTCATCATTATATTCGGTTGTCTCATCATTAGGTTGGGTTGTATAATCATTGTGTAGGGTTGTATTAACATTATGTTCGGTTATCTCATTATGATGTTGGGTTGTCTCATCATTATGTTCGGTTGCCTCATCATTATGTTGGGTTATCATAGTATTATGTTCTGTTGTCTCATCATTGGGTTGTCATAGCATTGTGTTCGGTTGTCTCATCATTATGTTATGTTGGGTTGTCATAACATTGTGTTCAATTGTCTTCATCATCATGTTGGATTGTCATAGCATTATGTTGGGGTTTCATAATATTGTATTTGGTTGTCATTATGTTCGGTTGTCTCATAATGTTCGGTTGTCTCATTATGTTCGTTTGTCTCATCATTATGTTCGGTTGTCTCATCATGTTCGGTTGTCTCATCATTATGTTCGGTTGTCTCATCATTATGTTCGGTTATTATAGTATTATGTTCGGTTGTCTCATCATTATGTTCGGTTGTCTCATCATTATGTTCGGTTGTCTCATCATGTTCGGTTGTCTCATCATTATGTTCGGTTGTCTCATCATTATGTTCGGTTGTCTCATCATCATGTTCGGTTGTCTCATCATGTTCGGTTGTCTCATCATTATGTTCGGTTGTCTCATCATCATGTTGGGTTGTCATAGCATTATGTTGGGGTTTCATAACATTGTGTTTGGTTGTATTATCATTATGTTCGGTTGTCTCATCATGTTCGGTTGTCTCATCATTATGTTCGGTTGTCTCATCATTATGTTCGGTTGTCTCATCATCATGTTGGGTTGTCATAGCATTATGTTGGGGTTTCATAACATTGTGTTTGGTTGTATTATCATTATGTTCGGTTGTCTCATCATGTTCGGTTGTCTCATCATTATGTTCGGTTGTCTCATCATTATGTTCGGTTGTCTCATCATCATGTTGGGTTGTCATAGCATTATGTTGGGGTTTCATAACATTGTGTTTGGTTGTATTATCACTGTGTTCTGTTGTCTCATCATTATGTTAGATTGTCTCATCATTATGTTGGGTTGTCTTATTATTATGTTGGGTTATCATAGTATTATGTTCGGTTGTCTCACCGTTACGTTCGGTTATCATAGTAGTATGTTCGGTTGTCTCACCATTACGTTCGGTTGTCATAGTAGTATGTTCGGTTGTCTCACCATTACGTTTGTTGTCTCATCATTATGTTGGGTTGTCTCATCATTATGTTGGGTTGTCTCATCATTATGTTTGTTGTCTCATCATTATGTTGGGTTGTCTCATCATTGCGTTCGGTTGTCTTATGTTGGGTTGTCATAACATTGTGTTCGATTGTCTCATCAAAATGTTGGGTTGGAATAACATTATGTTGGGTTGTCAGAACATTAAGCTGGGTTGTCTCTTCATTATATTGGGTTATCATAGCATTATGTTCGGTTGTCTTATCATTATGTTCTGATGTCTCATCATTATGTTGGATTGCCAAGCATTGGTGATGAGACAACCGAACACAACGCCACAACAACGATTATACACAGCGATATATAAGACAACCGATCATAATGATGAGACAACGAACATAATGATGATACAACTTAACATAATGATGAGACAAAGTGACACCTTCTTTCACTTTGAGCAAAATAGTGAAATTGGAAGCAGTTTATGCTCATGTATTTATGTTGTTTTTTGTGTTCTGTTATCTTAATACTAATTAGGCTGGCCTCCGTTGAGGCAAGCAAAAATTGGAGTATCAAAATGGACTCGCCCCTTCATTAATATTTAATTAGATAAATTGGCAGTGTGGCAGGAAAATAGTTCGACGAGTCCACAAAAAAAAGAGGATTAATACCTATTCGCATTGAAGATGCTTACACTCGCAGAACGATGATAACTTGAGCCAACTGATATTATTATAATGTTTAGAGACAGTATAATGGCCTATCTATAAATTATTATTAATTTAGGAAGTAAGATTTGATAAACTGAGACAATCACCTTTAGGTAAAGAAATCGTAGAAGATGATCAAGACTTTACCGTATTGTAAAATAGAGCGTAGAATACGGAATGTGGACTATGGAATACGGAATACGGAATACGGAATACGGAATCAGGGGGTCGAAAGAGTTGACAGTGATGATGTGAGTGTGAAAATACACTTCACAGGTACTATTACAATGTTGGCTTGTGTGGAGAGTATATTTTCCCAGAGAACGGTGCAAAATTGATTGAAATCCTAGAGATGGAACTACTTCTAAGACAGTAAGAATTTTGCCCTGTGTGTTGAAACATACATACTTTCACAAGTGCATAGTGCTAGTATTACGATCTATGTTGAAATTAGCTGTTGACCAGCTTCTGTATCCGATTTTTATGGTAACATGTACTATATTGCTAGATAACTAGAATAATGCACCTGTATGAGGTGAAAATTCCTAAATATGTATTTTTTTCTCATCATCAACTTTAATATTTTTTATTGGATTTCCTTATTGTGAGTTCCGGATAATGGACAGGTAATATCTTTAATAGCAGTGTTGCAATTGCATCAATTTCGTGTGTTGTTCCCTAATATTCCATATTGTGTTTTTTGTTATTCTGTCGGCGATGACCTCGTAGTTTTCAAAAATACTCTGTCATTATATTCTTGTTGTTTTTAAATGTTTCAAGACCAACCGCCTTGTTACATGTGCTGCCAGTTACTTTTGCTTCTTCACGAACTCTCAACCACTTTTCGGAACGCTTTTTGATATCTGTAACTTCAACATCTACATATTCCTGTAATTCCACGTCGTTTGATTGTGTCAAAATACACCGAAATACTTTGGAAACGCAACACCGGGATTCAATTATTTTATTTGATAATATAATCTCTTTCCTGAAAAGATGCATTAAAATCTATTGTGATTATCACTTATTTTTTTATTGATTTGAAACATACAACTCCCGTGAATCAATTGCCTAAGGTGGGCTATACAAGATACTGATATTGTAACGGGGGATGTATGTTTCAAATAGAAATAAGTGATAATCGATAATAGGTTTTAATGAAAATAGGTAGAAATAGGTTATATTATCAAATAAATAAATTTTAAAAAAATCGATAAAAAACTCAATGTTTTAGTGCAGTTTATCTGAGTGTTGCGTTTCTAAAGTCTTTGATGTTTATGAAACCTGGAGACACATGATGCTGCTCAATCAGCTCATTAAACATTGTAATTGATCAACCAAGCTCATTCCCTGGAAACTAAGCCTTCTCGTATTGCATTTTCCGTACTTTGTTACAAATCAAGTGGAAATGCTTCAATTTTCTCCAATCGGGACCAGCCATTCTTTGAATTTAAAAAAAATACTAGTATCTATCTAATGAAAGTCCTTGTTGGCGCAATACTTGGAAACGATGTGTGGTGACAGTTATCAAACGCTTGGCATGCTCGCAAATCGTGAGCATAGTGCGAAACTATTGTAACTGACATTCTGACCTAGAATTTTTTTTGCAGAATTACATATCTTTTTATATGCCACAATATGTGAAATAAGAGTGGAGTTTAATTCTAGCAAATAATGGAAATAAATTATATTTGTCATAATAGTGTATGTGTATTACATAAATATTTTGTCAGTGCGAAATTATTGTAAGTGCATTTTCGGACTAAAATATTTCATTTTATATCGGTATAACATTATTTCGATTACAAGTTTTTTTGATGATGAACTTATGTAGATTCAAAATACAAAATAAAAAAATAAAAAAATGAAAACCCTTAACATATTGAAACAATAATTGAAACAACTGTAAATTTTGTACAGAGTGAATAGGCATTTTGGTATTAATTTAATTGAATCATCTGACATACATTTAATTGGTAATGCAACTAATAATGAACATTTTGAATCACCATTTGAAAACAAATGGAATGATAGTGCAGGTATGAATACGAGCTAAATGCAATTGAAAATACAGTAACTGGAAGTTGTAAACCAATAAGTGCATAGCATGAAAAACGAAATAGAGTTGTAATGACGATGATTTGGACCAAGACTGCATTGTCTTCTGAAAATGAAAATTAAACAACAGATGATGAAAATGTATTATTTCTTCTTAGTCGAAATAGGAAAAAAACACACAAAGACAACAGAAAAGTCAGATATTTAAGTGAGAGAACACATTCAAAGTTTTCCTACCATGGAAAGTCTTTTTGTCGTAAACACTCTATTAGACAGTATTTAAATGCAGTGTTAGGTGTATTGAAAATACACAACCTATTGCAGAACTAGAAATAGGCACATTTTCTCTTTTTAATAATCAATTTAAACTTGCCTTGTAATTGTATTATTTTCGAAAATAATCTTAAACCAGCTCTTGCAATTAAGTGGGACCATGTTTTTACAACTATTTAAAAACACAAAAAAGCAACTCAGTGATGAAACCCTAATTGCCACTTTGAGCATCAGATTTAAATATTAATTGCATCAAGAAATTGAAATATAAATATGAAATCACCTTATATAAGTATTATAGAAAACTCTACTCAGTAAAAATGAAATAGTGTATATAACATAACCATAAAATGGCTGCCGCCAAGTAATCCCGCCAGAAGCGGTTAAAATTCTTAGAAAGAACTTATTCGATTATAGAATATAATACAGTTAGAGATTGGTTTGGATTATCAATGACATTCTTGAAACATCTGTATTTAATTGTGCCATGACAATTTCCTTTCAATTTTATACTACCCATGCGCCATGTAAAGCAAAAGGTTATAGTGGTCGCTTATGCTGTATACGGGCACTATAACCTCCGATATGCTTTTATATTTGTGAAAAACCAAATTCATTCCATCTTTTTATACTATAGTTTTCAAAGTTTCGTTAGGTGTTCAATGTTGAGTTGCATTTTTAATCACATAGAGAAGAATTACGTAAATGATTTTTAAATAGGTTGCAACTAAAATAATAGTATGTTGGAGCATCTATTTTTTGAAATAAAGATATTATAAGCTTGTTTTTGAATATTCTAAGCGATTCGGAATTACTTTTTTTCAGTCATGAGATTAACAATTGAAACTTAACCTGTGAGCAGCTTCATATTGGATTTTATTCTAATTTGTTTTTATTTCATAATTAGCATAAACATCACCATGCTCTAAAATTGGACGTATGTAAGAAATTGATTTAGTGTTTTTTTTCTATTTAGTCTAGAACTTTTGAAGCTGAAGCATTGCTTTATCTACGTGGGTGTGCCATTTTCCGTCATGATGCTTATGATGCCCAATGAATGTTAACTGAATAATATCATGATACATTTCCCATTTAGTTATTTAAAGATAAAAAAATACTTCCGGTTTGGTTAGACCATTCTGAAATAAGGGATAAATCATGATTGAGAAAACCTTCCATATCATCATTATTAACTATGGTCCTAAGACTTTTCAAGATTAGAATTTACCATTGATACCATTTTGCTTCAATTTCAATGCAATTCCATTGTGCGTCACTCTTTAGAAATATCCCCAAATAAAAAAACTTACAGGTTTTACAACAAATACACATTCGTTGCTTAGCACAGATAAAAAAAACTTAAATTTGTTTTAAAAAAACACGTTTATTTAACAATGCCACGTCTTTCTGAAACTGAGAGAAATCAGGCTCTTTGTATGCTCCGGGCCGGGTAATTGGTAAATACCGGTGTACGTCATTTTTGGCTGTTCCAAATAGACTATTTATTTTTTGCAAACCGGTATTGGATATGTCAGAGATCGCATCAGACCGGTCGCGTACGTGCAACAATGTTACGTACTCATCGCGCTATTACGTTTACGTAATCGTTTTTTAGCTGCAATGTACTCCTTGGCGTATTCATGCACAGACGATCATTAACCGTTTGAGATAAAGACGTGTTTCAATTCGTGCTCGTCGGCCCTACACTAGTCAGATTCCGACAGCGTGCTTACTTCTAAGCATGAAAGAAAAATATGACACCCAACCTGGTTGGTTTAAGCAATCAGTACAAATGATAAATTACACAAAAATAAATGGTTTGCTGAATATTGATAAAATCAAAAAGATAATAAATGTCCAAGTTACTTATATCGGATATCATAATAAAAGCCTTTTTTTTTTTTATCAAAGTCAGTTTTCAGAATTAAATGTAAACTTGGTGCAGCATTAATATTGACTCATCTCATAGACACATATCTTAAAGTAAATGAATATGCTGGCGCTGTATTTCTCGATTTACGCAAAGCCTTCGACCAATCGAAACTTTACATTTTTCAGAATTAGTTTGAATCCTATCTCTCGAATAAATACGAATTGATTGGGACCACTACTTTTTCTTGTATATCGCTTTTATTTCTGAAACAGGAAGTACAGTGGTCGTGTACTATATGTACAATGTTTCATATTTTGCCAATTTACTTTATAACTGCCAAACATTAAAGTTTACAAACATTTCGGCGGTGTGTCGAAACAATTAGAGAGTCATTATCTAAAATTGAACATGACAACATTTTCGATATCAGTTTCTTGAAATATAAAGCCCTCGTGGTTCCGGCTAAGAATAGAATCACTGCCGATCTCTGCAGAGGGGTAGGAATCCTCCGAATGGGTGTCATGTTCATTTTATCATTTTTTGTCATGTTCACTATTGTGGTTAAATTATCAACCCCTGTCATGTTCACTATTGTTGTTAAATTATCAACCCCTGTGTGGTTTCAGGGAACCATACGAGTGATGGCAAGAATAGGACCACTGTGGCTCATGCATGTCGTAAGAAGCGACAATTTGAGTAATACAATAGAAATTGCTGAGACTCTGCAGTTCTGCAGGTATCAAGGTTCTAGGTTCATTCTGCATATTCATTTGTTGATGTTTTTTTTTTTAATTTGTTGTTTTTAAACATGTAGAGTGAACCTGGAATCTTCCTTCCTGTTGGTGTCGAATAACCTATAATGTGTTGGTACGCCGTAAAACCCTATTCATTATATTCATTGAAATATAATGTTTAACGATCGCTGTGATATGGTACGTTACTGATTTCCGATCTGGTACATATGTCAAGTACATTAATAACTATCAACTGTTAACCACAACTGTGATTTAAAGTATGCTGGTTCCTGGAGGGGAGTTCTGTATTGTAATCACCCATTATAAATATTGTTTCTTTAATTTTATACATGCACAATCACAGTTTCAATGTCATTGATACATTTTCTTTAAATTTCAATGTAATAAATTTTTCATGGTAAATACAACTGTTATCCCTAAAATGTAAGGACTGTCTATTCTATTATCTAATTTTCAGAGAAAACAAATACCACCTTTTCCAACTAGTCTGCTGGGATTGACTTGTGTATTTTGAAAAAAATCAAGGAAATGTAAATCATGGCTATACAGCAAGTGTTCGACGATTCCACAAATCTAAAAACTCACTTAAATAACTAGCACTGGACATAATGTCAGTTGCATTTTACGTAGCTATGATAAGAAGTTGGATGCCATATTTATTCGATATCAATGTCGGAATCATGAACAGACTTGGTTATGATCATTGTAGTTTTGTCTACACTAATCATTTGCCCAATGTCCTATTGTCTGGTGATGCTCGTACGGAGGTCTATGTGGTACGCCGCCGTTTGCATACGCGCGAGATTTATATGTGTTGTAAGAGATCGTCGGGCAATTTCGTCGTTTTCAACATTGACGCGAATTACTACGGAGTTGACTTATTTGTGTTTTTTAAATAGTTCCTTTTTTTACCTTGGGACAACGTCTTTGACTATGTAATGGTTGATTTTTCACCCCTTGTTTGCTGTAGTCAAATTTCTATTGATGTTATTCTAAATGCATTCTGAGATACAGTAACATATATATGTAATTGTGGTAGAAGATAATAATAGTCCCAAGGATGCGTGTGTATATTTATTTATTATATCCAACAGGCTTGTTTCTAGAGGTAAAATGTAAGCCGAGTTCATTGGTAGACGCAAAAAAGACGCGAAAAAGGCGTTCGAAATGTTCACACTTGTGAAATCATTTGGTATTCTTCGCACATGTAAACAATGTGTTTCTGAACTATGGTGGGGTTTTTTAATAAAAAGAAAATAACTATTGCTAAACATACTTACTCGACGAGTTCCGATCTGGTAAAGTTGGCAGGGAAGCCGACAAGAAGAGCATGGAAGTTGGAGGGAGTTCCCACCTTGTGAGCTAAAAGATCACGCAGATTCACATTTTTTGTTCTCAGTTTATCACTAAGTTGAAAAGAAGCACCAAGGATCTCACAAATTGGCGTGTCCCAGGTCAAGCTGGAAAATAAATGTTTTTTTCTTTATTTCAGAAATATCATTAAAGTTGGCTCATAATAATACACAGTTTTGAGCGAATTTCGCTCAATAAACGTTTAGAATAGTTATTGGCACAAACTGACATATTGATAGAAAACAATTATATCAAGCGCATATACAGAGATTTATAATTCATTGATGTTTTTTTTTTTGCATATTACGTAAATGTGAGGCGGACCTGTTTTACAAGACAATAAATTAAACTGCTTTATAGCTCCGTATTTGACAGTCAAAGCATACATGGAATTTACCCTGTTATAAGTGTGTGTTTTCTCTCAACTTCTATAGATTAAATGCCCAAGTCAGACGACAATCATTATAGCCATATCCAAACGTCTGCTGCTTAGTATTAATAATTGATTTTTGTACTAATGTGGATCCTGGAAATCATAGTTTATATAAAGTTCACAAATCGATGTGTCATATTTAGTAAAACCGTATGGTTCCGTGTTAATAGGTTTTATCGTGTTTATTAGTGTGGTTAAGTTACCCTTAACCCAACCCTGTGTGGTTTCAGAATTTGCTGGAACGTTGCTGTTCTGCAGGTATAAAAGTTATAAGTTCATTTTGTTGATTTGTTGGTACTGTATTTCAATTCTGTATATTCTGCCAATGTTATCAGACTGTAAGAACTCGACGGTCTTATACATCTTATTTTATTAATATGCACTACATACAAATACAAAATGAAATATGTCCTCCAAGATATTACCATTTCTGCATTTCTTGTTATCGCTTTTCTAAATGTTGGAATGTTAACTGTTTCTTAATATGACTGAAAATTAGTAGAAAAGTAGTACAAAATGTTGTCCGTGAGGAGTTACTGAATCGTCCATTCATATTTTGAATATAATTCTCGTAGTCTTTGTTTGACTGTTGATAACCATCACTCCAGCTACCCAGGAATAACCTTGGTCAAGGATTTTAATAAAATTATATATATTTAGCTAAATAATTCACTCCATGAATAAAATATTAATTTAGGACCATATCTGTGCCTCCTGCACGACCATGAGACTGCTAATCTCACTTCTGATTAGATATAGGAATATTCAGTTCATCAAACATTATTTGTATTTCAAAACAGTTTCGTTCAAATATATAACGTCCTCGTTCGCTTGAAAAATGGGTCTGTTATGGCCTAGAAATCGTGGTTCTTTCAGTAATTTCCAGTATTGTTTAGCATTTTTAACTTTAGCGTTAAAGTTCTGAAGTTTTTAACTTATTCTATTGAAAATGAAAACTTTGGACGCTTCTCTTGTATCCCGATCGAATGCCCATCTGGGTTTTCTTTACGATATTTATTTAAAAACTTGTAAAAAGATTTTCTAAGTATATGACACTCATAATGTAAAAATGAGTTACTTTCCTTTTTGACTGCATACATTTTCAGTTTATATTATCTGACCACGATCTTTTTTTAAAAAGGGGTATATACACTTAATCGATATTGTTTATAAAAGTCGATATTAATGTATCAAGATGTATCAATATCGTCTTTAGAATGAATATTATCTAAATCATTTTTTAAAAGACAATGCCAAATTAAAATTTCTGAGACGATATGTTAATATAAATCTTTCCATTTATAAAATGTTGTTTTGCATGTATCCTGTACGACGGATTTGTTTAATTTATAACTATCATGTGTGCTCGCCAAAGAAAATTCAATGACACAATGATCACTTTGGATATTAGGTCCATGAAATACAAAAAGACGTAAAAAATGGAAGAATGTTAATATTAATATTTCCACAGAACTACCAACATACGTGAAATCTCCAGTATTTTTATCCTCACCTGTTTTAAGACAGACCTGTTGGTTTTAAGAAAATCGAACAAAAATTGCTAATTTGAATTTAAAACAGGCGAGGATAAAAATACTAGAGATTTCACGTATGTTGATAGTTCTGTGGAAATATTAATATTAACATTCTTCCATTTTTTTTACATTAAAACAATATTGGAGCAGATACCTGCTAAAATCAATTCAATGTTAACACTGACAAAGGGCAATATTTTATTTTCATGCGAAAGATGTTTTAGTTATAAGAAATTCTTTGTACACATATTTAAAAGTAGCTACGTTATTCAGTTTTCTGATTGTTGAAGGTATATTGTTCCAGACTTCTATAGCAGAATAAGAAAATGCATGTTTAAGAAGTTCAGTTTTAGCCTTTGGGTGCATAATGTCCTTGTTTGAATTGTTTGATTATTGCGGGTGTTAATGGGTATCTTAATAAGGTTACATATACATGAAGGTACTTAAATATTAATTGATTTCAATACAAAAATGCCAATATGATAATTTAGGGTGTTTAATCCTTCTTGATTACAACGGAAACGTGCGAGTTTTAAGATTGTCTGTTACTAACTTTAATATGATAACAAAATTTGTAGATAAGTTGATCAGTTGTGAAAAAAGAGAAAATATTCATGAAAACCAGTAAAATACAATCCTGGTTTGAATCCGATAAAGCAGCTACATGTGTATTTATAGTATTTTGATATGGTTATGATATGGTTGACTCGAAAAAAACAACAGCTGTTGAGTAATGCATGTTTCTAGAGATAAATTGTATGTCATGTTTAAAAATTCATTTCTTACTAAAGCTGTTGGAGAGTTTTGTCAAATATCCATGTATTGAAAATCATTAATAATGCTATTATAATCTGTAAAAACACTACATATATCTACATTACATGTTCTTTGTTGTGTGACATGTTTCAGGATTTTTTTTTCTACTTCCGCTGAATAAAAACTGGAAATAAATTTTAACACTTTGTAGTGTTTTCTATCTGGATTTGTGACCAAAAGCGGTTAATAAGAAATGGATTTTCGGACTCAGCATACGATTTACCTCTAGAAACAAAAAAAAGTCATAAAAAGTAAATACATGTAAACACCCCCTATCTTTGGAACATATAGTTTATAATCGACATTTCTAAACACTTATTTCTAGAAAGTGTCACATGTTGTTGTAGAAAATCGCACCAATTTCTTTAAGTTACGTAGGTTTCTATCAGACTAAAATAGCACAAACATACTTTGATTGGTCCAGGAAGAGTTGCGTCATCCGAAAACCTGCAGTCACTTTTATCGCTCTTTATCTCTACAAAGACTATTATATCTTCCTAAAGTCAAATTTCTTCTGGGCACCTAGATGTGACCTCGTGATTGAAAAGAACAATCTCATGAAAAACGAGATAGACAGAGTGTATTGAGCTACAAAGAATGATACGGAAAGCGTCCATAATCTACGAATGCAAATACGAATCACGCTCGTGAAACTCCGTTTTTTTCAATATGTTCGCGACAAAACAACGAGTAGACGTAAAGATTACTTCGTCAAAATCATTGATTTCATTTACCAGTTCGCAAAGCGACTGCGCATGCGCGCATTAATTTGAAAGAATGCAATAATAAACGAAATTATACAAAAAGACCAAAAATGGGTGCTGGATTGCAGATTGTTAAAACTTGGAAGAAAACCTCCTGCGTTAACAATAAAATATGTCATCAACATATGTTCACAGCACGCGTTATGTCATTTTTATCACTCAATTAGACATGCTTTATGACCTGCTGTATACTATTTTTTTTTTTGTAATTAATTGACTAAATTTGATACAAATAATTTATATTTGTGTGAGGGTTTTATTAATGGGATGAAATTAGTTATTTTGCTAACTACATGTATACTGGAAGGATAAATGTGTTAAGTGTCACTTTGAACAACAATAGTTGATGGTGTCTATTTTAGATTTCTTAAGACAGTTTTCTAAGCGCTTCCACAAGTATTTAGTATGACGCGGTCGGGGATCGAACCCACGGCTATCGACATTGCAAGGCGGATTATCTATCACTACTAGGCCAACGCTATTATCGAACGATTTGGGGTACAGACAATATTGCCGATATCTTTAATCCAGGGGTCATGAGTTCAAATCCCCGCCAGGCAGTAGTCTTCGTGATGACTGATAAACGACATTGTACCTAATTATAATTCGTCTCTCACCACTGATTCAATTGGGAAAGTTATCAGCTATTTGCGGTGATGGGGTGTGCTTGAGCAGTGGTTCACGATCCAAGGAAAAACTGATCGTCTGTTAGCCCTTGATGGCATAAAAATGACGCTTAAATACTTCAATCAATCAATCAATCAATCAATCAATCAATCAATCAATCAATCAATCAATCAATCAATCAATCATTGTATGCCGTGTAAAACTTTAGGCCCTAAATACACTATAGGCACAGTTTCATATACAGATCGAATTTTCTCTCGAGTTATTTTATAAATAGTACAAGTTGGCTGCTTTTTAAAAAAAGGTAGCAATCGTTTGTACGAAACATGCTTGTTTATTGATGTAAAGATGCAAAATTATAGTCAAACAGCATATTTAATTTAAGAAAGATAAAAACAACCGCGCACAGGGTAGTAAATACACGGGTGATACCTAATTCCGACCAGGTTCCGGCTGAAACGACCAAATTGTAGCTGCAGGAAAAAGGCAAATGTGGTGTGCTTAATAGAAACTTTGGTGTTTAAATGTAATAAACTAGTCATTATGCATTTCGATTTGCATTTTAAAAAAATGTCTTGAAACTTACCTTATATATTTTCTAACGTTCTTACTGTTATGTTCTATAAAAATTACTACTGTTTTTTTCTCAAAACGTGTGCATGTTCGGCGATATGTCCGATTCTTGCAACGTGCTGAAAATACGCCACACCGGTAAACTCATGGCTTTTAAGGCCCACCTTTGATTTTTGTTCTTTATTCTATTGTAAATAATAAAAGTTTGAAGGCTTGCCAATTCATAGAGACACTCAAATAAAAGAAATGAAACTTACATTTTACTGTTTGTACTACTCTGCACTACAAAATTATGATGAGAAAAGTAGGGGTAATGTGTCATATAAGAGATTTTTTCCTGCTCAGTGTGTACACTTGTTGACAAAGTGAAAGTAGAAATCATCTATTTATACCCCAATTTCCAAGCATCAATTATTTTCTAAATTCAAAATGTTCAAAATACAATAATAATGCCAGTTAAACAAAAAATTGAGCATTAAGCCATTATAAATTAATTGCTATATCATCCAAATTTTCTTAAAAACGGGGAGTGTGGGAAGATTTTATTTTTTACTTTTTATTTTAATTTTTAATTTTTTATGTTTTTTTATGAAATAAAAATGGTCGGGGTGACATGAAAATTAGGGGACGGGCAATTAATGTATTATAGCCTTAAAATAAGGAAAATGCATTTATAAAGAAGAAACAAGAAGAAACAATGAACTCCAGGAATACAGCAATACAGGAATAGAGCATTTATGATTTTTTCATTGCTTTTTATTAAATATCCATGGATTGATTGATTGGTTGCATATTAAGCATAGTTTTATGCAATCGAGGGCTAACAAGACTATCAGTTAACCTTACCAAACTTTTCTGCCATCCTTTATATATAACCAGCACATACATCTCTGCAATTAGCAATGATAGACGAATGACAATGTGGCGCAATGTTGTATATCAATCATCAACAGAGACTGTGTGTCCGCGAAACATCGATGGAAAATTAATATAAAATTATAAATATGAATTTTAGCTTACGCACAGTTACAATGAACCTATTACTGAAGTAGTAGTAGGTTTTTTGTTATATAATCAGTTGAACCATAGGTGTGCATACACAGTTTACTAGTTATCTAACTCAATCAATGGAATTGTCTTTGAATTGCTGCATCAAATTCCTTTACACTGCCCACAGCTAATGGAAATACATCTTGCATTGTGTGTTATGTCTTCATCATCATTGCCAAAGTTTAAATTACAGTCTGCTTGAACATTGGATTGATCTTGCTGGTTGTTACTATTATCACATTTCTGTACATCATCTACAAGCAAATGTCCTCTTATGGCCCTTCCAATTGCATTTCCACTTAGCATTTGTCCTATGGAATTAGGGGCATATACCATTTCCAACAGTTCCTGCATTCCAGTGTTGTCCATGACACGACCAATTGAATCCAAGAATTTCATCTCTGTATGGAACCCGCCAAGTCTTAAAACAACATTCTTGATATCGCTGTCGTTATATATGATATTTAAAGCCTTCCAATATAAAGACTGGTCAAACGTTGAAAGGCGTTCATCTCTATTATAGGTAATAATTAACAGATGACTGCCCTGCATGATTCCTGACTATGCAGGAGACTTTCGTTTCAACGGCCGTGCTACTTTTATAAGAAAGTCTAGTTCTTCATTCAGACCTTCAACATCTGTTAATTGTAGCAGTTGTCTGAATACCAAAGTATACATTTCTGTTCATAGAATCGAATGTCTACTTTCTCAACCGCAACAAGGTCTTCATTTGCTGAATTTACTCCTTAATTTTCATTTTTTTTGGTGTTATAGTTGAGATGATGCCCATTCCGTTGAAAGTATTATGTCCATCCAATAAAGCAGTGTTATGGTCTTAATGTAGACCAAGCTGAATCAATTGACTGTTGTTTTGTTCATATTAGTACCATGAGTTGTTGCAGCACTTCTTTCAAATCTCTGCACTTCCTGGTAAGAAGGGCAAAACCCGAGAATACTGAGAATTTCTATAAGAGACTTTGAACCAAACTGGTGGTGCATTTACACACCTAGACCAAGTTGAAGAGGTGCAATATGGCTGCTTGCACAATAGCCTGTCCTATAGAAAGTGTCTTTATTTCCGTCTTTTTGTGGTCGATGTTTTGGTTCAAAAGAAGTAGAAGACTTTCTGGAACATGTTTCTGATTTGCTTCAATTGACATGCTGTCTTATGCACTTGGGTATTCAGTTTTTGTAACATCACTCAAAATTAGCATAGCTGCTGTTTTTATAACAGCTGTTTTTTTTCGGATTCACCATTATTTCTAGCTCTTTTATAAAAATGAATGCAAACATTGCATCTGTAGTACTCCTGAATGTCACCACGCTCGGCTTCCCATGTATCTCAATTTATAACAATTGCCCCACCAAAGTACTCAATGAGGTTTTTCTTCATAAACACTGTACTGCACACATCATTTCCACATAGTTATTTCATTTTACATAAGATATCAGTTAAGTTGACTATCTTTATTCGTCTCAAAGTAATGAACAACTTTTCTAGTTAGTCTACATAATTTTCTAATAGTCTGTTGAAATTCAAGAGTTTTAACTTTAAAAGCACCTGAACCACGCTTACGACTATAATATTTTGATTGTGTGCCACAGAAGAAACATTTTGTTTCAAAATTAAATGGTTCATGTCCAGACTGCCTTGTTGTTTTAGGACTTTGGGTAACAACATGTTCAACAGATTTCCTTTCTGGTGACAATATGTTTGTCTACAATGTTTATGTACCACTTGGCCTGAGGAAACACAGAGTACTTCACCTACATAAAGAGAGAAACAATCAGTGTCTATTTTTGTGCCTATTAAAAACGTCATGATATAAGTGATTGTAGAAACTGTTGTGTTTTACTTTTTTCTGTTTCCGACACACATTTTAGATTCGATTTCAAAATATGTATATTCAATAAACGTAATTGTAGATTAATCTTGCATCATGAAAATAATAAAATAACATATCTATTTTGCTGTCTTTGAGCATTTGTCGTTATACCTTATGTTTTCTTGTCATGTTACACACTTTTTAATGTAAGTTTTTTTATGAACATATGATCCAATCTGGCATTAAAACGAAAATAATAAATAATAGAAACCTTTATTTTTTACTAGCTGTGATGAGTCCCTTGCACCCTTTTTCTCCAAGTCGGACCAATGGACCATCATTATCCATGTTGCATATTGCACATATGTTCAATTCACCGCTGAAAAAATGTATTAGTATATAATAAATTTTATGTCAATAGTACATATGTTTTTTAGCTGACTACTTTTTGCACTGGTTCATATTTCATAACCGTTACTATACAATACGGATAATATTACTGGGTTGTGATTGGTCATCATGTTGAATAACATTGCCCATACACAACAAATACACGAATCAATAATTTTTGTTTATATGAATTACCTCATTACACTTGCTGTTTCGGAAGATGAAGTCTAATGAATTATTGTAGGTTTTTTACACGTTATTCATCAACTCCTATGACATCATTGATCTTCTGAATGTCTATGAAACGTCTTCCTGTTGATAAAATAGGAGAAAAACATGATTATTTGATCGCAAAATTTTATTATTACCTATTTTTTTTAAATAACCGAAATTGGCCTTCCGTAGTTTAAGAAAAAATGACAATAAATTCTCAACTTCTAAATTTTTCAAATTTTTTCAAGGTTTATATACACTGTGTTTGTTAAATATATAATATTTTCTTAACTTTAAAATGTCATAAATCAATGTTATTTTCAAGCTTTGTTCGGTATATTTTACACACAAAAACTAATGTCATGTTATTGTTTTCTGTTATAAAACAATAATACAACCTAAGTTCAGTTTTTTATTGTGGCTATTTTCATTACTTTACGTTGTTTATCTAAAATATGAATTATGATAATGGCAATTTATTACTTACCTTGTAAATAAACGCATATTTTTATCATAATACAAATCTGTCTTCTGTCATCTGAACGGCGGGATATGTATACTGTGACACCGGTTACACCGTTTGCGGCTATACATTATGTCTACGGGAGCATGAGGGAAGGGATATACATAAATTTCATTTCTAAAAATTATTTTTGAAACTTTTTATATGATGATGAGATATTGCCTTTTAATCGCGTAAATGCTTCTGTTGGAATTTGTTTTACCTAATTATTAATATACCTAGCCTAATATGTTTTATTTGAGGCAAAAATATGACAAAATGTGTGTTTTTATGAAGGAAATCTCTCCATTTGTCATTTAAGACCATGAGAGTGAAAAAAAGAGGTTTTGGAAAACCACCCCTATCTCACTGTTCCAAAGTCAATTTTGTCCACGGAAGCGCATCCTGTTTCCAATAATGGTCGGGTTTTAGTATCAATTGCTGTACACTCCCAAAATGCACTGCTTTGAAAAGCAATGGCGACCTCCTTGTATCGAATGCCGCGTTTCAATATGGCAGCGCCCAGAGTCAATTTCTTAAGTGACCCTTATATATATATATATATATACCATAAAATAATACTCATTTTTTAAAAGAACAAAGTCCATTGAACAAAACACACAGCTTTGTTGAAAAATAAGTACTTAAATGAAATGTGTTTTACAGTGCCGACGTTGACGTTTCGAGAACCTAGTCATAAGTTGCTTTCAAATGCATTCGACACCTGATAGGTGTTCGCTTGTTTCATATGCTAAAATAAAGTATTTTACAGTGAAGTGTACTTGATTATATCAAATGATTTTAAACTTAATATGTCTTTTTTTACTAAAAGGTGCATTGGCATGAAACATTTTTAATAAATGTTATCTTCTCACTTGTTTTATTTAAAGGCAAAGTCCAAAAAGTGCGTTCGCAGAAGACGTCACTTGAAAGATTATGTAGAGTAACACCCGAAAACAGATTTCTCAGGTTAAGTAGACCGAGCTCTCCGATTAAATAGAGTAGCACCAGAACACCAAACTCTCCGATTATGTAGAGAAACACCCAAACATCGAGCCCACATAATATGTAGAGTAGACCCAGAACACCGAACTCTCCAATTATGTAGATTAAGTAGAGTAGCACCTGAACATCGAGCTCTCGGATTATGTAGAGTAACACCCGAACACCGAGATCTCATAGTATGTTAAATAACACTTGAACCCAGAGCCCCTAGATTATGTAGAGAAACACCGACGCACTGAGTCCCCGGATTATGTAGAGTAACATCCGGGCAACAAACACCGAGATCCCAGAGAATGTAAAGTATCACTTGAACACCAAGCTCCCAGATTATGAGCAAGATGTCACTCGAACATCGAGCCCCTAGAGTTTAAGGGTAACCCGGGTTGCCCCACTTATATAGTGAACACGTAAAATATTAAGCGAAATATGTTTTTCAGTCATCACTAATACTTCCAAAAATCAAAGCAAATTACAATTCCCAGCACACTCATCGTTTCAATATATACAATAAAACGATGATATATCATCGCACTTTTACATGCACTTGGCTTCCTGTAGTACTGGCACCTACGTCGATATAATGCATTTCATACATTCCATTTACCACAACAACATCAATGGACTAGAAACGTTGCAAAATTATACAAAAGTGTTCTTACTTTGTAATCAATTGATACTCTCGAGTCCGCTTTCAGTAATGTAAGCAACCAGCACTTTATCCACTCTACTACCGCCCAGCTTATTTAAAATTAATTTTGTGAAACGCCAAACTGTCTTGCTCAAGGACCAGATATGGCTGTGGTTGTGATCGAACCCTCCAATTCTGGGTTTGATGATTTACGAAATATTTTCTTATTTGAATTTTATGTATTCATTTATCGGCAGCCTGAAGTTTGTTTGAAATGCAGGTTTCGTATTTCGACATTCAACATGAAACTAACTTCTCAGGCTCCAGTATTGAAGAGTTACACCAAAAAACGATAAAACAAATATCAAACTTCATGTTTTTATATTATAATTTACTATTTACAGCTTAACATTTTAATTTATACTCACTTCTGATGGTTTGATAAAATCTCAGCTATAACAGTCGCAGTAAAGGCTTTAGTTAAAGATCCAATACAGAACTTCGTATGTTCCTTCGCTTTAATCCCTTTTTCTATATCGGCATGGCCGTATCCGCGGGAAAATAGAACCTTGTTGTCCATGACTACTGAGATCGCTAGTGCCGGAATATTTCGACAATTCACCGTGTACTTTATAAACCGATCCAGCTCATGCAGCTGAGACACGACTTCTGTTTTCTTTATACACAATACCGTCTTAAAAGTCACCAACACCAGCACTAAAACTGTTTGAAGTTTCCAGGTTTGCGAAATTAACTCCATCCCAAGAGACGTAACTGTGTAACTGCACACTCAAATCAGAACAAAACCTAATTGCCACTAGTTACCAGAGTGGTTAGTATTATTTCTAAACTTGACAGAAATAACTGTTTATCAACTTAAATGCCGCCTTGTTGAAACGTAAAAACAAAATATATTCTGTTTTATAGAAATTCCATCTAAAGCAAAGACAAATCGTCATTGTATAAACACGGCATAAACAATTTCAGCACTGTGAAAAGTAAACATATCAGTAATGCACACTCAAGAAATCATAAACTGTTTTCTATTAATAAAACATCCGGGTTTCACTGTATTGCTACCGAATTCCGTCCGTATCATAAATCAGTCACGTATTATCCACAAATAAAACTATGGGAATGTAACCGCGTTCCAGGTCAAAACCTATCTGATTCCAAATGCATTACTGTCACAGATTGATCAGAATTAAGTGAAATCAGTCCGTTATTTTAGTCTTTGAAATAGATATAAAATTTGCCGCCACTTTCACTTAATTACATTGCTATCAAGCCTTATCAATATTTGCGATCCTATTAATTAATTAGTAGTTGATTACTTATACAGTTTTACTAATAATCATTCCGGCTATGAAGCTTTGTTTTAATAACGATGAAAAGAATAAAAGAGTATCTCATTTTATAGAGATAACGTTATTACTTTGAATAATGTAAAAATTTTGTAAGTGTTTGTTGAATAATGAAATAAAAATTCAATTATTCATTAATAATATTTGATAAAAGAGTCTCTTGGGAGGGAATTATATGCCCTTTGTAAAGACGTAGATTTATTAAAAAATACTATCTATTACAAATTGTTGGTAGTGCAGATACAAAAGAGCAACACACCCAAAATGTCCTTCAATCGTGTTTGTATAATAGACCTACCCATCACACAACAAGTCCCATGTCGTAAACATAAAATAAGCTGGATAATAACAATATATAGATCTATATTCATAAAAAACGCAGCAATTTGAATAAGAGAAAACAAGTCCTGCCGTTGCAAACCGTTTAGTCAAAAGACATTTACATGACAGTTAAAAATAATGAAATAACTTAATCAAGTATAACGTGAATCAATAATTCTGAAATCTGCTTTTCCTACACTTCATATACTGCTCAACAGACCTTAGGGTTATCAAACACGAATTAATCAGTGTTTGATCTGGGTATCCAGCAGGTAATAAATGAAGCGACTGATCCCAGGGGCCCGGGCCAACTTTCATCTCGTAGCATCAAGCCAGTAGCACAAAGCTCAAACAGTGCAGCGGCAAATAACTACACTCGCAGTAAAATATATAATTACTTTAAAACGTCGCTATATATGTTTGACAAAAGGCCGCAAAACGCGACAACAAATTAGGATACCCAGATGAAACGGTTTTGAGACAACGATCTATTGATTGTAACATTCCTTTGTGAAAAGTACATTTTTAAACGCAGCAACAATATTAATTATGGTAATCTCATCACGACAAGCGTGTGCACCTTGTTAATATTTCAGAAAAACGTGGCATCCCTAAATAAAAGTGTTTTTAAAACAAATTGTATTTTTTTTTTATCTGTTCTAAGTTGTCGGTGTAAATCCTGTAAGTGAAAACCAGATGTTGCGCACGTTGCAATGTTTTTGTGCTCGGGCATGCTTTGGAAATTTTGAAAAAATGCATATACTGATTTTCCGCAATTAAATTCTGATAGTCATGTGTTTCACGTTTCCGAACATGTATGCTAACAAAACAATTATTCAAACATATAAAGTGTAAAGTTTTCACTTTGGGTATATTTTTATAATTTTGCAATTTTTCTTACTGTAATTGGCAATGCCTGTTATTTGTCACTAATGTATTATAATTATTCATGTTTAATCACATTCATATTTTACAATGATAAACGTATTAAAATTGTTATTAAATATCTAAATTTGATTTCCTTCATATTTTTTATTTTAATTTCATTAAATCCATCACTACACATATCATACGTAAACAACAGCAACAGTTTGTACAATCACCATCCAGTAACATGTGATGGCTGTAACAAAATAGAACCAGTGTGTGATCAGTTTCACGATTTACTGGTGCATGTGCGGATCTAATTACACACATGTAATATACAATCTTGGTTAATTTTGCCGCTGTATAGAAACAAATATATATTATACACGTCATTTTCAGTGTAGTTTTTTTGATAGGAAATCAGGGATATGTTAAAAAAGCAAATTATTTATTTAAAAAAAAAACCAATGAGGGATATGTTAAGATTGGGCGAAATCTAAGAACCTTTGTATGAAAGTATTGTTTCATATCACTAATAGCCGTTACCATAGAACATTTAATATAGTGATAAATAAATAATTGTGATAAAGATTCCATACAAAAGTAGATGTTAATATAAACGTGCGTGTTTGAGACACCACATTTTTTAGAACTACTCTGCTGTGGACAGAGTGTTAAAAAAGGAAGTCTCTTTTGCCAATTTTAACAATCCATACATGAGGCGGTTATATAATCATCCTACGAAAATCTAATAATCCAATCTACCGACTTATTGCTACATTCAAACTTTTCAAATACAAATTATACAACATGCTTATCGTTAATATCAACTACGACATCTTAATTATCATTTTCACGTGTGGCATCATGCTTTATTTCATCTTAAGACCCGTGGCCGAAACCCGAGTTCGAATTCTCCGCGCAGTTTTGTGTGACACAGTGGTCGCTGGTTGGTACAGATGAGTATTATGTGTATGGTAATTGTCGGTTTGCCAGGCATTATGCCAAACTCGCTAATGTTTCGGTTAATTTCTTTCATCACTGATAATGAAAAGAGAATGTTAGCTGCACGAACCTCGTTCTGCGTAATAACACTGCTGGACAAATAGATTCACTAATTACTTTTTAATAAAGACGGTTCGGGGAATATGTTTCAAACCCACGAACAACTAATTAAAATTGATGAGCTCGCAACATAGGAAACAATGGAAACTTTGAATTATATAAAACACACATGCCGCACAGCGTGGCGTCTAACACAGTTTTAATAGACTTTTTACTACTCTATTTTTTGTAATACTTGCCTATCTCTAAATAGCTGAACCACATGTAAAAACTCATTCTGTTTTTAAATGTGCTTACTTGTAATGCAATCTTAATTCATTTGATAAGGGATTGTTTTGAAATTGTGCTTTTTGAAATATGTTGTATAAGTAGCTGTGTGCCTCGGCAACCATTTCGTCCCACAGGTGCAATAACACTGTGGTGTAAGCTGGTCGGGTTGAAATGTTTAGAATTTCCAAGATGGCGGCCCGTGATGACCAGGTGTCTGAATTTTCATTGAATACATCGCTAAGTAATACGATGTGTAATATTTAATAAAACAATGCCTACTCTTCCTTTAGTTACACGTGTGCTGGTCCAAATCAGCTTCATTTGGTTGCGAAGGTATTTTGAACTTGGACATATTTGCGGCTGTCAAAAGTAGCGGAGCACCAATTGCATGTTTGGCTTCGTATGTCATTATTTGATTGATATTGACCTCATTTATTATTTTGCAATAATAAGGGACACTCTTCAATAAAAAATACATTTGTTTATTCTTTATAAGTAAAAACAATGAAAAAATCGCATTTGTTAAACGAAAATGTACGGTTTAGACGAGTGTACGGTTTAGAGAAATTGAATTTCATCGATTTGTGGTCGGTTTAGATGATAATCCAAAACAAAAATAGTAATTTCGTCATCCTTTGGTATCAGAGATTCAAAGGGTTCACCAAATGGTAATGTTATTCGTTTTCCCCGGCGGATTATGCAAAAGGATCTTATTTGAGTCTTATTCTCATTTTTTTATGGTTTTTGCTTGAAATCTATTAATTATCATAATTGAATACTTTGAAAATTATAAATATGTATGAAATAAGGCGATGTTTTGTTTAAGTGGTATAAATATTTAAGACAATAAGAACCGGTTGCTAGATGTGTATAAATGATATATATGGACAATTTATTTTTTGTGTTACTGGAACACAGTTCTTTTGTGACGTATATGAAAACAGTTACCAAAATATAGGATCAACTCATATCGAAGGATTTCACTTGAACCTCCGCAAGTATAAGTGTTGTGGCGTTCTTAGCAGTCATTTCAATAATCGTCACACTTTTGTTATAATTATAACACAGAAAATGTCTGCAATCATATGTACCAATGTACTATGCTTATATTTGATCTTCTGTTAGCCATGTTCAAGTTTAAAATATTGAGACTACTGTGTTCCAACTGACATTTATTATGCTACCATTTGATCTGTTATCCATGTAAAAGTTCAAATTATTGTGATTACATTTTGTTTGCTATAATTTAAAGACTCGCCATCAAATGTCAATGAACCTCCTTTCAAATAAATTGAAAACAGTCTAAAATCATGATCACTTTCACTTTTTTTTTTAATGTTTTTTTAGTAGCTATGTGATGCTCACATGTACGATATAAAAGTAGAAGCAACGCTTTCGCTATTTGAATCATAATTCATTGACATAATATTAATGGTTCAGTGTATCATGTCGTTCTTGTGATAAATGTAAATACAAACCATTGTGATAAGTATATGACACGTCCCTGAAGTAGTAAAAAATATAAAGGAAAGTCTTTTTATGATGGTTTTCTTTTAAAATCAACTTTACTGTTCGTTAATTAATAGACATGATTTTAACTGACTTTACAAATTATTTTGATAATGTTTTTTATTTATGATTACCAAATAGGTGACATTAAATCTCGTCAGTTCGGTTCATCATACTTGCTTGATGTAACTATAATAATTTCTGAATTGTCTAATATTGATATAAATCTTGTGTTTTATGTTATTTTAAACAAATTGTGCAGGTGACGTAGCTTATGGTTTGGTTATAAAACACAGGCGGCACTATTTGTTTTATTAGATGCAAATCCCTTTGACGTTTGCGATTCCAAGTTTTTATCGTTGGTTTAACATTTTATTCATTTGAGTTCGTCTTTTTTTAAAAAAGTAAAACCAGAAAAGCTCTTGTTATGACCCTGGCGTCTTCGTCGTTGTCGTCGTCAGCCGGATAATAGTATATGTTTATTTTAGCTTTTTCTCTGTTTCTGAACAAACTTCATATACACATTCATATCATGCTATACAAACAATGAATATGGCCAAATTTCCCTACTTTAAGTTTTTAGGTAAAAGTATGTTTTGTTTTGCTTGGGTTTGATTTTTAAATTTTAAAAATAAATCACTGACTTTGACATACTTGCATAGTTTTGTGAAGGTTCTATGTTTATTCTCAACAAACTACTTATGCTGTTGTGGCTAAACATCATAATCACATAGTAGCATGTTATACAAACAATGCATTTAGCTAAGTTACCTTAGTCTCCTACTTAAACCTCTAAAACTTTAGGTTAAAGTTTATTGTTTTAGATCTACTCGGGTTAGAAGTTTATTATTTTTATATCTATTTTATTTGTCAGTATTAATACTGATTTTGTAAAATAAATATATAAATAAATACGTTATTGCTTGTTTTTCTTGTCCAGTAATGACGCAATGAAAAACATTGAAAACACTCCCGATCCATAAAGCGTCTCTGTACATATTTGATTCTAAAAAGTATTTTTCATATATTTTCAGCCGATATGTATTTTGTACAAGTGTTCAAATCAATGCGTATATCGAATCGCCCGATAATGCATTATGGATTTCAGAGTACATACGCTAATTAAGAAATTAAATATTAGACAAATGTAAACAATTACATGTTGCTGTTATAATTCAATCGAAATCCATGTGATATGTTCATTTTAGTTTCACATAAGTTTTAACTGTTATATAATCAACACTGTAAGCAATGGAAGTTTTATCATTCATACAATCGATATGATACTCGGCTTACAACTATTTTCTTCAGTCATCAAATACATCAAACTTTAATGTGTAAGTGTTTTTGCTTCACATGCTCTATGGTGTTCACGGACCGGAAGTGGGGTTCTAGATGGCTGAAAGTTAGTAGACACTTTCCCAGATTTTCTTGTCCTTTTCCCGCGCTCTGCAGAATTATTAAAAGTCAATAATGTGATAAGCATGGTATATGTCTTTTTTAAATTAAGAAAGTTACAATAAATCAAATGCTTTCATTAAAACATTGAACATTGATATATTGAACATTGATATGATACATAGTCAACTACGAATATAGTAACAAAACCGAAGGCACCTATAACTGACTATTAATGTATGTCTGTTTTTTTTAGCAATTGGTAACCACTGGAAAATCGTTTTAATGAATATCTATACCGATACTATTGGAAGGAAAATGAAATCAATGCATTTACCTCAATCGAATAGTTGACACATATCTGATGGAATAATCAAACGGGTTAAAAGTATTGTCCTGTGGGGAGTGGAACGTAAATGTGTTCGACGGGTATACTCTTTTATTTGCAGTTGTCATAAAAAAATCCCCCGAAATATACAGTTTGAACAAAATAATTAAAGTTACTGTCCGGAAGTCCTTTTGCATATACTTGACGATAGATAAAAAAACATCATCCAAATTATCTTCATTAACATACGGTATATGCTATTTTGTAAAGAAATACTTGGATCAAATCTTACATATTGCAACAGCCATTTTCGGAATTGTAGTTTGAAATGACAGCGCTCATCTTCCGAATGATACCAACTGCGTACTTATTTGCAGAATTTATGTCATTAAGAGCTTTTTCAACACTCTTCGAGAAAGTTTGGACAGCATAAGCAACACTGTTTTTGTCCAATATGTCTCTAACTAAAGCTATGCTTAGACAACACCTATTAGTTTCATTGTTCTCAGCGATTATATGCATTGGAGTGCTCCTTATACCAGCCTTCTTCATTCCTGGTCCACATAAGATTCTTTGAAGTCCACAAAACTGGTGGTAGGCATCAAGAATTACAAACAAGTAACTGCCCAAACGCCATTTTTCCAATTCTTCTGGAAATATATATTTTGCATAAACGCAATTAAGTACCAACTTTGGAATTTTCTGCACAGCTTTTCTGTACACATTTGCAAGACTCGCAAGAATTTCCTTTTTGCGATTTCTTTTTGATTCCAATATTGTTTTATCACCAAATATTTTTGATAAATAGTTTTCGAGTGAATATTTTGGAAGCGACGCATTGCAATTTCACCTCATTATCTTTTGAAACCCCAATGAGAGGAGTAAGTATGGCTACTTTTTGATTCTTAGTGAGTTTTTTTTCTTTCAATTCATTTGATCTCATTTTTTCTCGAAATTCATCTTTACTAAGTGATATTCATGATCCAAGAAACACTTTTGCTCTTGTCCGGTTAAGTTCGTTCTACTCGTTTAAAAGCTTTCCGAATGGTTTCTACATACGTATTTTACATACTTGATCTTCATTGTTTGTTTTAAGTTGATCATGGTTACAAAATACTCCAAATGACGGATTTTTACAATGTATTCCACGCACAGAGGGTATTTTAGCCTCACATTACATCTTATCCACGAGATATTTTTTTTATATTTTTCTTTATAACTTTTGATCCATTGGATTTTCTGACAGGCCTTGATGGGCTTTGTTCACTATATGTTTCAACAATTTCTTTCTCAAAGTTCCTCACAGAACACCTTGAAAACCGTAGATGATTCCTCAGAGTAGCAAATAAAATACAAATAACTGGCATTTAGTGCAAACATTTCAGCGAGAATCTGTGTGATATAATACTTTGGATTGTTGTAATAAACCGGCATGTTAAACACCTTGCCCGGATAAGGACACTTGCATTCAACACCATAAATGGCTGGTCTGTTGTCATCCTTTCGGACACTTCCATCAGGACTGATTATCAATGGGAACTTCATCGTTGCCTATATGTTTTTTAAAACACACAATTTGGCTCAAATACAGGAAATACTTTACTAACCAAACTACTAATTGCATTGATCTCGTTTTCTGAACCGTATTTCATTCTCTCCTGTATTTCAGTCGATACTTCATCTGGTTATTTGTACTTTATTAAAATGCATTAGTAATTCTTTCAGGGACCCTAAGCCGCCAATAGCTTTGATGAAGTTCAAGATACCTTTGCAGTATTTCAGACTTTAATTGTTTAACATAACGTAATTCAACACCGCTCTCTTCACTTACCTTGTCATGAAGGTGTTTGCAATTACTTTGTATACTCAGAAAAGCGTGTTTTTCTTTTACATACAAATGTCCGGCAGACTTAAGAATCTGCTAGACTCAGCCGATGAAATATGCTGTATACAGACGGTTCCAGATATATCATAAAAGTCAGTTTCTAATGAGCTAAGTACAAAAACAAATTTTGATTTTTCCAGTCTGTGCCACTTTGGTGTTGTTTTTTTTTAATTGTCAAATCTTTGTTCACTTTGGTTTTTCTCAGTTCCTGTATTCTACTACATACAACAATAAACGTATCTATTCATTTTTATCATCATGTTGCGGAAGATTTTTACAAGCTTTTTTTTGGCGAATTTCTAAATCATCCAGTTTTTTCAGATACATGTAATGATTGTATTATGCGTTTTTCACTTTCTATTTTATCAACCCTCTGTGTTAAGGTTTGTGGTTTTTCAAATCCAAACAAATCTATATCACCACTTTTGTGTGTTCTCCCTGTATTAATATTTTTACCATCAACACAAAGTTTATATGTCTTGGAATCGTTTGTTTGTGCAGCTTGTCTGTCTACCATTTAACATTCCTGGTTTTAAAATATGGCTTTCATCATTACAGCTAGTATTTGAGATTGTTGCTTTGAACGGTAGAGAAAAGTTATCTCGGCGTCACCAGGGTTTACATCTTGTCCTGCATTTTCAATTGATTTCCTCGATTTTTTTTATCAATTGATAAAGAGTACCCAATTCGCCAAAATTTCTTAACTTCGTTGCTTGAAGCATATGGTCGTTGATGAATCTTTACTATAAAAGTTGCATACGTCCAAGAACAGATGAAATGCGATATTATCTAGGAGGAATCTGTTTTCTTGAATCATGTGATGAAATGCCACCCAATTATGCAATTCTCCAATGTTATTTTTAGCTTTGACAACATCAGGTAGAGTTCTCTCAAATCATTCATTGTCATCAAATATTTCTGAAAAATCTGATAATCTTAAAATAATGATCTCTCCTTCGTTTCGATTTTAAGCTACATATTTTTCACAATTATTGTCAATTTCATCAAATTAAAACTCTTATGCAACCTTATGCAGGCGTCTTTTGAAACGGACTTTTAGCACATACCATACTCACAAACCAGCTCGACTCTTTTGTTGGTTTTCTGAAGAATATCAGGAACTACATTGAAGATCCAAGTTCGAAAACCGTACACACCTTTCTCACTATTTAATTCTCTGCGTTTAACTTGAAGGACCTTGGCTTGAATATAATATACTTATATGCAATGCTCAAGTGTCGAAGAAAATATTCCTGTCGTATTGCAGTAGGAACATCTGAATAGTGTACACCTGAAAGAAAATCAATTTATGGTATAAAATAACATTTCATTGTGAATGATAAATTTACTAATGATTGAATATTGCAAGAGCATTGTTTATGTACCGAAAAATCACCAACAATATAATCTCTATGTATATGGCATAAACCTGCTAAAAAATGTTATCTAAACCGTACACAATATTTTGATCTAAACGGACCACATATCGTTGAAAATTAACTTCTCTAAACCGTACACTCGTCAAAAAGGCATGGTCACTAAAACCGTACACTTTCGTTATTTACAAATGCGATTTTTTCATTGTTTCGATTTAAAAAGAATTAACTGATGCATTTTTTATTGAAGAGTGTCCCTTATTATTGCAAAATCATTTTAAAATGAGCTCAATATCATATCAAATAATGACATACGAAGTCAAAAATGCATCGGTGCTCCGCTACTTTTTAAAATAAATGAAGCTGATTTGGACCAGCATACGTGTAACTAAAGGAAGCGTAGACATTGTTTTATCAAATATTACACATCGTATTACATGGTCTTCTCATATTAAATTTCAGTCACTTACCTTTCCTGGTCATCACGGGCTTAGAAAATCTTAACATTTCAACACGACCAGCTTACACCACAGTGAATAACGTACCAAGTTTATATTAAATAAGAAGGCACTTGGTACCTTTTTGCACCAATGGGGAGAATGTTTCTGCAAAGGCTAACCATCCTCGCTACATTCTTAGGTTTATTTTCATGTTTACATGGTGATATATAACTGAGTGGAGGTGGCGAGGGTTTAGGGATTCTCAAATATAGGCTAATAATATTGATTACTCTCGCGATCTTTGTAGTTTTAACTATTTACATAAAAATGGGCCATAAAAAAATAACTAATAATTGATATTAATATCAGACATGCATCAACTTAATGTTGTTTTTAAATTTCTAAAGAAACCCAACAGTTTTATTTATGCTGAAATATCATCATTGATACAATTTAAGGTAGTTCGCGATGTTCCTATCTGTTTTTTTTTAAATTTATAAAATCTCGTTAACAGCACCACAAGCAGTACGTGTCTTTCAAACGATTTTTACCGTTTTTTACTTATAAAATTATCAATACAAATTACATTTTTTTTTTTGTAATTTTTTATTTCATTGTAACAGTTTAACAATATCAGATGTAAAGTAGCACATTATGAAAATACAAAATACATACAAAATTCAACAGTGAAATTTCACATTTGTAAAATTAAGAGCAAACTTTCCAAGTCTTTTAGTGAATTTGTTAACTCCCATTCTTTATATATATATATAGCATCTGAAAAGATCCCAAAAATCGTAAATTCCGTTGTTATGAATTACCTCCATTTATGAAATTAAATATATAAAAATTAACAGTATCTCTATGATCCAACGGGTTTATAAATATGTCCTTTATATAGCATGTGAGTAGTCATGAATCTTTAACTGGACCCTACTCATATAAAGCTATCAGTTCATGTATGTAAATTGTCCGTCCAATCCAGATGTGTTTGCATGTAAATCCATAGTATATAAGTCATGGTCGACACCAAATTTATTGGTTTGGCAGAGGCCTTGATATTGTGTCTATGGTTTGCATTGTAGTCTGGTCTGTGAATTTATGTCTTGGTTATTCACAAATAATTATCTCCATATATATTGATATCAAATAAGTTATACAATGACTATATATACCATATTGTTTCATTATGTACTAAATTATTTTTTTATTACAGGGTGGCTTCTTTGAACAATCTTGTCAACTGTCAAATGCATTAGTACTCTGGAAAAGGCAGATAATGTATCAGAAGGCCAGGGAAGGCCAAGATCACTTTTTGCCTAGCAATGTGACTGCTTGCGCATTTCACAAAATGATGGCAGCAGTAATTTATTTTCTTGTTTTGCACCACGGCAGAATTTTTAACTGATCTGTTACCATGAAATTTCGTCAGAAGGCAACTTAAGCTTAACAAAAGACTCTTGTTAAACTTTTACTTTGGTTCCTTGTTGACATTTATGACATGATTTTGGTGGACAAGATAGCAAAACAGTTTGCAAAATGGCAAAAATGTTGTGAACAATAAACACATCATTAGTTTCTTGAGTACCAACATACCAAACACAAGTAACAAGCTTGTAAAATGAGATGGAGGGATGTTGACCTTACATTAGCAGTTAATGTATTTTAGACGACACTGGAAAATGAATAAAAAATAACATAGAGAAATGGAGCAAATGTTCAACAACACAAACAGGTCATATGTGTTAAATTAAGGCCTGAAGTAAATTACCTCTGTGTTACTATGGAAACAATAGGTATTCCATTTGTAAAGCTTTCTGGAGATATGTTGGAGATATGTTGGTATACCACAAAGGTTATGATATAGGTTTAGTTTATAACAATTTATATAGCTAGATTAGGAAGTAAGATTAGATTTTTATGTATCACTCTGGAGTCCCATATTTAGGTAGAATCAGAGTTGTTTTTGAGATATCAGAGGGTCCAGTTTGGATTCGAAATCCGGCATGAGCGGCTAATGATATCCAAGGCACTACTACCCCACTTATAAAGTATTGTGCGAAAGGCAGAAAAAAAATTCTTGACCTCCAAACTAAACCCAGTGTACAACTAAGAAAACACAATATGTTATTCTCGGTGACACAGAACAAGTGAAATCCATAACTTGCCAGACATCACAAAATTATGGTTAAAATGTGTTAAAATTAAGTATAAGAAGAGAACTCTCCGGTGAAAGCAGATTGGTAGTGAGCATTGTAATCTTTAGCATGATCTGCAATAGGAAATGGGATACATAGAAAGCCATGTGAAGCTCCAAACTTCAGGGACGCATTTCTCGAGGTTGATGACGACAAGAAAGACCAGTCTGTACTGTGTAATATCTTTCAAACAAACACAGATATGATCTGCCATTAAATGTTGATACAAATATCCTGGAATAAGCCATTGATTTAAGTTGACAAACTAATTTGAGTGTGAGTTGGGTTTGGTTTGGAAGATACTTCTCATATGCATACTGTTTCATATCAACTTGATAAAGAGAGGACGAGGTCCCTATCAGCATTTCATTCATTGCAGGGTGTGTTACCAAACTACATCATTATTTAGTGGGAAAGGAAAATTATAGATCAGGAGAAACGCTGAACAATAAGGCATTTGAAACTATATTCTCTACTATCTCTAAAGAATCAATAAAGGTGTAATGCCATTGGCAGAGTGATGTGTAGTTTAAGTTTAGTTTACACTGATTTATTTTCCTTCGATTGCGAAACAAGTTCTTACAACTTATGCAAACTACGTTCGACGTATTCCTGGGTAAGAACCAGTATTATGTATATGCAGAAAATGTGTCTTTGCTCAAGGTTACCACATATTGCCGTGGTGGACGACGGGTTCGGTGCTCTACCACTGAACCACGTGCTCCACAAGTGATTTGTATTTGTCCCAACAATGACTTCTTCAAATGTAAATGTTCACACTTAAAGGTGACCAACAGTATAATTTGATAACATAAGTCATGACGAGTTAGAATATGTCATAAAATACTGTAAATATAAGGACAAACGTGAAAATGTGTAAACTTTGGCGGCCATTTTGGCAGCCATCTTGGATTTTCTGCCATTTTGAAAGTGGGTCTCGGTGTTAAAAAAAAAATCAGTTAACCTTTTACTATGTTTGTGTTGTATACTGTTGTTTGCCGGGCCCGATTAACTCAGTCGGTTACGCGTCTGACTATCAATCCAGGGGTCGTGAGTTCGAATCCCCCGCCCGGCAACAGTCTCCGTGATGATTACTATACGACATTGTGTCTCATTATCATTCGTCTCTCACCACTGATTCAAGTGGGAAAGTTATCAGTTACTTGCGGAGATGGGGTGTGCTCGAATACTGGTTAATCCCAGGAAACAGTGGTTAGGTTAACTGATCGTCTATTGGCCCTCGATGGCATAAAAATGACGCTAAATATTCAATCAATAAATTAATCAATCAATCAATCAATTGTATGCTGTTGACAAAATGAAAGTAGAAATATAATGTATTTATACCCAAACATCTTTTTTCCTATTAAAACTCTCATAAAACAACACTTAGTACTGGTTCTACCCAGGAAGCGGACTCGAGAGCGGTTAATATATGCTCTGAGCTCTGAAACACCAATAAAATATGACAGATAGCTGAAATTAAGAACTGTCTTACTGACAATGTGCTGACAAATGTTGCTTAAATCAACATTTTGAACATTCACGTTTGATTTCGCAAAAGTGCTCTGGTACAAGTTTTTGTTTTTTACATATGTAAACTGATTCATTTCACTACACTATGACTGAATAAAAAGTGTTCGAATTCAACTCTGATTTTGTAACCAGTATTTTAGTGACGGTACAATATTCAAGACAATGAATATGACGTAAGATCTGTCCAATGGCATTACAGCATTGTATCACAATAAATTTCACCACTAACTGCCTAGCAATTTTTTTTTTCATGGGGAATGATGAGGAATATGATGGCGATAAAGATGTATATATTTGTAAACTTGCAATCACATGAGCCGTTTGTATTTGCCACATCAAAGGTTAGTTAAAGCAACACATCCACGTTTAAACTTTTTTTAAAAAGTTTTTCAATTGAGTTGTGAGCACATTTCCCATACATAAATATATGGTCAGTGAGCTGTATATGTGCTAACAAACACTATCCAGAACGCTTTAGAATTATAAAAAAAGATATCCAAATTATAAAGCGTGACAAACGCTTTATAAATTATTTTTAAATTGCCGAGGATTCCAACTTGGCTTCAAATTGATTTATGCGAGTCGTATTAAAAAAACTTCACGTTTTAGTGCGTGGTGTACTTGACCTGCCTTGAAAGTCATTTTGACAATTTCTTTGGACTCGGGTGAGTTACACGCTTGTTTTATAAAGTGTTAGTCACGCATTATAATTTGGGCATCATTTTGTTCCGGATTGTGTTTATATGCTCATTATACAGCTAATTGATCATATGTTTGTATGGGAAATGTGCTCATAATTCAATTAAAAAATTTTTTTTATAAGTTCAAACGTGGATATGTTGCTTTAAATAGCACCAAAATATATTAACTTAGGCATCAGGCCACATGGTAAAAGTCACTAGTAGAACTGGTAACCTCTCTGCAGGCTTGTATTGTATAATATGGTCCATGTCAATGTTACCATCTAGCTAACAAAGCACTAAATGATGCAGAATGCAATCATATGAAATATAGATCTGGGCCACTTTTTAATACAGAATATTTAATTGGAAAAAACATCTACTGCACCATTAAACATAAAAATCATAAAATGTTCAGGATAAGCTAGACCAAAACCTACATTTGAAATGCAATTCCATCATTAGGCAGTTATATTGTTATCATTATTATATCTGAAGTCCTACTGAATAACTATGTTATTCTCGGTGACACAGATCTCCGATGTAAGCAGATTGGTAGGGATGAGTATGTATATGGTAGTCTACGATAGGAAATGGGATACATTTAAAGCTTCAAAACTTCCTGGACGCATAACTTTAGGTTGATGACAACAAGAATGAACTTCTGGCCCAGGTCTGCCAGTAAATGTATACGAAAAGTCATGACAGAAAGCAGTTGATATATATGTCCTTGAATTTTCCGCCCTTTTGAAAGTGGGTCTCAGTGTTAAAATAATCAGTTAACCTTGTACTATGTTTGTGGGCCAAGTTTGGTGTTTTTCTAAAAAAAGGAACAGTTCTCTCAATATACTGCACCATATTGCCCCACTAATAATAAATAATTTTAATCAACATAAATTCTACATTTAAATTCCACTCGTTGTTTCCCAGACCTCGTGGTTGTCCTAATGAAAATGTCCGAAGAGTGGCCAGAGTGCTGATAGCTAAAGTACATTTTTATCGCCTACGCATTTGCACATTACCAAAAGCAACTCATTTTATTCGGAAAGATTATTTCGACATGTGCATTTGTTACTTTTTTCACAAAATGTATCTTAATTAGAAAAATCGATAAAATGTATTACGATTTGCGCGTTACTTTATATCATTGTATACATTTTAACATGAAGTCTCCGTACAAGTCATTATAATTTTGTCGCCATACTGCGAAGTAATTAGTTATTCCGATTAAATTATATAAAAGTTATATAAGAAATTATTATCTGGCAAGGGATGGTACCCTTAACGCTTCCGTAATAACGCGTCATGTTTTCAAAAGAGAACTATACTTGTCGTATCATTTACACAACTTGACGATTAAATAGACTAAAATCTATAGATGCGTATATGGAACATACACATGACATGTTCATGTAGGGTAAATCCTGTTATAGTATTTCGATATGCCTTGATAGAACACAACATTTAGACATACTTTATATTCTCTTGTCTATAAAATATCACAGTTTCACTTTGCCGATATACAAAGTGTTTCGCCGTATATATTTTCTCTGCTTAACATTTATATAATCATAGTATTCCGACATACATTTTGACAACTTTCACATAGAAATATATGTTCACAAGTTGCTAGAAATTGCATGTGATTGCATCCGCTGGTGTAGATACAACAGAAATGGTAAATTATTATTATATTTTATTTTTTGAAATTGTATTATATTTTTTGTCGGCAGTCTTGATACTATTGTTCCTTTGTATTCGTAAGTAATTTTTTCAGACATTAAAGACAAATTCACTACCAATAAATTGATATTAATGTATCATTGTCGAAAATTAATAATATTACGTCTGGTTTTTGGGATAAAACGTGTTATTTGCGGATCAAACGTATTTCTTTTGACTTGCCAACAATATAATCAATAGAAGTTTATACTTGGATCACCTTATTACGTGCTGTAACATGCTCAAATGTTATTTTAGCAGAAACATACGGTGGGTGGGGATTCTGTAAAAAATATTATTTGGGTGGACGATGTTGTTGCGGTCTATACCGAACAGGAATTCAGAGTAATTGAATAATTATGCTTGAAAATGATTTTTTTTGTGTTCTTTGTAAATCATTATAATGCACTGTTTTACACATTTTAGCAAGGAAAATATTCGTATTGTAAGTTATGCGTTTTCAGAAACTGATGAGTATGGGGATGCTTATATGATGATGATGATGGTGATGAGGATAAATGATGATGATGAAAAAATTAAAGCATATTACTTAATATTAATAACCTGCAAGTCGCCTACACTTCAACACATTAAGATCTATGTGGTGAACATTTTACTTCTGAATAGGTCTTCACATCTGTATTTAAGTGGCCACCACCAAAATGTCCGTTTCTTTTCATTGGCTACGTATCACAGTGTGAAATATATTTTCATCCATGTTACGCATGCATATTTTAACATAATATGTACATAACTTCTAATACAAACGAAACACAGATAAATATATAAATTCACAAGCATCTGTCATTTTTGTATCTCTATTTCAGTTTTGTGTTTTCCTGGCAGTTGCACTGTTACATCGGTTATTTCAAGTGAGCACAGATAATGATATTTGTGGATTCATGCTCTTTTTACACAATACCGTAGTCAGTTTTAGTCAGTTGAAACGGATCTTCAAACGGTTGGGGATTTCAGAGACGTAATGTATCATCAGCATTACCAGATTTATACGTGCCCTGCTGAGTTTTCACTTTTCATTAATGCCTAGTTGGGAGTTTTAGTGTATTTTAAGAGTGCTGAAGCTGAGCTTATGTGAGCGGTCTGTGTCATATGTCATATGGTTGATCTCATTTTAAACCCCTTGGCCAAATTTCACTGCAATGGTTCCTGTTCAAATGTTCAAACGGTTCCGCTCCGCTGCTCATGGGGCCGGGAGAACTAAGAATAAAATATTAATATGTCATCACCCCATTAATGTTGACCAAAGGAATATTCTCTCGGAAATTTTTTATTAAACTTGTTCAAACGATTCTGCTCTGTAGCTTATAGGATCTGTTATAATTCAAAACAGATAAAGAATTAACTTTAAAGGATCATTCGGTGGTACTCTATTAAAATTGTTCAAACAGTTCCTCTCCAATGTACATATAGGCCGGCATATCTAAAAAATAAAGTCTTCTGTATCATTCCATACAATAGATTGTTTGTAATAACTACTACACCGAGTGTCTCAATATACGAGCAATACGCCTGTGTGTCTCGCTTCTACACTAGATGATCACCGCCTCAATGGGACGGAGGGAACTACAAAGTTTATGGAACGGGTAATAATGCGATATAAACAAATTCGTTGAATTGATACACCCGCCGAAAATCAAACATCACGAGCAGGCAAGTATCATTATCAACCAATTTACTATGTTGAGGATAATGGGTCAAACTGTCCTTAATTTCTGGTCCAAATCTGAATTACAGTCAAGTCATCGTGACCTTGACCTAAAGTTGTCCTCAACTTGCCACGAGGAACTATCCTACTGGCGCCAAAACATTATCAAATTACTGGGGAAAAGTGGGATTAAAGAAAATGTAATTGTGACCTTTACCTTTTGCAATACAGACACCAATATCTCAAGTGGTCATCTATGTCTTTGATAAAATTGCAGGACTAGGAGCCCAATTGTGCTTTAATCAATTGTCAAATTGTTATTTATCAGTAAAAGTCACTGTGACCTTGACCATTAATTTAGTGACCCCAAAAAACCTTATGTTATAATAAAAACGTTGCAATAAGATATCCTACATAAATTGTATATACATAGCAATATACTTATGTACAGGGCTATATGGCTTACCATTACCAGTAAACACTGCTTTATAATGATGATAGGGAATTGCATAATACTTTATACGTGTCATTGGCATTGTTACGGAAGACTATTAATACATTAATACTAATTAACTTAAAATAAAGGATACCATGGAGCCAAATATCATTTTAGGTCAATAAAATATTGTTGAAGGTTTCACAGCATACTTTAGTTTGTTGATATTCTTATATTAACAATTGCTGATGGTATACGGTATATAAGGTTACATACGATATTGTCTTGAATGTATATAATTAAAACTATACCATTGTAACACAACTACTGTGTAAAGATATACAATCAATAGAATTAAATTTTACTCAGGTCGAATCCCTCATATGCTATAAGCAATACTATTTGCGCTATAAGCGGAGGAGTTTGGCCTGATTTATTGGTTTTACCATAGTTGAACACAATTTAAGTTGAGTGCCTTCAGTGTCCAGGCCTGATTGGCGGATGAGGATACGTCAACACTTATAATAAGTAATTGGTTTAAAACCTAACGTATACATGTTTAAATTAAAATTAGTGTTCAGTTTTAAACAGGTTATAATAAATTGTCTGGTAAAATTTCTCAAATATGTGGCTAGAAATCGATGCATGAGGTACGACTTGTTCATGGACAGCAACCGGACTAAATGAGTTTGCCACTATAACCTACATTCGAAATGATCGGTTGCCAAAATATATTTGACCTTCTGACCAAGTTATAAGGTCAAAGGTCACCACAAGCAAATGTTTTTACCAAAAAGATATCTGTCAATTGTTTTGACGACCCTTTTTGGTTTATTTTAAATCACCAATGGTATATAACACTATTATTCATTGAGGTTATTGGGTCAAAGGTCAACAACTGAAATATTGAAGAATTTGCTCAAAATGCGACATTATATTAATTTTTTTTTTGCGACAAATGTTTCTCAAAACTCTTATAAGTCGCCTTGACTTATAAGAGTTTTGAGAAACATGTGTCTAATGTCATTATATAAACTTAAGCACAACATTTTCTATGCAACTATTTTGACGGACTTGAAAGGCCAAAGGTCCCCAAATAGTATCATGTGCAGATGTTGATCTGGAACTAACACTATTCATATTTAAGATGTTTGTTATATATTTTACCAACAGAACCGATTGATTTTAAGAATATTTTTAAATATGCTTAAAACGATATGTATTAAGGTCATTGGGTCAAAGATCAACTAGTAAAATACTGCTGCGGAAATTTTTCAAAATATGTCATATTCTTTTATCAGTTTCTAGCTTTATTATAGGATATAAATCAAAATAACATGAACTATTTGTTCAATGTAGTTTGTTATTTATGGGTATATTAATATATACATAATTGGAATGAAGTTGACATTACGTGCCTTTCTTTCATATTTTTTACAAAATGCAGCTGCATGTAATTTAAATAAACGTGCTGTATGTAGCAAAATGTTAAGCAATAAATATGACATAAGGTTTGGCCACTGGCATTGTAGCAGTGTATCACAATAACAGATAAGCTTCACCACTAAATGCCTAGCACATTGAATGTCCTGGTTCTCGAAATGTATTTGTAATTTGTTTGGTAACAATACGATTTCTGTTATAACTGTCTGGATAATTTCCCATAAACGTCTAATTATATAGTAAGCCGCTATTCCATCCGTCTATGTACTAACCAAGGAAGGTGCTCTACCCCATAAACATGTCCTATTTTCTCAGCCAATAAAATCGCTCAGATTTTTCAAAACAGAACATTTATTATATAGAAGCCGATTGAGAAGTTACATGGAATTTAGTCAAATAATTTCTAACCTATACATGTGTCTTTGGACGAAAATTGAAATGTGGCATGTTCCAAAACCGTATCAAAGAGCAAAAATAGTATCTATGCATGTAAACAGTGTAAGTTCAGCACCACCAGTAGCGGGAAATATAGTAGGCATGTGGCGTGTGTACACAACGGCAGATACTATTCCGGTTTAGCGCACTGTTAGATTCAAAACTCATCTACATATACAGATGTTATATGAAAAGTCTTTACTTATGCACATGTCAAATTATCGTAACTTGGACCGACAACCCACCTATAAAATATAAACAAAAATGTTGTATTTGTGTTTTAGATGTTCATTTGTATATGTTTATAATGGAGAATAATGGAAGATTTTGATCCTAGTCTCAAACTTGGGCAGTTAACATACATCACTCATTGCAATCATTTTTAACTGCCAACGGAAGTCTCATTATATTGCTTTTGAGATGAAAGTACCGAGGCATTGTTTTGCTTCAGTAACGGTTCTAACTTTCACCGACTTAGTAACGACAACTTTCTTTTTGGATGCTCCAATTGTATATGCCGGACAACCTCTGTGTCAATTGCAGTATCTACATAGGGTTGCACTATTCTACAATGTTAAATCTATATCTCAGGAGTCCCTTTTTTTTAGAACCAGAGTTGTTTTTGAGAGACAAGAAGATCAAGCTTTGATTCGAAATCTGGCTAAGCGGCCAATGATATCCAAGGTAATTCTATCCCGCTTGTCAAGTTTTGTTCAAAAGGCAGAAAAAACACCAGTGAAATATGCGCACAAGATCAAATCTGACCTTCAAACTAAACCCAGTGTACAGCTAAGAAAACACATTCTCGGTGATACAGTCTAAGTGAAATCCATAACCTGTCAGACATCCCAAAATTAAGGTTAAAATGTGTTAAAACTAAGTATAACAAGAGAACTCTCCGATGTAAGCAGATTGGTATGTGCATGCTAGTCTTTAGTCTTTAGTCTATTTACGAAAGGAAAGCCATGTGAAGCTCCAAACTTCCGGGACGCATTTCTTGTGGTTGATGACAACATATGCTGGACCATTTTACCTTAAATTGTATATGTGTTTATATGGTAATAAAACATGTTTAAAATAAGCATATGCGGAAAAAGTGACATGAACGTGGTTGAGGACCAAACTAACGACCCTGTGACCATGGGTTCGGTGCTCTACGACTGAACTACGCGCTCCACAAGTAATTTGTATTTTTCCCAACAAGTACTTCTTCAAATGTAAAATGAGTCCTTAAAGGAATTGTTCACACATAAAGGTGACCAACCTTTATATCGATAGCTCAGCTATAACGCACCAGAGGAACAGCTTATCAGGCCTTTTCCTATCACAACTAAAAGACAGATTGGGAAAATTTGGGAACCAATCTGGTCGGCTCTCTACATGCTAACAAATGGTATTTCAAAAGATGTAAACATACAAGTATTGTGTACTTCATAGTAATATACCAGTAGCTGTTGGATATTTCTAAAATTTCTAGCATTGACTGATGCTGGTACATAATGTCATATTGATTTACCCCACCCAATTTAAGTTGCATATAGATACAAACCTTTCCTGCATTATTTTAGCAATTTTGTCCAAGCATGTATTTTTGTAAAATTCGATGAAAACGTTGTGTGCAAAAGTATAAAATAGTATCTAAGTAATAGAAATGTTTGCTAATTTTGACGATCTTAGCCATTAATTTGCTTTTGTTTCTCTTTAATTTGTTGCAATAAAACCTTCAGAATTATTAAATATGAGTATAATTTGATAACAAAGAGTGATAAGAAACGTAAAATTTGTAAAATTTGGCGGCCGTTTTGGTGACCATCTTGGATATCCGCCATATTAATAGTGGGTTAAAAATAATCAGTTAGACTTGTCGGTGCCAAGTTTGGTGCTTTTCTCAAAAATCGCACAATTCCCTCAATAAACTGTACCAAATGGCCCCACTATGATACACATGTGAAGTTTCATTGCGATATGGCTAGTGGTAACTGCTTTTTTTTATATATATTTATTTTTACATTATTACATCTTTCATTTAAACTGTAATTGTCACTACTTAAACACGATATACGCTTTTATATTTGTTCTCAAAATTATACACCAGTAAATTTTTTTTTCTCTTTGTTCAAACAAAGTATAACTGAAGAAAAGATGAGATTGAAACACGATTTATTTTAGGAAAACAATTTTAAAACAACATGCACATGATTTCGCGTTTAATTTCTGTGTGTTTAATTCAAACCAAAGAACAAAATGTGTTCAATTTTAACAAAAGTTAGCGGCTTTGGTTTCGTTTCTAGAGTAAAAATGTTTTATTCCCTTCTTTTTCAACACATTTTTGAAAAAGTAGACTCCATATCAGAACGTACGTGTTCCGGGCGACGACCGCTGTGAAGGACTCTTTGAAACGCTTTAAACCACTTCTTCACCTCGTACCCTCATCATAGAAAAGGTCCATGAATTTGGAAAACGCGTCGATGATGAGTAAAAAGTAACCGTTCCGCTTCGTGAAACCGGTTATATAAGCCGTATCCAGTTCCCATTGATAGTTTGCCTTTAGTATTTGCGAGTAACGCGTACGCTTCTTGATTCTCTAACCATTTCTTTATCTTCTCTTTGCGGATGGCTCAGTATAGATTATCTTAACTGGAATAAGAAGCCGGATGCATCGGGCCGTAATATATGTCATTTAAATACCGTTCATACTTCATGGTTTCCTTGTATTTCGTTAATAATAGTCTGTATTAAGTGTATCTTCCTTAGAAGAACGGATACGATAGCGTGGTGACGTTTTCCTTTCTGGCAAAAGATACGGTATTGGATGACAAAGTTCTCAGCACTAAACGTTTTCGGTCGAAAAGCTAAACCTCTCTTGTCAGTGGCGTAGCTGCCTTTACGCCACAACGCCCGGGCTTGCACATTATTTTAACTTTATTCATCAAAAGGGATGACGGACGGTTTGCTGGGATTGGGGGCCATACACACAAACCCTCTATAATATAATGGGCTTGCACATCAGTTAAGAGTCTGCTACGCCACTGCTTGTTAATGGCACTATAACTCTGCTCGTTATTCGCTTCACTACTTCGCTTGACCCGAAGTTATATTCGTTAAGAAACGTTTTCTATCTCTCACTTCGGCCTGTTTTAAGAAGAAAGTGGATGCGGATGTTTACATTAGATCTATCCATTTTTTTTTTAAATCGTTTCACTCATTTACATTTATTCTTAGGCGTATACATCTCTAATTCTATGAGATCAGGGTAGATGACGTCATCGATACTTTGTCGAGTTTTGATTTCCGTCATAATTATTTTACCCGTATAAAAGCAAGTAAATGTTACGCCCTCCTACCTCGAGGTTAATGTCGGAAACAACTCCGGCTCGTAAACCGAGTTCAAATCCTTCCCTAAAGATTGTATATTTAACGGACTGTCGAATAGATGATACTGTTTTCTCAGGTGATGCGTATATCGTGATTCAATTCCTTTTTGATCGATCATTTTCTGTTTCGATAGCGCGATACTTTGAGTGTCGCTTAGTACACCTTAAATGACGCTCGGATTGAAACGTATCCTTATATATAGCGATATAGAAGTTCATCAGTGTCATATCTATTTATAGAACCAATCGCTGTATCGCGTTATCATATCCGGTTTATATGGAAACTCTTGACGCTTACTTTAGGTCATATGTTAGACATTTCTCGCTTCTTCAATAGCGTGATCGATCGCCGATGTTGAACGTTTGAGAGTCTTCCATTGTCTTTGGTTTAGAGGAATGCCCCGAATAGTTGGCGAATCGCTAAGAAACTGTCTGATATCCCTTTGTAAAATATACTCGATCGTTCAAATAAATTTGTTTTATGTATAGACGCGCTTCATTGGTAACGTCATTCGTCCCTATTTCGTAGTCTAATGGTTGTGTCATATCGGGGACAGATATTCCCCAGATAATAAGAACCAACGATAAAAAAAGTCGCGAAAGTAATAAATAAGTCCGGTCCATTTGATAATGTTTAATGTTCAATGTTAATTATGACGTGACCCGGCGAGGCAACGTGGAATTTATCATAACATAAATGAATTTGCATTTTTTTTCAGAGGTATATTAAATTTCAAATCTTACGTTATAGTCATCGGGGTAAATGAATTAATTATTACGTAATAGACCACCTGATTACAATATTTCTTAGTGCGATACTTAATTATACGGTAGGATTACGTAAACTCAATTAATTATGACGTAATCGTAACATAGCTTAGGGGTAATTGACCTCATTATCCGCTGCAGGGCTGCAGGTACGTGATCTACTGTAATCTATGAGCAAGACACTTAAGGTTAACGCATACACATGTGAAGGCATGATTTATTACTATCCAGAAATGAATTTAGATCACTGTGTAAAAATTGATATGTCAAAATTATTAAGTATTGGTTTAATGAGTATCTAATGACTGAAAATATTATCCTAAAAAATGTATATATGTCTCCGTTAGAGTATTGCGAGAAAGGTTGTAAAAATTGGGTGTATCGTGTTACTCGAAAATGGTTTCATGTATGCGTGAAATAATCCCATTTCTTGAAATCACAAACACTTTACAATGTTATTTAAGCAAAGACTTGTGGATAGTTTTGTTCAAAAATGGAGTTCAGATCTAGAATCAAATAGAGTATTAACATTATACAATTTTTTTAAAACAAACTTTGAATATGAACAATATTTAAATAGGAAAAACACCAGAAAGTTTCGAAGTTGTATTACAAGATTACGCATATCTTCTCACAATTTAAGAATTGAAACAGGAAGGTATTCAAGAGAACGACTTGAACGACATGAAAGGGTTTGGCAGATGTGTGACAGTGCTGAAATTGAAGACGAATTTCATTTTGTATTACTATGTCCTATTTACCATGAACTTAGATGCATATATATTCATAAGCAATATATCCGTAGACCAAATATGTTTAAGTTTATTAATCTTCAATCAAAAAATAAATCGGAAATTGTTAAATTAAGCAAATTTATATCCGAAGCAGTTGTAAAACGACGTTCCATAATAAATAACTGATAAATGTGTTCATTCCTCAAAAATCTTATTTTATGTAAAAGATAATTTGAGTATATTATAAAATATCTAATGGATATGAGTATTGAAATGTCGATAGTAAAAGCGAATACGTGTGGTGAGGTGCGAGAGTGTATGTTTGTTTGCGTGCGTGCGTGCGTGCATTCGTGCGTGCGTGCGTGCGTGTGTGTGTGTGTGTGTGTGTGTGTGTGTGTGTGTGTGTGTGTGTGAAAATGTGTGCATGCTTGTTATGTGTTTATGTGTTTAATTATTTACATTTTAATAACATGGAAGAGTACCACTATGTAAAACTATTAAATATTTGTTAAAATTAACACGCATGAGATACCACGGGTATCCAAAACATGCTAAAACGTCTACATGGATCTGGTAGAAAAACCTGGACATGGTGTAATACAAAATATGCTTTTTTAATTTGGTGTACGTGTGTACCTCCATGACATAGGAAATGATGTAGGGTTTATTAATATTTTTAAACAACACTTAATTGATTGTTATTCACAAAAATGGCATGATGATGTTGAATCTTCACCAAAAACATTACATTATTAATACTATAGTCTCTACTCAGCGTCGAACATTATACAACTCTAGACTTGCCATATAAATATAGAAGGGCTATGTCTATTTTTCGTTGCTAATGATAGAAAAGGGAAGACATAGGAATTGATAGGCATTTTAAGATACTGCTTTTTCTGCTTAAGAACAAACACATATGTTATTGAAGATGAATATAATTTTTTCTTCGAATGTCCATTGTATAACAACATGAGAGCTACTTATTTTAAAGATATATGGTTAAGAAACTGCACTCATAATTTATTCTCTTCCTTTATGTCATCTTCAAAATCAGATGAAATTTTGACAATCGCTAAATATTTGTATCACGCAATGAACACTAGAAAACAAGAAATTAATATTATATAGTTACTATAATAAAATCCATTGTAATGCTACAACTACATTAATTATTTTTATATTTGTCACTCTATTGTAAAATTGTGTGTTTGTATATTAGGCCAGAGGCCTATACTACCCAATCAAATAAACTGTAAACTGTAAACTGTAACTGTAACTGATACAAATGTGAAGTTTCATTGATATATGGCTAGTGGTTATGAGCAAGACCCTTAATGGTAATAAACACACATGAAAAGTTTCATTGTTACATGGCTAGTGGTTACTAGAGTATGAGCTCGGCCCTTAATGATAATAAATACACATGTGCAGTTCCATTGGTATATATCTTGTGATTACTGTAGGACACTTAATGGTAATGAATATAAATTTGAAGTTTCATTTTTATGTGGCTAATGGTAACTGAGGTATGAGCATGAATCATAATAGTAATCAAACATATATGGATCAAATAACTATCATTGTTTCAAATAAATATATAATCTATATATAGATCTACCAAAAAGATATGATCACTGATAAAGGTGTTCTTTTTTAAAAAAATTATCTAAATGTGTATGTATGTATAATTCTAAATCTTAAGGCGAAGTGAGCCTTCGATCAACCAATACAAACTAAACTTTACTATATTATATAATATATTACTATATTATATAATGTTTTCTTTTACAATGTATTTTTTGTATAAACCGATATAAACATTGTTATTCTGTAATATGGTAATTTCGAAATAAAAAATAAAAAATAAAAATAAATAATAGTAATCAATACAAATGTGAAGTTTCATTGTTATATTGTTGGTGTAAGTTTACTTTACTGTGTATTTATGTTAAATCATGTTTTAATGTACTTTTTTGATGAGCCAGGTTCATTTGTACATGTTAATCCGTTGAGCAAACTCTATCCGCTTTATCGTACATGTGATGACAACTTTATTAACTTATCTGTTTTTGTTTGAAAGCCACCAGCTTTAAAGATCCATGCGGCTATTATTAATTCAAAACTTGTTACCAGGGGAATGTTGCTAAGACCCGCTAAAAGTATTGTTTTTAATTGGTCACATGCGATAATAACATGGTAATTTTCTTAAAGCGCATTAAACACTTTTTAGTTATGAAATAGGAGTTAACGGGCTAGGAGTTTAGTCGCAGTGTACTTTGTTTAGTTATTTAGTTTTCGAGTTTCAATATTCACAATTTAGTTCTTAAATAATACAGCCGTTTTGGCCACTAGGCGCAACGCGGCACGACGCGGCACGACGCATGTATTCTACAGACGTGCCTTTTATCATTTAAACTTCAAACAGGAGCATATACAACTTCAGACAAGTATGTTAATTAGCAGTCACTATGCAATTCTGTACAATGTTTCTATAGTGTATAATGCGGACGTTCAATGTTTTTTCTTCCTGTTACACTTATATGATTGTATTTACTAAACGGATGTTTAAGTTGTATAATTACGTTTTTACATCAAGTGTTTATCTTCAATCACTACCATCTTCAACCATTACTGGCATGACAAAACATTTCAAGATGTTAAATATGGCGAATGATTACTGGAGTATGAGCATGACCATTAATCGTAATACATACAAATGTTAAGTTTAATTGTTATATGGCTAGTGAAAACTTATGAACACGATATTGATTGGTAATGAATGCACATATGAAGTTTTACTGATATATGGCTAGTGGTTCTGGAGCACGAATTTAAATGTAAATGAATAGTGGTTACTGCTGTTTGAACCGACCCTTAATGGTAATGAATAAACATCTATGTTTGATTGTTATATGGCTTGTGGTTACAGGAGTATGAGCACGACCCTTAATGGTGATGAATACACATGTGAAGTTTCATTGTTATATGGCTTGTGGATACTGGGGTATGAGCACGACCCATAATGGTAATGAATACACATGTCAAGTTTCAGTATTATATGGCTAGTGGTTACTAGAGTGTGAAGTTCCATTGTTATACCGCTAATGGATACTGGGATATGAGCACGACCCTTTATGGTAATGATAAACACATGTGAAGTTCCATTGTTATACGGCTAGTGGTGATTGGAGTATGATACACATGTGATGTTTCATTGTAATATGGCTGGTGGATACTGGAGTATGAGCACGACCCTTAATGGTAATGAATACACATGTGAAGTTTCATTGATATATGGCTATTTGAAACTGGGATATGAGCACGACTCTTCATGGTAATGAACAATCTGATTAAAATCATATGAACTTCAGCTTCAAATGTGTTTAGAATACAGAAGCTAAATTTGATCTGATTTTAATGAAATTGGGTAAAGAATACATGTGCGAAGTTTCAGTGTTAATATGGCTATTTGAAACTAGGGTATGACCCTCAATGGTAATGAATACACATGTGAAGTTCAATGTTATACGGCAAGTGGATACTGGGGTATGAGCACGACTCTTAATGGTAATAATTACAAGATCCTCAATGGTATTGAAGAATACATATGTGAAATTTCATTGTTATATGGCTAGTGTATACTGAGAAATGAGTTCTACCTTAATAGTAATAAATACACATGTGAAGTTTGATTGTTATATGGCTAGTTGTTACTGGGGTATGAGCACGACCCTTAATGGTAAAGAATACACGTGTGAAGTTTCATTGTTATATGGCTTGTGGTTACTGGGGTATGAGCACGACCCATAATGGTAATGAATACACATGTGAAGTTTCAGTATTATATGGCTAGTGGTTACTAGAGAATGATACACATGTGATGTTTCATTGTAATATGGCTGGTGGATACTGGAGTATGAGCACGACCCTTAATGGTAATGAATACACATGTGAAGTTTCATTGATATATGGCTATTTGAAACTGGTACCCCAGAAAACTTGACTTATTCCTAGTTTTATTGACTGTAAATTTAGAAAAAGGGTTATTGCTTAAATACTGATACAAGCAATGACCCGTCTATGATACATGTATTACTCTTTTTGTGTTGGGTAATGTTTTTACATTTTGATATTATTTCTACAAAAACAATATTTAATAAGTACCTCAAAAACTATTCAAATAGTAGCAGTTCGAGGATCTTTAGTGCGATATCAAACAATTAGTACATAAGGTCGTTCATAAAAATGCCTGTGTGCCGCACAGACGTAGTACGTGTGTAAAACCAAGTCACTGTCTGTTGTGCTCCTATCTACTCATTCAGAAATAAGCTATAAGACTTTAAAGAATTGTCAAGAATTATGTTCATTTACAACAAAAAAAACTTACAAAAAGCTACCTACATACCTAATGCGAAAACACTGGGTTTGAAAAAAGCGAACAAATAATTTTTAATAGCAAAAAAAGGTACGGAAGTCAAGAACTTTTTTGTATGCGGCACCGTAAAGGTCACTTAATATGGGCCAGTAAATAGGTCGACACGGTGTGTATCGTTAAAATTGCTTGTACTCTAATTGAATTCCACTTGTCATGAAGGTGTCAAACAGGCATTTAACATAAGCTTCTTTAAAACAAAAGCGAATGGCCTAGCACGAATACTATACACAAACGTGCAACCTAGTTGTAATCTTATTGAAAACATAATTTTAATGATGGATCGAAATTGTCTTTGAAACGACATGTACATGTTGTTGTTTTTTTTTACTGTCGTGTTTGTTGTTATGCGAGTTATCAATCTGACCATTATGGGGACTTCTGTACAATACAGTGTTGGGTCTGTTGACGCATAAGCTTAGTACTGGATCTGCGCAAGAATTCTTCGAGCATGATCTGTTATAATCAATTGTTTCTCAATCAAGGTAAAATAAATAAGTCTATATTTGCCATTTTAAGGCGACTTCTGTCAGTAAAAAGAGACTTAAATGTCGTCAATTTACATGTACATGTATTCATTTTTTATAAAAGAAAACAAGGGAACAAGAAATGTCACTGTTAAGTGTCACATGCCCCCCAAATGGTCTGTGAAAAATAACAATATATGATATAAAAGGTAGCGATGTATATATGAATATCAAGAGTAATGGATTTATGTTTCAGACTTAGACATGCAATTCCATGTTTTTTTACATTTAATCATGACCTTGACCTTTGTGTAACCTTGACGTTGACATCTGATGTAATGGTCTGGGTATTTTAACAGTTAAATGCAGGTGAAACATTATCATGACATGCTGATCAGTTGTGTCAAGCTATTTTAAAATCCCTAAATGTAAGTTACAGATCAATTGTTGATCAATTGATAAATTGAACCAAGTGTTTTTGAAATCCATCCGTGCATGATAAAGTTATAGGACCGACGTGAAATTTCAAACAGTGTTGTCATACATACTCAAAGTGTGACAGTGTCTAGGTTTTTCTTATGACACATCGTCATGTCATCTTGATCAATTGAGCCAAGTTAAAGACAAAGTCATAGACCAGACACACAATATCAAACAAATTGAAAGTGTGACCTTGACCTTTGAGGAAAGGTTCTGGGTCTTACATGCGATACTTAATTATGTCATGTTTATCAACTGAGCCTAGTGTTTTCAAAATATATCCATAGATGACAAAGTTATAGATCGGACAAGAAATCTCACACAGACTGAAAGTGTTGTCAAACAAACTCAACGTGTGACCTTGACCTTTGAGGTACGCATGTGGGTCTTACACGTGACACTTTGTAATGTCATGCTGGTGAATTGAGCCAAGTGTTTTTGAAATTTATCTATAGGTGACAAAGTTTCAGCCGGACACGAAATCTCAATCAGACTGAAAGTGTCATCAACCAAAGTTAAATTGTGACCTTGACCTTTGAAGTGGGATTCTGGGTGTAACACGCGACACGTCATCATGTTATGTTGATCATTTGTAGCAAGTATCAATAAAATCAATCTATGTATGACAAAGTTACAGGACGGAAACGAAATACCGGACGGACGGACGGTCGGACGGACGGAAGTTCTCACGAATGGGTATTTAAGTGGCTTATTTGCGTCAATCGTATACTTGTGTGGCTAAATTTTAGAAAATTTTAGCCACGTAAAAGAAAAAAAGCCACATAAAAGCCGTTTTTAAGTGGCTACAAACAGCCACGTAATTATTTTTCAACTGATTTTCAACTGTCCATAAAAATTACTAACCCTAAACCTTAGACACTTAACTACCCATTTGTGTGTACGGATGGACAGACGGAAGGACGTCCGGAAGGACGGACGGACGCTGTGATTACTATATGCCACCCAAAAAAGTTTTTGGGGGGCATAAAAAAAGATTAAAATCGTGTATCTTTGGAAACATATGGTAGGTATATGTGGTTTTAATGTAAAATATACATTGTATAGTGACCCCCTACGTTTTACCGAAGAGGGCTGTGAAGTCTGAATTCATTCCAAACTTGTCGATATAATGTACCAGTTTTAAAACCTTTTTTTCTCTCAAAAGGTCACCCTTGCTATTACAAATAACTTGTTTAATCAGAGAATAATTCAATATTCTGCCGAAAAAGTGACTACGGCATCGAACTTGATTACTTTACAACATGACTCGACCAGAATATTACATTGTTTATCCAAACCCGACCCTCTTTAAAAAATCGGTATGGTAGGTAACAACGTCCAATCGACTTGCCCAACATAGAGCAACTGTTGGCTAAAATGTATATCATCAGCATGGTTTGGACAGTAGTGCATTTCAAGTTATGCTTACAGTTATTTTGTGTGACCATTTTCTCATTTTAAGTCCATTTTTAAAGTAGGAAATAGCAAACAAAAATTTAAATATCTATATAATTTTTTTGCTATCCATCGGAAACGTACTTCTTCATAGTTCTGCAAAAGAATCTCTGATGTGTTGTTAAAATGTTTTTGTTAAAACAACTACACAATACCGTTTTTGTTAAAATAAAAAAAAATCGTAAAAAGCCAATTTTATTTTGTTTCCAACCATACTTTTAAAAACGGAAGAAAAATAATTGGAAAAAGACAAACACTTTATCATCTTTGGTACAAAAAATTGTTCAATCCAGACAAGGTTCAAACGTTTTTAAAGGATTACTATAAAAGTGTCATCCGAAATTTCAACCATGTATGTTGCACTGATATTAGCCTGTCAGTCTCTGCCTATATATTTCATTTTCCACTTTGAATTGTTTTTCCTTATAAAATTTAAAGTTATAAAACACAGAACTTATCATATCATATATAACTTATACTAACAAGTAGTAAAAAAACCCATAAAATTAATGTAAACTGTTCGATTTAAACTAAACAAAAATAGACCGCCACCGTGCGTTATTCGATTTCATAATATAAAGGCATCTGTTGTTATACAATATGGTGATAATTCATTCGGAACACTCGATGTCAGATGATAATGGCGGACAATACATATTCATCTGAAATGGGACCACTCTCGTGTTTGAGATCGGTTTATCGGTATACTTAGCATGCACTGCATATAATTTTATCACATATCGATGTATTTAATGTTAAATTTTCAATTCTCATTCATAATATGTCAATTGTTTCAACAGATTCCGTTCGGAACTTCCAGATAGTAAAATCGGCTTCCGCGGTTGCACGTCTCGGGAGACGCAAAAAAAATAAAATGCTAAAAGGCTCCGTAGAGACGTGCAATATGTCGCAATAGGCTAGCGGTTACTGGAGTATGAGCACGACCCTTAATGGTAATGAATACAAATGTGATGTTTCATTGTAATATGGCTGGTGGATACTGGAGTATGAGCACGACCCTTAATGGTAATGAATACACATGTGAAGTTCCATTGTTATATGGCTATTGGATACTGGGGGTATGAGCACGACCCTTAATGGTAAACTGAATACACATGTGAAGTTCCATTGTTATATGGCTAGTGGATACTGAGGTATGAGCACGACCCTTAATGGTAATGAATACACATGTGAAGTTCCATTGTTATACGGCAAGTGGATACTGGGGTATGAGCACGACCCTCAATAGTAATGAATACACATGTGAAGTTCCATTGATATACGGCTAGAGGTTACTGAGATAGGAGCACGACCCTCAATAGTAATGAATACACATGTGAAGTTCCATTGTTATACGACTAGTGGATACTTGGGTATGAGCACGACCCTTAATGGTAATGAATACACATGTGAAGTTCCATTGTTATACGGCTAGTGGATACTGAGGAATGTGTACACATGTACATGTATATACTTTCATTGTTATACGGTTAGGGTTTACTGAGATATCAGCACGACCCTCATAGTAATGCATACACGTGACATTTCATTGTTTTATGGCTAGTGGATACTGAGAAATGAGTTTGACCCTTAATGATAATGAATATACATGTGAAGTTTCACTGTTATACGGCTAGTGGAGGATACTGAAAAATAAGTACGACCCTTAATGGTAATGAATACACATGTGATGTTTCATTGTAATATGGCTAGTGGATACTGGAGTATGAGCACGACCCGTAATGGCAATGAATACATATGTGATGTTTCAATGTTATATGGATAGTGGATACCGAGAAATTAGTACAACGCTTAATGGTAATGAATACACATATGATATTTCATTGTAATATGGCTAGTGGATACTGGAGTATGAGCACAACCCTGAATGGTAATGAATACACATGAGAAGTATCAGTGTTACATGGCTAGTGTTTACTAAGATATGAGCACGACTCTTAATGATTATGAATACACATGTGAAGTTTCATTATTATATGGCTAGTGGATACTGGGGTATGGCTACGACCCTTAATGGGAATGAAAACACATTTGAAGTTTCAGTGTTATATGGCTAGTGGATACTGAGGTATGAACACGACCCTTACTGGTAATGAATGCACATGTGAAGTTTCAATGTTATATGGCGAGTGGATACTGAGATATGAGTACGATCCTTAATGGTTATGAATGCACATGTGAAGTTTCATTGTTATATGGCGTGCGGATACTGAGGTTTGAGCACGACCCTTAGTGGTAATGAATGCACATGTGAAGTTTCAGTGTTATATGGCGAGTGGATACTGAGGTATGAGCACGATCCTTAGTGGTAATGAATGCAATGTGAAGTTTCATTGTTATACGGCCTGTGGTTACTGAGATATGAGCACGACCCTCAATTGTAATGAATACATATGTGATGTTTCTTTGTAATATGTCTAGTGGTTACTGAGATATTAGCACGACCATTAATGGTAATGAACAATATTGTTAAAATTATATTAACATTAGCTTCAAAAGTACTGATGCTCAATTTGATTTGATTTTAACGAAATTGGGTAATGAATACACGTGTGAAGTTTCATTGTAATATGGCTAGTGGATACTGGGGTATGAGCACGAACCTTAATGGTAATGAATACACATGTGAAGTTTCATTGTAATATGGCTAGTGGTTACTGGAGTATAAGCACGACCCTTAATGGTAATTAATACACATGTGAAGTTTAAGTGTTATATGGCTAGCGGATATTGAGGTATGAGCACGACCATTAATGGTAATGAATACACATGTGAAGTTTAAGTGTTATATGGCTAGTGGTTACTGAGGTATGAGCACGACCCTTGATGGTAATGAATACACATGTGACGTTTCAGTGTTATATGGCTAGTGGTTACAACTCTAAGTGCTAATGAACAATCGTATTAAAATCATATCAACTTTAGCTTCAAATGTGCTTGGGGTACTAAAGCTAAATTTGATCTGATTTTAATGAAATTGGGTAATGAATACACGTGTGAAGTTTCAGTGTTATATGGCTAGTGATTACGACCGTTAATTGTTTTGAATACACGTGTGGAGTTTCAGTGTTATATGGCTCGTGGATACTGGAGTATGAATACACACCTTTATGGTATTGAATACACATGTGAAGTTTCATTGTTTTATGGCTAGTGATTACTTAGATATGAGCACGACCCTTAATGGTAATGCATACACATGTGAAGTTTTATTGTTATATGGCTAGTGAATACTGAGATATGAGTACAATCTTTAATGATAATGAATACCATGTGTGATTTTAATAAAATTATGCAATGAATACACATGTGAAGTTACATTCTGAAATGGCTAGTGATAACTGAGATATGAGTACGACCATCAATGGTAATGAATACACATATGAAGTTCATTATTATATGACTTGTGGATACTGAGATATGAGTACGACCCTTAATGGTAATGAATACACATGTGAAGTTTCATTGTAATATCGCTTGTGGTTACTGGAGTATGAGCACGACCCTTAATGGTAATAAGTTTCATTGTTATATGTCTAGTGGATACTTGGGTATGAGTACGACCGTTAATGGTAATGAATACACATGTGAAGTTTCATTGTTATAAGGCTAGCGGATACTGTGGTATAAGGACGACCATTAATGGTAATGAATACACATGTGAAGTTTTATTGTAATATGGAGAGTGGTTACTGGAGTATGAGCACGACCCTAATGAATACACATATGAAGTTTCATTATTATATGACTTGTGGATACTGAGATATGAGTACGACCCTTAATGGTAATGAACACACATGTGAAGTTTCATTGTAATATCGCTTGTGGTTACTGGAGTATGAGCACGACCCTTAATGGTAATAAGTTTTATTGTTATATGGCTAGTGTTTATGATATAGTAATCCTTAATGGTTATGAATGCACATGTGAAGTTCCATTGTTATATGGCTAGTGGATACCGGGGTATGAGCACGACACTTAATGGTAATGAATACACATGTGAAGTTTCATTGTTATATGGCTAGTGGATACCGGGGTATGAGCACGACACTTAATGGTAATGAATACACATGTGAAGTTTCATTGTTATATGGCTAGTGGATACCGGGGTATGAGCACGACACTTAATGGTAATGAATACACATTTGACGTTTTATTGTTATACGGCTAGTGGATACTGGGGTATTAGCACGACCATTAATGGTAATGAATACACATGTTAAGTTTCAGTGTTATATGGCTAGTGGTTACTGAGAAATGAACACGACCCTTTATGGTAATGAATACACATGTGAAGTTCAATTGTTATAGGGCTAGTGGATACTGGGGTATTAGCACGACCATTAATGGTAATGAATACACATGTGAAGTTTCATTGTTATATGGCTAGTGGACACTGAGAAATGAACACGACCCTTTATGGTAATGAATACACATGTGAAGTTCAATTGTTATAGGGCTAGTGGATACTGGGGTATTAGCACGACCCTTAATGGTTATGAATGCACATGTAAAGAATCAGTGTTATATGGCTAGTGGATACTGAGAAATGAGTACGACCCTTAATGGTAATAAATACACATGTGAAGTTTCATTGATATGTGGCATGCGCACGACTCTTCATGGTAATGAACAATTTTATTAAAATCATATTAACTTTAGCTTCGAATGTGTTTAGAGTACTGAAGCTAAATTTGATCTGATTTTAATGAAATTGGGTAATGAATACACATGTTAAGTTTCAGTGTTATATGGCTAGTGGATACTGAGAAATGAGTGCGACCCTTTATGGTAATGAATACACATGTGAAGTTCCATTGTTATACGGCTAGTGGATACTGAGGTATGAGCACGACTCTAAATAGTAATGAATACACATGTTATGTTCCATTGTTATACGGCTAGTGGATACTGAGGTATGAGCACGACCCTTAATATTAATGAATACACAAGTGAAGTTTCAGTGTTATATGGCTAGTGGATACTGGGGTATGAGCACGACCCTTAATGGCAATGAATACACATGTGAAGTTCCATTGTTATACGGCTAGTGGATACTGAGGTATGAGCACGACCCTTAATGGTAATGAATACAGATGTGAAGTTTCAGTGTTATATGGCTAGTGGATACTGAGGTATTAACACGATCCTTAATGGCAATGAACACACATGTGAAGTTCCAGTGTTATATGGCTAGTGGATACTGAGGTATGAGCAGGACCCTTAATGGCAATGAATACACATGTGAAGTTTCAGTGTTATATGGCTAGTGGATACTGGGGTATGAGCACGACCCTTAATGATAATGAATACACATGTGAAGTTTCATTGTTATATGGCTAGCGGATTATTGGGTATGAGCACGACCCTTAATGGTAATGAATACACATGTGACATGTGAAGTTTTATTGTTATATGGCTAGGGGATACTGAGAAATGAGTATGACCCTTAATGGTAATGAATACATATGTGACATGTGAAGTTTTATTGTTATATGGCTAGTGGATATTGAGAAATGAGTACGACCCTTAATGGTAATGAATACACATGTGAAGTTGCATTGTTATACGGCTAGTGGATACTGGGGTATGAGCCCGATCCTAAATGGTAATGAATACACATGTGAAGCTTCATTGTTATACGGCTAGTGGATACTGAGGTATGAGCACGACCCTTAATGCTAATGAATACACATGTGAAGCTTCATTGTTATATGGCTAGTGGATACTGGGGTATGAGCACGACCCTTAATGATAATGAATACACATGTGAAGCTTCATTGTTATATGGCTAGTGGATACCGAGGTATGAGCACGATCCTTAATGATAATGAATACACATGTGAAGCTTCATTGTTATACGGCTAGTGGATACTGAGGTATGAGCACGACCCTTAATGATAATGAATACACATGTGAAGCTTCATTGTTATATGGTTAGTGGATACCGGGGTATGAGCCCGATCCTAAATGGTAATGAATACACATGTGAAGTTGCATTGTTATATGGCTAGTGGATACTGGGGTATGAGCCCGATCCTAAATGGTAATGAATACACATGTGAAGTTGCATTGTTATATGGCTAGTGGATACTGAGGTATGAGCACGACCCTTAATGATAATGAATACACATGTGAAATTCATTGTTATATGGCTAGTGGATACTGGGGTATGAGCCCGATCCTAAATGGTAATGAATACACATGTGAAGCTTCATTGTTATATGGCTAGTGGATACTGAGGTATGAGCCCGATCCTAAATGGTAATGAATACACATGTGAAGCTTCATTGTTATATGGCTAGTGGATACTGAGGTATGAGCACGACCCTTAATGATAATGAATACACATGTGAAGCTTCATTGTTATATGGTTAGTGGATACTGGGGTATGAGCCCGATCCTAAATGGTAATGAATACACATGTGAAGCTTCATTGTTATACGGCTAGTGGATACTGAGGTATGAGCACGACCCTTAATGATAATGAATACACATGTGAAGCTTCATTGTTATATGGCTAGTGGATACTGGGGTATGAGCACGACCCTTAATGATAATTAATACACATGTGAAGCTTCATTGTTATATGGCTAGTGGATACTGAGGTATGAGCACGACCCTTAATGGTAATGAATACACATGTGAAGCTTCATTGTTATACGGCCAGTGGATACTGAGGTATGAGCCCGATCCTAAATGGTAATGAATACACATGTGAAGCTTCAGTGTTATATGACTAGTGGATACTGAGGTATGAGCAAGACCCTTAATGATAATGAATACACATGTGAAGCTTCATTGTTATATGGCTAGTGGATACTGGGATATGAGCCCGATCCTAAATGGTAATGAATACACATGTGAAGCTTCATTGTTATACGGCTAGTGGATACTGAGGTATGAGCACGACACTTAATGATAATGAATACACATGTGAAGCTTCATTGTTATACGGCTAGTGGATACTGAGGTATGAGCACGACCCTTAATGATAATGAATACACATGTGAAGCTTCATTGTAATATGGCTAGTGGATACTGGGGTATGAGCCCGATCCTAAATGGTAATGAATACATATGTGAAGCTTCATTGTTATATGGCTAGTGGATACTGAGATATGAGCCCGATCCTAAATGATAATGAATACATATGTGAAGCTTCATTGTTATATGGCTAGTGGATACTGAGGTATGAGCCCGATCCTAAATGGTAATGAATATACATGTGAAGCTTCATTGTCATATGGCTAGTGGATACTGAGGTATGAGCCCGATCCTAAATGGTAATGAATACACATGTGAAGCTTCATTGTTATATGGCTAGTGGATACTGGGGTATGAGCCCGATCCTAAATGGTAATGAATACACATGTGAAGCTTCATTGTTATATGGCTAGTGGATACTGAGGTATGAGCCCGATCCTAAATGGTAATGAATACACACGTGAAGCTTCATTGTTATATGGCTAGTGGATACTGGGGTATGAGCCCGATCCTAAATGGTAATGAATACACATGTGAAGCTTCATTGTTATATGGCTAGTGGATACTGAGGTATGAGCCCGATCCTAAATGGTAATGAATACATATGTGAAGCTTCATTGTTATATGGCTAGTGGATACTGAGGTATGAGTCCGATCCTAAATGGTAATGAATACACATGTGAAGCTTCATTGTTATATGGCTAGTGGATACTGAGGTATGAGCCCGATCCTAAATGGTAATGAATACACATGTGAAGCTTCATTGTTATATGGCTAGTGGATACTGGGGTATGAGCCCGATCCTAAATGGTAATGAATACATATGTGAAGCTTCATTGTTATATGGCTAGTGGATACTGAGGTATGAGCCCGATCCTAAATGGTAATGAATACACATGTGAAGCTTCATTGTTATATGGCTAGTGGATACTGAGGTATGAGCCCGATCCTAAATGGTAATGAATACACATGTGAAGCTTCATTGTTATATGGCTAGTGGATACTGAGGTATGAGCCCGATCCTAAATGGTAATGAATACACATGTGAAGCTTCATTGTTATATGGCTAGTGGAGACTGAGGTATGAGCCCGATCCTAAATGGTAATGAATACACATGTGAAGCTTCATTGTTATATGGCTAGTGGATACTGGGGTATGAGCCCGATCCTAAATGGTAATGAATACACATGTGAAGCTTCATTGTTATATGGCTAGTGGATACTGAGGTATGAGCCCGATCCTAAATGGTAATGAATACACATGTGAAGCTTCATTGTTATATGGCTAGTGGAGACTGAGGTATGAGCCCGATCCTAAATGGTAATGAATACACATGTGAAGCTTCATTGTTATATGGCTAGTGGATACTGGGGTATGAGCCCGATCCTAAATGGTAATGAATACACATGTGAAGCTTCATTGTTATATGGCTAGTGGAAACTGGGGTATGAGCACGACCCTTAATGATAATGAATACACATGTGAAGCTTCATTGTTATATGGCTAGTGGATACTGAGGTATGAGCCCGATCCTAAATGGTAATGAATACACATGTGAAGCTTCATTGTTATACGGCTAGTGGATACTGGGGTATGAGCACGACCATTAATGATAATGAATACACATGTGAAGCTTCATTGTTATATGGCTAGTGGATACTGGGGTATGAGCCCGATCCTAAATGGTAATGAATACACATGTGAAGCTTCATTGTTATATGGCTAGTGGATACTGAGGTATGAGCACGACCCTTAATGATAATGAATACATATGTGAAGTTTCATTGTTATATGGCTAGTGGATACTGGGGTATGAGCCCGATCCTCAATGGTAATGAATATATATGTGAAGCTTCATTGTTATATGGCTAGTGGATACTGGGGTATGAGCCCGATCCAAAATGGTAATGAATACATATGTGAAGCTTCATTGTTATATGGCTAGTGGATACTGGGGTATGAGCCCGATCCTAAATGGTAATGAATACACATGTGAAGCTTCATTGTTATATGGCTAGTGGATACTGAGGTATACGCCCGATCCTAAATGGTAATGAATACACATGTGAAGCTTCATTGTTATATGGCTAGTGGATACTGCGGTATGAGCCCGATCCTAAATGGTAATGAATACACATGTGAAGCTTCATTGTTATATGGCTAGTGGATACTGAGGTATGAGCACGACCCTTAATGATAATGAATACATATGTGAAGCTTCATTGTTATATGGTTAGTGGATACTGGGGTATGAGCCCGATCCTAAATGGTAATGAATACATATGTGAAGCTTCATTGTTATATTGCTAGTGGATACTGGGGTATGAGCCCGATCCTAAATGGTAATGAATACACATGTGAAGCTTCATTGTTATATGGCTAGTGGATACTGGGGTATGAGCCCGATCCTAAATGGTAATGAATACATATGTGAAGCTTCATTGTTATATGGCTAGTGGATAATGAGGTATGAGCACGACCCTTAATGATAATGAATACACATGTGAAGTTGCATTGTTATATGGCTAGTGGATACTGGGGTATGAGCACGATCCTAAATGATAATGAATACACATGTGAAGCTTCATTGTTATATGGCTTGTGGATAGTGAGGTATGAGCCCGATCCTAAATGGTAATGAATACACATGTGAAGCTTCATTGTTATATGGCTAGTGGATACTGAGATATGAGCACGACCCTTAATGATAATGAATACATATGTAAAGCTTCATTGTTATACGGCTAGTGGATACTGGGGTATGAGCCCGAGCCTAAATGGTAATGAATACACATGTGAAGCTTCATTGTTATATGGCTAGTGGATACTGGGGTATGAGTCCGATCCAAAATGGTAATGAATACATATGTGAAGCTTCATTGTTATATGGCTAGTGGATACTGAGGTATGAGCACGACCCTTAATGATAATGAATACATATGTGAAGCTTCATTGTTATATGGCTAGTGGATACTGGGGTATGAGCCCGATCCTAAATGGTAATGAATACATATGTGAAGTTTCATTGTTATATGGCTAGTGGATACTGAGGTATGAGCACGACCCTTAATGATAATGAATACACATGTGAAGTTGCATTGTTATATGGCTAGTGGATACTGGGGTATGAGCCCGATCCTAAATGGTAATGAATACATATGTGAAGCTTCATTGTTATATGGCTAGTGGATACTGAGGTATGAGCACGACCCTTAATGATAATGAATACATATGTGAAGCTTCATTGTTATATGGCTAGTGGATACTGGGGTATGAGCCCGATCCTAAATGGTAATGAATACACATGTGAAGCTTCATTGTTATATGGCTAGTGGATACTGAGGTATGAGCACGACCCTTAATGATAATGAATACATATGTGAAGCTTCATTGTTATATGGCTAGTGGATACTGGGGTATGAGCCCGATCCTAAATGGTAATGAATACACATGTGAAGCTTCATTGTTATATGGCTAGTGGATACTGAGGTATGAGCACGACCCTTAATGATAATGAATACACATGTGAAGCTTCATTGTTATATGGCTAGTGAATACTGGGGTATGAGCCCGATCCTAAATGGTAATGAATACAAATGTGAAGCTTCATTGTTATATGGCTAGTGGATAATGAGGTATGAGCACGACCCTTAATGATAATGAATACACATGTGAAGCTTCATTGTTATATGGCTAGTGGATACTGGGGTATGAGCCCGATCCTAAATGGTAATGAATACACATGTGAAGCTTCATTGTTATATGGCTAGTGGATACTGAGGTATGAGCACGACCCTTAATGATAATGAATACATATGTGAAGCTTCATTGTTATATGGCTAGTGAATACTGGGGTATGAGCCCGATCCTAAATGGTAATGAATACACATGTGAAGCTTCATTGTTATATGGCTAGTGGATAATGAGGTTTGAGCACGACCCTTAATGATAATGAATACACATGTGAAGCTTCATTGTTATATGGCTAGTGGATACTGGGGTATGAGCCCGATCCTAAATGGTAATGAATACACATGTGAAGCTTCATTGTTATATGGCTAGTGGATACTGAGGTATGAGCCCGATCCTAAATGGTAATGAATACATATGTGAAGCTTCATTGTTATATGGCTAGTGGATACTGAGGTATGAGCACGACCCTTAATGATAATGAATACATATGTGAAGCTTCATTGTTATATGGTTAGTGGATACTGGGGTATGAGCCCGATCCTAAATGGTAATGAATACATATGTTAAGCTTCATTGTTATATGGCTAGTGGATACTGAGGTATGAGCACGACCCTTAATGATAATGAATACACATGTGAATTTGCATTGTTATATGGCTAGTGGATACTGGGGTATGAGCCCGATCCTAAATGGTAATGAATACATATGTGAAGCTTCATTGTTATATGGCTAGTGGATACTGAGGTATGTGCCCGACCCTTAATGATAATGAATACACATGTGAAGCTTCACTGTTATATGGCTAGTGGATACTGAGGGATGAGCACGATCCTAAATGGTAATGAATACACATGTGAAGTTTCATTGTTATATGGCTAGTGGATACTGAGGTATGAGCACGACCCTTAATGATAATGAATACACATGTGAAGCTTCATTGTTATATGGCTAGTGGATACTGGGGTATGAGCACGACCCTTAATGATAATGAATACACATGTGAAGCTTCATTGTTATATGGCTAGTGGATACTGAGGTATGAGCACGACCCTTAATGATAATGAATACATATGTGAAGCTTCATTGTTATATGGCTAGTGGATACTGGGGTATGAGCCCGATCCTAAATGGTAATGAATACACATGTGAAGCTTCATTGTTATATGGCTAGTGGATACTGGGGTATGAGACCGATCCTAAATGGTAATGAATACACATGTGAAGCTTCATTGTTATATGGCTAGTGGATACTGAGGTATGAGCACGACCCTTAATGATAATGAATACATATGTGAAGCTTCATTGTTATATGGTTAGTGGATACTGGGGTATGAGCCCGATCCTAAATGGTAATGAATACATATGTGAAGCTTCATTGTTATATGGCTAGTGGATACTGAGGTATGAGCACGACCCTTAATGATAATGAATACACATGTGAAGTTGCATTGTTATATGGCTAGTGGATACTGGGGTATGAGCCCGATCCTAAATGGTAATGAATACATATGTGAAGCTTCATTGTTATATGGCTAGTGGATACTGAGGTATGAGCACGACCCTTAATGATAATGAATACATATGTGAAGCTTCATTGTTATATGGCTAGTGGATACTGGGGTATGAGCCCGATCCTAAATGGTAATGAATACACATGTGAAGCTTCATTGTTATATGGCTAGTGGATACTGAGGTATGAGCACGACCCTTAATGATAATGAATACATATGTGAAGCTTCATTGTTATATGGCTAGTGGATACTGGGGTATGAGCCCGATCCTAAATGGTAATGAATACACATGTGAAGCTTCATTGTTATATGGCTAGTGGATACTGAGGTATGAGCACGACCCTTAATGATAATGAATACACATGTGAAGTTGCATTGTTATATGGCTAGTGGATACTGGGGTATGAGCCCGATCCTAAATGGTAATGAATACATATGTGAAGCTTCATTGTTATATGGCTAGTGGATACTGAGGTATGAGCAAGACCCTTAATGATAATGAATACACATGTGAAGCTTCATTGTTATATGGCTAGTGGATACTGGGGTATGAGCCCAATCCTAAATGGTAATGAATACACATGTGAAGCTTCATTGTTATATGGCTAGTGGATACTGAGGTATGAGCACGACCCTTAATGATAATGAATACATATGTGAAGCTTCATTGTTATATGGCTAGTGGATACTGGGGTATGAGCCCGATCCTAAATGGTAATGAATACAAATGTGAAGCTTCATTGTTATATGGCTAGTGGATACTGAGGTATGAGCACGACCCTTAATGATAATGAATACACATGTGAAGCTTCATTGTTATATGGCTAGTGGATACTGGGGTATGAGCCCGATCCTAAATGGTAATGAATACACATGTGAAGCTTCATTGTGATATGGCTAGTGGATACTGAGGTATGAGCCCGATCCTAAATGGTAATGAATACATATGTGAAGCTTCATTGTTATATGGCTAGTGGATACTGAGGTATGAGCACGACCCTTAATGATAATGAATACATATGTGAAGCTTCATTGTTATATGGTTAGTGGATACTGGGGTATGAGCCCGATCCTAAATGGTAATGAATACATATGTGAAGCTTCATTGTTATATGGCTAGTGGATACTGAGGTATGAGCACGACCCTTAATGATAATGAATACACATGTGAAGTTGCATTGTTATATGGCTAGTGGATACTGGGGTATGAGCCCGATCCTAAATGGTAATGAATACATATGTTAAGCTTCATTGTTATATGGCTAGTGGATACTGAGGTATGAGCACGACCCTTAATGATAATGAATACACATGTGAAGTTGCATTGTTATATGGCTAGTGGATACTGGGGTATGAGCCCGATCCTAAATGGTAATGAATACATATGTGAAGCTTCATTGTTATATGGCTAGTGGATACTGAGGTATGAGCCCGACCCTTAATGATAATGAATACACATGTGAAGCTTCACTGTTATATGGCTAGTGGATACTGAGGGATGAGCCCGATCCTAAATGGTAATGAATACACATGTGAAGCTTCATTGTTATATGGCTAGTGGATACTGAGGTATGAGCACGACCCTTAATGATAATGAATACACATGTGAAGCTTCATTGTTATATGGCTAGTGGATACTGGGGTATGAGCACGACCCTTAATGATAATGAATACACATGTGAAGCTTCATTGTTATATGGCTAGTGGATACTGAGGTATGAGCACGACCCTTAATGATAATGAATACATATGTGAAGCTTCATTGTTATATGGCTAGTGGATACTGGGGTATGAGCCCGATCCTAAATGGTAACGAATACACATGTGAAGCTTCATTGTTATATGGCTAGTGGATACTGGGGTATGAGACCGATCCTAAATGGTAATGAATACACATGTGAAGCTTCATTGTTATATGGCTAGTGGATACTGAGGTATGAGCACGACCCTTAATGATAATGAATACATATGTGAAGCTTCATTGTTATATGGCTAGTGGATACTGGGGTATGAGCCCGATCCTAAATGGTAATGAATACATATGTGAAGCTTCATTGTTATATGGCTAGTGGATACTGAGGTATGAGCACGACCCTTAATGATAATGAATACACATGTGAAGTTGCATTGTTATATGGCTAGTGGATACTGGGGTATGAGCCCGATCCTAAATGGTAATGAATACATATGTGAAGCTTCATTGTTATATGGCTAGTGGATACTGAGGTATGAGCACGACCCTTAATGATAATGAATACACATGTGAAGCTTCATTGTTATATGGCTAGTGGATACTGGGGTATGAGCCCGATCCTAAATGGTAATGAATACACATGTGAAGCTTCATTGTTATATGGCTAGTGGATACTGAGGTATGAGCACGACCCTTAATGATAATGAATACATATGTGAAGCTTCATTGTTATATGGCTAGTGGATACTGGGGTATGAGCCCGATCCTAAATGGTAATGAATACACATGTGAAGCTTCATTGTTATATGGCTAGTGGATACTGAGGTATGAGCACGACCCTTAATGATAATGAATACACATGTGAAGTTGCATTGTTATATGGCTAGTGGATACTGGGGTATGAGCCCGATCCTAAATGGTAATGAATACCTATGTGAAGCTTCATTGTTATATGGCTAGTGGATACTGAGGTATGAGCACGACCCTTAATGATAATGAATACACATGTGAAGCTTCATTGTTATATGGCTAGTGGATACTGGGGTATGAGCCCAATCCTAAATGGTAATGAATACACATGTGAAGCTTCATTGTTATATGGCTAGTGGATACTGAGGTATGAGCACGACCCTTAATGATAATGAATACATATGTGAAGCTTCATTGTTATATGGCTAGTGGATACTGGGGTATGAGCCCGATCCTAAATGGTAATGAATACAAATGTGAAGCTTCATTGTTATATGGCTAGTGGATACTGAGGTATGAGCACGACCCTTAATGATAATGAATACACATGTGAAGCTTCATTGTTATATGGCTAGTGGATACTGGGGTATGAGCCCGATCCTAAATGGTAATGAATACACATGTGAAGCTTCATTGTGATATGGCTAGTGGATACTGAGGTATGAGCCCGATCTTAAATGGTAATGAATACATATGTGAAGCTTCATTGTTATATGGCTAGTGGATACTGAGGTATGAGCACGACCCTTAATGATAATGAATACATATGTGAAGCTTCATTGTTATATGGTTAGTGGATACTGGGGTATGAGCCCGATCCTAAATGGTAATGAATACATATGTGAAGCTTCATTGTTATATGGCTAGTGGATACTGAGGTATGAGCAAGACCCTTAATGATAATGAATACACATGTGAAGCTTCATTGTTATATGGCTAGTGGATACTGAGGGATGAGCCCGATCCTAAATGGTAATGAATACATATGTTAAGCTTCATTGTTATATGGCTAGTGGATACTGGGGTATGAGCCCGATCCTAAATGGTAATGAATACATATGTTAAGCTTCATTGTTATATGGCTAGTGGATACTGAGGTATGAGGCCGATCCTAAATGGTAATGAATACATATGTGAAGCTTCATTGTTATATGGCTAGTGGATACTGGGGTATGAGCCCGATCCTAAATGGTAATGAATACATATGTGAAGCTTCATTGTTATATGGCTAGTGGATACTGAGGGATGAGCCCGATCCTAAATGGTAATGAATACATATGTTAAGCTTCATTGTTATATGGCTAGTGGATACTGGGGTATGAGCCCGATCCTAAATGGTAATGAATACATATGTTAAGCTTCATTGTTATATGGCTAGTGGATACTGAGGTATGAGCACGACCCTTAATGATAATGAATAGACATGTGAAGTTGCATTGTTATATGGCTAGTGGATACTGGGGTATGAGCCCGATCCTAAATGGTAATGAATACATATGTGAAGCTTCATTGTTATATGGCTAGTGGATACTGAGGTATGAGCCCGACCCTTAATGATAATGAATACACATGTGAAGCTTCATTGTTATATGGCTAGTGGATACTGGGTGATGAGCCCGATCCTAAATGGTAATGAATACACATGTGAAGCTTCATTGTTATATGGCTAGTGGATACTGGGGTATGAGCCCGATCCTAAATGGTAATGAATACACATGTGAAGCTTCATTGTTATATGGCTACTGGATACTGAGGTATGAGCACCACCCTTAATGATTATAATATACATGTGAAGCTTCATTGTTATATGGCTAGTGGATACTGGGGTATGAGCCCGATCCTAAATGGTAATGAATACACATGTGAAGCTTCATTGTTATACGGCTAGTGGATACTGGGGTATGAGCACGACCCTTAATGATAATGAATACACATGTGAAGCTTCATTGTTATATGGCTAGTGGATACTGGGGTATGAGCCCGATCCTAAATGGTAATGAATACACATGTGAAGCTTCATTGTTATATGGCTAGTGGATACTGAGGTATGAGCACGACCCTTAATGATAATGAATACATATGTGAAGCTTCATTGTTATATGGCTAGTGGATACTGGGGTATGAGCCCGATCGAAAATGGTAATGAATATATATGTGAAGCTTCATTGTTATATGGCTAGTGGATACTGGGGTATGAGCCCGATCCAAAATGGTAATGAATACATATGTGAAGCTTCATTGTTATATGGCTAGTGGATACTGCGGTATGAGCCCGATCTTAAATGGTAATGAATACACATGTGAAGCTTCATTGTTATATGGCTAGTGGATACTGACGTATACGCCCGATCCTAAATGGTAATGAATACACATGTGAAGCTTCATTGTTATATGGCTAGTGGATACTGCGGTATGAGCCCGATCCTAAATGGTAATGAATACACATGTGAAGCTTCATTGTTATATGGCTAGTGGATACTGGGGTATGAGCACGACCCTTAATGATAATGAATACATATGTGAAGCTTCATTGTTATATGGCTAGTGGATACTGGGGTATGAGCCCGATCCTAAATGGTAATGAATACACATGTGAAGCTTCATTGTTATATGGCTAGTGGATACTGAGGTATGAGCACGACCCTTAATGATAATGAATACATATGTGAAGCTTCATTGTTATATGGTTAGTGGATACTGGGGTATGAGCCCGATCCTAAATGGTAATGAATACATATGTGAAGCTTCATTGTTATATGGCTAGTGGATACTGGGGTATGAGCCCAATCCTAAATGGTAATGAATACACATGTGAAGCTTCATTGTTATATGGCTAGTGGATACTGAGGTATTAGCACGACCCTTAATGATAATGAATACACATGTGAAGCTTCATTGTTATATGGCTAGTGGATACTGGGGTATGAGCCCGATCCTAAATGGTAATGAATACATATGTGAAGCTTCATTGTTATATGGCTAGTGGATACTGAGGTATGAGCACGACCCTTAATGATAATGAATACACATGTGAAGTTGCATTGTTATATGGCTAGTGGATACTGGGGTATGAGCACGATCCTAAATGATGATGAATACACATGTGAAGCTTCATTGGTATATGACTTGTGGATACTGAGGTATGAGCCCGATCCTAAATGGTAATGAATACATATGTGAAGCTTCATTGTTATATGGCTAGTGGATACTGAGGTATGAGCACGACCCTTAATGATAATGAATACACATGTGAAGCTTCATTGTTATATGGCTAGTGGATACTGCGGTATGAGCCCGATCCTAAATGGTAATGAATACACATGTGAAGCTTCATTGTTATATGGCTAGTGGATACTGAGGTATGAGCACGACCCTTAATGATAATGAATACATATGTAAAGCTTCATTGTTATACGGCTAGTGAATACTGGGGTATGAGCCCGATCCTAAATGGTAATGAATACACATGTGAAGCTTCATTGTTATACGGCTAGTGGATACTGAGGTATGAGCACGACCCTAAATGGTAATGAATACACATGTGAAGCTTCATTGTTATATGGCTAGTGGATACTGGGGTATGAGCACGACCCTTAATGATAATGAATACATATGTAAAGCTTCATTGTTATATGGCTAGTGGATACTGGGGTATGAGCACGACCCTTAATGATAATGAATACACATGTGAAGCTTCATTGTTATATGGCTAGTGGATACTGGGGTATGAGCCCGATCCTAAATGGTAATGAATACACATGTGAAGCTTCATTGTTATATGGCTAGTGGATACTGAGGTATGAGCCCGATCCTAAATGGTAATGAATACACATGTGAAGCTTCATTGTTATATGGCTAGTGGATACTGAGGTATGAGCACGACCCTTAATGATAATGAATACACATGTGAAGCTTCATTGTTATATGGCTAGTGGATACTGGGGTATGAGCCCGATCCTAAATGGTAATGAATACACATGTGAAGCTTCATTGTTATATGGCTAGTGGATACTGGGGTATGAGCCCGATCCTAAATGGTAATGAATACACATGTGAAGCTTCATTGTTATATGGCTAGTGGATACTGAGGTATGAGCACGACCCTTAATGATAATGAATACATATGTGAAGCTTCATTGTTATATGGCTAGTGGATACTGGGGTATGAGCCCGATCCTAAATGGTAATGAATACATATGTGAAGCTTCATTGTTATATGGCTAGTGGATACTGAGGTATGAGCACGACCCTTAATGATAATGAATACACATGTGAAGTTGCATTGTAATATGGCTAGTGGATACTGGGGTATGAGCCCGATCTTAAATGGTAATGAATACATATGTGAAGCTTCATTGTTATATGGCTAGTGGATACTGAGGTATGAGCACGACCCTTAATGATAATGAATACATATGTGAAGCTTCATTGTTATATGGCTAGTGAATACTGGGGTATGAGCACGATCCTAAATGGTAATGAATACACATGTGAAGCTTCATTGTTATATGGCTAGTGGATACTGAGGTATGAGCACGACCCTTAATGATAATGAATACATATGTGAAGCTTCATTGTTATATGGCTAGTGGATACTGGGGTATGAGCCCGATCCTATATGGTAATGAATACACATGTGAAGCTTCATTGTTATATGGCTAGTGGATACTGAGGTATGAGCACGACCCTTAATGATAATGAATACATATGTGAAGCTTCATTGTTATATGGCTAGTGGATACTGGGGTATGAGCCCGATCCTAAATGGTAATGAATACATATGTGAAGCTTCATTGTTATATGGCTAGTGGATACTGAGGTATGAGCACGACCCTTAATGATAATGAATAAACATGTGAAGTTGCATTGTTATATGGCTAGTGGATACTGGGGTATGAGCCCGATCCTAAATGGTAATGAATACATATGTGAAGCTTCATTGTTATATGGCTAGTGGATACTGAGGTATGAGCACGACCCTTAATGATAATGAATACACATGTGAAGCTTCATTGTTATATGGCTAGTGGATACTGGGGTTTGAGCCCGATCCTAAATGGTAATGAATACACATGTGAAGCTTCATTGTTATATGGCTAGTGGATACTTAGGTATGAGCCCGATCCTAAATGATAATGAATACATATGTGAAGCTTCATTGTTATATGGCTAGTGGATACTGAGGTATGAGCACGACCCTTAATGATAATGAATACATATGTGAAGCTTCATTGTTATATGGTTAGTGGATACTGGGGTATGAGCCCGATCCTAAATGGTAATGAATACATATGTGAAGCTTCATTGTTATATGGCTAGTGGATACTGGGGTATGAGCCCGATCCTAAATGGTAATGAATACATATGTTAAGCTTCATTGTTATATGGCTAGTGGATACTGAGGTATGAGCACGACCCTTAATGATAATGAATACACATGTGAAGTTGCATTGTTATATGGCTAGTGGATACTGGGGTATGAGCCCGATCCTAAATGGTAATGAATACATATGTGAAGCTTCATTGTTATATGGCTAGTGGATACTGAGGTATGAGCCCGACCCTTAATGATAATGAATACACATATGAAGCTTCACTGTTATATGACTAGTGGATACTGAGGGATGAGCACGATCCTAAATGGTAATGAATACACATGTGAAGTTTCATTGTTATATGGCTAGTGGATACTGAGGTATGAGCACGACCCTTAATGATAATGAATACACATGTGAAGCTTCATTGTTATATGGCTAGTGGATACTGGGGTATGAGCACGACCCTTAATGATAATGAATACACATGTGAAGTTTCATTGTTATATGGCTAGTGGATACTGAGGTATGAGCATGGCCTTTAATGGTAATGAATACATATGTGAAGTTTCATTGTTATAAGGCTAGTGGTATGAGTACGACCCTTAATGATAATGAATACAGATGTGAAGTTGCATTGTTATACGGCTAGTCGATACTGGGGTATGAGCCCGACCCTTAATGGTAATGAATACACATGTGAAGTTCCATTGTTATACGGCTAGTGGATACTGAGATATGAGTATGACCCTTAATGGTAATGAATATACATGTAAAGTTTCATTGTTATATGGCTAGTGGTTACTGTGGTATGAGCACGACCCTTAATGGCAATGAATAAACATGTGAAGTTTCATTGTTATATTGCTAGTGGATACTGGGGTATGAGCACGACCCTTAATGGCAATGAATAAACATGTGAAGTTTCAGTGTTATGTGGCTAGTGGATACTGGGGTATGAACACGACCCTTAATGGCAATGAATACAAATGTGAAGTTTCAGTGTGATATGGCTAGTGGATACTTGGGTATGAGCACGACCCTTAATGGCAATGAATACACATGTGAAGTTTCAGTGTTATATGGCTAGTGGATACTGGGGTATGAGCACGACCCTTAATGGCAATGAATAAACATGTGAAGTTTCAGTGTTATGTGGCTTGTGGATACTGGGGTATGAACACGACCCTTAATGGCAATGAATACAAATGTGAAGTTTCAGTGTGATATGGCTAGTGGATACTTGGGTATGAGCACGACCCTTAATGGCAATGAATACACATGTGAAGTTTCAGTGTTATATGGCTAGTGGATACTGGGGTATGAGCACGACCCTTAATGGCAATGAATACACATGTGAAGTTTCAGTGTTATATGGCTAGTGGATACTGGGGTATGAGCACGACCCGTAATGGTAATGAATACACATGTGAAGTTTCATTGTTATAACGGTAGCGGATACTGGGGTATGAGCACGACCCTTAATGGCAATGAATACACATGTGAAGTTTCAGTGTTATATGGCTAGTGGATACTGGGGTATGAGCACGACCCTTAATGGCAATGAATAAACATGTGAAGTTCCATTGTTATACGACTAGTGGTTACTGGGGTATGAGCACAACCCTTAATGGTAATGAATACACATGTGAAGTTCCATTGTTATACGACTAGTGGTTACTGGGGTATGAGCCTGACCCTTAATTGTATTGAATGCACATGTGAAGTTTCAGTGTTATATGGCAAGATAAGTACGACCCTTAATGGTAATGAATACACATATGTAGTTTATTGTAATATGGCTAGTTGATACTGAGAATTGAGTACGACCCTTAATGGTAATGAATACCATGTGAAATTTCAGTGTTATATGGCTAGTGGATACTGAGAAATATGAGTACGGCCCTTAATGGTAATGAATACCATGTGAAATTTCAGTGTTATATGGCTAGTGGATACTGAGAAATGAGTACGTCTCTCAATGGTAATGAATACATATGCGAAGTTTCATTGTAACATGGCTAATGGTTACTGGAGTATGAGCACGACCCTTAATGGTAATGAATACACATGTGAAGTTTCAGTGTTATATGGCTAGTGGATACTGGGATATGAGTACGACCCTAAATGGTAATGAATACACATGCAAAGTTTCATTGTAACATGGCTAATGGTTACTGGAGTATGAGCACGACCCTTAATAGTAATGAATACACATGTGAAGTTTCATTGTTATATGGCTAGTGGATACTGTGAAATGAGCACGACCCTTAATGGTAATGTATGCCATGTGAAGTTTCATTGTGATACTGGGGTATGAAGATGACCGTTTATGGTAATGAATACACACGTGAAGTTTTATTGTTATATGGCTAGTGGATACTGCGGTATGAGCACGACTCTTATGGTAGGAGCACGACCCTTAATGGTAATGAATACACATATGCAGTTCCATTGTTATATGGCTTGTGGTTACTGGGATATGAGCACAACTCTTAATGATAATGAATACACATGTGAAGATTCATTAAGGGTAATGAATACACATGTGAAGTTTCATTGTTATATGGCTAGTGGTTACTGAGGTATGAGCACAATCCTAAATGGTAATGAATACACATGTGAAGTTTCATTAAGAGTAATGAATACACATATGAAGTTCCATTGTTATATGGGTAGTTGTTACTTGGGTATGAGCACGACCATTAATAGTAATGAATACACATGTGAAGTTTCATTGTTGGTTCCTTGAGTACCATTTATGGTAGTGAACGCTCACATGAAGTTTCATTGATGTATGTGTTGTGGTTATCGAGATATGAACACACGTAATAACTTTAACCATAAGTATAAAATGAGCCATAATTCTGCTGAAAATCAAGATGGAGTTATCCCACTTAGCCCATTTGGGCACCCAAACTCCAGTCTCTTCGAAAGTTTATTCAAAAGATTATTATATGCACTCCAGTCCAAATAAGTCAATTTTATTATTAATGATGCAAGCCGTAACTCTTATCGTCTGATTTACTTGTTACAAATCTGATGTTGTGGTTGTTTAAGTACTGTTTAAGTTTGGTTCAAATTCAAGTTTAAATTTGGTGCAAACTGCAGATGTTAGTGTGCTCACCAGCTGCACTTGCAGCAGCTATTGGATGGAAGATGGACATATGGAAGACGGACACAGGGCAATTAGAATAGATCAGAATGAACAATGCAAAGAGTTGAGCTAAAATGTACCAGAAAACATAGATCACATTTTGTTCATTATCAGCATATATATATCAAAGTTGAATGGTTAAATCAAAAATACATTCAACATCTGTTTATTTGAAATAATATTTCTATAATAGTCAAGTTTGATTAAATTCATTACACACATCTAAACTTAAATAACATATATAAGCGCAGTATCAAGTACTTATAAAATATTTATAAAAAAACAAAAAATCCAAAAAAAAAAAAAAAAAATCATTTACATCAAATACTATAATTAGTAACAGCACAAATTCATGTATTATCATTACAGACTCAACTAAGATTTAGGTTGTTAGATACTTGCATAATAGGTACTGCATATGGCACACAGGCATGTAGTAGTAATTACAAGTATACACATATGATACACATGCACGTAGTAGTAATTACAAGTATACACATATGACATACATATACGCAGTGGTAATTACAAGTATACACATGACACACATGCACGTAGTAGTCATTACAAGTATACACATATGATACAAATGGACGTAGTAGCAATTACAAGTATACACATATAATACACATGCACGTAGTAGTCATTACAAGTATACACATATGACACACATGCACGTAGTAGTAATTACAAGTATTCACATATGACACACATGCACGTAGTAGCAATTACAAGTATACACATATGACACACATGCATGTAGTAGTCATCAAAAGTATACACATATGACACACATGCACGTAGTAGTAATTACAAGTATACACATATGACACACATGCACGTAGTAGTAACTACAAGTATACACATATGACACACATGCACGCAGTAGTAATTACAAGTATACACACATGACACACATGCACGTAATAGTAATTACAAGTAAACACACATGCATGTAGTAGTAATTACAAGTAGATACGCATGACACATGCACGTAGTAGTCATTACAAGTATACACATATGACACATGCACGTAGTAGTCATTACAAGTATACACACATGACACACATGCACGTTGTAGTAATTACAAGTATACACATATGACACACATGCATGTAGTAGTAATTACAAGTATACAAATATTACAGACAAACACTTAGAAGTAATTACAAGTATACACATATGACACACATGTACGTAGTAGTTATTACAAGAATACACGTATGACACAGATGCACGTAGTAGTAATTACAAGAATACACGTATGACACAGATGCACGCAATAGTTATTACAAGTATATAAACATGACACAAATACACGTAGTAGCAATTACAAGTATACACACATGCACGTAGTAGCAATTACAAGTATACACGTATGGCACACATGCACGTAGTAGTAATTACAAGAATACACGTATGACACAGATGCACGTAGTAGTAATTACAAGAATACACGTACGACACAGATGCACGGAATAGTTATTACAAGTATACACACGTGACACACATGCACGTTGTAGTAATTACATGTATACACATATGACACACATGCACGTAGTAGTAATTACAAGAATACACGTATGACACAGATGCACGTAGTAGCAATAACATAGATGCACGTAGTAGTAATTACAAGAATACACGTATGACACAGATGCACGTAGTAGTAATTACAAGAATACACGTATGACACAGATGCACGTAGTAGTAATTACAAGAATAAAAGTATGACATAGATGCACGTAGTAGTAATTACAAGAATACACGTATGACACAGATGCACGTAGTGGTTTTTACAAGAATACACGTATGACACACATGCACATAGTAGTAATTACAAGAATACACGTATGACACAGATGCACGTAGTAGTAATTACAAGAATACGCGTATGACACAGATGCACGTAGTAGTAATTACAAGAATACACGTATGACACAGATGAACGTAGTAGTAATTAAAAGAATACACATATGACACAGATGCATGTAGTAGTAATTACAAGAATACATGTATGACACAGATGCACGTAGTAGCAATGACATAGATGCACGTAGTAGTAATTACAAGAATACACGTAAGACACAGATGCATGTAGTAGTAATTACAAGAATACACGTATGACACAGTTGCACGTAGTAGCAATGACATAGATGCACGTAGTAGTAATTACAAGAGTACACGTATGACACAGATGCACGTAGTAGTAATTATAAGAATACACGTATGACACAGATGCACGTAATAGTCATTTCAAGTATACACACATGCACGTAGTAGTAATTACAAGTATACACATATGACACATGCACGTAGTAGTAATTACAATACACGTATGACACAGATGCACGTAATAGTCATTAAAAGTATACACACATGACACACATGCACGTAGTAACAATTACAAGAATACACGTATGACACAGATGCACGTAGTAGTAATTACAAAAATACATGTATGACACAGATGCACGTAGTTGTCATTACAAGTATACACACATGCACGTAGTAGTTATTAGAAGTATACATACATGCACGTAGTAGTTATTACAAGTATACACATATGACAGACAAACACGTAGTAGTAATTCCAAGTATACACATATGACACACATGCACGTAGTAGCAATTACAAAAATACACGTATGACACAGATGCACGTAGTAGTAATTACAAGAATACACGTATGACACAGATGCACGTAGTAGCAATTACAAGTATACACGTATGACACACATGCAAGTAGTAGTAATTACAAGTATACACGTATGACACAGATGCACGTAGTAATTACAAGAATATACATATGACACAGATGCACGTAATAGTCATTTCAAGTATACACATATGACACACATGCACGTAGTAGCAATAACAAGAATACACGTATGACACAGATGCACGTAGTAGTAATTACAAGTATACATATATGACACACATGCACGTAGTAGTAATTACAAGAATACATGTATGACACAGATGCACGTTGTAGCAATTACAAGAATACACGTATGACACAGATGCACGTAATAGTCATTAAAAGTATACACACATGACCCACATGCACGTAGTAGTAATTACAAGTATACACGTATGACACAGATGCACGTAGTTGTACTTACAAGTATACATTCATGCATGTAGTAGTAATTACAAGTATACACACATGCACGTAGTAGTATTTACAAGTATACACATATGACAGACAAACACGTAGTAGTTATTCCAAGTATACACATATGACACACATGCATGTAGTAGTAATTACAAATATACACGTATGACACACATGCACGTAGTAGTAATTACAAGAATACACGTATGACACAGATGCACGTAGTAGCAATGACATAGATGCACGTAGTAGTAATTACAAGAATACACGTATGACACAGATGCACGTAGTAGTAATTACAAGAATACACGTATGACACAGATGCACGTAATAGTCATTTCAAGTATACACACATGCACATAGGAGTAATTACAAGTATACACATATGACACACATGCACGTAGTAGCAATTACAAGAATACACGTATGACACAGATGCACGTAGTAGTATTTACAAGTATACACATATGACACACATGCACGTAGTAGTAATTACAAGAATACACGTATGACACAGATGCACGTAATAGTCATTAAAAGTATACACACCAAACACACATGCACGTAGTAGTAATTACAAGAATACACGTACGACACAGATGCACATAGTAGTAATTACAAGAATACACGTATGACACAGATGCACGTAGTTGTCATTACAAGTATACACACATGCACTTAGTAGTAATTACAAGTATACACATATGACTGACAAACACGTAGTAGTAATTACAAGTATACACATATGACACACATGCATGTAGTAGTAATTACAAATATACACATATGACACACATGCATGTAGTAGTAATTACAAATATACACATATGACACATATACATGTAGTAGCAATTCCAAGTATACACATATGATACACACATGCATAACAGATCAATTATACTGATATTCCTCACACATATACAACACAGTTTTTAAAGTGATTCATTTTAAAACGAGAAGTAATGAGTCCCAGATGAATTGCAATGGGTCGCTGGTCAGTTAGCAAAATTTGAAAAACAAAATCAGGATCAGTTTTGTATTGATAGGTTTGATTTATTAGTGATTACTGATCTGTGTGACCATATGTGAAAAACAGCAAGGACACTAGTGTGTACAGCTGAAAGATATGAACGTCGGACCCCACCCCCTCAACTTTTGCATTTTGGGATTTTATACATGTATATATGTTTATTGAACAAAAGTCCTCAGCTTGCTATATATATTTCAGAGTGACCTTTTTCTTGTTTGGTTAATGGTTACATGTGGCAATTAGCCCAGTAATTGCAAAAACCATAAACAGTGCCGTATTCGAAATTTTGCACAACCTGAAAAACTACACAGTATAAAAACCTGGTATTTCTGATGAAAACAAGAAATGTCACTGTTAAGTGTCGCATGCCCCCCAAATGGTCTGTGAAAAATAACAATATACATGTATGATATAACAGGTAGCGATGTATCCATGAATATCAAGAGTAATGGACTGATGTTTTGGACTAAACATACAATTTAATGGTTTTTTTTACATTAAAGCATGACCTTGACCTTTGTGTAACCTTGATCTTGATATCTGATGTAATGGTCTGGGGTCTAGGTCTTACTTATGACACGTCGTCATGTCATCTTGATAAATTGAGCCAAGTTAAAGACAAAGTCATAGACCAGACACGCAATATCAAACAAATTGAAAGTGTGACCTTGACCTTTGAGGAAAGGTTCTGGGTCTTACATGCGACACTTAATTATGTCATGTTGATCAACTGACCAAAGTGTTTTTAATATTTATCCATAGATGACAAAGTTACAGACCGGACAAGAAATCTCACACACACTGAAAGTATTGTCAAACAAACTCAAGTGTGACCTTGACCTTTGAGGTACGCATGTGGGCCTTACATGTGACACCTTGTAATGTCATGCTGATGAATTGAGCCAGGTGTTTTAGAAATTTATTTATAGGTGACAAAGTTTCAGACCGGACACGAAATCACAATCAGATTGAAGGTGTCATCAAACAAAGTTAAATTGTGACTTTGACCTTTGAAGTGGGATTCTGGGTGTAACGCGCGACACACCGTCATATTATGTTGATCATTTGTAGCTAGTATTAACAATATCCATCTTTGCATGACAAAGTTACAGGCCAGACACGAAATCTGAAAGTGTTGTCAAACAAACTCAAAGTGTGACCTTGACCTTTGAGGTATGGGTCTTACTCGCGACAAGTCGTCATGCTATGCTGATCATTTGTAGCAAGTATTTATAAAATCCATCTATACATGACAAAGTTATTCAACATATCTTGAACAAAGAAAATCAAATTAAAATTATTTATAAATTGTACGGGGAGAATTAAAATCATCACAGTAATAAATATCCCAATAAGTCTTGTACAAAGATTAGATAATTAAAAGGAAACTATATAAATAAACATGATAAAAAGAAAGGTTGATTATCGAATGTAATAAATAAATATGTAAAATAGCAAATATGTATATATTCGTCATATATCATTATTCATCCTTCATATGTCATTCATAAACATCAATTTATTTTTAAGCATCTGTTCATGCTCGCCAAAATGACCAGTTCAAAGTGCGAGAGTAAATAAAAACTTCACCACCACCAAAGTTACAGGTTGGACACGAAATCTCACACAGACTCAGTGTTGTCAAACAAACTCAAATTGTGACCTTGACCTTTGAGGTACGGGTCAGGGTCTTACTCGCGACACATCGTCATGTTATGTTGATCAATTGTAGCAAGTATCATTAAAATTCATCTATACATGACAAAGTTACAGGCCAGAAACGAAATCTCACACAAACTCAAAGAATTGTATAACAAACTCAAATTGTGACCTTGACCTTTGAGGTACGGGTGTGGGTCTTACTCGCGACACGTCGTCATGTTATGTTGATCATTTGTAAAACAAAATCCATCTATGCATGACAAAGTTACAGGCAGGAAACGAAATACTGGACGGAAGGACGGACGGATACTGCAATATCTATATGCCACCCAAAAAAATTTGGGGGAGAGGGGGTCATAAAAATAAGGACTAAAATGTTTTACATGAGCAAACAAACCAGTCCAATCATATTATTTCAATCATTTATGCGATAAATGATCGGGCTATTCCTTCCTTTACCGATGTCTTTCTTTTTGATTTTCAAACTCATTGTCTTGAACAAATTTTCATTTTTGATTGGAAAAGTATATTCACATTTTATCGAGAACAATCTTTGTTTACATGCAGCTGATAGCTGGACTGTGTATATCGATTTACAATTATGCACATAAATCCAGTTGGTGGACAAAGAAATACAGTCAGTTAATAAACCAGTCCAAGGAATATGAAAATAATATTGGAAAAATCCGAATTTTCGTGGCTTTTCTTTGGTCCAGTTTTAGTTTTTTACACCAAGTTTGATTAAAATTCGTTAAACAAAATGGCCAGAATGGCCCTAAATTGCTCACCTGTGGCAAGGGAGACAATGCCAAAGATGGCAATTTTTGCAGGTGCTAGAGTATACATAAATTCATATAATGCATATGTTGTCAATTCAAGTTCCATAACACCAACCATTAATTATCTAATTTGGCCAGTTCAAGAACTTGTTCAAGATATTATTGTGTAAGTTTAATGAAGATCGAATATAAACTGTGAGTTCTAGAGTGCACACAGCATCAAATACACACAATTGTCGCCAATTCAAGGGCCATAATTTGCCAATATTTATCTGATTGGTCAGTTCATGAACTTGTTCAATATATTAATGTTAAATAATAACTGTGTAAGTCTGTCGAAGATTAAATGAAAACTGCAAGTGCTAGAGAGTACACAACATCAACTAACCCATTTTTTGATGATTCAAAGGCCATAACTGTGACAATAGTTATTCGATTTGACCAGTTCAAGAACTTGTCAAAGATAGTATTGTTATATAACTACTATGTACAGTGTGTATGTATGGTGGACATCAAGTGAAAACTGCGAGTACTAGAATGCACACACGGTCAAATAATGCAATGTTTGACAATTTAAGGGCCATAACTTAGACATTAATTACCTGATTTGGCCAGTTCAATTATTGTTATATAACAATTGTGTAAGTTTGGTGAGAATCAAATGAAAAATGCTGGTGCTTGAGTGTGCACAAAGATAAATAGTGCAGTTTTTAACAATTCAAGGGCTATTACTCTGACATTAATACCGTGAAATCTTTTTCATTGGTATTAATTTTCTTTGTTTTTTGGCTCAAGGACATATTTATAAAAAAAATTGTTTTAGTGCAATCTTTGAATTCGAGTATGCTATTTCTATTACATAACATGATTTAATCACTGAATTGTACCAGTATTAAGTCACTGCCTGTACCTACACACGCAGTAATAAATGCTCTTCGTAACATGGGGTAATTGTGAAGAGAGGTGTCAATTAATCAGCGCTTTGGTGTCAAATTGTTATGAAAACAACAATTGGAGAGGACGTGTCATAAGTTGAAAGTATAAGTAGATCGAGACCAACACAAACTCACTTGTTAGAAATATTTATTCCTCGTCAACAAAAATAAATAAAAACAGCACTTTTTTTTTTACCCACAGAGCATAAAATTTAATTGTGATATATACCACCATGCATAAAATTTTAATTTGATAAAATACTACCATGCATAAAATAAAAAAAAAAAGAGGCTAAAATCCCCTTTCTAATGTGTTCTTATTGTAACACTTGCAAAATTACTAGTCTGAATGGTTGCCTACTTTCTTTGAAGTACACTGACGTTACACTTTTGATCTAATGCCGATTGTTGCAAGTGATTACGTTACAATTTACCACAGGTCGAGAATAAATAAAGGGGCACTACAGATAACAAACGAAAAAAACAACAACATAATAATAATAATAATTAAAGCTTAGTGTCTGTTTGTAACTAGTTGTCTTCTAAAATGTTTATTTTCAGTATACTAATTTCTTTAAAAAAAGATTGATACATTCCGTAAAGAGAGTTATGTTTATAACTACACATGCCTAAATTTATGTACAGAATGAACACGCTGTCCCTTTCATTAACACCTTGTGCCAATGTCCGATTACGTCACGCTGACAGTGAAACAAACATTATTATGACACATGTTATTTACTCCCTACTATCGCTAAAGGTTTAATCCAATTTGACCTCATTTCGGAATCTGGTTATCGAAAGAAAGAAACTTTTATTTGCAATTCAATAGGCCATAGGCCTGTGTGAACATATACAAAACAGGAATAAATTTACATACATGACGTAACACATACTGTATCTTATATTATAAAAAAATGTAAAGAAAAAAGAGAAAATATAACGTATGCATAACGCAATGTGCATACATATATACATACATAAAACATATATACCAGATACATGTTACTCAATTGGTTTTATTTAATGAGGTTACATTTAATCAAATCCATACATCAAAAATTTGTGGAAAATCAAACACAGAAAATAGAGAAATACTGTCATGTATTCTTGTTACGGAGAAAGTACATGTATGATGTTAATACACAAGTAAGTATACTTTATAATTATTAGAATATATAATTATTATTTTTTTAAGCCACAATCAACATGTTTACAAGCACTTTTTTTTTTTTAGTCAGATCATTGAAAAATATAAATTTATTTCATGTGATTTAAAATGAACTTGCTTAACATTTGACAAACAGCACAGATACACATACAATTATAGCAATGCTGCCGTTTAGTTGCGGCGTTTTTGCAGAATTAAATAGTATACACGTTTGTATACAGTGCCCAAGATAATTATATTGGTATGGGGGTAATTTACCCCCCAGTTCTGAAATATTGGGTGTAGTTTACCCCCATTATTAAAGCTTGGGGGTAAATTGGCATAATCTTAAATTTGAGGGGGTACAGTATTGATAACAACATAGAATATACACACATTTAATGTTGTTTGTATGCCAACTTGGGCTACTGAAAGATCAGTTTTACTTATTAAACCCTTCTTTGATGGCTTTTAACCAGTACTAAAGCTCACACCACAACATTCCCAAATAAATCGGATGTGAGAGATGAATAACAATGGGACACAATGTATTATGTCAATCATCACAGAGTGGGGGCTTGGCAGTTGCCAAAGGAGTCAGACACTCCAAATTAATACTGTGGCAAAACGAGTGTCGAATACAGGGATGGGACATATTAAAAATGTCACTTCAAAGTCAAATTTCGAGAAGTATAACAATTCTTCTTCTTCCAGTTAACCGACCAACTTCAATAAAATCTGAACATTATTTTTTCAACTTTGAGAAATGTATTTAAAATTGTATCCTGCAGTCAAATTTAATTACCTATCAAGGGCCGATTTCTGAATATTCTGGGCACCAACATTTGCCCAAACACTCGAGCCCTTGTGCTTTGTAAAGTTTGTACATACTGCACATCTAAAGATTGTTGAACCATCGGCAGTTTCAATTTTTAGCCAAGGGAAAGAGACTCGCCATGCCTCCACCGTTCCTTTCGTGCAAGAAGCGTGTGCCTTTTTGCCTTTGACGACTGTACTTATAATATCATCTATAATTGGTTTAACAATATATTTTGTAGGGATATTGGTACTTTGTATTGGTTCTTTAAAGAAAAGAAACTTTCAAGTGTCTTCAGGACTCACACCACTATTATCTCCCTTGAGTACTCCGGACAGATGAAGGAGGTAGAAATAAAACTTTAGTTCTCCTTTTCTTCTTTTTTCAGGGCTTTGTACTGCAATGGTTTGTTTTTTGCTAGCATGAGTTAAATGGTCAGTATTTTAGAAATCACCACTGAAAATTTGATGCTGATACCAGCTTTCTGGACAATTCTGTGTCATTTCAGAATTGTTGGTTCAACCGCATCTAGGGCGAATAGTTGACATATTTTTACTCTGGAAATTGATAGGTCTCACAAAAGCATTGAATTTAAAAAAAAAAAACCTGGTCAAGGTACACTTTTTTTCCTTTATAATTGTATATCTTGAACCAGTGAAGAATTTGAGCCCAGACACGTGCTGCAGAATTTAATTTTTCACTCTGTTTTGGACATAAATGTTACAATGGAGCCCTATGGGAAATGTAATAGTGGTGTGAGACGTTCTGCTGTTTTGACATTTTTTTTCATGATCCTAAAAGCGCTTGATTTTCCACATGCATTATGTTCGTCAAGCTTTTAAGTGAAAAGTAGACTGGGTTACTGTGCAATTATAATTGAATAACAGTGTACTTGCGATTAAAAAAATCATTCGTTGCAAACCAGTTGTCGTTTCACGGAAGTTACGCTGGTTGTTTTCATCCTTTGCGTATATCTAAAATAACGTGCGTTTTGCCTACACATTGAAAATAATTATCATGTGTAAATTAGCTTAGTTGTAGCGTAAATGACGCAAAAACGCATCTTATCTCGTGCACTGTGTATATTCATCTCCGTAGTGGAATATTTGTTAGCGTACCCGATACGTCAAATATTGATATATATAATTCGTGAAATTTTCTTGAGGAAATAACGTTGTGAGACGGCATCTTGGCATAAATATAATAAAGTAGGCAGGGTTACTGCCTGCTACGAGTGTATTACAACATCTGATTAGCTCGTACATTTCCGTGTTAATAATTTATTCACGACCAAGAATATTTCGGGAAGTCCGAAGGTAGATAATTATACTTTGTTTCAAACAAACAAATTAAATCATTGTTGTCGGGTGATGTAATTATATTATGGCGGTCTTAACAAAAAAGGTCAATCAGTTTGAGATGAAAAAGTTAATTGAAGACAATCCCTAATATAAACAACACCAGTGTATCGAGTGTCCAACTGTGCAGTCGCGTAAAACGTTACACTTGGTCCTGATGTCTGGAGGTTGTGTATTTTAATCGTTACAACACGCGTGTCAGTGGCAAACATGTAGGTCAAATCAAGGTAAATTTAAAAGACCTGCTGTTTCTGCTGCGATAAAGATAAGACGCTCACCGAAATCGTGACGCTGCGGGATATTGACTTTGGAAATCTAGGCGCTGTGGTACATTGGGAAGGACAATTTTATGTTTTTGTATACGATGGTAGGAAATATCTGGGCAGAAAATGTATAACATTTCGAGAAGAAAAACGGACTTGAAGAAAAAATTCAGTTCAGAGACGAAGTACCGGCAAGGTATAAAATTTTAATAAACTTTTACCCCACAAGGCATCTTTTTTTTTTATGAAAACACCAACCAGGCAGAAAATTTTAATTAAACTGCCGTCCGACCCCCCCATACATTTAATTCTGGAAAAACCCTTATAATTAATATGTCATTTTGTAAAAAGTCCAAGAAAATGAAGGAAATGCAACTTAATAAAGTCAATAAGGACCTGCAACTTAAGTTAACAGATGTTTACAAGAAGTCAAAGTAAGCTCGGAACTTGGTATGGTTTGTAAGCTCCTGGGCTTCAACAGTAAGCTCTGTCTCCCCAAACATCATCTTCACTTCAACTCGAATCTTTTCCTCTGAATCTGGAAGATTGACAATAACTTTGCCCAAATATTCGGTATCTTCCTCGTCGACAAACATTGGTTCATGTTTCGGTGAAGCAAAAATCTTCAGCAGCATTTCCCTCTGACTTGCCTTTAATGTGACATGCTTCCCTGATCTTGCTTCGCCAACGCGGATAGTGTCTCCCTCCTGAATGTATTTCTTAAAAACATCGCGACATCGATCTATTCCACCGACACCAACACGGTGATCTTCTGGATGAATTGACGGGTCGAAGGGCGGTGATATATTTATTCCATACGTGTATTTAGCTACACGGGAAGTGATTGAAACTGGACGATGACCGAATATCACAGCTCCTTTCAGGACTGCCAAACCAGCCTCCTCTGGAATGATAATTTTGCCTTTTGGCAATGCTTTCATGATTGCATCTTGAATCATTGAAGACTCAGAAAAGCCACCTACCATTAAAAATATGTTTGTCCCTTTCACTTCCTGAGTTGACAACAGTTTTTTTACATGACATGTTATTTCATCACAACATGTTTTAAATAGACCCTTAAAGATGTCCGCATTAATTCTCATTTTATCACTCACCCATGTTATTTTTCCATGAAATGGTGTATTTTCAAGAGCATCTTTAATCGTCTCTCCCATTTCGTTTTCGTAAGTGTTTGTGATTGACACCGGTACTTTTATAGTAACTTTTCCAGTTGACGTTGGCGTTATAGTGCGTTTTTTTGTTTCAAGTTCTCTTTGCAAGTCAAGGTGATCAGCTTTGTTTCCGTCACAGAATTTCTTAAATACAGGTGCACCGACTATTTTAATAAGAAGTTGGTTAAATTCTTCGTCTACTTTTGTACCGCCCCAAGGTCCACCTGAAGGTTTGTGAAGCTCCTTGAGACCACCATCTGCTTGTCTTTCATGGACAGTTATGTCAGCTGTGCCACCTGTAAAAAATATATTTGAACATTTATACAATCGAACTTTGAAGCAGTGTTTTCTTCCACGGCTAACAAAGTCAAAGTTGACAATTGTTATTGATTCAACTATACAGGTAACAAGAGGTGCAAGACAGCCTGAGGTTGCTCTTCTGGCTCGTAGTGCCCATAGAACTTTTTGATATTTCACAATATTTATCCTCTTTGGGGGTCGTCTTAACAACTTAGATAGATAGATAAATGCCACCACCACACCCATACTGAACAAAAAGTTAATTGCTATGAAAAGGAAATACTTTAAATTCCCACACCATTCATCTGTGAAAAAATATATAGTCCCAGTATAGAACCTTTATACAACCCAGCCACTTGATTTGTCAGAACTTAAATCACCCACCCTTAGGGAATGTTTATGAGCAGAAATGCTTTAGAATTTAAATAGAAGTTTTGTGCACATGGATGCGAAAATGAAAAAATTCAGTTTTCCCTATAATATTCCTTGTAAAAGATTAAGTCACCTTGCAGGGCCCCAATATATCCAAGCCCCTTGACTTGCAGAATCTTAAATCCATTGCTGATGTAAGGATAATTTACATCATATATGAACATGTGTGACAGAAAGGTTTTTGAGAGGAAGATTTATGAATATTCCCAATTTTAACCATATAGCCCCTGTATCAGAATGAACCGATAAAGGAAAAAAATCAGTGAAGTCTCTTTCTTTCATTCTCTTCCATAAATATTTTTTATTACTTGAACTATTCTAAATAAACTATTGTGTAATGTTTTCTTATTTTATGCATATTTTGCCAAACTGAAATTAGTACGGAACAATATGATAAAGTCCATAATTGAAAGTAAAATAACTGTCACGGAAGCAGATTCACACAAGCTTCAAAAACTTTTTTCTGTATCCTTTCCACATAATGTGTTAGATGTATGACTTTATTGCTTCATTGTTAAATGTATTCTAAATATGTGTACTTATGTGAATAAAATATTGTTTAAACTTAAATGGTTAAAATTGAACATTGTCATAAATCTTATTCTCAACAACTTGTTCATACAGTGCTTCTGATAAGCTGCGTATTTCACTCAGGGCTATTCCATTTAAACATACAACCCACCCATGGAAGGCACTTCGAAATTGGACCCTCCCCCTTTATATTTTTAATTCATTTTATCAGGCCCCCCATTTTGAAAAACCTTCCCACCTTAGAAGTTTATTATTTTGCCATCCATGGGTGGAATGTATGTTTAAATGGAACAGCCCTCAAATGAATTCATGGAAAGTGCAAACAATTTTGTTTTTAAATGTACCCGCTACGCAAATAATTTTCCTTTCATGCAAAACAATGTACATGGGTATCTAAACAGCTGTTTCACATTACCTGTATTTTGGTAAAGAGGTAACAGCCATATAAACCGGTAACCGGTTATTACAGTTCGTACCTCACTAGCTATTAGCAGAGTGAAAGTGGAAACAAGTTTATTCAGCCTTCTCATACAGGAGTTTGCATAATTTTCATAAGTAGTAATGATGTCGCAGTGAGAACGAAAATCTCAGCTTGCAAAGGAAAAAACATGTTCGGACTCAAATCAAAGTACAATTTTTAGTAACTTTTTGCCCCCAACACCAATTTCTTCAATAAGTATATTTAAAAAACATTATTTGACATTGTCAACGGCAAATTAGCCAAGAAAATCTGAGTTGAAGGCAGCTGCATGTGTGCAAGAAGAAACTTGTTTGTTCAGCAACATTTGATACAACACTGACAATGTAAATCAAGAGTTGCAGCAGCAACAATTTACAATATTGTACATTTAATATAGACTAGTTTAATCAGTCAAATGTGTTCATATTTGAGATAATAAATTATCTCTATGATTAGAGGCCCTGTAATGTGACTGAGTTTTACATAGGAATACAATGGGAAAATGGAAAATTCTCATTTTTTTTCATCCATTTGTGTAAATATGTTGTTCAACTCATGATCTGAAGCATCGTCTAGTAACAGTAAATTTGATTTTGTTCAATAAAGAGGATTGAATTTCCATAAGGGGCCAGGGGGTGGGGGATAGGTGTTTTGGATGTTCGTGTTTATTTATACTATACAATACATTCAATAGTAATTACTTGAGCTTTCTAGGATCATAATTATAGAGACGCAACGACTTCATATTTGTGTATATAAACATAACATTGAATATGACAAAGTCAAGGTCTATTCAATTGTGTACCATATTCGAAACGTTTGGTTTTTGTAATGTTATTTTGCACTGCCATGAAAATCCAGTTGTTGTCAGTTAGTGAAAGAGTTTCCTTTCCATATAGAAGGTCGTTTAAGGAGGGTTCATGTGGCTAAGTCAATTTTATTTCGGTCATCATACTTTGTCTATAATTGCGAAATAGTTTGCAACTAAATAAATAATGATATGTATTTTCAATTTCACCACAAAGGCAATTTGGATTTGCTACTATGTTTTTATTAAATAAATGTTGATTCAGACTACTGCAGTTAGTACGGAGTCGTGAATGGTAGATTTGGGCAGTTCGGTTACCTAAATAATAGTGATTGGGAACATTTTGTTTATTAGCATTAATATTTGTTTTGAATATATTAAGAGAGGTTGACTCTCTTATATTTTGTGGAAGACTGTTCCAGTCGCGTACAGAAGAGGGTATGAATGAATTTGAGTATAATTGTGTATTACATGAGAAGGTCCTAAGGTCATGTACATTTTGAAGGTTACAGTTATTAAGATTCCCAACATTTTCAGGAATAAGAGAACATAGGTACGAAGGAGATAGTTCATTATACATTTTGTAATAAAGAATTGATTTGTGTTTGTATCTTCTAGTCATTAAGGATTCCCAGCCAGTCTCTCGGTAGAGAGCCGATATTGAAACAAGTTTTGTTGCACCCGTAACTATTCTTGGTGCTTCTACCTGGATTTTTTCGATTTCATTAGCTTCATATGTAGTGCAATTGACCCATACAATGTTTGCATATTCTAGAATTTGACGTATGAATGTTATATATTATATAATCTTAAGTGATTTTCTGTCTAATTGGAATTTTAATAGCCGCATAATATTTATTCTCTTCCATGCCTTATCTTTTATGAATTGTATGTGTTCATGTCATGACCAATTTTGTGACCTCACCTGGCCCCTTTAGAAAGTCAATCCTTCTTATCGAACAAAATTTCATTTGTTACGACTAGAAGATGCTTTAAAACTCAAACTGAATAAAAAAAATCCTAAATGGATGAAAAAAAATAGAAATTTCCGTTTTCCCACAGTATTCCTATATAAAACTCAAAGTCCATACTCGTTGGGATATCAATTATGAACAACTTTGACTGACTGGTTGTTGAGAAGATTTTTGAAAATTTTCTATTTTAACCCTTTTTTTACCCATCCGGGTCCCTTATGGAAAGTCAATTCTCCTTAATGAACCATATTTTTCCGTTTCCCAATAGTATTCCTATATATAACTCAAAATCCCCTTACAGGGCTCCGATTAGCTCAGTCGGTAGCGGGTCTGTTAGCCCTTGATGGCATAAAAATGATGCTAAATATTCAATCAATCAAGCATCTTCTCATGAACCACCCAACAGATTTTGAAAATATTTAGAAACATCCATGTGAAGTTTGAGTTTAATTGGAATAGTGGTTTCAGAGAAAGTGCTGCTAATGGACGACAGACGACACGCCATTGCATAAGCCTTTCTGGCCTTTGGCCAGTAGAGCTAAAAACTATATAAGTAATTAGATTTTTTCCAAAGAAAATAAATATGTTGTTTCACCACAACTCATTTGTTTAATATATTTAACATACTAAATCAGGCAAATTGAAGAAACTTATATTGTTGTTTGAATTAATTCTATTTTTAATTAAGAGATTAAGGTTTATTCCTATAGAACTCATTGTTAACATTGAAGAGATTAACTCTTAACAGAATTCAATGTCACCATTCAAGAGATGTTGACCATAGGTTCAACTTCAAGCATAATCATGACATTTTAACGACACTAAATAAGCTGATAATTGAAATTATACATATACTATTTTTCTTTTTTCAGTAAGGGTAGCCATACTGGATTATGGGTAGAAGCAATTTAATATAAAAGGCATGTCAAAAAGACATGGAAATTCAATAAAAAAACAGGTTTTCTATTTGCAATACATTTTTGCCTACTGTGATAAAGATCAAGCCAAGATTGTCTAGTTGTCACTATCATATTCTACCTAACAAAACCACTGAAATTACTAAACAAATGTGTAACATTTTCACTTTAAAGGCTTCACAAGATGGTTTTGTTTCTAGTGGCCAGATGGAATTGTAGATCTCACCTCCTAAATCGATGACCATGTACTTTGAGCCGGGACTGGCAACAGCAAATTTAGCACCATCAGAGCCATGTATTTTATCTGTTGGTATCATCTGACAATAGAGGGATGCAGCTTCTGGTTCTAAGGCTATTGACAACTGAGCACCATCGATATCTGCCTAAAATGTACACAGGCATAACAACAGATAACAAGAAATTGCTGTGGAAGAATACGTCTCCCCAAATCAGAGAAAATACTATTTCTTTAAAAGCAAAGCAATATATAACAGTTACTGTCTTAAAAAGATTGGACCAAAAAATCACAACTATATGCACAACCAGACTTCATACTAATACTCAATGCAATGTTTCATCAAAATCCAATGAAGGTTGTGGAGATGAAATGGACAATGAAGGTTGCAGAGATGAAATGGACAATGTTGGTTGTGGAGATGAAATGGACAATGAAGGTTGCGTAGAGGAAATGGACAGTTTTTCTAGTTAAGGAAACAAAAAGGAGCGTAACTCTTTTCAAAACTGCAGACTGGAACCCGTGATGATATGGAACAAAGTTTCATCAAAATCAAATGAATGGCCAAGGTGATGTAGTGCTGACAATGTTTCTATTCCAAAACAATGAGCAGTTTAGGAGATGAACTGAAGCTGGAAGGCGAAAGGGAATACATAACAAGGGGCCCAAGACAGGGCCTGGCATGCTTTTCACAATAAAAATTACAACAAAAATCATCTTAAACATAAACCAAGAATTATTCATTATACTTTTAATACTCATCCAAATGAATGTAAAGTTGACTTAAATCATGCATATAATGATATATTTTCTGGAAATACATGTACAACTATTTTAAAACGATCAAAATTTGAACATACTATGAAGAAACTGTCAAATTGACTTGAGGGCTGAGTAATTTTGTGAAACACAGGCCTGTATTGTATCTCTTTAATGTTCATTTTGATCCAATCTGACAAGTTGTCTAAGAGTTCATGGTTTATAAACATCCTTGATAAGTTTAATTTGGAATGTATAAGAACTATAGATACTACAGTGTAAACAGGGCAGAAATGAGCTTTTATCAATCATCCAAGGGCAGATTCTGCGGCTTCTCTGTCCAAGCAATGTTCAACTCAGAGTGATGTTCAATTAAAAAAAGAATGGACTCATTATAACAAAATAAATGTAAATACCTGTAACTAAGGAGAAGGAAAAGCAACTTATTAACATTTTGTGAGCGTGAGCTTATTTTCACAAAATCTCACAAGGTCTTATTTTCTATTATTTAAAATGTAACTATATCAATGCATATCTTGCAGATTCACAAAATTTAATGCTAGATGATCATATAACACATAATGTGATAACTTCTCAAAACGTGCAGAGATACACGATATTCATCAATACAGTTAAATTTTAAATAACATCAATTTGAGGGAGTTAGTTAAGATTGTCCTCATAAAAACTTACCACATATGCCGCCTCTCTCATGAACTGTTTCGATGAATCAGTCCAAATAGCCGGCACTGTTAACACCCAATGGATGTCTTTGTTGTCTACACCAGTTCCACGTTTTTTAAGTGTTTCTAGTAAGTGATTTTTCAAGTACTTAATCACCTCACCAAACACGAGTTTAGCTGGCATCTTTCTTCCTCTGTCATCTTCCACCTCCATATCGCGTCGAATCTAAAAATCAAAATCATATCCAGAATAGAATGTTAGGTCTTTACAGTACAAAATATAACAAAACTAGGACAGTCACTATAATAATATGAAATAGGTAAAAGCTAAAAGTGAGTGCATCATTGTCAAATAATCACTATGACATACTAACTCTTATATAAATCCTCCAGTACATGTATACAGTAAAACTTTGATGGCTCGAACCCGACATAACTGAACAAAATAGTTGAAGCCGAGGGTGGTTCGAATCAAAGTATACCATACATATACTTGTACATGTATGTATTGTAAAGCTGTTACTCTGTTATTGAATCCTCTGTGTACACTTTTATCAGACCAAAAAAAGATATTAATAATCTGCATTTCTTGTTTATTTGGGTTATGCAAGGTTTGTTATGTTTGCAATATAAATTGGTTTTAATTGGATTTTATCTAAAAAAATAACTATAATGAATAAACATCAACGACTAAAAACAAATTATCGACCAAATTGACTTTATAAATGCAACATGCTGTATACAAAGGTGTAACCAATTATAAATGCAATCACCTTGACCTTGACATCTGATGTAACGGTCTCGATATTTCTACAGGTAAATGCAGGTGACACATCATCATGACATGTTGATCACTTGTGTCAAGCTATTTTAAAATCCCTTCATGTAAGACAAAGTTACAAACCAGACATGAAATACCAAACAAACTGAAAGTGTGACCTTGAGGTAAGGTTCTGGGTCTTAACGTGGCACGTCGTCACGTCATGTTGATCAATTGATAAATTGAGCCAAGTGTTTTTGAAATCCATCCATGTATGATAAAGTTACAGGATGGACTTGAAACCTCAAACAGACTCAAAGTGTTGTCATACAAACTCAAATGTGACCTTGACCTTTGAGGTACGGGTCTAGATCTTACGGGTGATACGTAATAATGTCATCTTGATCAATTGAGCCAAGTTAAAGACAAAGTTACAGACCAGACACGCAATATCAAACAAATTGAAAGTGTGACCTTGACCTTAGAGGACAGGTTCCGGGTCTTACATGCGACACTTAATTATGTCATGTTGATCAACTCAGCCAAGTGTTTTTGAAATTTATCCATAGGTGACAAAGTTACAGACCGGACACAAAATCTCAAACATACTGAAAGTGTTGTCAAACAAAGTTAAACTGTGACCTTGACCTTTGAAGTGGGAGTCTGGGTGTTAAGTGTGACACGTCGTCATGTAATGTTGATCATTTGTAGCAAGTATTTATAAAATCCATCTATGCATGATAAAGTTACAGGCCGGACACGAAATATCACACAGGCTCAAAGTGTTGTCAAACAAACACAGTGTGACCTTGACCTTTGAGGTATGCATGTGGGTTTTACATGCGACACATCGTCATGGCATGCTGATGAATTGAGCCAAGTGTTTTGAAATTCATCTATAGGTGACAAAGTTACAGACTGGACACAAAATCTCAATCAGACTGAAAGCGTCATCAAACAAAGTTAAATTGTGACCTTGACCTTTGAAGTTGGAGTCTGGGTGTAACGCATGACATGTTGTCATGTCAAACATATTTAAATTGTGACCTTGACCTTTGAATCGGGAGTCTGAGTTAACACACGACATGTCCTCATGTTATGTTGATCATTTGTAGCAAGTTTTAACAAAATCCATCTATGCATGACAAGGTTACAGGCCGGACACGAAATCTCACACAGACTCAAAGTGTCAAACAAACTTAAAACGTGACCTTGACCTTTGAGGTATGGGTGTGGATCTTACTCGTAACACGTTGTCATGTCATGATGGTGTTTTTGAAATTTATCCATAGGTGACAAAGTAACAGATCGGACACGAAATCTCACACAGGCTCAAAGTGTTGTCAAACAAACTTAAAGTGTGACCTTGACTTTTGAGGTACGGGTGTGGGTCTTACTCGTGACACTTCGTCATGTTATGTTGATCATTTGTAGCAAGTATTTATAAAATCCATTTATGCATGACAAAGTTACAGACCGGACACAAAATCTCTCACAGACTCAAAGTATTGTCAAACAAACTCAAAGTGTGACCTTGACCTTTGAAGTATGGGTGTTGGTCTAACTCACTACACGTCATCATGCTATGTTGATCATTTGTAGCAAGTATTAACAAAATCCATCAATGGATGACAAAGTTACAGGCCGGACCCCAATCTCACACAGACTCACAGTGTTGTCAAACAAACTCAAAGTGTGATCTTTGAGGTACTGGTGTGGGTCTTTCTCGCAACACGTCGTCATGTTATGTTGATCATTTGTAGTACATACTTATGAAATCCATTTATGAATGACAAAGTTACAGGCTGGGCACGAAATCTCACACAAACTCAAAGTGTTGTCAAACAAACTCAAAGTGTGACCTTGACCTTTGAGGTTTGGGTGTGGGTCTCACTCGCGACAAGTTGTCATGCTATGTTGATCATTTGTAGCAAGTATTTATAAAATCCATCTATGCATGACAAAGTTACAGGCCGGACACGAAATCTCACACAGACTCAAAGTGTTGTCAAACAAAATCAAAGTGTGACCTTGACCTTTGAGGTATAAGTGCGAGTTTTACTCGAAACACGTCGTCATGTTATGTTGAACATTTGTAGCAAGTATTAACAAAATCCATCTATGCATGATTAAGTTACAGGCTGGACACGAAATACCGGACTGACGGAGACAGACGGACTGATGCTGCAATTACTATATTCAACCCCAAACATTTTTTTTGGGGGGGAGGGGCATAAAAAGCTGGGTGACAGTGTAGTGGATAGAGGCCAGAGGTTGCAGATTCGATCTCCAGCTTAACCTGGTGCCTCTCATAAAACAACACTCAGTGCCGATTCTACCAAGGAAGATTCTATCCAGGAAGCTCATATAAGCTTTTAGCTTTCATTGCAATTGAGCTAAAATAAATAAGTATAAACTAAACAGGAAATTTTCATTTACAATATATTTACACATTCTGGAATAATTATAAGTGGAACATACTCTCCCTGAAAACTCACCAAACTGTGACTTCGACCCATCAATGCAACTTTACTTTCCTGCACAATGACCAAGGCTAAATAGAATCTGCAATTGTCTTCCAGCTATCAATCAGTTACTTGAAAGTTTTCAATGACCACAGCACATAATACATATGCATTAATTGTTTTTCAGCTAATCTGAAGCAACCAAATCACATGGGTAAATACATAAAAGCAAACAACTCTACTCTCATCAGTCATGTGCTACATGTACACCTTTCCCTTTGATAATAATTGTTTTATCTGGAGTATAAGGGTGATTCATTAAAATGTTATGCAAGTGGTGGAGGGGATAAGGCTAAATAAAATAAAGCAAACCTTCTTCTCATGAAGTCGCATCTTAAACCTTTTGAAAAAGTACCATTTATCATGTTCCCCATCTAATGCCAATTCTGAGTAGGTATTTTCGGCCTCGTAACCAAAACTATGAAACTTTTTGTTCTCGTCAAACAGAACACAAGTGGGTGATTTCAGAGAAACTAGAGACATCGATCCTGCCACCCAGTTCTGGTTTGTTGACACCTTTGTTGGGTCCGCTGTATAATCATGTTTGAAGGAGAAGGCATACCCACTGAAAGTTGTGCCAAAGTCCAGCGCGGCAACCAAAATTTTTTCCTTCTTTTCATTGCCTGTTGTCTGTTGCATGGTTATGTGTGATTTGCTCCGTGTCTGTGGATGTTTCAATTCTCAGTATGTTGACAATAAATCTGTAATGACATGATTATTAATGTTCAAGGACTAAGGTAAGACTATTTAATGAAAGCCTGTATTACAAAGTACACACTGTTGGGTTGAAAATATGACTACATGACCTAAAGACGATGAAATATTTAGTTCATACTAATTTATTTTAGCTCGACTGCGATGAAAGCTTAGAGCTTATATGAACCGCTCTCGAGTCCGCTTCCCGAGTAGAACCAGTACTGAGTGTTGTTTTATGAGAGACATCGGGTCGAGCTGGGGATTGAACCCGCAACCTCTGGCATGAGCGGCCATCACTCTATCCATTAGACTACCACCCCGCATCGAAATATTTAAAAATGTTTTTAAGTTGAATTAGATTAAAGGCTCATTAAACTTCAGAAACGGTCGATTTTAGTTTTATTTTAAGTCAGTTTTATTCTTCCAGATGATAGAATACATGTTTATTTGATCACTGAGAAACTTTGCAAACAAAAAAATAGATATAAAGGACATTGTTAATACATAATTAAGAATGGGTTTTGTTTACAAATTAATGTTCATCTCTCTCCGATAAACACCTTCGGCAGAAAATGGGGAGTTACGAAGATTGTTTGGAAACGCGTCGGTCGGTAATATGATCAATTCACTTCAGACAGAACATAGTACCTGGAACTCTAGGGGATGCGGTTAAAAATTAAGCAACCGCTTGCGGTTAGATAGTTTTTAAGAACATTCCCTTTATTCCCCTCAGTGTATTTATGAATCCACAAGATAATTTATTGCACGTAAGCGACGAATTGTTCATATAAAATTACAAATCAAATTACTTTTTTAATAACTGTACTTAACAAACCACCTTTGGTAGCCTCTCGATATTGACTGCGATAAAGTGATTTGTGATGTAATAGCGCGTGCGACAGTATCACGTGTATATGCAAGGGAGAATCCTGAGCAAGAGTTTCTAGACCAAACTAGTATTCCGTACTTAATGTTTTTCAGTGCGTATAAATAATGTAATGCATACTACGTATGATACAGTTTTATTGCAGACATAAATATATTTTTTTAAAAAAAGAAAACCCAATAACGACACATAATATAAGTCAAGCCATAACTTTTCTAATCTTGTTAATGAACCCCTTATCTAACGGTCTTAATCCGCACACTATCACTGCAGTATTCATTTGTGTACTTCTGAACACTGGCGGAGGTACAGTCCGAAAGCAACCGAGTCATTACGGAATTACAAAAATGTAAACAAAAGTTAAAAGTTTGGTCCGCTCGTCTAAGAAATACACATTTCGATCAAAGTTTTTTATTTTCTCGCTTTTTAAAAACAGTCACTAAGGGGTCTACAGAAATGGTTTTAGCAATACTTTAAACACATTTAAGTACAATAATTTTTGTTATTATCAAAATGTGTGCATTTCGGAAATTTAATGAGGCTTTATCATGTTCTGTATCAATACATGTAATGAATCTTCATATAAAGATTTTTTTCTTCTATGACGTAAAAATCTGCTATACTATTCCAAAATCAAGCGCAATAATATCTTGAGGAAAGTTTATAGGAAGCGTGCTTAAAAAACAAGACAAACTTAAACTTTTTTTTTCATTTCATTGATGGAGAAATGTTATAATTCAATTTATTTTTGTTCTTGTTATTTTACTTTTCTTTTTTCGTTTTCGATGTTAAATAATGTCAGTTTCATTATATATGTGCTGAAGTAAATGCAATTTTGATAAAATAGCGACTGAAAAGCCTTATTAGATTGAGTATTTCTGAACATTTTTGCTAATGTTTTAAACATGTATTGTACCTGTCACTTTAATATATACATAATTAATATATACTCGGCAAAGATAAAAGTATTCACTTTTCAAAATAGATAAAACAAGAAATATCACTGGTAAGTGTCACATGCCCCCCAAATGGTCTGTGAAAATAATGATATATTTTATAATAGGTAGGGATTTAAATATATATCAATGAATATCAAGAATTATGGACTGACGTTTCCGACTCAGTGACTAGACACGCAATTTCATGTTTTTTACATTAAAGTGTGACCGTGACCTTTGTGTGACCTTGACATCTGATGTAAAGGTCAGGGTATTTCTACAGGTAAATCATAATGACATGTTGATTACTAGTGTCAAGTTATTTTAAAATCCCTCCATGTAAAACAAAGTTACAGACTGGACATGAAATATCAAACAAACTTAAAGTGTGACCTTGACCTTTGAGATAAGGTTCTGGGTTTTACATGTGACACGTCATCATGTCATGTTGATCAATTGAGCCAAGTGTTTTTAAAATCCATCCATGTATGATAAAATTACAGACAGGACTTGAAATCTCAAACAGACTCATTGTGACCTTGATCTTTGAGGTACAGGTCTGGGTCTTATGTGCGACACGTTGTAATGCAATCTTGATCAATTGAGCCAACTTAAAGACAAAGTTACAGACCAGACACAAAACAGCAAACAAACTGAAAGTTAGTGTGACCTTGACCACTGAGAAAAGGTTCTGGGTCTTACACGTGACACTTTATCATATTATGTTGATCAACTGAACCAAGTGTTTTTGAAATCCACCATGTATGACAAGGTTACAGACCCTGACCTTTGAGCTATGGGTGTGGGTCTTTAATACGTGCGACACGTTGTCATATCATGCTGATGAATTGAGTCAAGTGTTTTTGGAATTTATCCATAGGTGACAAAGTTACAGACCGGACGCGAAATCTCAAACAGACTGAGTGTTGTTAAAGAAAGTTAATCTTTGAAGTGGGATTCAGAGTGTTACGCACGACACATCGTCATATTATGTTGATCATTTGTAGCAGGTGTTTATAAAATCCATCTATGCACGACAAGTTACAGACTGGTCATGAAATATTAGACGGAAGGACGGACGGACAGATGGACACTGCGATTACTTGCCACCAAAGAAATTGAAAGCTGATTAATATTCTTTGTTTAGTATTAAGTAAGTATAATTAATAAACTGTAATGCAACTACCAGTAATCAGATGGAGGTCGCTCATGTGACAGGTAAGAGGTCAACTACCGGTAATCAATTGGAGGTTGCTCATGTGACAGGTAAGAAGGACCATTGTTTGCATGATCATGAGAGTACTCAGGGCCTAGGCTGTTGGTCGCCAAAGGCACCAAATGTGTTAACCCTTTACTCCATAGATACACATTTTCTCACACCAATCACAGAAGGCCTTTGAAAACAGTGCACTGTTTTCCACTCTGTCAGTTAATATAAACATAATTCACCCATTGCTGATATGTGGTGAATTAATGCTTTCAATATTAGAGGTGTCCAAAGGCGTTTATATGAAGTAAAGGGTTAAAAAATAAAATTTGTGCATGTTTTACCAGTTTGGCGAAAGTAATTGGGGCCGCCAACAAAATATGCCAAGTAAATGTGTATTAGTTCAATGTCCAAGGTGTATAAAGTATCCCTTCCTTCTCTTTAGCTTTCAATCATATAGTCCGTCTTCATGGATATAATATGTGTACCACCTGTCCGATAGACAATGGACATGTATGTATGTAGTTCATTACACACGATTGCATATATTCCATAACTAAAAATTGTTTGTATCTCACTGTGTTGTGTTTATATAATTAATAGGAACAACAGTGTGAGATTAGAGGAAGACATATTTGTATTCAGATTGTGTCAGTCTCAAATAATTTAAATTTTAAGACTGCTTGAAACACTGGCCCTTTTTTACTAAGATTATTTAACAATCGATAATCCAAATTGTAAATATAAAACAAGAGGGCCAAGATGGCCCTATATCGCTCACCTGACTGACCTTGAGTCACCCAACTTAAGTAGATTATATAATGCATGTACACTCAAAATTCCAGAAAAACGAGATGGGCAAGTAGTTAGAATTTTAATTTGTTTTGAAGATGTAACAGATGCGTAGAAAAGTTCAAACTTGGTAGAGGTTCACCCATGGTAAATGTCAGTGAAATTACATCAAAATCAGGTCAGTAGATTCTGATAATTGAGAAGGCTTTTGAAGTTTTCACTATAGCTGCCTATATATAGTAAACTAGCACCTCACTGTGGTGGTCATGTTTTTTAACAAATCACAACGGCTTGAACAAACTTGGTAAAGGGTCATCCAAAGAACATTTCTGCAAAATTGTTTTAAAATTCATCAGGTGGTTTCTGACAAGAAGATTTTTTAATCTTTAACTATAGCTTATATTGTAAACTAACCCCACCACCTAGCCACCATGTTTTTTGACAAATCACTACGGTTTGAAAAACTTGGTGAAGGATCCTCAAACGAACATTTCTGTTAAATTATATTAAAATCGAGCCAGTAGTTTCTGACAAGAAGATTTTTTAAATTTTTACTAATTAAACTTGCCCCACCCCCTGGCGACCATGTTTTTTGATGAATCAAAATGGCTTGAACAAACTTGGTAGAGGGTCACCCAAGGATCATTTCTGTGAAATTATTTTAAAATCGAGCCAGTAGTTTCTGACAAGAAGATTTTTTAAGTTTTTACTTTAGCTTATATATAGTAAACTAACTCCACCTCCTGGTTGCCATGTTTTTTGACGAATCAAGATGGCTTGAACAAACTTGGTAGAGGGTCACCCAAGGATCATTTCTGTGAAATTATTTTAAAATCAAGCAAGTAGTTTCTGACAAGAAGATTTTTTAAATTTTTACTTTAGCTTATAATAGTTAACTAACCCAACTCACTGGCCACCATTTTGAACAAACTTGCTACAGGGTTACCCAAGGCACATTTCTGTGAAATTATTTTAAAATCAAGCTAGTAGTTTCTGACAAGAAGATTTTTTAAATTTTTACTATAGCTTATAATAGTAAACTAACCCAACTCCCTGGCTGCCATGTTTTTTGACGAATCAATATGGCTTGAACAAACTTGGTATAGGGTCACTCAAGGATAATTTTTGTGAAATTATTTTAAAATCGAGCCAGAAGTTTCTGACAAGAAGATCTTTTTTAGTTTTTACTATAGCTTATATTGTAAACTAACCCCACCACCTGGCCACCATGTTTTTTGACGAATCAAGATGGCTTGAAAAAACTTGGTAGAGGGTCACCCAAGGATAATTTCTGTGAAATTATTTTTAAAATCGAGCCAGAAGTTTCTGACAAGAAGATTTTTTAAGTTTTTACTATCGCTTATATTGTAAACTAACCCCACCCCCTGGCCGCCATGTTTTTTGACGAATCAAGATGGTTTGAACAAACTTGATAGAGGGTCACTCAAGGAACATTTCTGTGAAAATATTTTAAAATCTAGCCAGAAGTTTCTGACAAGAAGATTTTTAAGTTTTTACTACAGCTTATATAGTAAACTAACCCCACCCCCTGGCCACCATATTTTTTTGACGAATCGAGATGGCTTGAACAAACTTGGTAGAGGGTCACTCAAGGAACATTTCTGTGAAATTATTTTAAAATCAAGCCAGTAGTTTCTGACAAGAAGATTTTTTTTAAAGTTTTTACTATAGCTTATATAGTAAACTAACCCCATCCCCTGGCCGCCATGTTTTTTGACGAATCAAGATGGTTTGAACAAACTTGATAGAGGGTCACTCAAGCAACATTTCTGTGAAAAATATTTTAAAATCGAGCCAGAAGTTTCTGACAAGAAGATTTTTTAAGTTTTTACTATAGCTTATATAGTAAACTAACCTGACCCCCTGGCCACCATGTTTTTTTGACGAATCGAGATGGCTTGAACAAACTTGGTAGAGGGTCACTCAAGGAACATTTCTGTGAAATTATTTTAAAATCAAGCAAGTAGTTTCTGACAAGAAGATTTTTTTTAAAGTTTTTACTATAGCTTATATAGTAAACTAACCCCACCCCCTGGCCGCCATGTTTTTTGACGAATCAAGATGGCTTGAACAAACTTGCTACAGGGTCACCCAAGGAACATATTGTGAAATTATTTTAAAATGAATCTAGTAGTTTCTGACAAGAAGATTTTTAAAATTTTTACTATAACTTATATATTAAACTAACCCAACTCCCTGGCCGCCATGTTTTTTGACGAATCAATATGGCTTGAACAAACTTGGTAGAGGGTCACCCAAGGATAATTTCGGTGAAATTATTTTTAAGATCGAGCCAGAAGTTTCTGACAAGAAGATATTTTTTTCTTTTACTATAGCTTATATTGTAAACTAACCCCACCCCCTGGCCGCCATGTTTTTTGACGAATCAAGATGGCTTGAATAAACTTGGTAGAGGGTCACCCAAGGATAATTTCTGTGAAATTATTTTTAAAATCGAGCCAGAAGTTTCTGACAAGAAGATTTTTAAAGTTTTTACTATAGCTTATATTGTAAACTAACCCCACCCCCTGGCCGCCATGTTTTTTGACGAATCAAGATGGTTTGAACAAACTTGGTAGAGGGTCACTCAAGGAACATTTCTGTGAAATTATTTTAAATTCAAGCCAGTAGTTTCTGACAAAAAGATTTTTTAAGTTTTTACTAATTAAACTTGCCCCGCCCCCTGGTGGCCATGTCTTTTGATGAATCAAGATGGCTTGAACAAACTTGGTAGACGGTCATCCAAGGAACATTTGTGTGAAGTTATATCAAAATTGGCTCAGTGGTTTCAGAGGAGAAGTTGTTAGAAGCTAAAAGTAAACGACGGACACCAGGCGATCATAAAAGATTACCTGTGAGCCTTTGGCTCAGGTGAGCTAATTAGAAAACCAGTGGAGGTCCATCATGCTACATATCAATCAACATACTCAAGTTAGCAGAATGTTGAATGCTGGACCAACAGCTGGCCATGTGTTTATTTAGCTGCTTCACTTTTACATCTAGGATGAGTGGATACTTTTTATTTTTACATAGGAAAAAAGCTAGACCTGGCTGGCCCAGTAAGTAACATATCTGACTACCAATACAGTGGTCCTGAGTTTGATTCCCGGCCCTGCCTTTGTCTCTGTGACGATTGGTCATAAACTTTGATTACAGCCATGAGTCTCCCACCTTTAAATATGTGGTGAAGTAGTCAGTGACTCCAGGGCTGTACAAATACCATAGCCCGACCTCCTGGACAAGTGGAAAATTTTAGTCCCGGGCAAGTGACATTTTTCAAAAATTTAGTCCCGGACAAATGCCATTTTCAGAAATCAAGTACGTTTAATTGATGCGCCGCACATGTGAATCGATTAGCCATGACCAGTTTGCAACTAACAAAGGCCGATTATCTTTGATTATCTGCAGGGGGCATGCCATGGCACGCGTCGATTATTCACAACATATGTAGTGTTAACTCGACTGTGTTACATATTCAGTTAACCAATCAGACACATCGTTATACAATTTGTGTAAACCATAGCAGCCAATAAAATTCGTTGATATGAAATTCGCCTTGCTGTTAGGCTACATGCAGGTAAACAACCTAATTTTGACTGATTGGCGGCGAGTTAACAGTGCTCCAAGAATAGGATAAACCAATGCCCGGGGGTTGTCAAATCTTGATCCGAGCATGTGCCTTTTTCAAAGTTACGTGCCCGTCGGGCTTGTCTTAAAAAATCGGACAAGCTAGTTTTCACAATACACAGGTCTGCAAATGTCTCTATTCGATACGACACAGGTCAAACTGTTGTTTATGGACCGTAACTAATCAGTATAAACCATGTATGTATAAGTATTTATTTACCCTCGCACTTTGAACTAAGTCATTTTGGTGAGCTGGATAAGATGATTATTTAAAAAACAAGATGATTATTTAAAAGATAAGATGATTATTTAAAACTAATGATGATGATGAAGATGATGACGATAAACGATGATTAAACACTTCTTATTTTATAAATATAGATACTCCTATTTTTATTTAACCGGTTGTTTAATTGAATATTTTTATTTGCTAATAGTGATGCAGACTTTAAATGACTTTCTTCAACAACCAAATGCTAACGATTAATTATTAAGACTTTAGTTACTTTGCTCTACCTTGTGCAGCAAAAATATGAGTTAAAATAGTAGTACTAAGTGTACAAGCGTTATTATGGTTCTTTACTATATATGTAAAACCTATATGTTAGGCCAGACACTTTTGCTTATAGTGCAAATAAATTTGCTTGAGATATCATAAGCGTCCGACCCAACTTGAACCCTCAACAGGAATGATTCCTGCTGACTGTATATCTGTGCACACTTATTGTGCTCAGTTGCTATGGTAATATTTTTATTTGTATGACAGTACCGTTAGCAACCGTATATACCACATACAGACAGTAATTGTCAATATAAGAATATCAACAAACTAGAGTATGCCGTAAAACCGGCAACAATATTATTTTGTTGCTGGTATGGTATGTGACTTAAAAGAATATGGCTACACAGGTATTTATATTTAAGTGAATGATGTTTTATATATTAGTCTATTTTCAGTTGATCGTCTTGCATAGCTCTATATTGAATGCCCTTGATACTAATAAAATCGATTGGTATTCCCTAAAACCATTATACAGTAGTATTTACTGTTAGTGGTGAACCATATAACCCTGTACTCATGTATATTGTTATTTATATACTTTAAATTGTATGCGCGCACAAAATGACCTATTTATGTGTCGACGTGCCGTAAAACACCATTCATTCATTTAAATTGTATATTTGTAGGGTACACTAAAGAGTTGTAAGAACTTCTAAAAGTGTTCAACCATTTATATTACTAATATATCGGCAGGTACCGTTATATCATAGCTTGAGCTACGCAAGTTGGTGAATAATTAAGTTATTAAAATGTATTCGTCAGCCTTGCAATATTTTATCAGTACACCACATTATTAAAAAGTGACCAACCACCGCTAATCTCCCATGGTGTATCACATAGTGGTACACAACGGACTAAGAATATGTTAAAAATTGTTATTAAATTGTGATGTTTGTAAAGAAGCACCCGGCAGATTGCTCGTACCTAAAAAGCGCCATAATTAAAAAATATCTTAAAAAACCCGATATCCCCTCACATCAGATCTGCTGAGAACTGATTAGTAGAAGTTGGTCACTATATATTTATTAAGTAGTCTTGTGTAATTCAATAATGAGTATCCTGGCATTTCCTAACCAAGATATTCCCTAGAACCGTACTCAATGCTGTGTAGTGAATACGGAGTTGCCATATAGTCCCGTAATCAACATGATATACGTTACTATTTAAATGATTATTAAAATTATAATCATTATAAATTAATATAAACATGCAAAAAATGCTAAAATGTGTATAATACACATCCATTACTAGATATAAATATTCATGTTCATATTTAATAGTACATCTCTTCCCCAGATCAACATCAGCAGAGCCAAAGGCCCCAATAAAAGCCGGTCGCTGAGTGGTTCGATCAGGAATGAAACGCTCATTCCGATTGGCCAAATTTCAATCCGTTTTCGGCTTCAAGCTCAGGACATAAAACTGTGAAGTAAAAATAGAACTGTTCACTATTAGGTCCGTGATTGAAATCCAGCCAATCGGCGGCGTTTGACCTTTAATGGAATGTTGACCCGGGGAAGATGTAAACAAAAGATTGCACTTGATGACCAGTGAATCTTGGTTGGAATTACACAGGCTATATGATGTTCATGTGGTGTAGGATAAAAAGCTGTTTTCTAAGTGCAACAATATTTTATTAAAATAATAGTACATATTTAAAATAAGTTACTTAAAAATAATGGTTATAATCCTGTCTCCTAAGTACAAAACGGCCCAGATTAGGGTTATAAAATAAACAACATATTATTAAAAGTTTTGTACATTATATACAACATTGATAGTAAAAATAATATATTATTGCATTTAGGATAGAGCTAATTAGCTACTTGGGCCTAACAGGCCCAGGCCTAATTAATATTGCTAATAATAGTATTCCACTGAATTTTGGGGCCCTGTAAATTTATTTCATCACCCGTGCTGGGGTACCGGGCCAGGTCCCTTGATAATATAATGAATATTATCATTCCCCAGGGTCAGCATATATTTGTTGTGAATATTATAAATCCCATGTACAATTTCCTTTTTAATAGAGGTTATTTTAAGGTGGCATAAAAATAAATTCACTCTCATACCAATCAATTTATAATTCAATCAGACTGTATGTAAGCCTGACAAAAATATTTAACTACATATCTATATTTTAACATGACAATTCTCTCTGGGTAAGCATGGCTCAGCTGTGGGAGGTGGCATGAGTCCACACCCCAGGCCACACAACATATTTGTGGACTGCATTGTGGTCTCACCCCATCTCCCACTAGAAACTGATACTTTTTGTACTTAGAAGGACCAAGCACTACAACAAGTAAATCAAACCATACTGGAAACCCCAATCAAGATACTATAAAACATTTTTGCTGACCCTGGGTGGTAATTTAAGGGATAACTGATGAAATTAGGGCCTGGATTTTTAAATTTATATTTTGTCAGACATCTGACAGTCAAGAATATAACATTCCAAGGCTTTATAGACTGAGGCCCGGACTGCCTTGCTGGGGTTCAAAATATTATTAATGTCGAAATCTACCTTATTTCCAGCAAGTGCAGTCCTTTAATTTGACCAGGGGACCCTGTGAATCGGGCAGTGTAGCAGAAAATGTTCAGTGGTCAATTTTTCCTTGCACTGGGTGCAATTCTCTCCTTTTATTAATTATATATTGTCCTCTATTTCCTGGGAGGAGATTTACACCCAATCTCAGACGAGTAATGCATTTATCTATTCTCTTATTATTAGAGTAATTTGTTGGTCTCTGAAATTAACTGAGGTCCTGTGAAATGTTTGTTTAAATGGTTTTTAGCTCTACTGGCCAAAGGCCAGAAGTGCTTATGCGATGGTGCGTTGTCTGTCGTCCGTCGTCTGACGTCTGTTTTTTTTTCGATCTGAAATTCAAGATGGCCGCCATTACTAAAAATAGTCCAAAACTTAAAAAATCTTCTTCTCATGAATGGCCCAACAGATTTTCAAAATGTTTATGTAGAAATGATGACCAACTATAGTTTTGTTAGATTTGTTCAAATGGTGTCCCTAGGGTTAAATATGACCCCGCCCCGAGGGTTCAATTAGGGGACACATGTCATTAAAATATTTTTTTATTTATTTTTTTTAAAATGGAAATGATTTTGCCTATATCTTCACAGAAGCATTGTTTGGTGAAGGAGGTTAAGATTTGTAAAAATGACTGGGTTCCACTGTCTTAAGGGGTCAGGAGGGGCCATAAAAGGGTACAAATTGGGAATTACTAAATTCGTTTTCTTAAGAACTGGTATGTCAGATTTGTTCATATTTTGCATAAAGTATCCCTATGTGTAGGGGTTTAATTGCAGATAAGAATTTAGGGGCTAAAATTTATAGGGGCCCTGTAAGGGGACTTACAATTTTACATTGGGATACTATGGGAAAACAGAAAATTCCCTTTTTCCTTCATCTGTTCTGAAACCACTAGGCCAGTTAAACTGAAACTTCACATGGGTGTTTCTATTGATGGGAGACTATACCGAAGGTTTTTTATTTTTCGATCTGAAATTCAAGATGGCCGCCATTACTAAAAATAGTCCAAAACTTAAAAAATCTTCTTCTCATGAACGGCCCAACAGATTTTCAAAATGTTTATGTAGTAATAATTACCAGCTATAGTTCTGTTACATTTGTTCAAATGGTGTCCTTAAGGTTAAAAATGACCCTACCCCGAGAGTTCAATTAGGGGACACATGTCAATATATATATATATTTTTTTTTTTTAAATGGAAATGATTTTGCCTATATTTTCACTAAAGCATTGTTAGGTGAAGGAGGTTAAGATTTGTAAAAATGACTGGGTTCCTATGTCTTAAGGGGTCAGGAGGGGCCCCAAAAGGGTACAAATTGGGAATTAGTAAAATTGTTTTCATAAGAACCGGTATGTCAGATTTGTACATATTTGATATAAATTATCCCTAAGTGTAGTGGTTTGATTGCAGATAAGAATTTAGGGGCTAAAATATATAGGGGCCCTGTAAGGGGACTTAGAATTTTTACATAGGGATACTGTGGGAAAACAGAAAATTCTCTCTTTTTTTCCATTTATTTTGAAACCACTAGGCCAATTAAATTGAAACTTCACATGGATGTTTCTGTTGCTTGCATAGGAGACTATACAAAAGATTATTTTTTTCTATCTAAAATCAAGATGGCCAATGTTTCTATTGCATAGTAGAATTTCAAAAAGTGCTTTGGCCACTTTGAGTCAGTAGAGCGTGGGCCTCTTGTTTAGAAATAAAAGTGGACCATTTCTTAATGATTATTTTCCTTGTTAAGGAATAGACCTCGGTTGGTGCAAGGGGGACTGAATTGGAAATAGTATTGTATTCCAGGCCCTCCTTAGCCGCCCTATCTGCTTCTTCATTTCCTGATATGTCTACATGTGCTGGACACCATTCTATAGTAACTAGCGACCCTAATTCAAGGCACTGGTTATATTGTTTATATATGTCTGTCAAAAGGTCAGGCCTTGATCTGCTATTATTATTTTTGAGTGAAGTTAAAGCTGAAAGTGAATCCGAAAATATAGCAGATTAAGTTGATTTATTTTCTATGATCCAGCACATTGCTTTTTTTATTGCGACTAGTTCAGCTGTGTAAATTGACAAATTGTTGCTGAGTCTCTCAGAATACTGTATCTGAAGAGATGGAATGACATAAGCAGCTGCAACTTTTCCGTCATCGGGATTTTTACTACTATCTGTATAAATTAGAGTGTGTTCAGCACAGTGCCGGTCAATGTGGTTTGCCATAATGGATCTTATAAGTGCTGGCAAGTCGACTGAGAGGGTTAACCTAATATCAGGATTTTTAAGAACCCAGGGCGGATCTGGTTTGGGCCTGAAGTCTGCTACACTAACCTCCCCGAGACTGTACGCCTCTATCAAGTCCTGAGTATAAGCCCAAAATGGCATGGCTATATGATTTTTAAGGTATTTAGACTTGATATGGTATCCGGTCCCGAAGAGTTTGTTCACAGGGTTTCCTTCTTTTCGGGTTTGAGCCCTGACCCAGTATTTAACTGACTGGTCTTGTCGCCGCAACCATAATGGGGTAACACCTGCCTCTGCCTCTAGCAAATAACTTTCTGTGGAACGTAGTGCTCTAAGGGCTATCTTAAGGGCCTTATTCTGGATGATATCTAGTTTTTTTAATATTGAAGGTGGTGCACATGAATAGATTTGAGCCCCATAATCTATTTTTGGACGTATGAGAGACTTATACAGAAGTAAGAGGCTATTTTTATCAGTGCCAAAGTCTGTACCTCTTAACATTCTCATCAAATTTAAGTCTTTCTCACACCTGATCATGATGTCTTTTATATGACTGTGAAAATTTAGTTTCCTATCTAAAAGCATGCCTAAAAATTTTACTATTTTTTTAAATACATGTATGATCGGTGTGCTGCCTAAATTTACATCCAAGCTGTGCTGTTTTGAGTTGCCAAAAATAATTCCCACTGTTTTGGTTGGACTAATTTTAAAACCCCATTCTTTTGCCCATCTCCAGATTAGGTCAAGTCCTGTTTGAGCTCTTGTTTGTAACAGGTTTAAGTTGACCCCCCCTAGCCATGTGCCTGAATCATCAGCAAATTGGCTGGTAACCATCCCTGTCCCCCTTCTAATGTGTCAGGGAGATCATTGATCAAAAGAGAAAATAGAAGAGGGGATAAAATGGCCCCTTGGGGGGTTCCCCTGTGTAATGTTTCTGTGTCTGACAGGGTATCCCCCACCTTAACTTGAAATTTGCGTCCCTCAAGAAAGTTCCTCAGATATTGGTAGCAGTTTCCTGTTATTCCATGTTCTTTCAATTTACGTCTGCATGCCAGGTTAGATCAAAAGCTGCTTGAAGGTCTAGAAAGATTGCTAGGACTGAGTGTCCCCTATTTTTTGCTGTATTTACATCATGCTGTAGTCTAATGAGCTGATCCAAAGTGCTCCTGCCCTTTCTAAATCCAGATTGAAAGGGATTAATTATATTTTTTGATTCAAGCAGTTATTCTAAACGTGCCTTGACCATCCCCTCCATTAATTTACCTGGATGGGAGGTCAGGCTGATTGGTCTGTAAGACTGTGCTTCATTTGGGTTTTAATAGTGGAATAACACAAGCCTGCTTCCAAGCTACAGGGTAGACAGCATCATTCCACACTTTGTCATATAATCTTAACCACAGATACAAGGCTGAATTTGGCATGTGTTTAAACATGTGGTAAGATATTTTATCAAGTCCCGAAGCTAAATTTTTCCTGCTATCAATAACTGATCTTAGTTCAAAAATTGAGAAGCCATTATTAAGTGGTGACATGTTTATTTCTGTTTTTTTTAGGTAGTTTTTATGCAGTGATTCAAATTTATTTTGATAATTTAGTGTTTCACTGGCAGCTTTAGAGTAGTGTTCAACTAAGAAGTTGGCTTTTTCTACTGATTTGACTGCTAAAGCGGTCTTATTTCTTAGAAGTGGAATAGTGCATTGTGAATTTCCTTTAATTCTGCGAATTTTGGTCCAAAATTCCTTGGAGTTTGCGTTTTTATGTATACATGATTCGCAGAATTCTTCCCAGTTTTGCTTTTTAGCGTTTAAGATGACAAATTTTGCTTCTCTTTCAGCCTCCTTGTAGTCATATAAGTTTCCGAGACAAGGGTGCTGCTTTAGTTTATTTAATGCTTGTTTACGCCCTTTAACAGCATCTCCCTGCAAAGTTTTTTGAATAAATCCCAGTCTGCTTTTTCAAATTTGAATCTTTCTTCTTTAGAATTTTCTATAATTTTGTGGTGTTGAGAATTTATTGTTATGCAGATTGGGTAGTGGTCTGATCCCATATTATCCCCATGTACCTGCCAATTAGAACTAGCTGAAAATTTGGGACTGGTGAATGTTAGATCAATACAGGAGCCCTTTCCTGAGCCCTGGTCTACTCTCGTGAAGGAACCGTCATTGAGTAGAACTTTGTCATTTCTCCCCACCCATTCCAAAATATCCCTCCCCTGACGGTCCTCAAATGGAGATCCCCATAATGGGTGGTGAGCATTGAAATCTCCAGTTATAATACAGTCCCTAAGTCCATCTTCAGCATTTATAGATGAACTTATGTATTCCAAAGAATCTAGGTCGCACCCCCTAGAGTATAAATTGATAAGTATGAAGGGGGACCCCACTAGATAAACTCTAAATAACTGAATTTCAATCTTGGAGTTCCCCATATTATCTTTGAGGTCGTCTATTCTAATCTCCTCAAAATTAATATTATCTTTAAAATATGTGATAAGCCCTCCACAAACATTGTTTTGGGCATTTTTATAAAAACTATATTCTGCATGATATCCAGGGACATTCCTCTCGTTATTTGCTGGTAACTTTGACTCTTGCACACAGAGTATATCAATATGTGGATTTAAATCCAAGAAAACTTTAATCTCTGTGTGCTTAAGAGGGGTCAGTCCCTGAACATTAAAAGAGATCACAGTCAGGTCCCTATTGAAAATGTAATTTGGTGTTGCAACAATTACGACCAATCAGTATCTTGTGTCTTGGAGACTGAGACAGGATTTTCTTTTGTGTTTTGGCTGCCTCAGAATCCCTGCCAGCACGGGTAATTTTGTTGCCATATTTGAGGCAGGTGCGCATTTTAAATTTTCTTGGGTATTTTCATCGACCCCCACTGTACTTTGAACCACACTGGCTTTTTCTATTGTTGATTTTTTTTAGCTTATAAATATATTCTCGTTTGAGGTAATTTGTCAGTTTATTTCCTGTTATTTTTTATTTGTTTAAGATTAATTCTTTTGTTATTTCCACAATACTATCCAAATCTATTGTAAAATTATCCGAATTATTTATAACTTGTATTGTGGAATTTATTTTTGAAGTTGATTCTGAATGTTGATTTTGAAATGGGGATGTTTGTTGGCTTCTACCTTCCAGTGTGGTTACTTTTATCGGTTGACTTATCACTCCTGGATCTATACCTCCCACAAGGTCAGCAATGGACACGGATTCCAACAACGAATGTGATGAAACACCACCTGTATTGCTGTCCCTGTCGGAGTGATAGAAACTGGAGTGAATAGATACCAGTAGGCCGGGAGCTAGACGGGTCCACCGTGCACCCCCCCCCACAAACCTCCGAACCAATATTTTTCTGAAGCCCCATGAAGCCCTGATCACGAAAATAAATGTTAACATTGCGTAAGTTGGGACGAACTTTCGGTTATGACGTCATCAAGATGGCCGCCATAGTGAAATTTACCCAAAATGTGAAAAAAATCATAAAATCGTTATTTTTTGATCAGATTTAACAAATGAGGTATCAAAATGACCGCAATAGAATAACAAACAGATCTGTTAACAAAACAAACTACTATGAATAGATTCATTTCGAACAAAAATGAATTTATGTCGATTTTGAGGTCAAAATTTCAATTTTTCACAAAATAATTGTCATTATTTTCGGTCAAATCTTTTCCAGAAAGCAAACAATCTTAGTCATGATTCAGAAATGTTTTATTCACACTAGTGAGCTGAATGACCACACGCTATTTTGTTCATATCCTGTGTATCACAACTGTTCAAATATCAACAGTCATATCAACAATAATTGCCGTTTCTGTGTGTCTAAATATCTAACAAACACAGAGTTTATGTCATTCGAGGGTACATATTGTCAATCCAGACCACTGTCTGTGCTTTCATCACTGCTTTGTACACTAAACTGATCTAGCACATCTGTCAGCTGGTATACAGTTTCCGAGTCATCTGAATCCACATCGTCGTCAGACTGCAGTGGTTCGCCAGCGGTGTCGATGAGCTCCTGTGGCAGAACATCTCCTGTGTACCACAGTGGCTCCAGCTTTCCATCCTTGACCTCCCATCCATGGTCAACCTTCACATCTTGAATATCTAGTTCAGCAATGTGGGCCCTCTTCCAGATTCCAACCTGATAGTTGACACGTCTTACGTGCTGCTCCAGACTTCTTCTGCATGGTGGAGGTGATCCCATGTCCACATTCTTTGAAGTGTGGGGTTGGTCTTCCTTGGCACACAGCTCCTGTATGCGGATGTATCGCAGCTCATTAACCTTGTACACTCTAGCACGACCATATATGGCACACGTGAATTCCTCCAGTTCATCAAGGAGGTCTTCGGTTATGTCCCAAGTTTCCCCCAACCTGCAGAGTACAGCAGCAAACTTTGGAGTTTTCTGGAGAGTTTTCAGTGGCTTGATCTTTCCTATTCCTTTGAATGCGCTGGTAGTGTCACATCTAGTGTATGCATGGAGACACATGAGTGCTGTGCAGTGGTTCTGTGTATAGCCCTCTGCCAGTTCGGTGATGTTGATCAGTCGCTGCTTATTTCCAGTGCCAGTGTCAAATAGAATCACTACATTTGGCAATGTGAGGGCGTAGTGCAGTAGGATGAAGAATACATCGCTGTCTGGACTTTTGATCCGGATGTACTCGTATCCCTTGTCCTTTCCATACATGCAGTACAGAACTACTCTGGAATCAGTTTCCTCTTGGAGTTTCGATCTCCATCTTCGCTGTGCTTTGCCCATCTTCAGACGTCAGCTGGTATGCAGCTCCTTCACATATGATGATGACTTTTCTTCCAATGAGCTTATTGGCATATGAATGATTACTCCACGTCTTGCAGAGGAGATTGATGAATTGTGTCTTGTTGTCATCGTTTGTCAGGAACTGCTTTCAATCAGGAGGTTTCTTTGTGCTTGCCCCCTTTACAATGAGCTTCTCACTACAGCCCCTTCTCTCACGTTCCATGGATTTGACAGAATTGGGAGTACACATATCTGTGCTGAACACCGCATCTGTTGTCGTTGACATCATGCCAAAAATCTTGTTGCAGATCAAGCTGAAATTGGCTGGTATCTCCTTGAGGTAGTAGAAGTAGGTATTACCATCATAGACCACAAGTGTTGACTCAGCCGATGGAACCGGTGCATCCTCACACTCTTTGGTCAGATACTGGAAAGAATTAGATTTGTCTGTCTTTGCCAGAAATCCATCTGCTGTTCCAATGCTGTACGGGACAGGGGTCAGCGGGTACGTCATCAGCTCCTTCATGTCCAACTGCAAGCCCTGGCTTTGGGATTTCACAAATAGTTGGAAGGCAATATTGTCTTGTTGCTTATACTGGACCACTTTGTTGTTTGCCATTGTTACTTTCATCTTCTTGTTCATGTCACCAAGCGTTCTCAGATTCATCCGCTTTACTGGTTCAAAGAAGTTTTCATTCTTCTCCAGCCTGTCTTTTATGAAAGCTTTCTGTGCCTCTTTTCCTGACTTTTCTGCACTCAAAGCATCAGTTGCTATAATCTCAGTGGCTGCAGCTCCAGATGAAAGACTGATAAGTTTGTCTTGGTCGTCAACTATAAATGGATTGATGAAGCTTTCAACTGCCTCCTTTGCCTTTCGTACGCATTTCTCACTTTTCAGGATCTCTGCAGGTTGTACATCACGATGCATTGTTCCACTTTGGCTGTCTGTCAGCCATGTTCAATGTCGTGTTGACATACTGGGATCTCGCGTGTGTTGTTCCCACTCATCTTTGGTATGCATCATGGTTGCTGAGAACCCCTGAAACACCAAAACCACCCCCCACCAGCGCCACCATGAGATTTGGCATGTCTCATAAAGGTTTCCTCCATAGTTTTGTCGACGGCACAGCGGTTTACGGGTATGAAGGAACGAGCCACACTCATTGCTCCCCTCATGATCAAATCAGTTGCTCCGGGATGAGATACCTCAATGTTAGCCAGGAAGATGGAGAAGTATGTGAGATATCGGGCGTAGTTCTGACCACCAAATGCAAAAAATATGTCTGTCATGAGATGCAAACAGTGTGCATATGCAAGGAAGTCATTGTGCTTCACTGCCTGTACGAGAGAGAGTACTAGCCATTTATGACTCATGTAGGAAGCCCAAAGTTGGGCAGTTTTTCCGTGACTGCCTTCACTGACCTCCTCTCTATACTGCAGGTAACCCTGGATGTAGTTACTGAATGCATCGTCATCTAATGCTGCGTCCAATTTGGTTTCTGTGAGCGATTGTAACAAATCATCCAACTTCTTCATCGAGTCTGCTGGGATGGAAGAGAACAGTTCCTGCTCATTTTGGTGAGCCATGTATTGTTCCAATAACAACCTTTCCAAGCACTCAAGCATGGTCTTATGGCAGTGCATCGCCCTGTCATAGTGCTTTCCGGATATCACACCTTGCAATGAACCAGAGGCAATCAGCCCTGCTTCAAGTAGGATGTCAGACAAACCAGAGCCATCCATCTTCTTCCCCACCATCTTCAGATAAGCACACACGAGGTGGAAGGTACCAATCAAAACAATGTGCTTCTCATACCGTTTAGGGTTGTTCCAAAGCAATGGATATGCCTTCATGCAGACTCCCAAGTCGAAGGTTGTTATGACATACTGCTGGTTTACTTCATGTGTGGCCTCTTCAGCATATCTCAGACATTCTTGCACGGTCTTATAATCGGTGATGGGTTGGGTGATGACTGGGTAATAGTCAATGGTGGTGAGATTTGTTGGTGGCATACCAGTTAAGGATGTGAAGCCTGTCCAACCAGGTACGTCCTGTGAGGCTGTACGCATCATGCGAATGAGAACCCAGACAAAATTGCGTCTCATGGCGCGTTTTATGGCTTCTTCGCCTCCAGGGCATGTCAACTGTTGGATTGTGAGGGATGGACTCTTCCGTTGTGTTACATAGCGTTCAGGAAGATTCCCGACTTGATCTGTTTTCAGAGAACGCGCTCCACTTCTGCTGACGGCCGGGATTTGAGGACGAGTATCCCCCTGTTGCTCTGGGTTTCCTTCGATGTCCTGCATCATAATACCATGAGCAGTGTGAATAGACCCCATGCCTGTCAGATCGTTCAAGAAATTTGACCAAAAAAAAAGACAATTATTTTGTGAAAATGTTCGATTTTGACCTCAAAATTGATATAAATTCAATTTTTTAGAAATAAATCTTTCTATACTAGTTTGTTTTGTTAATAGATGTGTTTGTTATTCTATTGCGGTCATTTTGATACCTCATTTGTTAAATTTGATCGGAAAATAACGATTTTATGATATTTTCACATTTTGGGTAAATTTCACTATGGCAACCATCTTGATGACGTCATAACCGGAAGTTCGTCCTAACTTACGCAATGTTAACATTTCATGGGGCTTCAGAAAAAATATTGGTTCGGAGGTTTGTGGGGGGGGGGGGGGGGGGGGGGGGGGGGGGGGGATGCACGGTGGACCCTTCTAGCTCCCGGACTACAGGGACTCCTCTCCAGTGACATTAAAGTCGCTGCAGTCACTGCAAGATGACTCCGAAACATGAGTTCGGGACAATTTGTCGCAGTCTCCTAGAGAGGAGTCAGGAAGTGTACTGGGGGTCGATGTAATAAGTTTAGGTGAATTTATAGGGGTTATGAAACCCCTTTCTGTTTTGATTATAGTAGATGGGGAGTTAGCCACTGGCTCTGTATCTTTTAATCCTACTGTACCCACTATTTAAATACTATCAGTAGTGGGACTGATTATAACACAGTCTGAAGTGTCTGACTGTGAACTAGTAGTTGAATCCCCCCCCCTTTACTAAATCTAAAGAAATCCTGTTCTCCATTGTTTTTTTATAAAAGTTCTAACGAGATGACCTGTTGGAGTCCGGTTAAATTTTAAGTTTGTTTCTTTTGTGTTAATTGTCTCAGAGGGTATATGAGAGGAATTCTTTACCTGGATTTCGGGAGTCAGAGGTTCTTGGGTTCTCTGAGCCCCGGGGGAGGGTAATTTATCCTTCCCCTGGTTACTTGTGTTGACTACTGGGTTTTTATGGCCCTGTTCCTCTCTTTTTGGCCGTAAGATAACCCCTGAGCTGCTATTGTCCCCATTATTTATTAAGATTTTAGAGTCCGCGGCCACTTCCCCCTTTAACTTTGAAGACGTAACTGAATTTTTGGTTTCTAATTTTTGTTGAGCGCCGGTATGGGCCCCCCCGGTGTGAATTTGTGGGGGTGTAGTGGCGGTGACCCGATTATTTCTCTTCACCGCCACATCCCAGGAGATCCCGTCCCTTTAAGCCAAACTAGAGACTTTAGCCGCTGTAATGTAGGACGGGCAGCCCCTGAACCGAGTAGTGTGGCCATCCCCACAGTTAGCACACCACGGTATTCCGGTATACCGGCACTCACGAATATTATGGTGTTCTGAACACCTAGCTCACCTGACCTCATTTTTGCAACCAGAGCTCCCGTGCCAAAATGCCTGGCAGGTGTAGCACCAAATCAGGGGCGGCGAATACTCCTCCACGTCCCAAAAAGTGGGAGTGCCAGCCACTGTGACCGACAACGGCAGAGATCTGCCCGTGAATGTAAGTTTCACCGCCCCAGACTGGCGTCCAAATTTGTCCTTAAGCCTGTCGGCCTTTAGGACCTCACAAACCCCACCATCTTTCCTTGGTTTAGGTTGAAGGTGGGATCGGATGTCCCCAAGGTCGACCCGCAAGGGTATATTGTGGATCACCCCGGCTATTGAAGGTCCACCACTGGGAAGAAAGGCCTCCAGTGGGATATTAGCCAGGGTGAAAGGTTTTATTTTTAGCACACCCGCCAAACATTCGGCCGACGCGAGCTCCAGCATAAAGGACCCCGACTTCAGTGGGATGATTCTATTTATTTTATTGGCCAGCTCCCGATGAATGGCTTTTGTGAACTGGATAATGGAAATATGATCCAGTATGGGAGCTGGCCCGGCTGACTTTATAATCAGCCTGTGTGCCCACATACTTTTGGTAAGGTAGTGACTGTCCGTGGACACCCAAGCTGATCGTTTAAAAGTGAGGCTCGATTGAATCGAGCCTCATTGTTGCCAAAAGTGGCCCATTTATTTTTCCTGGCTGCATCCATTTGAAAGAAATATCCAATAATAAATTATTGACGTTTGATGGAATGAGATGAACATGAGAATAATTTAATGAACATGATGATGTTTATATATGATATGATGATTATATGATGATTATATGATTGATGATTAATAATACATCTGTGAATATCTGGTCGCCAAAATGACAGTTCAAAGATAAAGGGCAAACAAAATAGGCGTAAATGTGATAATATCTAATGCACTGTATATACTATCCTTATAATTTTGGATGGGGTCAATTTTGAATATACAGTGCGCCTAAAGAGGGTAGGGGTGGTTTTGATAAATGTAAAGAAAGGTATGAAAAAGTCTTAAGTCTAAAAATGGCAAGTAACACAAAAAATGGAAACATCGGAGGTTATCGGGTGGAACAGAAAGTGTGCCGAGTTAACGTATATATACAAATGTCTTTGTAGCTCCACCATTGGCAAGTTAAAACTAAAATTTTAGATTTTATTTTTGCCCACATAAACAATATGGCCGCCTCCTGGCTGACCGGAAACATTAATCCCCACGGCGGTATGACTAAAATACGCAATGTCGATTTTTCGGCGCAATGTCGATTAAAAATCAAAATAACATGAAAAGTGATGATATAAAATCATTTATTTTAATAAAAAACTATTACTATTAATAAAACAAGTATTTTTGGACCGTACTGTGCTTTTAATCGAATTAAATTTGTAATCTTTAAACAATTTTAATTTTTCATCGACATTGCGCACAACGTATCGTCATAATGCGCCATGGGTTATAAATATGAAAATTTATAAAAAATAAAAAAAATATTTTTTTAAACTCATCATTAGAATAATAAACTGTAATTATAAATGTAATAAGTATTTTCCGACCATCAATTTGATATGTTATGATATAAAATGACAATTTTAATTTTCCATCGATATTGCGCTCAAGGAATCGTCATTGCGCCGTGGGTTATAAATATGAAAATTTATAAAAAATAAAAAAAATATTTTTTTTAAACTCATCATTAGAATAATAAACTGTAATTATAAATGTAATAAGTATTTTCCGACCATAAATTTGATATGTTATAATATAAAATGACAATTTTAATTTTCCATCGACATTGTGCTCAAGGAATCGTCATTGCGCCGTTGGTTGAAATATGAAAATTTATAAAAAATAATTTTTTTGGGTTTTAAATTCATCATTAGAATAATAAACTGTATTTATAAATGTAATAAATATTTTCCGATCATAAATTTGATATGTTATGATATAAAATGACAATTTTAATTTTTCATGGTCATTGCGCCGTTGGTTGAAATATGAAAATTTATAAAAAATAATTTTTTTTTTTTTTTTAAACTCATCATTAGAATAATAAACTGTAATTAAAAATGTAATACATAAATTTGATATGTTATAATATAAAATGACAATTTTAGTTTTCCATCGACATTGCGCCGTTGGTTGAAATATGAAAATTTATAAAAAATATTTTTTTTTTTTTAAACTCATCATTAGAATAATAAACTGTAATTATAAATGTAATAAGTATTTCCGACCATAAATTTGATATGTTATAATATAAAATGACAATTTTAATTTTCCATCGACATTGCGCTCAAGGAATCGTCATTGCGCCGTTGGTTGAAATATGAAAATTTATAAAAAATAATTTTTTTTTGTTTTAAATTCATCATTAGAATAATAAACTGTATTTATAAATGTAATAAGTATTTTCCGATCATAAATTTGATATGTTATGATATAAAATGACAATTTTAATTTTTCATGGTCATTGCGCCGTTGGTTGAAATATGAAAATTCATAAAAAATAATTTTTTTTTTTTTTTTTAAACTCATCATTAGAATAATAAACTGTAATTAAAAATGTAATACATAAATTTGATATGTTATAATATAAAATGACAATTTTAATTTTCCATCGACATTGCGCCGTTGGTTGAAATATGTAAATTTATAAAAAATATTTTTTTTTTTTAAACTCATCATTAGAATAATAAACTGTAATTATAAATGTAATAAGTATTTTCCGACCATAAATTTGATATGTTATAATATAAAATGACAATTTTAATTTTTCATGGTCATTGCGCTCAAGGAATCGTCATTGGTTGAAATATGAAAATTTATAAAAAATAAAAAAAATATTTTTTTAAACTCATCATTAGAATAATAAACTGTAATTATAAATGTAATAAGTATTTTCCGACCATAAATTTGATATGTTATGATATAAAATGACAATTTTAATTTTTCATGTTCATTGCGCTCAATGATGAATCTTCATTGCGCCGTTGGTTGAAATATAAAAATTTATAAAAAATAAAAAAAATATTTTTTTAAACTCATCATTAGAATAATAAACTGTAATAATATCACATTTATGATCGGAAAAATACACATTTCATTAATAATTATGCTTGATTATTCAAATAAATGATATTACAAAATAAAATTTTAAGTTATCGTAATTTTTCATATTTATAACCAACGGTGCAATGGCGATTCGTTGAGGGCAATGTCGATGAAAAATTAAAATTGTTTAAAGATTAAAAATTTAATTCGATTAACAGCATAGTATGGTCAGAAAATACGTATTATATTTATAATTATAGTTAATTATTCAAATAAATGAGTTTCAAAAAAAAAAAAAAATATTTTTTATAAATTTTCATATATTTCAACCAACGGCGCAATGACGATTCCTTGTGCGCAATGTCGATAAAACATTAAAATTGTCATTTTTAATGAAAGCATATCAAATTTATGGTCGTCAAATACTTATTTCATTAATAATTATACCTTGTTATTCAAATAAATGAGTTTAAAAAAATAATATTTTAAGTTATTATAAATTTTCATATTTATAACCTATGGCGCAATGACGATTCGTTGAGTGCAATGTCGATGAAAAATTAAAATTGTTTAAAGATTACAAATTTAATTTGATTAAAAGCATAGTATGGTCTAAAAATACTTGTTTTATTAATATTAATAGTTTTTAATTAAAATAAATGATTTTAAATAATCAATTTTCACGTTATTTTGATTTTTAATCGACATTGCGTCGAAAAATCGACATTGCGTATTTTAGTCATACCCCCATGCCCGATAATGCGACTTTGGAAACCTCTCATGCATATTTTACTATCTATTTTTATTCCTCTAATGTGATTGGTGGATAGCTTTAAATATAAATTAACCTATTTTAAATAACCACTCTGATTGGTCGGATATCTACGACCAAGGTACACGTTTCTTACCACCTACCTGAGTAAAGATTATAAAAAAAAGATGATGACGTAATTCGCGGGTGTCTCTCAAATTCTCCATTATGAAGAGTATAAAATAATCTCCCTTTGCCAAAATGGTGACGATTTCTAAAATCTGATTATGTTTTTGCAAACAATTCGCGATCGATCGCGTTATGTATAATGTCAGCGTTAGGTCCTGGTAATTTTATGAATATTTCGTAGATTTACAATAATTGGGACTGGGTTATTATAGTAATAAACTTATTACTTTTTGGTTGTGTAGTTTCAGCGTATAATTTTCTTTGCATGATTTAAATATAGTATTGAAAACAACAATTAAGATCAATTATGTGTCTTTTTTTAATATTTGAAATATAGATGACTAGTTGCACTTTCTAGATATTTGAAGTCTATCATAGACTGCATTTATTTATCTATTGCCAAGTTCTCTTGGATAGATTGAATAGCTTTGTAGGCTTGATATTGCCATTATTGTATGTTATGACAGCAATAGCTTAGAAAAGAAGAGAAAGGTATTTAAAATAATGTTTTAAATAAACTCCTGCTCCCACACTGCCACAGAATTGACAGAACAGAAATGATAGTCAATAAAGAACAAAGATTAAATACAACATAATAAGTTGGGCATACTGATAGAGATGTAGTCAGTTCTCCCTATAAATCTCTCACTTCTGGTCTATTCAAACTCTAAAAATTGTGATTTAGACAGTCACGTGCATAATGTTAAAGGGATTATATTGGCATATAACCGTCAATTCCCTGTCCTAAATACACACACACCAAGCATAAAGAAACACTTATAACTGAGATATAAACGCGTCTAAAGTGTCTAATTACATAACCTCTTTATTACAAACATCGGGTTTCTGAAGCCACGTTTTTGTTTTTGTTTACATTTGCCATTTTCAACGAACTGCTTTTGGGTTTCCGATCAATCATCGGATAACATTGTGAAGACTCATTTCCGATCTCGTTTTTGAGGCTTTGTTCGGGAAGTTTATGGAGTTAAATGTAAACATTGCGCAATACTTTATTGCAGGATGTATTAAAGTTTTGGCCAATATTCAATTACTGTTAATTTGATAACTTTCAAGTAAATAAAGGTTATACGTCAATACATAAGCATTATTTTGTGCACACTGCATACAGGAAAAATCTGGATTAACAGCGTGTTTGTGTTACTTGCCAATATAATCCCTTTAAAGGGAGCTAACCCTACATAAAATGAATACATTTAAGTCTATGTTTACATATTTCATATTATACCGCAAGTTGTATTGGTAATAAAAATCTGGGCATGTGAACCGTTGATCAGTGCACGTTATTTTTCAGCCAGGGCAAGTAGATTTTTTCAACCTACTTGCCCTGGGCTAGTCCCAAATTTTTCATTGACTGACTTTGATCCAGATCAGGCAATATCTCACTGGATGTCATGTGGCAAGGGTGGTCGACACATCAGTGGCCACAAAACAGCAAACAAGAACCATGGAACTGAACAAGTGTCAGGATATAGCTCCAGATTATAGTTAGAGCTTTTAGTGAACAAGTGTCAGAATATGTCTCCAGGTTATAGTTAGAGCTTTTAGGGAACAAGTGTCAGGATATAGCTTCAGGTTATAGTTAGAGCTTTTAGTGAAGTGACTGTTCAGCTGTAAAATTAAACACTTCAATAACCAAAGTTCAACTAAATTTTGAAAATTTCATGAAAGTGAGTTATAAAGTTTTAAAACTTTTGAAGAACTTTCTGTCACAGAGAAATGTGCTCAGCTGTGTAGTGTAAATAGCTATAATAATGTTAATTTATTTAGAGAATAACGGACACACTCGCCAAGAAGTGATACAAAATGTAAATATCAGAATATCAAAGTATATTTATTAATTGGATTTTTAACTATATCATGATGCTGTGTTGCTATGCTTTTAGAAAGTAGTTTTTATGATGAATAAATAAAACAAAAAAAGTAATTGATATTGTATTTATTGAATTTAAAACACATTTAAAACTGTCTATATGTTGCAAGAAGAAAAAGTAACCATCTGTTATTGTCAAGGTTAAAAATAATGCATAAGCATCTTTATTATGGGTTAGACTGGTACGCATTTTTAAATTTATATAAAAACCTGGACAAGTTGCTTTTTTTAAAAGCCACTTGTCCTAAAAAAAAATTTGTACAGCCCTGGACTCACAGAGATAAGGTGTGTCTGGTACTGGTCAACTGTCTAGTGGATCCTCAGAATAATGATAACATGAGACGACTGCCATTAATTAACTGAAATACAGGTGAAAACATTACAAACAATATATATATATGCTGGTAGCATCAGTCTGCTGACAGTGAGCTTGTATTGTGATATATTTTTAAGTTGGTATACAAAATGCATGAAAAACAAAAAAGTAATGAGGTATGAATAAGGACAGTTTCTAATTGCTAAAACACATCACTTTCCATTTCAACATGCAAAATTACACATTTTTATTTATTTCACTAGAAATTAATGACAATTTCAACATTGGTAATATGTTTTAACGGTCCAGTGGAACATCAGTAAATCTGACTAAAACACCAGTCTTTCTACAAATATCTATAAAATTTTCCCAGATACAGTTTCCAGAAGGAACTCAATAGCCACAAACTCACAGTGATGATTTACGTTCACATGACGTGATATACTGAGACGATAGCCTCAACCTCATACTCGCAGTGATGATCGACGTGATATACTGAGACAATAACCTCAAACTCGCAGTGATGATCTAGGGTCACATGACATGATGTACTGAGAAAATAACCTCAAACTCGCAGTGATGATCTAGGTTCGCATGACGTGATATACTGAGACAATAGCCTCAAACTCGCAGTGATGATCTAGGTTCACATGACGTGATATACTGAGACAACAGCCTCAAACTCGCAGTGATGATCTAGGTTCACATGCCGTGATATACTGAGACAATAGCCCCAAACTCGCAGTGATGATCTAGATTCACATGACGTGATATACTGAGACACTAGCCTCAAACTCGCAGTGATGATCTAGGTTCACATGACGTGATATATTGAGACAATAACCCCAAACCGGAGCGATGATCTAGGGTCACATGACGTGATATATTGAGACACTAGCCCCAAACTTGCAGTGATGATCTAGGGTCACATGACGTGATATATTGAGACTTTAGCCTCAAACTTGCAGTGATGATCTAGGTTCACATGACGTGATATATTGTGACAATAGCCTCAAACTCGCAGTGATGATGTAGGTTCACATGACGTGATATATTGAGACAATAGCCTCAAACTCGCAGTGATGATCTAGGTTCACATGACGTGATATACTGAGACAATAGCCCCAAACTCACAGTGATGATCTAGGTTCACATGACGTGATATATTGAGACAATAGCCTCAAACTCGCAGTGATGATCTAGGTTCACATGACGTGATATACTGAGACACTAGCCCAACACTCGCAGTGATGATCTAGGTTCACATGACATGATATACTGGGCCAATAGCCCCAAACTCGCAGTGATGATCTAGGTTCACATGACGTGATATACTGGGACAATAGCCTCAAACTCGCAGTGATGATCTAGGTTCACATGACGTGATATACTGAGACAATAGCCTCAAACTCGCAGTGATGATCTAAGGTCACATGACGTGATATACTGAGACAACATCCTCAAACTCGCAGTGATGATCTAGGTTCACATGACGTGATATACTGAGACACTAGCCTCAAACTTGCAGTGATGATCTAGGTTCACATGACGTGATATACTGAGACGATAGCCTCAACCTCATACTCGCAGTGATGATCGACGTGATATACTGAGACAATAACCTCAAACTCGCAGTGATGATCTAGGGTCACATGACATGATGTACTGAGAAAATAACCTCAAACTCGCAGTGATGATCTAGGTTCGCATGACGTGATATACTGAGACAATAGCCTCAAACTCGCAGTGATGATCTAGGTTCACATGACGTGATATACTGAGACAACAGCCTCAAACTCGCAGTGATGTTCTAGGGTCACATGACGTGATATACTGAGACAATAGCCTCAAACTCGCAGTGATGATCTAGGTTCACATGACATGATATATTGAGACAATAGCCCCAAACTCGGAGCGATGATCTAGGTTCACATGACGTGATATATTGAGACACTAGCCCCAAACTTGCAGTGATGATCTAGGGTCACATGACGTGATATATTGAGACTTTAGCCTCAAACTTGCAGTGATGATCTAGGTTCACATGACGTGATATATTGTGACAATAGCCTCAAACTCGCAGTGATGATGTAGGTTCACATGACGTGATATATTGAGACAATAGCCTCAAACTCGCAGTGATGATCTAGGTTCACATGACGTGATATACTGAGACAATAGCCTCAAACTCGCAGTGATGATCTAGGTTCACATGACGTGATATATTGAGACAATAGCCTCAAACTCGCAGTGATGATCTAGGTTCACATGACGTGATATACTGAGACAATAGCCCAAAACTCGCAGTGATGATCTAGGTTCACATGACGTGATATACTGGGCCAATAGCCCCAAACTCGCAGTGATGATCTAGGTTCACATGACGTGATATACTGGGACAATAGCCTCAAACTCGCAGTGATGATCTAGGTTCACATGACGTGATATACTGAGACAATAGCCTCAAACTCGCAGTGATGATCTAAGGTCACATGACGTGATATACTGAGACAACAGCCTCAAACTCGCAGTGATGATCTAGGTTCACATGACGTGATATACTGAGACAATAGCCTCAAACTCGCAGTGATGATCTAGGTTCACATGATGTGATATACTGAGACAACAGCCTCAAACTCGCAGTGATGATCTAGGTTCACACGACGTGATATACTGAGACAACAGCCTCAAACTCGCAGTGATGATCTAGGTTCACACGACGTGATATACTGAGACACTAGCCTCAAACTCGCAGTGATGATCTAGGTTAACATGACGTGATATACTGAGACAATAGCCTCAAACTCGCAGTGATGATCTAGGGTCACATGACGTGATATACTTAGACACAGTGTTTTCTCCAGAGTGCGTTTCTTGCGTTTTTGACACAATAAATTCTCATCTGACGCAATCAACTTTGTTCAGTGCGTCCACTATGACACAACCTTAAAAACACAGATATTCAAATTACGCATATTTGTTTCGGCAAGCTGGTTTCAGAGTTATTTTTACAATGCCAGCCGATTTGACAGATCACGTGGTCTGATTCAGGGCAATCCCAGTCATGCCATTCTACCAAGTTAAATAAACGCTTTTATTGGTTACGAACGCTTTATTGATGCAATCGCAAAGATGATTATGATCACATACATAATTTTCCGCGAAGCAATAGTGTAGTTTGAAGACAACATCTGTGAAAACAAACGTACTCTGCAACAATAGTACTGACATTTACCCAGTTTTAGGTTGTTTGTATATGAAGATGAAATGTTGAAGCGTGAAACTTTTCGTAAAAGTTATTTAAAGACGTTTCTGCGGATTGTTACTGCGCATCGCTACGCGCATAATTGCTTTCTGTTACTTTCAGTTTCGGGGTCTAATGTCGCCGTTTGGTTAATTAAAAGTCGAGTCGCATTAGGATATTAACAAAGCGAAGTATTTTCATTTCGAGATGTCAGAAATGTACATTTTATCAAGGAAGCGATCGAAAAGCACAGAATAGTCTATTGTTTTTCGATATAAACCACCAGAAGTGCATGTACATAACGAAGTCGAAGAAACAACTACGAAAATATAATCAATACTCGTAGTGGTAACATTTCGGATAGCTCATTTTTCGGATATGGATCATTTGTGAATTTGTTCCAAAGCGCTGAATACATAATGAATTTACCTGAAACAATATTATTCATACCGGGATGGAGACAAGGAAGAATAAATCTTGAATTTTGACATTTAGCTGACCTGATGCATGTAAAAGTTTGGTATTGAAGGACACTATGGAATACACTTCTATGGGTCAACGTTATACATAAACTGTATATGTGGAAGTATAAAAACAGTGGAAACAAACAAGACACATCAATTAAACAGGAAAAGTCCAATATCATTTGACATCAACACAAAGCAATTGAGTATAAGGTTAGTTGATGCTTTATCATAACTCACTGATCAATATTAATGTATCACATAAAATGATAACTTACTTTATGATTTCTAGAGATGAACAACTATAAAAAGTGATTCATTGGTTGAATATTTACATCATTTTCATGCCATCGATGGCTAACAGACGATCACCTAACCACTGTTTCCTGGAATTAACCAGTATTTGAGCACAACCCATCTCCGCAAGTAACTGATAGCTTTCCCACTTGAATCAGCGGTGAGAGACGATTGATAAAGATACATAATGCTGTATATCTATCATCCTGGAGACTGTTGCCAGGCGGGGATTCGAGCAGTATTCTTACATTGAGTAAATGTTAAAAATAAATTTATACACCGTCATGTTCTGTGTTTCCTGTTAAACAGAAAATTGTTACATGAATTATGAAAATAAGAAAATATTCAACACATTTCAGGAATGCTAAGAGGCTCAGGTTACAGATGGATTGAGATGTCGATGCTTTAAATACCTGTAGTGGTTTCATTAACTATGAAGAGACAATCAATATTGTGACATAGACAACGTGTACAGAAATACTAAATGAAATTGTGACAATCATCAAAAGGGGCCAATGGTAATTATTAATGTAATTTAACCATTTCAGCTTATTTCTACTATGGATTACAACAAAATAATCATGAGCACAACAGATGATCTGAGGGGGATCAAACCTGTGACTACTTGATTGGCACACCCAATATCCGTGCAAATAACTGACAACTTTCCCACTTGAATCGGTGATTAAAGATGAATGAACATGAGACACAATGTTGGAATTTGCATATATTTAAATCATCACAGAGACTGGCCAAGTGGGGATTTGAGCTTGCAACCCCTTGACTGCTTGTTACATAACATAACAGTTTCATTCAGTAAAAAAATGTCCACATACATGTATGCAAGTTTATAACCATAAGATTTTGTTCAATGGTTTGAACATAGATATCATAACAGGAATTGCTGCTCAGTTATAGCCCTTATACCCATATATTGTGCTGTTTTATTAAAATACATTGTCTTTTTTTAGCCAGACCGATGAGCTAAGTTAGTAGAGCACGATACTTCTAGCTCAGGGTTGAGAGTTTGATACCTGAGGCTGGCTTACTTACAGTGCTAACTGTCATTCAAATGGGACATTAAACTGAGGACTTTTATGATGGTGCTATACACCAAGCAAAAGAATCAGGTGAAACATATGATAAGGTTTCTATGATATTTGTTTCCTGCACTATCCCCCACAAACCTAAAAAGTCTAAACTGTTCACTCTTCTGGGTGCATCACCCAAATGGGAAACTGGTGATGATGTAAATTAAGCTTACATACAAACAAACATTGTCATTTATTTCTTTATCTCATATAAGCTTCCTTTAATTTTCAGTGATGAAGTCAGTCAAGTAGTACACCAGGACCAGGCCAATTTATTACAATATGCATTGCCAGAAGAATGGATTGTGACAGTAAATCAGATACTGGGACCATGTTAACAAAAAGTATTCGAAAAACATATGATGTTTTTCTAGAAGACTAGGAAATGCACATATTATGAAAAATTAAGAACAATCACTACCAGTTCACCAGGCAGTGTTCTAAAATTTTAATGACAATTCAAAGATTAAAGTTGGAAGTAGCCCAGTACAGGAATAAAAATTTCAAGTTAATGTAATAATAATGGATGACAGTGCGACTACTATAGCCAAGATAAATACCAGAAAAAATGACTTGAATGGACTCGTAGATAAAACTCTGAAGATACTATGTTGAGTAGCTGGTCACTGCTGATCCAACCTTGATTGACAGTACATGGTTTTACCACTAGGCCTCTAACATTTCAAACTTTTACAACTATTGATGTTCATCAATTATCCAGTATATATGAAATGTATAAAAGCAATTTAACAGTAATTACATTATAAATAACAAATATTATAATTGCTATTTAGTGCATCATTTAGAAATATGAAAGTTACTTCTGCAATGAAACTTCATTTATAAAAATTTACAACAGATAATTTTCACAATTTTGACAATTTTAGGCCGTTTTATGAAAAGGGAAGTTAACATTTAGCATTGTAGCTTGGTAACAAGCAAGGTGACATGTATTTTTTATTTTATTTCGTGATATTGTTTGTTGTTGTGCTTCTTTGTAGAAAGAATGAAACAATTCTCCACGTAGAACATTTTTTTTTATTGAATTGGTGTGAAAATGCATCGATTGCGACCATTTTATGAAAAGGGGAGGTAACATTTAGCACTGTAACTTTGTATCAAGCATGGTGACCTGTATTTTTTATTTTATTTTCTAACATAGTTTGTTATAATGCCTCTTTGTAGAAAGAATGAAACAATTCTCCGCATTAGAACTTTTTTTATTATTGAATTAGTGTCAAAATGCATCATTTACGGCCATTTTATGAAAGGGAGGTAACATTTAGCTCTGTAACTTAGTAACAAGCATGGGGACATCTATTTTTTGTTTTATTTTCTGATATAGTTTGGTTTAGTGCCTCTTTGTAAAAAGAATGAAACAATTTTCCGCGTTCTAACTTTTTTTATTATTGAATTAGTGTAAAAATGCATCGTTTGCGGCCATTTTATGAAAAAGGGAGGTAACATTTAGCAATGTAACTTAGTAACAAGTAAGGTAACATATGTTTTTTATTTTATTTTCTGATATAGTTTGTTAAAGTGCCTCTTTGTAGAAAGAATGAAACAATTCTCTGCATTAGAACTCTTTTTTTATTATTGAATTAGTGTCAAAATGCATCGTTTACGGCCATTTTATGAAAAGGGAGATAACATTAAGCACTGTAACTTAGTAACAAGCATGGGGACATCTATTTTTTATTTTATTTTCTGATATAGTTTGTTATAGTGCCTCTTTGTAGAAAGAATGAAACAATTCTCCGCGTTGGAACTTTTTTATTTTTAAATTAGTGTAAAAATACATCGTTAACGGCCAATTCTATAATCGTAGAAATTTATGAAAATTACTGTATGAAATGTGAAACTCAAAAGAGCATCATGACTTTTCCTGTTTTAGATACTTTATCTTTTGTTACATGAGTGGCAACAATATTTTGTTGAAATATATCACTTTGTTAGTAAATTAAACAAGATTTATAACTTACACCAATTTGCTGTTTTTTCTTTAAAAAATGTAAAACGGTGTAGTTTAAAAATAGTCATAGCAAAAAAACAAGCATGGGGACCTATATTTTTTTTTAGTGTTTTAAACTTGTCTTACTTCAAAGTACTTGTGTGGAAAATTTAAAAAAAATCTCCGCGTTAGAACTTACTCGAAGAAACGTCTTTAAATGTACGAACGATACTCTATCTGAAAAACTTTTTATTTTGTTTTCTATAAGGTATCGAGACGCGCATGCACGACATTTTAATACCAGTTTAAACATCTGCCGGTCCATGTTTTACGGCAGTATTCCCGGCGTCGTTTATGTTTCTGTAACGGACGATTAAAAAGTTGTTGAAAAAAGAAATTAATTTTATTTTGAAAAATGATTACTTAATTTCAAAAATTTAATTAATTTTTGTAAAGTTACCATTACAATGTATTTTATATTATTTTTTTTAAGATAAAATTTCTCTAAAATGAGTCTAGCTTTGAAGAGAAATGCTTTTGGAAAAAAGAAAACAAAAACAAAGTTTGTTTTCCAAAGAGTATAATGCTAAACATGTAGCTCAGCAAATATAAAATATTGAAAGAATTTTAGTGTTTTTTATTAAAAATAGTTAGGGCCTTGGTGATTGAGCTGTGGCCATAACATTTGAAAAGTTCACGACCAAAGGGACAAAATCATAAAAACAACTACTAAGTTTCAAGTTGTTGTAACTTATTGCCAGAATTGAAACATTCGTTTGGAGTTAAATTGTTTTGAAGTTGTTATCTTAAGTTGCAGTTTTGATGGAGAAATTTGTGTGAAACAGGAAGTAAAACTGTTTTAGTAAAATATGTATTTTTAACTCCATTTATTCATGTTGATTGAGTTTAAAACTAGTCAATTGATGACCCCCAGATTTTGAAAATGACCCCTAGATTTTTAGTCAGTGGGTCATCAATGACCCCCAAAAAATTGAAGCTGGAGAAAACACTGGAGACAACAGCCTCAAACTCGCAGTGATGATCTAGGTTCACATGACGTGATATACAGAGACGATAGCCACAAACTCGCAGTGATGATCTAGGTTAACATGACGTGATATATTGAGACAATAGCCCCAAACTCGGAGTGATGATCTAGGGTCACATGACGTGATATATTGAGACACTAGCCCCAAACTTGCAGTGATGATCTAGGGTCACATGACGTGATATATTGAAACTTTAGCCTCAAACTTGCAGTGATGATCTAGGTTCGCATGACGTGATGTATTGTGACAATAGCCTCAAACTCGCAGTGATGATCTAGGTTCACATGACGTGATATATTGTGACAATAGCCTCAAACTCGCAGTGATGATCTAGGTTCACATGCCGTGATATACTGAGACACTAGCCCCAAACTCGCAGTGATGATCTAGGTTCAATTGACGTGATATATTGTGACAATAGCCTCAAACTCGCAGTGATGATCTAGGTTCACATGCCGTGATATACTGAGACACTAGCCTCAAACTCGCAGTGATGATCTAGGTTCACATGCCGTGATATACTGAGACAATAGCCTCAAACTCGCAGTGATGATCTAGGTTCACATGACGTGATATACTGAGACAATAGCCTCAAACTCGCAGTGATGATCTAGGTTCACATGACTTGATATACTGAGACAATAGCCCCAAACTCGCAGTGATGATCTAAGTTCATATGACGTGATATATTGAGACAATAGCCTCAAATTTGCAGTGATGATCTAGGTTCACATGATGTGATATACTGAGACAATAGCCCCAAACTCGCAGTGATGATGTAGGGTCACATGACGTGATATATTGAGACACTAACCTCAAACTCACAGTGATGATCTAGGTTCACATGACGTGATATACTGAGACAATAGCCTCAAACTTGCAGTGATGTTCTAGGTTCAAATGACGTGATATATTGAGACAATAGCCCCAAACTCGCAGTGATGATCTAGGGTCACATGACGTGATATATTGAGACACTAGCCTCAAACTCGCAGTGATGATCTAGGGTCACATGACGTGATATATTGAGACTTTAGCCTCAAACTTGCAGTGATGATCTAGGGTCACATGACATGATATACTGAGACAATAGCCCCAAACTCGCAGTGATGATCTAGGGTCACATGACGTGATATATTGAGACACTATCCTCAAACTCGCAGTGATGATCTAGGGTCACATTACATGATATATTTAGACTTTCGCCTCAAACTTGCAGTGATGATCTAGGTTCACATGATGTGATATATTGAGACAATAGCCTCAAACTCGCAGTGATGATCTAGATTCACATGACGTGATATACTGAGACAATAGCCCCAAACTCGCAGTGATGATCTAGGTTCACATGACGTGATATACTGAGACAATAGCCCCAAACTCGCAGTGACGATGTAGGGTCACATGCCGTGATATATTGAGACAATAGCCCCAAACTTGCAGTGATGATCTAGGTTCACATGATGTGATATATTGAGACAATAGCCTCAAACTCGCAGTGATGATCTAGGTTCACATGCCGTGATATACTGAGACTATAGCCTCAAACTCGCAGTGATGATCTAGGTTCACATGACGTGATATACTGAGACAATAGCCTCAAACTCGCAGTGATGATCTAGGTTCACATGACGTGATATATTGAGACAATAGCCCCAAACTCGCAGTGATGATCTAGGTTCACATGCCGTGATATACTGAGACAATAGCCCCAAACTCGCAGTGATGATCTAGATTCACATGACGTGATATACTGAGACACTAGCCTCAAACTCGCAGTGATGATCTAGGTTCACATGACGTGATATATTGAGACAATAGCCCCAAACTCGCAGTGATGATCTAGGTTCACATGCCGTGATATACTGAGACAATAGCCTCAAACTCGCAGTGATGATCTAGATTCACATGACGTGATATACTGAGACACTAGCCTCAAACTCCCAGTAATGATCTAGGTTTACATGACGTGATATATTGTGACAATAGCCCCAAACTCGCAGTGATGATCTAGGTTCACATGACGTGATATATTGAGACAATAGCCCCAAACTCGCAGTAATGATCTAGGTTCACATGCCGTGATATACTGAGACAATAGCCTCAAACTCGCAGTGATGATCTAGGTTCACATGACGTGATATACTGGGACAATAGCCCCAAACTCGCAGTGATGATCTAGGTTCACATGACGTGATATACTGGGACAATAGCCTCAAACTCGCAGTGATGATCTAGGTTCACATGACGTGATATACTGAGACAACAGCCTCAAACTCGCAGTGATGATCTAGGTTCACATGACGTGATATACTGAGACAATAGCCTCAAACTCGCAGTGATGATCTAGGATCACATGACGTGATACACTGAGACAATAGCCTCAAACTCGCAGTGATGATCTAGGTTCACATGACGTGATATATTGAGACATAACCTCAAACCCGCAGTGATGATCTAGGTTCACATAACGTGATATACTGGGACAATAGCCTCAAACTCGCAATGATGATCTAGGTTCACATGACGTGATATATTGAGACATAGCCTCAAACTCGCAATGATGATCTAGGTTCACATGACGTGATATATTGAGACACTAGCCTCAAACTCGCAGTGATGATCTAGGTTCACATGACGTGATATACTGAGACAAAAGCCTCAAACTCGCAGTGATGATCTAGGTTCACATGACGTGATATACTGGGACAATAGCCTCAAACTCGCAGTGATGATCTAGGTTCACATGACGTGATATACTGAGACAACAGCCTCAAACTCGCAGTGATGATCTAGGTTCACATGACGTGATATACTGAGACAATAGCCTCAAACTCGCAGTGATGATCTAGGTTCACATGACGTGATATACTGAGACAATAGCCTCAAACTCGCAGTGATGATCTAGGATCACATGACGTGATACACTGAGACAATAGCCTCAAACTCGCAGTGATGATCTAGGTTCACATGACGTGATATATTGAGACATAGCCTCAAACCCGCAGTGATGATCTAGGTTCACATAACGTGATATACTGGGACAATAGCCTCAAACTCGCAATGATGATCTAGGTTCACATGACGTGATATATTGAGACATAGCCTCAAACTCGCAATGATGATCTAGGTTCACATGACGTGATATATTGAGACAATAGCCTCAAACTCGCAGTGATGATCTAGGTTCACATGACGTGATATACTGAGACAAAAGCCTCAAACTCGCAGTGATGATCTAGGTTCACATGACGTGATATATTGAGACAAAAGCCTCAAACTAGCAGTGATGATCTAGGTTCACATGACGTGATATATTGAGACAATAGCCTCAAACTCGCAGTGATGATCTAGGTTCACACAACATGATATATTGAGACAAAGCTTTAGACCATATGGTTGTGAGGGTTCGCACATTTTGAACAGAATGAGTACAAGAACATTATGGAATACAATGTCATTAAGTCAAAAACATTAATAATACAATCATAAAATGTATTAAATGAGTATTAATGCTTTCAAAATACACATTACAACATACTTCTTACAGTTTCCCTCCCAATACATATCCATTTTTACCTCTTCATCCTATATTATCTTTCCAAAAGGAATCCTATTTTTAAAAGCGTAGTTTAAATAGACACAAATTATCACAAAGATATAACTTCGCTCAAGGTTTACATCTGTAGACTTTTTGAGGCATAGTGCCACCATTGCAAAAAGGAAGTGCTTCCGTGGGGTAGTCGCATAATGGCGGTTATAAATAATCCTCAATTCTTCTTCTTTAAAAATGCATTTTCCTTATTTTAATGCTCATTTTTTTTATTTGAATGGCATTATTGATGTATTTTGAACATTTTGATAGCATTGTCATGTTTGAATTGTGAATTTAGAAAAAAAAATGATGCTTGGAAATTGGGGTATGAATTCATGATTTCTGAAATCTACTTTCACTTTGTCACCAGTGTACACACTGAGCAGAAAAAAAATCTCTTATATGACACATGACCCCTACTTTTCTCATCATATTTTGATAGTGCAGAGGTTGACAAACAGTAAAATGTAGGTTTCACTTCTTTCATTTGGGACTCTCTATGAATGACAAGCCTTCAAACTTTTATTATTAACTATAGAATAAAGAACAAAAATCAATGGTGGGGTTACACCTTGAAAGCTTCTTACTCACAACTGTACAGATCTGAAGTGTCTATATTTACATAACATATGTATTAGCACTTCTAACAGGAAATAATTTTACTTCTATTATAATCATCTAAAAGCAAAATATTACTAGTCGATTCCTGTATGTGTCTGGTTGTATGTATTGATGTTATCAAAATCTATAACTTACCATGGTAGATGTTTTTATCAAACCAAACTGATTATTTAAACCACCATATGACTTGATAGCAGAGATAAATAAGAGGGGTACATTAGGGTTCAAATTTGTAGTATGACAATCCGTAGTTCTATTATAAGGAGGTTTAACACCATTTCAGATTATATTATTGTAGCATCTAGTTAGCTGGCGCAGGAAGATCTCAGAATGAATCTGATGAATTGGCAAACATTTTTGGACCAAGCTGGGCTCAAACTCACAACCTCATGTGAGATCTTAATCATCTTTAGAGGTCTTAGACAATTGGCCACCTCGATAACTGCATGCACTGGATGTACCCACGTTATCATGCAAACAAACTAATATATTTATTGCAACTATATGTAGCAAGTGCCTTGGTTTCAATCTATAACTTTTTATGTTTTTGTTTCAGTTTATCAACAATCAACAGAAGCTGGATTGAACATTCCATATAGCGTATAGAGTGCATATATATTCTAAAAATAAATTCAAATCAAAGCTAAATATTCATTATTAATATACATGTACTAGAGCTCACCCATCTCTACAAATAACTGGAAACTTCCCACTTGAATCATTAATGAGAGACAAACAATAATGTGACGCAATGTAACATTGCCGTATATCAATCATCACGGAGAATGTGGCCAGGTGGGGATTCCAACCCACAACCCCTGGATTGATAGTCAGACTTGCTAAAGACAGAACTAACCAGGCCAGGCTGTAAAATAAATAAGTTTAAAAGCATTAAGACTTTTAAGTCAATCCCTCTCAATTTCTGTCCTAAGCCTACTGCATATATATTAACAGTGTGTTTATATGTGTCTGATATTAAATAACAGTTTGTAATTGAAAACACTTTGGTTTCAATTGGGAACTGCCTAATAATAATACACTGGTCAGAGCCGAGGACAGCAGGGCTAAAATGCAGTGTTCTGTTTGTATAAAAATCCCTGCAGTTCAGTAGAAGTGGGGCGGTTTTATTTCGAGTTGCTTCTTGGTGGGAGTGATTAGTTTTAATACAGAATCGCACATTCCCATTTGTGACAGACATAGGGAGTCAAAGGCACTAATATTACTTCCAGGGAGTGATGGGATCAGGTGGTCTGTTTAATACTACCCAGTGACTTAATTACATTACAATTGTTTTGTATATCTCTGACCCTACCTGGGCATTGAAATCTCACGAGAATTGAAATACATTGACAAGTCAGGCAAGGCTGTTGCCTTTAAGAATCTTGTCTGCATATCAAAAAACTTGAGAGGGCATTAAAATCATTTTAAATAGCACTTTTGGGAGAACTATATATAGACACCTATAAGAAAGTTAATTTTCATCCATTTGCAGTCAAGCCAGGGCTTATATCTAGATGCAAGTCTTAGTTTTAGATTATACTAATTTATTTAAGCTCGATTGCGATGAACGCTCACAGCTTATATGAACTACTCTCGAGTATGATTCATGGATAGAACTAGATCCATTACACTACCACCCCTCTTAAACTAAAGTCCTTGTTAAAGTGAAATATAATATTATGTAAATATACAGTATAGTTACTGTATCTATTATATTGCAGATTATAGAACATTATATTGTAGATTATAATTACTAGAAGCGGGATTAGAAAACTAACTCACTAATATTTCACAATTTTACCCGTTCAGAACCTCCATTCTGTTTATCGCCGCCATTTCTCAATGGAGCGAGGTCAAGAACCAAAACGAAAGAAAGCCTTTTCGTCGTATACACAGGTAAACCATTTTAAATATTATTTATATCTGAATACACACAATTAAACGTTGATCTGAAATGTATATAAAGAAGGAGTTTGAAATGAGTCTCACCTGTTACAAGCAATGAAGTAAATTTCGCACTCACAGGGAAGTAACTCGGCTTCCCTCTCTTCCAGTTAAACCTCGTTTTCGATTTAAAAAATCTGGAAATTCCCGTTGAGGCGCTTTACGGATAATATCCTAGTTTCGTTTTCAACTGTGTTTCTATGCGGATACCTGTGGTATTGTATTTTTTTTTCACTATTAGTAATTATTTAATTTCATAAAATGACTGTTATTTATAGATGGTTAGTTACTTTTTCTTTATAAAGATATGTAGTTATATTACACAGCAAGTAAATTATGATTACGTCACTGTAATGTCTGTATAGCCTACTGGGCATGTGTTGCATGTGTCAACTTGTTTTTATCACCCGCCACCGCCCGTAAAGCGGTGCAAGGGGATATAGAAATGGGCTGCGTCCGTCCGTCCGTACTTCCGTGTGTCCGTGCGTTCCCTGCTGTCCACAACATGTCTCCTCTAGTTGTGACTGGAATTTTAAATAACTTGGCACAAATATTCACTAGGACAAGACGATGTGTCATGCGAATGACTTGGGTCTGTTCGTCAAAGGCCTAGGTCATAGCTCAAGGTCAAGTGTTTGGAAATCCAATGTTTACACTGTGTTTCCTCTTATCCGGACTGTATCTTCTTTAGTTGTGATTGGAATTTTAAATAACTTGGCACAAATGTTCACTAGGACAAGACGATGTGTCATGCGACTGACTTGGGAGGCCCTCACAGGGGGTGGGGCGGTCTGGATCTCTTAAAGTAATGCCTATTGTTCCCCAGATCTCCAAAAGTATTTGCCAAAGTTCCCCAAAAGAATTTTGTCCATGTTCCCCAGATCTCTCAAAGTATTTCCACTGTTCCCTAGATCTCCAAAAGTTTTAAACATAGTTCCCTGAAAGTACCAAATAGTGTTTCCTTAAGTAAAACGTCTACTATAATCTTCTCTATTCTTATTTACACATCATCATAATAAGCAAAATCCATGAACTGTCTTCTTTTCCTTGTTTAAAATATGGCTTGAACTTTCAGAGAAAATATGTTTTTTAAGTTTCCTTAAAAATGTGCTTGTAAGCCCTGTGGCAGGGAACATTTGTGGTTCAATCACGCTGATTCAAGAACTTCAAGAGTTTGTGGTTATACAAATGCTGTGCGAGTTTGGATAAGATTATTTGACAAATGTGGGGGATGCTATAGCTTCTACAAGAAAAAGGTTAATGGATGGACGACAGACAATTTACCACAACATTAGTGCGACATATTGCACGTCTCTATGGAGCCTTTTAAAGATTTTTATTTTGCGTCTCCCGAGACAGCAGATCAGATATCAAAATTATAAAAAAGCTGTCCATTCACGCCTTATTTAATCAGGCTACCACAACATAAGCCCTGCTGGCCTTTGGCAAGTAGAGCCAAAGAAGATATCGAGGGAAGGACAGAAGAGACAAAAAATTGAACAGCTGAACGGTTAATTTACAAAAGGCAATAAATACACATACATAATTGACTTTATTGTGTAAACACGATCTAATAAAAACAAAAGTAGATGCCGGGTGGGAACACCAGTCCTTACGATCTAAAATCGACGATATTAACCACTGCACTATTCTGCCTTTAATTATCAGTACTGTAAATATATCTTTCTTCGGAATTAACATCCAAAATTTATTTCGGGTACATACGATTATGGGATGAAGTTGTGCAGAGCCCAGACTAACACGCAAGAAACCTCTAAAGCTGTCAAAAGCTGTTTCAATCAGTCAACATCTCATTTTAAAAGTAAATTATGATCAAGTATAAAAATTATACATAAAATCAGTGACTTAATTACAGAGACTGGCAGGCTAATAGCAATATAATGTCCACTGCACTTTTAATATTTCTATAATTACTCTTCGAAACTTGGTCTGAATTTAACAATTTTGGTGCCAAAGTAAAGCTGATAAAAATGATGACCAATTCTAATTACCAATTATTAAATATTTTTCATATGAATTTAAATGATTACGGATTTAAATCGAAATATGTTGAAATGTCACGAAAAAAAAAGATTTTTAAACAAAAAACGGTAGTCTCGATTTAACAAATACCATGTACGTTTAAACAAAACACAATACAAATATAAATATTAGTTAGAAAGATGAAGCAGTAAGTTTTCCATCGGTGGCAAAAGTTTCATATTGATATTTATTGAAGTCGTTTTTCTTATTTCTTATTTCAAAAAATGGGCTAAAAAAGAGAAAATGATTGCACAAAAAAACTTAAGCGTAAAATTCTTCATTTCTTTAAATTAAAAAAAGAAAAAAATAACCTCCTAAATCAAGCCCTTTCTTTTGATACCATAGTCACAAAAATATGTTGTTTGATTCCGGAGCATGTGCGTTTCCATGATTTAGAAAACGCGACTTGGTCTAGTGGTAAAGCACCGAACCCGTGATCGAAAGGTCGTGGGTATTTCAATCCTTCGCCACGACTATGTGTGGTGTCCTTGAGAAAGACACTTTTTCCACATTTGCTTAGTACTGGTTATACCCAGGAAGACTTCAAGCGTGATTTGTCTAAGTCGTAAGAACGTGTTTCAAAATCGAAGTAAAATAAATAAGTTAAAACTAAACTAGAAAAAGCCAAAATATGCCACCTGAAATTTAGACAAATACCTCCAGTTGCCTATTTCAGTTGATATGTCTCTGATAAAATTGATCAAATCAGGTACTTTTTTTCATTAAGGACACTATCCCTAGATCTCTAAAATTAGGCCTTTGATCCCTTGATCTCTGAAATTAATGGCCAATGTTTCCCCGATCTCTGAAAATAAATGGCCATGTTCTCCAGATCTCCAAAACCACCGGGAGGGCCTCACTTGGTTCTGTTCGTCAAAGATCAAGGTCACAACTCCGTCCGTCCGTCCGCTGCTGTTCACCCATTGCTAATACGTGGTGAATTAATGCTTTCAATTTGGAAGAGTCCAAGAAAATGCTTATGGAGCAAAGGGTTAAATCTTAAAAAGGACTAAAAATTAATTAATTTAAAATTATGAAAAAAAAACCCCACTAACTTGTAGGGGATATTTTAAACAATTTTTTATGATACATACAAATTTAAGTATGCTAACAATTGAGGCCAAAACCGATCAGATTATCATCATGGGAAATTATACCCAACTTTCGATATCGGTGTCGCGTGAAAATCCGACAATATTTTAACTGTATACAAAGGACCATTTTAGATTAATCTTCATAAATCAATAACCGTTTAAAATATAATTTGTAACATACACCTTGAAAAGATGCAAATGGCCGTGCATGTATTTTTTAAGCTGACATATATTCTCTTCGCGGGATGAGGTTATATAAATAGTACAAAGACCTGCAGCCAGATGGTCTTTCAAATGGAGACAATGCTATTCGCGTTAGAGAAATGCTTGGCGACCCAGCTTAGTCAACTCTCTCGAAAAAAAAAGCGCTGCTAGCAAGCTACCGTTTTTTTAAAGATATACTTGTTTACGGGTTAAGTCTGGATGTTAATAAGAATCAGTATCTTTCCTGTGCTAATTTCACTTGTCAAACCAGGCCACCATCCCACCCAATACCAATAGTGTCAAGACAGATGCTTATAAGTGCCCCCCCCCCCCCCCAACCCCGAGGGCTATTTCATTTAGGAATAGTTGCATCATTCCTAGTCACCATGGAGACGGTTGAAGGTTTCAAATCACAAATCTAAGCATCACGTCAGGTTTAAACAAATTCATACCTCTGAATCTACGTGTTCTAAATGACTTTAAAAATGACTCAGTCAGTTTTATTATTTTATTAAAATGTGAAAATTGACCGTACTATCTATCACCTGTCATGATGGTCATGCTGTAAGTTTCTAATGAAAACGTTAGAAAGATAACTTATAGCTGCCAGACTTAGGAAAGTTCAATAAGACCAAAGTGCAGTCGTTTTTATCGACATGTTTATAGCATAGTTCAACTTTACCTTTCAAACTAAACTGTCTTTAAATTACAACCCAAAACCATTAATATATAAAGTATGCTATTAAGGCACTGCCCAAATACGCGTCGATCAATAAAATCTTACCGACGCATAAATGCAGATTGTATCTTATGTTTTAAGTTCATTTAAGATGGCGCCTCCCGTTTTCGGAAAATAAACTTTGTCACTTTTTATTATAAAGCAGCGCATTTGTATAGTTTCTGGTATAGATATCATTATATTTTACTAATTACTACTACTATTAATCTGCTGCTACTACTACTGCTGCTGCTGCTGCTGCTGCTACTACTACTACTACTACTATTACTCTATTATATCTGCTGCTGCTACTACCACTATTACTGCTGCTACTACTGCTACTACTACTGCTGCTACTGCTACTACTGCTGCAACTATTACTACTACTATTGATATTACTACTACTGCTACTGCTACTACAACTACTACTACTACTAATATTACTACTACTTATAATAATGTTACTACTACTATTACTACTACCACTACTACTGCTACTACTAATACTACTATTACTACAACAACAACTACTACTAATATTACTACTACTATTGCTGCTACTACTACTACTACGGCTACTACTTCTACTACTACTACTGCAACTATTACTACTACTAATATTACTACTACTGGTGCTGCTGCTATTACTACTGCTACTGCTACTACTACTGCTTCTACTACTACTACTACTACTAATATTACTACTACTTATATTAATATTACTACTACTACCACTACGACTATTACTACTATTACTACCACTACTACTAATACTACTATTACTACAACAACAACTAATACTAATATTACTACTACTACTACTACTACTACTACTACTACTACTACTACTGCTACTACTGCTACTTCTACTGCAACTAATACTAATATTACTACTACTACTACTACTACTACTAACATTACTACTACTACTACTACTACTACTGCTGTTGCTACTGCTGCTACTACTTCTACTATTACTACTACTACTACTGCTACTACTAATATTACTACTGCTTATAATAATATTACTACTACTACTACTATTACCACTACTATTGCTACTACTAATACTTCTATTACTACAACACCAACTACTACTAATACTACTACTTCTACTGCAACTATTACTACTACTACTGCTACTACTAATATTACTACTACTTATAATAATATTACTAATACTACTACCACTACTATTGCTACTACTAATACTTCTACTACTACAACACCAACTACTACTAATACTACTATTACTACTACTACTACTTCTACTGCAACTATTACTACTACTACTACTACTACTACTATTACTACTACTACTGCTGGTGCTGCTACTACTTACTACTACTACTACTGCTACTATTACTACTTCTATTACTACTAATATTAATACTACTGCTACTACTGCCGCTGCTGCTACTGCTACTTCTACTACAACTATTACTACTACTACTACTAATATTACTACTACTACGGCTTCTACTACTACTACTATTACTGATACTACTAATACTGCTACTACTGCTACTGCTTCTTTTACTGCAAATATTACTACTAATATTACTACTACTACTACTACTACTACTACTACTACTACTACTACAACTCGTACTACTACTACTACTACTACTACTACTACTATTACAATTTTATATGGTACTACGCTTGATCTACCCCCTTGTGTATACCCCACTAAGCGTATAATCTTTCAAATCAGGTCGCTCAACGACTGTTGGGTGTATCTTTATAAAGGTGTATATCGAAAATTGATCGGTGCTTTGGTTCAATTTCTTAGATATACAATCCGGGAAGTAAATTTCAGATCTATAACTGATTTCCAAGATTTGATAATTTGGCGCAAAATCTAGTTCTTCCAGGAAGTAATACATCATATGTGTATAGGTTTAACATTCCATAACCGTGCTGACGCCAGGCAGGATAGCAGGTAAAATTTAAACTTGTTAATTAGGATATTTATTTGTAAAGTAGTTATAATTTGTATACAACGAGTAACCTATGGATTGATTTGACAATCGTACTTTCGGTTTTGAAAGGAAAACAAATCATGATCGAGTTTTCAATGTTTTCTTAAAGTCAGGTGCCTGTTATTTTATTTTTCTTTGTTATTTTTCATGGTATTTAATTCTCCAATATGTATAACAAAATATAAAATAGAAGCAAGATCTTGAATTCAAAATAGTGCAGCTTGAAGTAAAAGTTCAAGTACTTTACTGTAATAATTAGTAATCATAAGTACTTCAACAATTTTAAACACAATTTGCAAGGAATGATCTCGTTTAGTAGAGAATTTCATTGTGTAAAGAAAGATTTTTTTTCTGAGATTAATTGAAGATAGAATACTTCGCGAGATTTTGCGTGAATACGCGAGCGTTCATAACATCTCAATCATTTTCTTTTCCGTCTCTATGTAAGTGCTTGATAGAAATGATTTACATAAACAAAATATAATTAAAGCTAGTCAATCTATGTATAAACAATAAATATAGCTGCTTATCACATAACAATTTTACTAATATTTTGCCACACATTATTCAGTAGTTTTGTCCTTATTTTTATGCACCCCACCCTCAAAATATTTTTGGGTGACATATAGTAATCGCAGTGCCTGTCCGTCCTTCCGAACGTATTTCGTGTCCGGCCTTTGTCATGCATAGATGGTTTTTATGAATACTTGCTACAAATGATCAAAATAACATGACGACGTGTCGCGCGTAACACCCAGACTCTCCGTGATGGTTGATATACGATATTTGTCTCATTATCATTCGTCTCTCACCACTGATTCAGATGTGAAAATTATCAGTTACTTGCGGAGATGGGGTGTGCTCGAGTACTGGTTAGGAAACAGTGGTTAGGTTAACTGATCGTCTGTTAGCCCTCGATGGCATAAAAATGACGCTAAACATTCAATCAATCAATCACACTTTTACAACATTTTCAGTCTGTAACTTTGTCACCTATGGATAAATTTCTAAAACACTTGGCTCAATTCATCTGCATATGGCATTACAACATGTCGTGCGTAAGACCCACGCCGTACCTCAAAGGTCAAGGTCATACTTTGAGTTTGTTTGACAACACTTTGAGTCTGTGTGAGATTTCGTGTCCGGCCTGTAACTTTGTCATGCATAGATCTATTTTATAAATACTTGCTACAAATGATCAACATAACATGACGACGTGTCGCGGACTCGCACTTCAATGGTCAAGGTCACACTTTAACTTTGTTTGACAACATTTTCAGTTCGTTTGAATGTTCCTGTCCGTTCTGTAACTTTGTCACCATTGGATAAATTTCAAAAACATTTGGCTCAATTGATCACATAATCATCTCAAAGGTCAAGGTCACTTTGAGTCTGTTTGAGATTTCAAATACGGTATGTAACTTTGTCATACATGGATGGATTTCAAAACACTTGGCTCAATTGATCAAATTGGTCAACATGGCACGACGTCGTGTCGTTTGTAAGACCAGAACCTTACCTCAAAGGTCAAGGTCACATTTTCAGTTTGTTTGATATTCCATGTATGATCTGTAACTTTGTCTTACATGGAGGGATTTTAAAAAATCTTGCTGGTGTGCCACCTGCATTTACCTGTAGAAATACACATGTAATTGCGTGTCTGGTCTGAAACGTCAGTCCATCACTCTTGATATTCATGGATACATTCAAATCCCGACCTATTATAAAAAAAAATATATCGTTATTTTCACAGACCATTTGGGGGGAATGTTACACCTACAAGTGACCAGAGCCCCAGATAAGATGCGTATCTGCGTATATGACGTATTAAAAATGTGTGGATACGCACCAGATTTGTTTTACGTGCGTATCAATTACGCATAAGCAACGAGTTTTACGCTAAAATCAATCTCTATATGCGTAAATAAGTTTACATTCTCTGAAAATCGATCTTCATTACACTAATTTCTTGACTTATCCACGTAAATAAAAATAGCTGAATGGTTTCAATAAAACTCGTTTCAGTGATAGTCTGTATAATTAATAAACAATGTTGCTAAGATGCTTGATTTTTTTCTTGACGGGACACCAACTTTGGAAAGTTGAATGTTCCGGCGGGATACCTTTGATTCCCAGAGCTGTCTATATTTTAAGTATATCGCTGGTTGGAAATCCTATTCAACAACACCTTGAGGTTATTTTTAATATACGCTCACTCGTAGAAGTAAATCATAAACGACTGTCACGCCATGACAATTTTTTTTTTTGTAATTTGAAGAAAATATCTTTGAAAACAAACGTACGCTGCAACAATATCACTGATATATACCCGGTTTTAGGTTGTTGGTATAATAAGATAAAATGTGGAAATCGTAAAACTTTTTTATTGTTTAAAAAGTAAACTCTGAGAAACTTTTTATTTTGAATTGTAAGGTATCGAGACGCGCTAGCGCAAACTTCTAATACCAGTTTAAACATCGGCCGGTCAATGTTTTTTACGGTGCCCTTTTCGGTCTTCCCGGCACAGTTTATTTTTCTTTAACGGATGTTTAAAAGGTTATGGAAAAAAGAAATTAACGTTCTCTAAAATTAGTCTAGCTAGAAGCTAGAAGAGAAAAGCTTCTTGGAAAATGAACACAACAACATTGTTTTGTTTTCCAATGAGTATTATGCTTAGTAACGCTAAACATGTAACTCAGCTGCAATATACAATATTGAAATTAATGATTTTAGTGCTATTCATTAAAATAGCTAGGGCCATGATAATTTAGCTGAGGCCATAACAATTGAAAAGTTCATGGCCTTGTGGCCATGTTCATAAAAATCAATGTCACACACTGCATTAAATGGCTTCCATGTTGTGCAGTGTGTATGCTAAAACTATAGTTTTGTATTTATTTTGATTGCGTTTTGGTCAGTTATGACATACATGCCAAAAAGAATAAGCAGCAGAAAACTTGCTAGTTTTGTGTACTAATAAGTCAATATAATTATGTCACAGTACAATGTCTTGTTCCTATTTTTCTACAGCATTGGTATGCCCAATTTTTTTAACATCTAAACTTTCATTTAACTACTCAGCAATGACCTGTAAGAAATCCAAAGACTGAGCAGTAAAATGACTGATATAAGATAAAAGGCAAAATGGAAAGTTTGATGTCCATTTGAACAGCTAAACACAACATATCGTAGCAATTTAATAGGAGTTTGCAATTACCTCTTTTACGCAGCCTCTTGTGTTAAGCAGCCAAATATGTTAGTTTTATATTTACAGCCAAACTTGGTCTGTATTCAACAACCACATGCTCTAAGGGGCCATTATAGTACCTCCCCACTATATGCTGCAACTTAATACAGGAATTCTCATCTCTTCTGATTTTGATGAGTAATTACTCATCGGCTTAAAAATTATCCAGGGCTCTGCAGTGACTAACGTTGTAAGAACTTGTGACCCGACCAAATTGTATATTTATGGCAATAAAATATGTTTAAACTAAACAAGTCGCATTTCTTGTTTTTAATGATGTTCACCGTATCAACATAAACCACGCCGATGAAATGGATATGTGCGATCAGTTATGCTTACGGTATAGTTTCAAAATACCATACCAAAAAAGTTACAATTAATATTTTTTGATAAGTTGTAAATACATGTAATATAACAAACACGACTTAGACGCGTCTTTCCCAAATAATGTTTTTTTCCATACGAACACCCTCATCCGCGCCATATAGAGCAGCATATTAGCTATTAAGCTTCTTCCAATACTGATTTATAAAATGAATATAATTTTCTTTTATACTTGATACTTGTTAGTAAATAATAACGTATTCTTATTTGAATAGCATAAAGCGACAAATGCCAATTTTGACCAATTATCTCGTTTCTGTCTTGGAAAGGTAGATCAGTTATATGAATGGTTGAAAGGCATCATATGTGGCAGTCGTATTTTCGTGACCAAGTATGATGGAAAGTGTAGCATACGAAATATATTTCATTTTCAATTGTGTTTATTGGTATGATAGAAAAACAAATCAGTTTGCACGTTTTAAGCATTACTCGTTAGCTAGAGAAAAAAAGAAGTTATGTTTAGTAATTCTTCGAGATTAATTTTTTCATATGGTTATAAAGATTTGGTTGTTATTATTATTATCACCGGAGGGGACTTAGGTTTACCCTCCGTCCATCTGGTGTCCGGAAAATAAGGAGATGATGCAGGCTCTTTTAGTTTTACAGTTATGGCAACATAAATGATAAAATTACAGATACAACCTGGACCCTGTAGTAACACAAAAAGTATCTAAACTACGTTTGCGAAACTTACCATGCATATAGAGAACAATAAGCAGATAATGCAAGTCATTTCATTTTTTTAGTCGTACAAAAATTGTGGTTGCTATGGCGACACAATTGGTAAAAATACAGATATAACATGGACGCTGTAGTAACAAAAAAAATATTCAATCTACATTTGTGAAACTTTGCACTTGGATAGAGGGCAAAAAGGAAATAATGCAGGTCATTTAGTGTGTTTTTTACAGTTTTACAGATACAACCTGGAAACCAGTAGGGGGCTTATGTATTGCTTGCAATACTCCAGTGTCTTATTATTATTATTAGTAGTAGTTATTTTATTAATCTTGAAACCAATTACGAAAATTATCGACAAACACAGGGTTCAATCGTGCTGCCCCTCAAGCAGGATATATTGTCCACCGTCTAAAATGTATATGCATCGCCGGACTCCGGTATAAGTTAGTTGTGGGCTCAATATTCACAGAGACCAAACGTCGTGATCTTAAGCAAGTGATATCAGCATTTGCTAATACATTGCTAGTGTTCCAACATCACACACAACTAACACGGAGCGCAGGACTTTCTATATATATTTATTCAACATTATTACAACTGTCATTTAAACTTTAACGAATTCTGTTAACATATATGCACGCTTCTAAACATAGTCCCCCCCCCCCCCCGCCCCACCCCATCTCAGTATAACTGTTCCTTCTTAAAACCCAACCATCATCTCAATAAAACCCGTCTGAACATACTCGCATCCCGAAGTATTCTGTCCTCCCCTAAAACTAGTACTTGTAACTTGCGCTATTCCTGAAATAAAAATGACGGCTAATTAATATACAGTCATATTGTTCGTACACCTGGACAAATAAATATCCAATTAACCATCAGTTCACATCTCTATCTTAGATTATGCTATTGTCACTCATTTTATATGAATGCGGGCCTTTTGCCTAATTACCTACATGTAAACGTTTCCTTATGATCACCGTGTCACTCGCTAATTGCAAACACCCGGCCACAAGGAGTACAATATATATTATCATGACTTTTATATTTGGTGAATACACTTTATATCGTTTGACAAGTACTCGGTCGTCAATCATCAGGGCATCTCATAGAGTGTGTCCATTTAGCTTTTTGTAAAAATTATAGATATCCAATTTGTTCCAATATTAAACTTATTAAGTTAGTTTGATAAAAATACAATACTTACTGAGTGACTATGACACACTAGTACTACTATACCAGTTTTAACCAAGAAGATACCGAGCGTGATTTATATGTTTTTTTACACATTCACTGAAAAATGCGTTTTAACTGAAATGATGAAAACTACCCTCCTTTGCACTGTTCATACGTTTTCCATGACTGTGGTATTCCGATAATTTGATATATAGAGCAAATGGGTTATCGGTCCACTGATTGGGGAGTGTAAAAACTCCTAACTTATAAATTGTGCGTAACATTTCCCCTGAATGGTACGAGGTGCTTCGTGGTTCAAGATGTACCGATGTCAGCATACGCGTAGCCGAACTATTTAAAGAATCAACATGTAAAACGTTTCCTCAGCATATTTATAGTAATAAAAAATACACGTGAAACTAGTTTAAACAGAAATAAATACCAATTGTACGGGCCTTAGTGTAATCAATCCAGGCATCGTGCGGAACAGATATCGATTATATAAGAACGTAAACTATAACAAGAGGCCCAAGAGGGCCTGAGGACGCTATACTGACTCATAGTGGCCATAGCACTTTTTGAAATTCTACTATGCAATAGAAACATCGGCCATCTTGAATTTTAGATAGAAAAAATAAATCTTTTTTATAGTCTCCTATGCAATAGAAACATCCATGTGAAGTTTCAGTTTAATTGGCCTAGTGGTTTCAAAATAAATGGAAAAAAAAGAGAATTTTCTGTTTTCCCAAAGTATCCCTATGTAAAATTCTAAGTCCCCTTATCTGCAATCAAACCCCTACACTTAGGGATAATTTATATCAAATATGTACAAATCTGACATACCGATTCTTAAGGAAACAATTTTACTAATTCCCAATTTGTACCCTTTTTGGGGCCCCTCCTGACCCCTTAAGACATAGGAACCCAGTCATTTTTACAAATCTTAACCTCCTTCACCTTACAATGCTTTAGTGAAAATATAGGCAAAATCATTTCCATTTAAAAAAATAAATATAATATTATATTGACATGTGTCCCCTAATTGAACTCTCGGGGCAGGGTCATTTTAACCGTAGGGACACCATTTGAACAAATCTAACAGAACTATAGTTGGTCATCATTACTACATAAACATTTTGAAAATCTGTTGGGCCGTTCATGAGAAGAAGATTTTTTAAGTTTTTGACTATTTATTGTAACGGTGGCCATCTTGAATTTCAGATCGAAAAAAAAAATCTTTGGTATAATCTCCTATGCAATATAAACACCCATGTGAAGTTTCAGTTTAAATGGCCTGTGGTTTCAACACAGATGAAAGAAAATGAGAATTTTCTGTTTCCCATAGTATCCCTATGTAAAATTCTAAGTCCCCTTAAAGGGCCCCTATAAATTTTAGCCCCTAAATTCTTTTCTGCAATCAAACCCCTACACTTAGGGATAATTTATGCAAAATATAAACAAATTTGACATACCGGTTCTTAAGAAAACGAATTTAGTAATTCCCAATTTGCATCCTTTTGGGGCCCCTCCTGACCCCTTAAGACAGTGGAACCCAGTCATTTTTACAAATCTTAACCTCCTTCACCAACCAATGCTTATGTGAAGATATACGCAAAATCATTTCCATTTTAAAAAAAAATATAAAAAAATATTATTATGACATGTGTCCCCTAAACCTCGGGGCGGGGTCATATTTAACCGTAGGGACACCATTTGAACAAATCTAACAAAACTATAGCTGGTCATCATTACTACATAAACATTTTTAAAAATCTGTTGGGCCGTTCATGAGAAGAAGATTGTTTAAGTTTTGGACTATTTTTAGTAACGGCAGCCATCTTGAATTTCAGATCGAAAAAAAAAAATCTTCGGTATAGTCTCCTATGCAAAAGAAACACCCATGTGAAGTTTCAGTTTAACTGGCCTAGTGGTTTCAGAACAGATGAAAGAAAAAGAGAATTTTCTGTTTTCCCATAGTATCCCTATGAAAAATTCTAAGTCCCCTTACAGGGCCCCTATAAATTTTAGCCCCTAAATTCTTATCTGCAATCAAACCCCTACACATAGGGATAATTTATGGAAGATATGAACAAATCTGACATACGGTTCTTAAGAAAACGAATTTAGTTATTCCCAATTTTTAACCCTTTTGGGGCCCCTCCTGACCCCTTAAGACAGTGGAACCCAGTCATTTTTATAAATCTGAATCTTCGTCACCAAACAATGCTTCTGTGAAAATATAGGCAAAATCATTTCCATTTTTAAAAAAAAAATAAAAAAAATATTATAATGACATTTGTCCCCTAATTGAACTCTCGGGGCGGGGTCATATTTAACCCTAAGGACACCATTTGAACAAATCTAACAAAACTATAGTTGGTAATTATTACTACATAAACATTTTGAAAATCTGTTGGGCCGTTCATGAGAAGAAGATTTTTTAAGTTTTGGACTATTTTTAGTAACGGCGGCCATCTTGAATTTCAGATCGAAAAAAAAAATCTTCTGTATAGTCTCCTATGCAATAGAAACGCCCATGTGAAGTTTCAGTTTAATTGGCCTAGTGGTTTCAGAAAAAAGTGCTGCTAACAGACGACAGACGTCAGACGACAGGCGACAGACGATGGACGACAGACAACGCGCCATCGCATAAGCACTTCTGGCCTTTGGCCAGTAGAGCTAAAATGAATTACACCGCGCTGCACGTTGTTTTAAGCAAACAATGAACACATATATGCAAAGATATAGAGCTCGTAACGAAAATAAATAAAGGGAAATGCATTTTGGCCGCCTTAAAGTCTTTTGGAAATTTGAAATACATCGTCCCCTGAAAATATGCCTAATGTTCAAGAATTCTATGATCATTTCAAAACGTAAGTTCCGCCACAAATACCTACCCTAACGTAACTATAGAGCAGGCAGAATTAAGGTAGTTCGTTTTTTTTGACAACTGGAGTAGTCTGTATAACGGACCCAACTCTCCCGACTGGGTCCGTTAGATAGCAATGTCGGGAAAGCCACATTTGAACATTGATTGGTCAGTTGCTTTAACTGAAAGTTTGAATGACGTCACAGTTTAGTAAGCATTCAATTGCTATGAACTGTAGGACATGCAAAGAACATCTGGAGTAAATTATAAAAAAATCTGTACTCATATACTATGAAGTATCAGTTTTCGTTTTAGCTTTGTTTTTTAATGTAGTCCTGCAGAATCTCGTTAACAGCGACCCATAGGGATACGTGTTTTTTCGGACGATATTCACCGTTTTTTCCTTATAAAAAACTGTTTTTAATAACATTTTTAAATTACTTACTTTATTTCTGTGAATATGACTAGAATAAAAAGATGGGGTGTCAACGCTAGTTCTTTCATCAATTCGAATTCAAATTAAAAATGAAACACTTAAAAAGAGTCGAAGTTCGCCTGCTATTTGTGGCGGCGTCGTATTAAGTTAAAACGTTGGTATTATATGGCGTTCTCTTATATGCGGATAAATACCCGCAGTATGTTAAACAAAATGAACCATTGTTACCTTTGTGTAGCCTAATATTGATAAAAGTAAATGTTGTTTTATGCAGCGATTGAGTAGCCTTAAGTCTCAAGAGTGTGCCGTTAATTTTTAAATAACTTCACTGTAATGGTCATTTAACAGAAGGGTTGTTTTAAAAAATGTGTGTGAGTTTTTTACTTTCTTGTGTCTTTTGGAATCAATTATATTGTAACCTCATCATCTCTGTCAGTTTTACCTGGCTGGATGTCAGATCTTTAAGCAAAATTTTGAAATATATTGCGAAAATCGCCTGATCATTCTTGATATCAGTTCATTTATAGCAGGAAAGTCATGCAGCAGTTTTTTGTCATGTCTTGCGGATGCTGGATTCGAACCTTAATCAGTTTCGTGACTGACTTAATCATATAACATGTTTAGTTCGGTTTTTAACCAATCAGATTGAAGCATTCATAATGCTATATAATAACATTTTTGGTGTAACGTTGGTAATACTTTTGATTTTCGATGGAATATACATAATAAGCTAGCTAAACCCTAAGCGAATAATCAGTCTTATGATTTTATTTACAATCACTTTTAAGACTGGCCATGAACTTTGTTCAGTCGTCTACGATAACGATAAATCTCCCACCTGAATATATGAGGAAGTAGTAATTTGTTAACCCACTAGCGGATCCTATAAACGATGATTAGGTGCGATGACCGCGGGTATATAACAGAAATACTGTTGAAAATAGCCGCACTCCTACCCATTCATTCAAATAAACTCTTCAATTGCATTAGACTTTATTATTTTAGTTAATTACCATATGAATTAGAATTAATATAAAGGAACATTCAATGGAGTGTTTGTTGTAATGAATAAATTTATGCTGTTTTACTACACATGACTGATAGGCCATTTTATGCGTGCAAAGGTCAATGGGTGTGATGTTGATCATACTATTTCAAATGAATACGGTTAAATATAGTGACACTATTAACAAATAAGGAATCGATTAGAGTTATACATTAGTATTTAAGGGAATATATGAGGATTTTTCAAAATTTTAGAATAGGCTAAAAACATATTTTCCAATATACAATTCTTATATATACTCACTGATCCCGTATCGTCAAAAATATGTTTATTTAAACATGCCAAAATAATATATTGAAAGGGCTTTCCTAACATCTGCATACAGTAGCCAGTCTACGTATCTTGACTATGACTCCTGTTGCAATTGGCGTCCATTTCCGTTGGGCATACAATAATTAATATTTGATGCACGTCATAATCTTTTTGCACGTTTTTAAAAAGTTTTAATGTCTGTCTAATTTTTTTAAAAAAAACTTCAATAAAAAAATGTAGTTTATTTAAGAATGTCAATATTTAGACCGAAAATTTGCGCCAATTCTCTGTATTTGGGAATACGGATAAAGTCTCGACCATAACAATATGATATTATGTAATTTTAATTGTCAGTCAACTTACAATCAAACTTATCGTAGTTCACTTAAAGCTATACTACAAAATATAGTTGCAGACCCGTCGTTTTGCCTTTTTAGCTCGACTTTTTGAAAAAACAAACAACGAAGAGCTATTCGTCTCACAACACTATTACATTTCCCATAGGGCTCCATTGTAACATTTATGTCCAAAAACACGGTGAAAAATAAAAATTTGCAGTATGTGTCTGGGCTCAAATTCTTCACTGGTTTAAGTTATGCAGTTATAAAGGAAAAAAAAGCATACTTTGACCAGTTTTTTTTAAATTCATTGCTTTTGTGAGACCTATCAATTTCCAGAGTAATTATATGCCAACTATTCGTACGCGATGCGGTTCGAACCAACAATTCTGAAATGACACAGAATTGTCCAGAAAGCTGGTATCAGCATCAAATTTTCAGTGGTGATTTCTAAAATACTGACCATTTAACTCATGCTAGAAAAAAATAAATCATTGCAGTACAAAGCCCTGAAAAAAGAAGAAAAATAGAACAAAAGTTTTATTTCTACCTCCTTCATCTCTAGGTCCGGAGTACTCAAGGGAGATAATAGTGATGTGAGTCCTGAAGAGGACTTTTTGTTTAATTTTAAGATTCTACATTTACCTATTATGTTATAATACTCAATACAAGTTCAATAAAGCTATATGCATCCCCATATCTGAACTAGTTCTGAAATAAAATAAGTTTTAGTGACACATGGTTTCACTCAAAATGCTGCTATTTTTGGTAAAAAAAAACAAGAATTCACAACCATACAGTCTAAGATTTATGATAACTTGACCAATTATGTCTAAAAATGTCTGAAACTTTCACAACTACATGGTAAAATGGAAAGGTGTCTGAAAATAGGATTAAAAACGTACATTTTGATTACAAAAAAATGATATTGTGGAACAAAACTTATCATATTTTAGATAAAATTTTAATATAAGAATGATATGGTAGCAATAAAAGCAAACAATTCAAGCTATTTTCATGCTAAAGTACTCCATTACCCTGTCTACATACCAATTCCAATGTAGAAAGGGCAACACAGGCCCAATAGATAATGCATACATGACATTCAATGTAAAATTCTGCATATCTATAGGATTTGCTACAAAAATGGAGAACAAGCAAAAACTACACCAAATTCAATGGTTCAACGCAGAATTTAATGCGACAACAACCGAAAACAACCGAAGTTAACCGTAAACTGGCCTCTTGGCAAGATTGCAACTACTGCTTTTTAGTAATTAAACAATGAAAATTAGTACAAACTCCCAGTCCACTGTAAATATGCAATTTATATCAATTCTATTTTTGTATGCAGAAATAGGTGGGTGGGGTAATACACTAATGTAAAAATCAGCTTAAAATTCATAATCTAAGCAGTAAGCATGCCCATGGGGATTCAGTGTGATCTTGCAATTATTTCATTCTGAATTAAGGGTTGGTCGTTCTACAGAAATATGGAAAAACCATATGATGGAGAGTCACAAATGTGATCTGTCGATGAGGACAGGTGTTCATGAAATAGGAGACTGAACACTGCTCATAAACCTAAACTTATGGGCAAGGAAATAGCAAAATGGCAATCTACAGAGTTAACCAGCATGACACGATGTATCTCTCTTTTTGTTAAGAGTAATCAAGGGAGAGATAATAGTGGTGTGAGTCCTATTTTCATGACCCCTGGCGTTGTGGGCGTTGTGGTCGTCGTCGGCGGCGGCGTCGTCGTCATCGTCCGCTGGTTAAAGTTTTATGTGTAGCTCAGTTTTTTCACTGTTTCTGAACAAACAACTCATGTTACGGTGACTAAACTGCATAAACACATTCATATCATGTTATACAAACAACAATGTATATAGCTAACTTTCCTAAATTTACATACTTTGGGCTCTAAAACCTTAGATTAAAGTTTTATGTTTAATAGCTCAGTGTTTTCTCTGTTTCTGAACAAACTACTCATGTTTTGGTGACTAAACTTCATAAACCCATTTATATTATGTTGTAGAAACAATGTATATAACTTAAATAACATAAATTTACATACTTTGGGCTTTAAAACCTTAGGTTAAATTTTTTTGTTTAGCTCGGGTTTGATTTTTTTTTTAAATCAATTATATTTTTTAGTATTACTATTAATTCTGTAAGCTGATCATCATCAACTAAAATAAGTTACATCACTGACCTTGACCTATTTAATGGACTTGCTTAATACTGTCTTTATCTGGTTAAACATTTTATGCGCCCAAAACTGTAATTTGGTATTTATATGAATTGTTGTACATGTAAATGTATCCAGATAAAAATATCACAGATTGGAAAACCTTTGCATCATTGTTTGAATTTGCCAGGTCCATTGTCCCATATCTACTTGGCTACCTCCCTGAACCTAAGCAAGACCCCACCCTGCTGCCAATATTTTTAAAAAAATTGTTTTGTATTAAATCAAATACTCTGCCCCATTTCAGCTTTGTTACCAACCCCAAGACCTTCACCGCTACCCAACCCCCATCCCGGCCCATTTTTTTATTTTTAAATTTTGTTTTGTATTAAAGCACATATTCTGCCCAATTTTAACTTTGTTACCGACCCGAAGACCCTCACCCCTCACCTCAGTCCCTGCCCATTTTTTAAAAATTTTGATTTGTTTTAAATTAAATACTTGCCCCCATTTCAACTGTGTTACTGATCCCAAGGACTACCCCCCACCAAGTCCCCCCACCCATTTTTTTCTTTTTTCTTTTAGATTTTGTTTTGTTTTAAATTTAAACCCCCACCTCCTCCATGTTTTTAAAAAGAAATTGTAGCCATAGCTAGCCATAGCCAGACATAGCCATAGTGTATATTCTACCCTAATAGTCCTACTTGCACATACATGTATCTACTGTTTTGCTAATATGAAAGATGGTTTCATTCATACAGGTATATCTGTTTTTCTGATGGTACATTATAATATACTGTTCAGTTAGAAACTATTACTATAACTGAGCAGGAAATAAAAGATATTTTGAAAATACTGGATATAAATAAAGCCAGTGGCAGTGATATTATAAGCCACAAGATGCTAAAGGAAACAGCTACAGTTATATCAAAGCCTCTATGTATTATTTTTAATAGATCCCTAAGTGAGTGTTGCTTTCCAGAAAGCTGAAAATTTGCAAATGTCATGCCATTGTTTAAAAAGGGATGTGACAAGAAGTTTTTTAAGTTTTTACTAATTAAACTTGCCCCACCCCCTGGCGGCCACGTTTTTTGACGAATCAAGATGGCTTGAACAAACTTGGTAGAGGGTCACCCAAGGAACATTTGTGTGAAGTTATATCAAAATTGGCCCAGTGGTTTCAGAGGAGAAGTTGTTAGAAGCTAAAAGTTAACGACGGATGGCAGACGACGGACACCATTTTGTTGCTATACATGTATGCGTTTATATTATAGTTATAAAGAATCATCGATTATGTTGCTGTTGTTGTTGTTTTTGTTTTTTTGCTGGTGCTGCTGTTAGTTCTCGACTTGACTGATGCTGTAAAAGTGGAAATAGTAATCATTCTTGTTGGCAGCGTAATAGTAAGTGTAAAAGTAGTGGTACATGGCAGTATGGTTGTTGTTGTGAATTGTATAGGCATTGTTTTGCTTGCTATCGATAAATGGTGGTTGATGTAGGCGCAGACAAGGTAGTTGTTGGCTTTTTGTTGTTGTTATTATAGCAGTCGTTGTATTCGTATATAGTCTATACCATTTCATATTAGCTCCATTGAAATAAAAAGCTGGCAGTTTCTTTAATCACTCTCGAGTCCGCTTCCTGGGTCAAACTCATCATTACTGAGTGCTCATGAGAAAAGTTCTATGAGAACGTTCACCTACCGAGGATAGAACCCGGGACCTCTACATCTGAGCGCCTGTTACGGTATAGATAAAGTTAAGATGTGTTAAATGAAATAATTATTGTTGTTGTTTGTTTTATTGTTGGAGATATACGTGCCGTTGTTGGGCGCAGTACTTCCGCAATAATTGGAGGTGGTACTTGTTTGTAATGGTACTCGTAGGCGTAATAGTGGTAGTTGTTGGCATTGTTGTTGTGGTGTTTGATCGCTTAAATGTGTTGCGCTCACCTGAGCACGAAATGCTCAATGTGTGGTGTTTAATTAATAATAATAATGTTGGTATGTTGTAAAAGAGCAGACTACGTTCGTTGTACGTAAAAGATATCGTCATTGACCGAGATTCATACATTATAACATCTCTGAAATTATAAGTTAATTGCACAAACTAAGCATGGCATACTTAAAATGTGAGAGCTTCTTAAAAAGAAATTTATATTCATAAAAATATGTACTTGAAAATGTATTTCCAACACTTTCAACGGATAAATTTTGTGCCAACAGTGAATACCACAATGCAAGCAGAGCTTTGGTTTAAAGATAGTTCTTTTCTGAGCCTGCCTGATATGGTCGAGCTTTAACGTTAGTGTAACAGTTCAACCCCCGGGGTCACAATCCGAACAAGATAGATAAAGACAAAATTTTAAAGATTTGTTGTCGTGTTGTTGTTTTTTCAATGGCGTAGTATTGGTAATTGTAGGTGTTTGGCGTTGGGGGACATATAATATAAACTTCTTAGATGGCCCTAATATAACGTTCAACTAGTATAAGGCTTTCGTTAGAATAAATAATTAATTTTGCATTTTCAAAGAAATGCATATAGTTTTATTTTATTGTGTACATGTTAGTCGGTCGGTAGGTGGTCGTCCCGTCGGTCGGTCAGCCGGTATACCAAAGCCTGTCCGATTGATAACAAATGTTTTTAACGTCAGTTAAGCCGGGCAGTTATAATGTCCCTGCAATATGCACCCGCAAACTTTTTCTCGAATCAGTTCAATATACGACTACTACTATTACGTATGCTACTACTGCTGCTGCTGGTGCTGCAATTACCGCCGCCGCCATCACAACCACTACCAACTACTGACGATCCTCCTCCTTATACTGCTACTACCCCTTCTTATAAGCATTGTTGTTGTTGTTATTATTATTATAACTGACAAAGATGTAGAACAGTTATCTTTATCTATGTTACTTTTTGCTGATGACATAGCATTGTTTACAACAAATCCACCAAGTTTACAAAAACAAATTGATAATTTATTTCAATATTCAACCAAATGAGGATTACAAATAAATGTAGTTAAAAAAAAATTTGTATCTTTGAAAAAAGAAAACAACACATAATGGTTTATAAATAATGAAAAAATAGAAATTGTTGATAATTTCTGCTACTTGGGTATTAAATTCCATTACACTGGAAATATGTCACATGCTGTAAAGGCATTATCAGATCAAGCACTCAGAGCATATAACAGTTTACTTTCAGTATTCACTAGGGTTAAATTAGATATCAAAACTAAATTATCTTTATTTGATTCTATGGTTGTGCCAATTTTATTATACGGATCGGAAATTTGGAGTATTTATGAGGAATAAGATAAATTACATATTAAGTTTTGCAAACGCATCTTAGGTGTTAAACCACAAACTCCTAACGTAGCTGCATTAGGTGAACTAGGGAGATTTCCATTATCTGTTATCTGTAAACAACGTGCTATAAGCTATTGGACAAAAGTTATGAAAAAAAAACAATTCTATTCAATTTAAAGTTTTTAATGAACAATGTACTTTACAAAATACCAGCTGTTGGGCTGGTAGTATGCACATGCTTTTAAATCGGCTGGGTTTTGGAGATATTTGGTTGAATTTCAATTTAAACGCAAATTATTTCCCCATGTTAAAACAAAGGATTTGTGATCAGTATTTACAAAATTGGAATATATCTCTTCAAAATATGCCCAAATTAGACTATTTAAGAAAATTTAAAACATGTCTTGAATATGAATTTTACTTGGATTTTATTCCAAATGAAACAAACCGTAATAATTTAACAAGATTTAGACTGAGTGCGCATAATTTAGAAATTGAAACTGGGAGATACACAAATGTACAAAGGGAAAATCGTTTTTGTAGAGTATGTAATGGGGGGTTGGTTGAATCGGAGTATCATTTTCTATTATGTTGTCCTACATATAGAACAATCAGAAGTAAATATATTAAACATAGTGCTTTTCCAAATATTAATAGTTTTAAAAACATTATGTTATCAAGGAATAAAAAAAGTATTTGTAATCTGGCAAAATTTATAACCGAAGCTCAAAAGCTAAGGCAAGAACCTTTAAACAATTTGATTGATTATTGATATGATTATAAATGATTCTGTAATTATAGATGTATAAATAACATGACTGCTTCAGTTTGAATAAGTTATTGCTGATATGCCAATAAACTTGAAACTTAAAACTTGATTATTATTATTATAACTTGTATCATACTATTATTGTTATTAGTGTTAAGTTCCTTTTATTATAATATTTTTATTATCAAATTTACAAACAGCAATGTCATCGACAAAATCTGTGAAGAATATGATTCTCTTGTTAACTACCATTTTGGTCAGTCATATATGTCACAGTTTGAAACTGTGAGGAATAGGATCCTATTTTTCCCAGACCTGTGAGGAATATGATCTGGGAATAATAAGGTCCTACATAGGTATCTTGTTATTGATTTGAAGGGTTTGCTTTATTACTACTTTAATTACTTGTTTGCCAGGCACGATTTACCTACTTTACCTATATGAAAATGCAGTAACCGTATTTCATTTGCATTCAAATTTGAATCTACTGTACCATTGTATTCATTCCTGTTTGGTTATAAAATTTGGTGTGTCCGCGTGGTGAATTTTCGGACAATACACCGTGGTAGACGCGCGTTCCAGTCAAACCTTGATAACAAGCAGTATTATTTTATGCGTTCATACATCGCTTGCGATTAACTAATTCAAGCTATGGAATGTGTGTATAGATGTAAATTACAATAAACGATAAATTCGCTTTCCACCACGTTCGCGCACTACATGTATAGTAATTTTATCGCGATGCATGGGCGGAATTTCGTTAATGGGTGAGCCCCCTATTAATCTGCCCTTGCAATATAAAAATCTAATTCTATAATCTCGCGTCTGTTTTATCCAATTATAAATTGTTATTCTGTGTAGTGTTTTCCCTAAAGTCCCGGAAAAACTACAAATGTTTCAAACTGTATCAAATTAACATATTTTAGATTGCAACCACACAGATTGTTGCCTCGTACGTGCACTCTGTTATGCAATAGTAAACATCTATAATAATGCCATATTTCCCACCGGTGTAGTTACAAATAGGCACTGCAGGCCCAGACCTGCACTTTTCCCAATAAAAATCAAAAGAATCTGAATTAATTGAAATTGCTATAAGTAATTGGTATGTTTTATATAGAAAAAATACACACACAACCCCTGATTATGTGCCATTGGCAATTCACACACATATATATAGGCATGCACTTTAAAATTTATCAAGCTACGCCCCTGTTTCCTACTACTTGTAATTATATAACTAATAAAAAGATCTTTGAATGTTCGGTGGTGCACACGGACTGGGATTCATGTCTCGAATATCTCCCGTTTTGACCAGTTTATATGGCAATAATTTGTTGAACATAATATTCTTGTTCATACTTATATTATTGCTGAGCGTGCCCAATCGAGTAAAAAGTAAAGCCATCGTCATTATCACCATCAGATATTATTATGATAATCATAAATCTTTGATATATCGTGATCATATGACATGTCAAAACACTATCGCATTATAATCTTACATTACTATTATCCTCACCATATCGTCATTATACCGTATCTCTATCCTAATGGTAACATCTGATAATCTGATAACTGCCTAACAGCTACAAAATTCTCTAATTTACAATGCTGTCATGGGAGTATTGCACATCAGACTGCCAACCAAAAACGTACACTGTTACATGCAAAAGATGTGAAAAATAAACCTATTTCGTTTCTTTATCTCTTACATCTTATATTTAGTCTTAGACTATGTATATTTGTATCATTACTATAACATACCATGTTTCTATAATTTAACACCGGCCTTATTTAAGTTTTATGTAACTTAAGCTCTGTGATAATAAAATAGTATACTTATTTTAGAAAGTATCTGACTGCATCAGTTGTCTCATACTTAACCTTAGAGCTGGAGCTCTTATCGTAACGTAACTTGATAACTTGATAACTTTTTATTCAGATAATTCAAAGGGCTTAAAAGTCCATGAAGACACAAACAGATACATACATACATCATATGGCGCCAATACAATTTTCAAATGTTATAAGAGTCGGTATCATAATATCTATGTAATGTTCTAAATATAATTTTACAAAAGTCTGTACAATGCATAACCATTTAACAGAGTAAGTTACAATAATAAGTAATCCTTATGATTTCATATAAATTGTGCCATTATTTGTTTCTGTCACGGAGAAGGCAACAATAACTTTTTATGTGTTTTACTCGCCATAAAGAACAGAATTTCGTTTCTAAAAAGCTTGATTTATATTAGCCTTATTTCATAATTGTGCTTTTGTGAACGGATTTCATGAGATTAACATATTTTAACATGTTCGGTCTGGTCGAGTAATATATTTTAATATTTTTTTTCTTAGATCCTCAAATAATTCACATTCTAAAACAAAATAAAATTCATCTTCTATAACATTACAGTGATTACATATTCGATCATTGATTGGTAATCTGTTCGGTCTATTCCACCTACCAGCCTCTATCTGTAACCTATGCGATGAAACTCGTAGCTTTGAAAAAGAAAAGCAGATCTCTGTAGTGATATTTAAGTATGGCTGAAAACAAAAATCTGAAATGTGTTGATAAAATAAAGCACGACTTGATTTTTCTAATCTACTATGCCAATCTTGTACAAATTGATCATGTAATCGTTGTTTTACTTCATTTAAAAATAATTTTTGATCACCAACATTTTGAGTTACCCAAACCTCATACAATCCAAGTGAACATAATAAGTTTTTCAATAATGATGTCCAGTTAATCTTATTGGGATATTCGTTCATGTCATTTAACATCATATATTTATATATCATTTTTACATACTTACTTTCATTCATATTCAATATCTTTAATCAAAATTTAATTATGTTAAAAAATCTATCAGTTTGACATGTTATTCGACCAAGTTCTCCATATATAAAATCATTTTGAGTACTCTTTTTAACATTCAATTTTTTTCTATACTTTGAGCATGCCCAAACCCCCATATCTGACCACTGTAATTTAGAATAGGAGAAACTAGTTTATCAAATAGATCGAGTTTGTGCTTAGGTAAAATATGGGTAAATTTATATAAATATTTATAAGTCCAAAAATAATAGCCTTTTCAGCTTGTTCTGCAAGAGTATTTTGAGCTTCAGAAAAAGAACCACCCGATTTAAAAACTATTCCTAAATACGAAAAACTATTAACAATTTCTAGATTTTGACCGTTATATGTAAAGAATAAATTTCTGGTACCCCACCCCTTTTTCGGAAAACCATAACTTTTGTTTTGGAAGTGTTTACTTTTAATTTCCAAGTATTATAATAATCAATTTATATGTTTAGATATTGTTGCAACTCTTCAGCTGTGTTTGCAAATAGTACACTATCATCCGCATATAGTAGCATAAACATTTTAAAAGTACCAATATCAATACCATCAAAACCTTTATTTAAAAATATATCCTCTAAATAATTAATAAACATAAAAAATAGTAAAGGCGATAAACACTCTCTCTGACGCACATCTAGTAAACAACTATACTCTTCGCTTAATTCATTGCAGTGTTTCAACTTGGTCTTTACACAACTATACAATGACTTAATTATGTTAAAAATATTCCCCCTTAAACCCAGTTTTATTAATTTATACCATAAATTATCACGTACTATGTAATCAAATGCTTTAGTGAAATCGATAAAAGCGCAATATAAATATCAACGCTCGTCCAAGCAATAGGGCTTATGTGCAGCTCCGGACAGTGGACCGACGGCTCAGGCCTACTTTTTCCCGGCATTAGTGTCCGTCTCCTGAATTGGTGTTTGTCAAGCTGTCCAATCTATTGATCCAGGCGATGAACTTGTGGCAATTAGGTTTATAACTTCATGAGTCATTACAACAGTTCTGTTGTTCTCCGCAGCTAGTGACATTAAACATAAGCTCCATCTTAAAGCAACATAATTCATATATCTAATTCCTTTAAGCACTACATTTAAAAGTTTGAACCATACTTCCGACGTATACCAAAAACGTCGCCGTCGGCTAAGTTTTCATAGCCAATCTGATGAAAATATGTGTATACAACGTAGCTATTCGGCAAACGCAATGACCTCGAATGGAGCCTACACTTGTATCACTTATATACCGACTGTACCGCACGAGTTGACTCTATACCATTAACTGAACATTACACGTGTATGTATTCATTTGCTTTAAACCTATAATAAATACATTAGGGTAATACATAAAAAAAATTGTCAATTTGTCCCAAAAATGATTCGTTGTAATTATGAATAGTTTTAAACTGCCAGCGGAAGTCTCACGAAACACGACTATTGCTTTTTGGATGAAAGTACCGAGGCATTGTTTTGTTTCAATGTCGGTTCTAACTTTCACCGGCTTAGTCCGTAACGTAACAACAGCTTTCCTTTTTGACAATCTAGTATTATATGCCGGACAGCCTCCGTGCGAAACCCAAAGTGTAAATGGCAGTATTTGCATAGGGTTGCACTATTCTATAATGTTAAAATCTATAATGTTGAATCCGTGACATTGAAATAAGGATCGACACATCCGTTACCCTGTTCGTCACAAAGCTGCGACATCTTAATATAAAGGAATAAATGCGTGTTCTGGCATTAACAAAACTCAACAATAAAAGTGACAACATTTATTATATTATTTATCATGCTGGTTGTGATTTGATGCTGTAATTGTGTCATTTATTAACGTATATTAAACTATCTCCAATGACAGAGAAATGCAATTAAATTGCTTTTAAACTTGAAGAAATAGTAATAATCAAATGTTCAATTTGATCGCATTTTACTAATAATACATAACATTCCCCCGAATGTAAAATTATATTTCATATGTTTGGATGTATTTAACATATTCAAAACATCCGTGGTGATGTCCCCGCTATCGACTAGTAACCGGGACAAAATTTACAAAAAAAAGTAATACTGTTGACGTGAATCTGTGACAAATTGTCGACGCGAATCACTCTACGTTGTGACAGAGTTCCCTGACCGTGTTGACAGAAGTTAACGTTCTGCCCCTGAGAGTTTATAATTTGACAGGTTGGTGACAATTTCCTCCGGTTTCATCTTTCTTCCAGCGTCAAATTGTCCTTTTTCTTGTATCTTGACTTATCTCTTTATTTCCATCTTCTGTTTATTATGCAATATTCCCTGTTTGTTGAACCTTTTGTTTACAGTTTTACTGTTATCTGTATCATTTTGTGCTTCATGACAATACTCAAACCAATCTACATTTTGTTGTGTTGACCTTTCATTATCCTCGTTGTTACTTGATAATAAATTAAAATGGTCATTTTGCAGCAGTATACACATCGATTTATCATATATTTTCAGTGCCGTATAAATATCTACTTAAACATCTATAAAAACAGTTTCCATCACCAACAACTTTGACAAGTTTTTAATTTGTTTACCGGTTTACTCACTAGTTTGGTCCATTTCTTCTCTTTGACTTGCTTTTATTCTTGTCTTTTCTTGTAATTCATATTCATCTGTTATGATGATGTCTTGTAGTTCGACCATCTCTTGTTGTTAAATGATATCAGATAAATTAGAAACGTGCATGCTTCCATCAGCTTCAACGCAGCATGTTTTTTTAATGTTCTCACATTTTTGTCGTAATTCTTCGCTCATATCAAGCTGTGGATTCCACTTCTATTTAAATCCTATTGGGATAATATCTAAATTAACCACTTTTCAATGAACTCTACATGTGATCCGTACCTTACACTTTTCTCTTTAATTCTTCTAAGTGATGTGACTATGTCTGTATTCACTGCCATTCCTTAGGAGTTATATGTTAGTATAAAATTTACTATCGATCTTCCGAAGGAAAGAAAATATAATATCAATGTCTATTTTAAAGTAAATGAACAAAACAGAAACTTCTGCTATGTTATAAAATGTAATAAACATTTAAAATGATATAAATCAATATAGTTTCGGGAGAACATATAAGTGTCAGATAAAACCAGTTGTAACGAGCAGGTGCATTTTCGACAAAATAGACAACATGAAAGTCGATTTCCACGTGAATATGCCTAAAATTTCACACAATTTACGTGAATTCATGTCATTACTGAACATAACAGAAACTTCTGCTATCTTTAAGTGTAGTTGTGATTTTTGTTTTTGACCCCTACCACATCAAATCAATACTTTCACCCTTTTCATATAACAGTAGAGCCATAATCTTTTCCATACAAATGCACCTTAGACTACTCTTGCGATACGTATAAAATAATTAAAACTTTGTCTTCATATTAAGATATATCTGCACGTAAACATACCGGAAGTTGTTTTTTTTGTTCAGTATATTTTATAATTTTATATCTGACCCCTTTTTATAAGAATATCCTTTTCTGAATGCGCGATCTTAAATGGAAGAGCATACTTTAAAATAGTTATGTGCATAATTCCATGCTTTCTTCTAGAAAGGAACATATTTGGTCTATATCCTCTTAACTAATAGATAAATTAACAATTATAAAGTAAATGAACCCATTAGTGCAAATCAACGTGTTCTTGATGACAACATTAAGGTATCAACAGTTTTAACCAGGTCAAGTTCAGAATAATCATGATATTTACCGTTTTGAAGTCATAGTTTGGTTATATTGTTACATTTGCTTGAAATATTTAAAAAAATATAAATACACTTCTTCTAGTCACTTATTCTGGTTGTGATTTGTCTAGTAAATAGAAACAATAATATATCGTTTGAATATAAATGTATTATACTGAATTTAAAGGTAGTTTTCACGTTGATTATTCCATGTCAAAGATGTGTAGCTTCACAGATCAGCAATCTAGCTTATTGGACCTGATGAAAATATGACCCCATTTGAAATAAGTTGCAAAACGTTATGGGTTATCCTGTGAAATATACATGTCTCTAAATGATCAATCAATATATTAGCTAAGTTGAATACTTGTGTAAAAAGATGAAATATTAAATCTGTGATAGCTGATATATATTATATCAAATATTTAACTAGTTTAGATATTATTTAAAATACATGTAATGCTTCTGTAATTTGTATGTTAATGTGCTTGATGTATCTTTTATTTATGACATATATATATATATATATATTATCACAAATAAATCAAAACAATTAAAATAATACATGCCCGAGATAAAGACTAATTGAATTACAATCTCTTTTTTTAGTATATATATATATATATATGACAATATTGTCATATAGTATATAATTTATATTCTGTATGACCATATATACTAAAAAGAGTTTGTGACCGGTGCCTGTGTATAAAGCAATTGGGAACAATTTTAAAATTTTAATTGTATTTTAGCACATGCAATCAACGCTAAAGGATATTCATCCTGAAAGTTGTTTTTTGTTGGCTTTTCAAAGCATACATTTTACGAATTATGCATGATTGTAATTACTTCTACACTTGAACTGCATCGATATATCATACATGGGCCAAGTTTGACCGTTTTCTATAACAAAGCAATACAAAGATATGGCAAGTTTAATAGCTCTGAATTCTAAGATTGCTGTGATTAAAACATTCACTTAACCATCTGCATATGCATAACATCTTCGACATTGTATCTAATGTTAGATTTATTTTGTTCTGTGTTTTGCAGTGTCATAGAAAACTGCGAGTTATATAATGTGAACTGAAGAAATAACGCATTGGAAAAGAATGGCTTCAAGGTAAAAACAATTTCTTTATTACGTACTTGACATATTTCACACTTTATTACACACTGGACAATATCTAAGTTAGCTTAACATATTCCACTTGAACATACTCACCTTTAACAAAATGAATGTTGATATACATATAATGGTAAAATAACAAAATCCTGTAAAAGGTGGATGTTCTTGTTTTTTTTGTCAATGTAATAAATCTGTTTTGTGACTTTATTTTATTGGTACAACTATGAGGTTCACGGATGCTATATGCGTAATGGATTAAATGTTCACTTCAGCTCGAGCTTACCCGCTGACTATTGCCTTTAACTTGTCGATACTTTTTAGTTCCGTGGATATTTTGCTTTCGAATTTTCCTGCATAGTCATATGTTAATGGTATTTGTCCACCAATGTGAAAGTCTCAATTTAGTGATGGGATGGTCATATGTTCATCATCTGTTAGCATTTGTATAGGGTGCCCTAACCTGTTTTCGTTCACAGTCTGAATTCGATCTCTTCGGAGAACTACGAATATCGCACAAACGTATTTCAGCTTCATGCACAAAGGTTATAACAAATGTTATCCACGTGGTCATTGAAAGCAGTAAAAACTATCAAAAATAATGTTTCCTGTCCAAGTAAGAAAGTGCTGAAAAATTGTATTTCTCACTATGTCCATATTTGAGTTTACATAAAACCATGACAAAAGCTAGGTTTGTTTACGGATCCACGTCTGCTGAAAACTGATGCCATAATAGGTCAAGGTCAATAAGTTATAAACATAGGCGACTGCGCATGTCAGATCTTTTGAGGTTCCGGAGGATTACTCTTCTTATAGAAATTTGTTAAAAAATGAGTGAAATGATCACCGAATCACGTATTGAATAAGTTGAAAATGTTCTTATAGGAAGTGGATATTTGTTGTCATTTTGTCATTTTACAGCTTAAACATACCTTGTGAATAACGCACGCACGCACGTACATGTATATATACGCACGCACATGTATATATATGTTTATCGACGGACTTGGTAACACAATATTTTGAAAAATAAACATTAATTTGTGTACACGGACATCTGCATTGGAATCCATTTTTGGTGTATTGGTCACATGATGTTTCATTTTTGAGAGAGGTATACCGCAGATAGAAAATACTACGACCCAAAAGGTTACACCTCCTTATTTAATGAATTCTAAACAGAAAGTGTTGGTTTCAGATTGTTCGCGGCGTTCCTATTTTTTTGACTATGGAGGGAGTTATTGAGGCCATTTTGGGGTAGTACTTTTTCTAAATAAAACCTTAGAGATAAGTTTATATTTTTTCTAAAATTAAACAAAGAAATATGGAAGTCAATAAAATTTAATAAAATAAATATTTAATTTTTAATGTTAAAAAAAAGTAAATAAAAAAGATGTGTGTTTAATAAATGTTTTTATATATTAGTAAGATATTATTTTCTCAGACTTTGAAATGTCAAAGTGATTCCTGTGACAAATAGCTTAATTGATTGTTAAGCATTGAATTTACTTTGGTGACAAGTCATAAAGGGATACTTATCACCCTATCTTGTTAAGCCAGTTACAGTATAGGTTTGCAAGTTTCTTTATTCTCAAATTCTTTTGGCTAAGCCTGCGTAAAAGCCATGCGCACCAATTTTGTTAAACCCCTAAAATATTCTTATTCCGGGACCACCAAGTTTTTATACCCCCCCCCCCCCCCCACATTTATTTTCCGTGGCACATAGTAATCGCAGCGTCCGTCCGTCCGTCCTTCCGTCTGTCACCCCACAAGTGTCATATGCGTACAGAATGGCATTGTGGGGTTAATTCCATTTTTTACACATTTTTCTTTTACTTTTTTTCACCTTTTTTCATTCTTTTTTATTGTCATTAGGGTTGGATCTCAATGTTTGTGACATTAGGGTTAGAAAGAAAATAGGTTTTGTTTTGTTTTATGAAAAAAAAAAGATGTTTTTATAACATATAAAAACCGCAGCCCACAACATCACTTCCACTAGAACGTCAGTCCGTCCTTCCGTCCGGTATTTCGTTTCCGGCCTGTAACTTTGTCATGCATAGATGGATTTTGTTGATATTTGCTACAACTGATCAACATAACATGACGACGTGTCGCGAGTAAGACCCACACCCGTACCCCAAAGGTTAAGGTCAAAATTTGAGTTTGTTTGACAACACTTTGAGTTTGTGTGAGATTTCGTTTCCGGCCTGTAACTTTGTCACGCATACATGAATTTTGTTGATACTTGCTACAAATGATCAACGTAACATGATGACGTGTCGCAAGTAAGACCCACACCAGTACCTCAAAGGTCAAGGTCATAATTTGAGTTTGTTTGACAACACTTTGAGTTTGTGTGAGATTTTGTGTCCGGCCTGTAACTTTGACATGCATAGATGAATGTTAATGATACTTGCTACAAACGATCAACATAACATCATGACATGTCGCGAGTAAGACCCACAACCATACCTCAAAGGTCAAGGCCACAATTTGAGTTTGTGTGAGATTTCGTGTCCGGTCTGTAACTTTGTCACGCATAGATGGGTTTTATAAATACTTGCTACAAATGATCAACATAACATGACGACGTGTCGCGAGTAAGATCCATACCCGTACCTCAAAGGTAAAGGTCACACTTAGAGTTTGTTTGACAACACTTTCAGTCTGTTTGAGATTTCGTGTCTGGCCTGTAACTTTGTCATGCATAGATGGATTTTGTTAATACTAGCTACAAATGACCAACATAACATGACGATGTGTCGCGCATTACACCCAGAATCCCACTTCAAAGGTCAAGGTCACAATTTAACTTTGGTTGTTGACACTTTCAGTCTGATTGAGATTTCGTGTCCGGTCTGAAACTTTGTCACCTAGGGATAAATTTAAAAAAAACTTGGCTCAATTCAACAGCATGGCATTACAAAGTGTCATGTGTAAGACCAACATGCGTACCTCAAAGGTCAAGGTCACACTTTGAGTTTGTTTGACAACACTTTCAGTCTGTGTGAGATTTCTTGTCCGATTTATAACTTTGTCATCTATGGATATATTTTAAAAATACTTAGCTAAGTTGATAAACATGACATAATTAAGTGTCACATGTAAGACCCAAAACCTTTCCTCAAAGGTCAAGGTCACACTTTCAATTTGTTTGATATTGCGTGTCTGGTCTGTGACTTTGTCTTTAACTTGGCTCAATTGATCAAAATGACATGATGACGTGTCATAAGTAAAACCTAGACACGGTCACATTTTGAGTATGTATGACAACAATTTGAATCTGTTTGAGATTTCAAGTCTGTCCTTTAACTTTATCATACATGGATGGATTTCAAAAACACTTGGCTCAATTTATCAACTGATCAACAATTGATCTGTCATTTACATTTAGGGATTTTAAAATAGCTTGACACAAGTGATCAGCATTTCATGATAATGTTTCACCTGAATTTAACTGTTGAAATACCCAGACCATTACATCAGATGTCAAGGTCAAGGTTACACAAAGGTGAAGGTCACGATTTAATGTAAAAAAAACAACATGAAATTGCATGTCTAGTCTGAAACATTAGTCCGTTACTTTTGATATTCATGGATACATCGCTACCTATTATATCATATATTGTTATTTTTCACAGACCATTTGGAGGGCATGTGACACTTAACAGTGACATTTCTTGTTTCGATTTTGATTGGTTGATACATCACGCCGAGGATACAGTACAAATCTCCAAAGTTTCCCTTGTACGGCAGTCTGTTTTTAACATCTGTCTGTACAAGTAATAAAATAAAGTTTAAAATATATACATATAAACTTGGAGTTCATCATATTAAACAAAGAAATATGGAAGTCAATAAAATTTGATAAAATAAATATTTAATTTTTAATGTTATAAAAAATAATAAAAAATAAATAAAAAAGATGTGTGTTTAATAAATGTTTTATATATTAGTAAGATATTATTTTTCTCAGACTTTGAAATGTCTAAGTGATTCCTGTGACAAATAGCTTAATTGATTATTAAGCATTGAATTTACTTTGGTGACAAGTCATAAAGGGATACTTATCACCTTATCTTGTTAAGCCAGTTACAGTATATGTTCGCAAGTTTCTTTATTCTCAAATTCTTTTGGCTAAGCCTGCGTAAAAGCCATGTGCACCAAGTTTGTTAAACCCCTAAAATATTCTTATTCCGGGACCACCAGGTTTTTTCAATTTTGATTGGTTGATTCATCACGCCGAAGATAGAGTACAAATCTCCAAAGTTTCCCTTGTACGGCAGACTGTTTTTAACATCTGTCTGTACAAGTAGTAAAATAAAGTTTAAAATATATACATATAAACTTGGAGTGCATTATATGTCGTCTCTATCCTCAGGTCCAACAATAAAACGGAGCGACTCAATTTTACACCCCGAAATAGTATTATCCGCCATAATTTAGATTGGTTTATTGTATAAGTAGAAATATAAGTATAGTTTTATTTCCAATATCCAATAGGCACGCAGGCCCATCCGGTACATGATATATACACACATACATGTATATGACAGACAGTGGAGAAGTAATGATATTTAACAGTTACAATGTTAGTTTCATGTTATAAATCGTATTGAATACATTTCAATTTAAGAAAGGGTGAAAGTGGAGATGGTGGTATGCATAACAGTAATTATATTCAATATAAATAGAAACCCAATATAATGCAACATGTTCTTACCTACCATAAATATTGTAATTGAAAATACATGTATACTGGTCATACCTAATACGCGAGTCTAAAAAAATTCAACCATGTAAAGAATGGCATCAATACTAAACAGTAATACGATTACTTAAATGTGACGAGTAAAAAACAGTTGCCGATACGAACTGCAAACAAATGCCGACGCTAACAAAAGTTGGAGCTTTGCGTATGTCTTCCCAGAGTGTTATTATACGGTCATTCGCGGTAATAGCGATATTAGGTATACAAGGGATATATCATACATATGTGGCTATATTTTTTATTTGAAAAGGTTTAAGTATAAAATGACTAATTTTTTTTATTTTACTGTTGTTTTTTTAATTTAACTAGTTGTATATGTTGAGGGAAGATAGACATATTTTCTGCCACATTTTTGGAGCAAATACCACATTTTGTGATCAAACCGAATACGAAGAAAATCTATACTCACCGAAGGCGAACGAACGCGAATTTAGTAGTAGCTATCACAGTCGATCGCGTACGGAAACGGCCGAGCGAGTATCGGCTTTTCTTTTCTACCTCGTTAGATGGGATTGAAGCTAAAAAAGTAAAAGATGGAATCATTGTGTATATGACTTAACATAAAAAAGCAGTCGTTTTTAAAAATGTTCTTATGCAAATAGTTTTATTAGATTTTACAAAATAGTATTCTCATCTCTCTTTCGTTATTTAAAGATTCGTTATTTAAAGATTACCTAAGTATCTATAATGATACCGTCTGTCCACGTCGTTGTAGTAGCGTATTACGTTTTATCAGAGACATATAAACAATTAAGTCACTGTTTTTATTTATATACGACAAAAGGGGTGTCAGGTTAATGCAGAAAATATCAGCGAAGATGAACTTACGTATTCAATATATAAAGTTACATTAAGTAACATACAGTTTTTTATAGTTTGCTTATTAGTTATTACAAAATAGTGCTGTAAAACTGTGCAGTAGATATACCTCTTTGAAACCTATAGACATCCCGTTCGAAACATATAAAAAGCGAGATTGGAGATTTAATCACGGTTCTGTTTGTTAAGGAAAACGCGAACAAACGAGGAGAGTTCGATATAGACATTAGGAAATGCGTCAAAAGAGAAAACGAAACTTATACCTACACATCAGAGGGTGTACGATTTAGCAAAACAGTGATACCGGATTTTATCGACAAACTTCAACTTTATCAGTCTTTGATTGAATCAGTAATCGAGAAAACTGCGGAAGTAATGAAAATGTCTATGGCTCACTCGCTAATCAAGAAATCACAGACTTTGTTAACGGACAGAGAAAATGTGAAGGGTGTCAAATAAATCACTCCTCCCAAAAACAGCACATGGGATTTCAAGGATGTTTATCAGTGGATCAAACCTCATGGGAAGAGTTCGTGGATCAGTACTGGTTCGCGGCAAAAGCATCCATCCAAGAAGAAGACGGTGTATTAAAAAAGGCCACAGAAGCATCATTACTGCTACCGGATATACAGGTACGACTATATCAACTTTTATAAAGAGTATATTTCCTAGTAACATTTCGTTGTTTATAAAGTAACGAGCTTTGATTGGAATTGTAACATATCTTAAATTTACTGCATGCTTTAAAATACCGTTATTTAAATGTTTTATAAAAAATATATTAAAATGTGTCGTTAACTGCTTGTCTCTTTATACGTTTAAATAACTTTTCTGTTCATTCAACATTTTCTTTTTTAAAAAAATATGAACGTTTATATATGTATATATTTGCAGGAATACTTCATACCTTCGACCTGCACCTTGAAATAGAAGACAGCGATTTGAGAAAGATCGTTTTGAAGAAAGATGAAATGGTAGACAACGTGTTCATAGCGTTTAGAGAAAACAATTGACGAAAATATGAACGTTTATATATGTATACATTTGCAGGAATACTTCATACCTTCGACCTGCGCCCTGAGTGATAAAGAAGACAGCGATTTGAGAAAGATAATTTTGAAGAAAGACGAAATGGTGTTCTTAGCGTTAAGAGAAAACAATTGACGATACTGTTAAATGTGGCAAAAAATCAGTAAAATATACCTTTAACATATTGTATTTTTATAATATTGCTTATTTTGATATTATTCATTGTTCATCTAAACTGTAGAAATGTTTGTAATGTAATGTTGTAATAAAAGTTAACATTAACGTTGTTAGTTGTTCCAGTTTAAACCGGTTGTGTTATAAAAGTAATACGGAAAAAAACACACAACATGATTAGTATTAAAATTATACCAAACCTTAAGATCTATTTAGAAATCTAGTTTTAACAAATCCACTGCTCCGGGCTGTAAGTTTTGAATGAATGGAAAATAAAATCGCTTTAGTATACTTATTAAGGTTCGTAAGATAGCCATAGCTAAAAACAACGAACGAATGTACGAACACTATCTCTAGTAAAATGCTAAATATTTCGGAGAACGTTGAATTGGAGGATGGCAAAAGTATCAGCTTTTTTTATATATCTATATCAGTAGATGGGTTTGAAGCGGAAAAGGGTAAGAGGTTGAAGTTTTATTTTTACATTATGTATATAGACTAACATAAAAAAAGCAGACGTAAAAGTTTTCATATGTTAATTGTTCTATTGAATTTTACAGAACAGTATTTTTTTTTCTCATTTGAGTATTTACATATAACACCCCGTTTCTATAATGGTATCGCCTATCCACGACGATGTACAAGCATATTAGGTTGTATTCATCAACGACAAAAAGAGTGTTTGGTTAACGCAAACAAAAAATAAAATAATAATATCAGCGAACGTTGAACTGTTAGAAAACACGTATTTAATATATAAAATTACCGTAAGTAATATACAGTTAATTATATTTTGCTTATAGTTTTAAACAAAAATAGTATTCAGTTTACATAGAACTATAACGCATCGTTCTGTATAATCTCGGTAACAATAAGGTATATTGATGACTTATATAAAATATCATAAATATTTGGGTATATTGCTAATGACCTATTATTCTCATTTTGCTTAAGGCGGTAGAACTTTATACAGGTAATTTAAGTTTTAAAATAGAAGCATAACCCGCTCTCGGTTTTCAGGTTTTATACAGGGGCTGCGATAAGCGTACATAATTATTTTGACAGTTATTTAAGAGATCGCGCAGTTTTGCGTTCATTTCCGATGATGCATATTATAGCTATTAGTCAGTTTGTGTTGACAAGAGTTGAATCGCATTGTAAACAAAACTGAACGTTTCAATATTGTAGCTGCACATATTAACTTAGTGAGAGACTTTCAACATTTTTTAAATTTTAACAAGCTACACCAGCCTGAATTCAATGAGGAGCGTTAAAATCGGAACGTTACATTTGTTTGAAAAATAATTTACTTTGAAGATGAGTTACATGCGCCGTAAGCGTATAATGACGGCGTTATAATTAATACAAGAAAAGTTGTTTCGCATGTAGACTTGGTATTATATAACGTTTAAATACGTGTTTGTAGGAATAAACTTGTACATGCAATTCCCAACATACATAATGTTTCATTAAACTATTGTATAATTATGTTATATGCTCAATCAAGTTGCAATTGATAAGAAATTTTAAAGACGTACATTCATTTTTTTTTATATTTAATATCGCGAAATGTAAATATTTCAGTATGCTTGTTGTAATACAGTTATGCGGCTGACAGAATTACATCATTCTAGCAACTCGTGTTATATCGTAATTATACATTGTTACTGACAAAGACCTTTTATTTGTAAGAACAACATTATCTACGTACATTTAAAAATCTCTTAACAGAATATTTTGTTGTTGTTGTTGTCTTTTGTTATTCTTCGAACAACATGCCAATACGTATATGTTAATCTTGCAGGCTCATACATTCGTCAGTTCGGAGATCGTGTTTTTTTTTTGTTTGTTTTTTTTTTTTTTTTTTTTTTGTAACTTTCATTTCAATTTAGTTGAACAAAATCAGACATATTAATACACAAATAGTTCATGACAATTATATATACATTTAGAAATTTCTAAAAGCCACTGAGTGTCTCACTGTCTGTGAGAATTGAATGAGAAGCGAACAGTGCCCACCCAATCCAGATAATTTATTTGTGTAGTTTAAATCTCAAGGGCCGGCTTATCGTAATTGGTAAAAATGCTCAAACAGAAATCTTCCTCAACCATTTTATTTTTCAGTTTCTCTTTTAATTATTATTTGTAATACAGTCATTACACATCTGTACTTATTGATAAAGTATAACTTGCAACATAACCAGTAAGTGTGAAGTTTTAGCATTTAAAATATCGCTGAGGAAACTATCAAAATGTGTTAAATTAGTGAAACCGGTCTCAACAACTCAATGGCTAGCAAACATTAAGAGAACTTGTACATATATGCATATGTAGACATACAGAACAATATATATGTAAGTGAAATCAGTTTTCACAAATTAATTTAAAATAGTTGAATATCCTTAAACATCTGACAGGTTAATCATTTGTAATTGGACCCTCAAGTAATGTTTTATTAATTCCATTCAATTTTGATATATTTAAATATGAAAAAGTATCATTTAAGTTTATATTTTAATTTCCCTAGGTGAATATAATTCTTTATAGAACCGTTTCGTTTCTTTAAGTTTTAAAATTTGACTATTAGATGCCTGAAGTTGTAACATTGATTTTGATGTATACTTCATATTTTCTATATTGCAAAAATATTGAGAGTTCTTTTCTCCTTCTTGCACCCAATTTGCCTGCAATCTGATTCTTATCCCTTTTATAACATTTGTACAGTTTAGACGAACAATGAATAGTATCAAAATAAGCAACATTATCAAAAATACAATATGTTAAAGATATATTTTACTGATATTTGCCATATTTAACAGTATCGTCAATTGTTTTCTCTTAACGCTAAGAACACGTTGTCTACCATTTCGTCTTTCTTCAAAATTATCTTTCTCAAATCACTGTCTTCTATATCACTCAGGGCGCAGGTTGAAGGTATGCAGTATTCCTGCATATATATACATATATAAACGTTCATATTTCCGTCAATTGTTTTCTCTACACGCTATGAACACGTTGTCTACCATTTCATCAGAACCGTGATTAAATCTCCATTTTCACTTTTTCATGTTTCGAACGGGATGTCTATAGGTTTCAAAGATCTCTTGATCTATTTTACAGCACTATTTTGTAATAACTAATAAGCAAACTATAAAAAACTGTATGTTACTTAATGTTACTTTATATATTGAATACGCAAGTTCATCCTTCGCTGACACCCATTTTTGTCGTATACAAATAAAATAAAAAAAATGACTTAATTGTTTATATGTCTCTGTTAAAAACGTAATACGCTACTACAACGACGTGGACAGACGATATCATTATAGATACTCGGGTAATCTTTAAATAACGAAAGAGAGATGAAAATACTATTTTGTAAAATCTTATAAAACTATTTGCATAAGAACATTTTAAAAAAACGACTGCTTTTTTATGTTAAGTCATATACACAATGATTACATCTTTTACTTTTTTAGCTTCAATACCATCTAACGAAGTAGAAAAAAAAGCCGATACTCGCTCGGCCGTTTCCGTACGCGATCGATTGTGATAGCTACTACTAAATTCGCGTTCGTTCGGTGAGTATCGATTTTCTTCGTATTCGGTTTGCTCACAAAATGTGGTATTTGCTCCAAAAATGTGGCAGAAAATATGTCTATCTTCCCTCAACATATACTACAATTATATAAACAATATATATGCAATTTATAAACTTAGGCATGTTTGGTCTTTTTCAATAATATTTATTTATATATACTTTTTTCAGATTGGAATATAGCACGCATTCAATAATAAAATGGTATTCATTCTCTAATTTATTTCATACTCTGCACTTCTGTTCGTCATAAGTTATTCTAATTGTCCGTGTCCAACGGCCTGCTTTAACTCATAGTCGATGCGACGAGACACGTAACTTAGCAAAAGCTTTAATGAACTGATCAAGTTTGATACAATTTAAATAACGCTGAAATCTGAAATTAATAAAACTGTTGTAAAAGACTGCGCGTGTTGACTCAGTTAAACCACACTGCCAGTTTTGAATAAATTGATCACTAATACGTTGTTTTACTGTTATCATAAATACTTCCGGTGATCCGGCACACATCATTAACGTCTAAATTTGATAAAAGATTTTTCATCAAAGAAACCCAAGAAGTCTTATTTAGATATACCTCTTAATCAGTTAAAAGCATATTATAAACAATTTTAATGTATTTTGAATCGTTTGCATTCAGTATTTTAACCAATATTTAATAATATTTATATATCATTGACAAATAAGAGATAGTCTGCCAAACTCACCATACACAATTGTATCATTCTGAGTTGTTTTTTTAACATCTATTATTCTTTTTAAAAACTAAATATACTCTTTCAACAGGTAAACCGTTATTAAATCCACAGACTTCACTCCCATAGTTCAAAATTGGTGTAATCAACTTGTCGAATATATCTACCCTTTGCTTCGGCAATATGAAAGTAAATTTAAATAAATATCCATTCTTTTTAAAAATAGCCTTTTGTACATTACCTGATAGAGTGTTAATAGCTTCAGCAAAAGAACCACCAACTGTAAAAACTATAACTAAGTAGGTAAATATGTTCACAATATCACTGACGACATTATTACATGTAAAATATATATTGTTCGGCAAATTGCCACCTTTTCTGAAAATAATGAATTTTGTCTTTGCTGTATTTATTTAAAGGAAGTATATCAGGAAAAAACTATGAACGTCTTAAAATTTAAAATTAATTTTAAAATGGTTAAAATACATCTCATTGTCATTAATAAATAAAATCCGAATGACTTAGTATGAAAAATCCACCTAAATGTTACACAACTGCTATTTATATCGGATTGGTAAACTTAGAATGAAATTCTCATTCTAAAATTAAACGGCACTTATATACTGCTAGACGACCTTCGCATCATTATTCGGTCTCTTTCCAAGATGAAACAATGTCCACTACGTGCTGACCTGTATAACGGATCAAATTGAAATCAAAATGAAATCACAAGACTCATTTAATACGTCAAAAATATGTTACAATTTTAAGTGGGAAATCTGTTTTAGCATAACAGAGGCGCGTAGCCCAGGTAAGGAAACCCCTTTTCAATATATTATTTTGGCATGTTTAAATACAATACCTGGTCAGTAAGTATATATTGGTAAAAAAGTTTTTAGCCAATTTTGAAATTTAGAAAAATCCTGATAAATTCCCTTTAAGCTTCCATTCAATCTTATAAATTTGAACCTTGTTGTAATTCATCTGCTGATTCTGAAAATTTTACGATATCATCAGCGTATAAGAGCATATTGTATTTCTTAACTTGGTTATGACAAATTACATTCATTAAATGCCAATTTTTAACTTCCATGTGTGTAAATTGTATGTTGCAACTGGATAAATATACATTACATTTACTCAAATGCCAATTTCTTACTTCCATGTGTGTTATTTTGATATTACAACTTGTAATTTACAAATGCCATTCACTGGAATGTCACCTTTGTTCGAAAGTGTGTATAAAAATGTGCAAAATACACGTTTCATCATCTTAATTTCATAGACAGTCATAATCTGAAACTTGGAATTTGAAACTTGGAATTTAAAACTTAGAATTTACAAGTTTAGTAATACTGACACTTCTAAATTAAGTCGCTAGGTGGCTAAAACGTCGACACTTTAAAAAATTGACATATGTAAAAGCAAGAATGGGATTTGTAAATTACCAAGTTGAGTAAAAAAACTCGTTTAAGTGAATGTAATTTGTAATATTCCACCTGTAACATGTAGTTTACGCACATAGTAGTTAGATGTTACCACTCGAGTGAATTTAAATTGACGATTAGTTGAAATATGTAATTAAGCAATCTTAATTATGGCGGATAATATCCTCCATATCTGACATCTTGCGTAACTTATTATAACTCTGTACAATTGATGTATGAAGTCTCAGCTTTTGTTTAAGCTTTGTTTAATATAGTACCACAGTTTCTCGTTAACAGCGCCCGGGCCTTGGTGGTACGTAATTTTCCCTTGTAAAATTATCAATATCAATTCAAAATTGTTTTTAATAACATTGTTAAATTACTTATTTCATTTCCTGTGATAAGATTACTTCCATGCAGATAATATACAATTTGTGTTACCTTTTCATCGAATCATTACGCCGGGGCTGATATAAACACGGGATTAAAAACAATGAATTTTGAACATTCACGGCTAATTGCGCGAAAAAGCTCTTGTACAAGTTCTTTAATTTCACATATGTCAAAACTCGATTAATTTCAATAAAATATGATTGAATAAAAATGAGATGTTAACGCTATTTTTTTCATAAATTTGAATTTAAGTTAAAATGAAACACGACGTTGTGATTTCGGACGACGTCAAGAGAACACCGTCTAATACTAACGTAAAACACGACTCGAGCCTTAGCGGCGAGAGGTATGCGATTTTGCGGCAGAGGATCCACCTGAATTAAATGAGTACAACGATTAAGCTACAATGCACGGATGCGGCAAAATCACTGAAAGTCGTCAATGTGCCATATTACGGTCACAAACACACGTGAATCGTGTTTTACATTGTATATTATTGAGAAGCAAACTTTTTAGAATTTTTAGAATAAAGGAAAACCAGTCACTTTCATAAGATATTATGCTGTGGTGTTTTTCTTCTTTTAAAGTACACACACATTTTACTATGCTCGTAATTACTTCTACACTTGAACTGGTTGTAGTTATTAATTCAATTAACTACGCTTTTCTAATAAGAATTTCTACGAAATCATTTTTCATTCGTCTCTCACCGCTGATAATAGTTGGAAACTTATCAGTTAGTTGTGGAGATGGATGTGCACATGTACTTGTTAACCTTCCAGAATCCCCCAAGAAAGTGTGGTTAGGTAACTGATCGTCTGTTAGTCCTGGATGGCATACAAATGACGCCAAATATTCGAGCAAAAAATGGCGACTCTCAAGACCTTTAGTCCTTTTTATTGTTCGTATGTGTCTTTGCTATAATATATCTTTAGGTTAGCTAACCACCATTGCGTTTTCCATAGACTTACATTATAACGTTTGACCTAATTTTCACTTATTCTACCATTCGCGGACCAACAAATCCTGTTTCAGTACTATCCTAGACTCAAATTAAAATGTCCCAAAAATGGGGTCAATAGTATCACTTTTACCACTTTTCGACCACTGCAGTTGGGTACCCCAACTTTCAGCATGGAAAAAAAAGTAAATTTTACTCTCCATACAGTTTCTAAATAAAATGAATTTAGTCAGTCACAGAAACGTAATTCTATTTTTGTATTGACATAAACATAATAAACTTATATTTTATTGTGATCATTTGCCAGTTTGACCTTTTCATCCAACCAGAAATAAGCTTACTATAAAAATATATGCCCTGAACATCCTATACTTTTTTCAGAGCTCATCTCAATGGTGGTAGCTGACCTTTACTAATATCATTTTTATGACTTTTAATGCAAACACGAAAACTAATGTAGATTTATTCTTTCATTATAGTCTCATCAATATACATACACATAAAAACAAAAAATGGCCGAACGAACGGATGTTCCGGCGGACGGTTGGAAACGAGTAGATATAAGTTTTTTTAATCGCTTTTCGTCTTTTGGTTTGCTTGTTATATTTCTATATTTGTTTCTATATAAGTAAATTCAGTTTGCCTTGCAACCGTCATGCCAGTCTGCGACGTAAATATGCATTTTACCGCGGGAAGTAGATACTATTGATGTTGTGTGTTAAACTATACTCATATATTGTTGATATTCTTTATAGTGATCCGTATGAATCGTCTTCAAACAGACAAGTTCACAACAGTCATGACTATCAGTTTCGATCTAACTCTGGAAATCAGAGAAAAGGCGTATTACCTGGGTCACCGACCAAACAAGCAGAAGAAAGCAACGCAGATGATTTCGTAATTGTACCTAAAGCAAATGCCATTGAAAGTCTCATAGATGCGGTGTCGTCACTAGTGCCTCTTTTGGAACCGGCAAATAAATCACTCTGTTACTTTAAACGTGCCACTGCTGCAGAAATTTATCAGGTAAATTTCAGGATATCCCTCGGTCATTTCCGTCTATGTTCGAATCTGTAGGAAGAACTCGGTATATGTCGTTCGAACTTAAGTAGCTTAAAAAGTAATACATGATAACAAAAAAAACTTATATTTGTTTAATTGTAAGCGATGTCACACTTTACGGATAAAATACCGACTTCGCATGCATAATATATATATATAGAGAGAGAGGAGAGAGAGAAGAGAGGGTTCTGGTGACAACTTGAACACTGCTTAAATATTATATATTAGACAGACACAGTAATTCAACTTTATGTATATTGGATTTTAAAGAAATTATCATTTCAGATTCCACATAAAACTGATACGGCTGACAAAATTAAAATAGAAGATTTGCAAAGAAAGCTTGACGAAGCCAATAAAAGTACAGCGCATGAAAAACAGAGAACAGAACGTTATGCAAAAAATACAGATTTCGCGGAGAAACAAAAAGAAGAACTGCAGAAAAAAGTTAACGAATTAAAAAGTATAATAAAAGAGGAAAAAAATGCTCTTATGCAGTATGAAACCGATCAGCGATCTAAAGAGGATTCGTATAAAAAACAGATCCTCGAATTGGACCATCGACTGCAAGAAACGAAAAATGAATTGGAAGAAACCAAAACTCGGTATCAGTACCTTTCAGTATTATATATCCAAAAACGTATCTTTAAAATAAAGTTGTAACGATTTTAATTAACTTCCTAGATTGTTTCACATTTGGCGATACACAGAACCTTAGACTCTCTGATTGGAAGTTAATCGATTATGGTTATGAGTTAGATTAGATCACAAGGTTTATGTAGTCGCTACATGTATAATTAGAAACTAATGTTAGAGATATACAGCAGAATTTTAAACACATGATTTGTGGGTAGGGGTCATTTTATATAAATATTCATATACTGTACTATATTGATAGTTAATTGATTTTCTTTTCTACGAAAAAAGCTAAAAGTGTAAAATAAGATAACGATGTCTCTTAGCAGAACTAAAATTTATAATATACTAACATTATTGTATTATAAGTAAAAGCTGGTTACATTTAAAAGCGGTTCGAACCAGCTGATATACGAAGCTCGCACACCTTTATTTTTACCATTGTTACATATTTATATAGCTATGCGTGGTTTGTATTATGCATATCTGAAAGTGCATATTTGATCACCTGCGTACTCTATTATATATTTAATTTAGTTTAAGTAGGATGATGGGAAACAAACTGTCGGACAATAATCCAAATATCACGGATCTTAGTGACAGAAATCGTCCCTCCAAGCTTGGAGAAAAGTTCCAGGAGCTATACGACAACCAGTGGACAGATGCGTTTGAAGTGGCAGATCAGTATTACCAAACAGAAACTGAGTGTGTTGCTGTGCTGCTTAAAATATTACTCGTGAGTTGTAAATAACTTCGTCTCTTTACTCTATTAATTACGTTATGTACATATATAACCTTATTCAAACTATGGACCAGTTGTTAAAATCTCGAATACTTGTAGTTATTGTTTGTTTTATTATAATAACATTTAAATTTCGAAAAAGTAATGAAATTGGCAAATGTGCATCTTTATCAGCGTTCAATTGACACAGAACAAAAACAATACAGGTTAACTTGATTTAATTATAAATCGATTGATTCTCGCAACACACTGTTTGTGGGTGAATAGCGTAAAACTAAATCGTGAGTACATCAACGTCAATATCAATAATAACTATTCTTGTACTTACGATTTTGATTCGAGTCGAACTTCCACATTCTGAAAATTCGTAAAACTATTATTGATCACAACCAAAAACGAATTTGATTTTCTTTCTATAAATTACCTTTAAAGAACAAAATCACATTGAATTCACCTTAAGGATGTTGGTTAGGAAGGTTTTAGATGTTCGTGTTAATTAATTTTATATCTGAAATTGAAGTTGTATTTCATTTGTGAAACCATTGTTTTTATTCCATTCTTATGGATATGGATACATTGAGCAATTTAAACGACATACATATGCATTTAAAAACATCGATATTATCTTTAAATGTTGCATTAATTTCTTACTTAAAACAATAAGTTATAGGGGTGACTTTAATGGAATAAATATTATTTTTAAAACCAAAACATATTTTGTGTTTTGTTCTTTTCGAAAAGTTGTATATCATAGTATGTATTATTATTTTTAAATTAAAACTTTTATTATTTTTGATGTTATCTAATTTAAACATTTTCAATCAATAACCATTCAAAGTCACAATATCTCCAAATTTCACATTTAAATTATAACAGAGTGTTGTGCCTTTACAATAATGTGAAATAACACAATATTCGCTACAGTATGACTTATATAACGTGTATTAATCAATCATCAACGCTCAGAAGATTCGCTACAGTAGGACTTACATAACATGTATTAATCAATCAGCAACGCTCACAAGATTCGCTACAGTACGACTTACATAATGTGTATTATTCAACCATCAACGCTCACAAGATTCGCTTCAGTAAGACTCATATAACATGTATTAACCAATTATCAACGCTCACAAGATTCGCTACAGTACGACTTATATAACATGTATTAACTAATTATCAACGCTCACAAGATTCGCTACAGTACGACTTATATAATGTGTATTAATCAATCAGCAACGCACCCAAGATTCGCTACAGTACGACTTATATAACGTGTATTAATCAATCAGCAACGCTCACAAGATTCACTACAGTACGACTTATATAACGTATATTAATCAATCAGCAACGCTCAGAAGATTCGCTACAGTAAGGCTTATATAAAGGCCTTTTTCCATAGCGCGTATTATTCTGACGGTTTTGGCGCCTAAATCGTAGGGGATTGTATGCGCAGAACAGGCGATGCTTTTGTAAAAATCGCTTCACACTATCTAGCCATCGAAGCAGATTTCTACGCTGACTAATACCCGCAAGGACAAAAGTCGCCAGTATAGGCGATTTTTCTACGCTTGTCTGCATGTACAATGCGTGGAAATTCACTTTGGATGGGCACTGCACAATAAATACATTTGTATTTCCACGCACTTGCCTCTATAAACTCTGCAATCTGCATCATGGAAATTGATTGTCTGTGCGCCTGTTAATACTGCGCGACAAAAAGTACCTTAGGAAAAAAACAGCACAGCAAAAATACGTGCCATGGAAAACGGGCGTTACGTGTATTGATTAATTAATCAGCAACGCTCAGAATATTCGCTACAGTACGGCTTACATAACGTGTATTGATAAATCAGCAACGCTCAGAAGATTCGCTTCAGTATGACTTATATAACGTGTATTGATTAATCAATCAGCAACGCTCAGAAGATTCGCTACAGTACGACTTATATAACGTGTATTGATAAATCAGCAACAATCAGAAGATTCGCTACAGTAAGACTTATATAGCGTGTATTGAATAATCAGCAACCCTCAGAAGATTCGCTACGGTACGACTTATATAACGTGTATTGGTTAATCAGCAACGCTCAGAAGATTCGCTACGGTATGCCTTATATAACGTGTATCGATTAATCAATCAGCAACCCTCAGAAGATTCGCTACAGTATGACTTATATAACGTGTATTGATAAATCAGCAATGCTCAGAAGATTCGCTTCAGTGCGACTTATATAACGTGTATTGATTAATCAATCAGCAACCCTCAGAAGATTCGCTACAGTATTGATAAATCATTTTCTTTCTTTTTTAAATTTTATATTTTATAATTTTCTATTTATATCTTTTAGAATAATGTATACTTCAATTTCTCAATATATACACATTGCTTGTTATTTCACAATGTTCATTAGGAGTGCCTCAGTGATTTCTCTTATATGTTATATCTGAGATATGCAGAGTATTTATATTGTTAGAGCTACCGTTCCTTAACGTCCATTACGAAATTATTATCGATTTTCGGGACGGTTCGTCCAATACGAAAAATCAATCCGGATTTGATATATTAAAAATCAAATACTGCAATTTGGTAACAATAAGGGGGAAAATGGTTGTTACTAAGATGTATTAGATAAATGAGCTTCCAATGGGTTTTAAAACACATGCATGACAATCCAAAACGTGAGGAAGTGTGAAGGGGGCTGTTGGCGGTACGGGGGAATTAACCCGGGAAATTTTGATATCTAAAACAACAAATGCTGCATTCTAGTGAGTTTTTAGGGTACAATATGTTGTCATTTAGTCCAGGGGGGGGGGGGGGGGGGGTTGATTGATCGTGGTTTACGGGCTTGACCACCTCTCAACTTCTACATGGCACTTATCTCAAACTTCATCGTTATTCGTTCCCTGGATGGATACTCCACCAACTGTGACCTCGAGTGCTTTTTTTGTAACACCGTTTACATATGGCAGTCAGAGTGCGATTTACTCAAGCGTGATTTTATATACCGGTATTCCCAGGGATTCGGTATTAAGGGTACGCGGACGGCCCTTTGACACGCGGTATTCTTATGTAATGTTTGCAGATATAAACCTGACAAAATCTTTTAAGTAATTGATAAAGCGACGTGTTGTTAATGCTTAAAGGTATAGAAATTATAAGAACACATTATGACACTATTATTTGGCTAAAATTAGACAAACATTTTTTCCATTTTGTTAAGGATGTTTATATCTAGATTCACCAGCCTACAATATTTCCACTATTGACTTATTTGATGTAATCCAAAATGACATTTACGATTTTGAAGAGTTGGGGGCATTATAATTATTTAGTAGGGGATTGGAATAGTCGAGTTGGAACCAAACATGACTATATTAACTGTGATTTATATAACAGTCAAACTGATGACATTGACTATGCACCCGATTACCCCATGCATCGGGCCTCATTGGATAAGGCAACTACGGGATCAAACTGCTTGATCTTTGTAAATCCTCATGCTTGCGCATTGTCAATGGCCGTTTATTTCAGGATGATGGTGGTATGATTACTTTTGCAAATGCACGTGGAGCGTCCGTGATTGACCTATTACTGACAAAAGAAAGGGGCCTAATCTTGTATGTGAAGTGGCGAAACCTTTCTTTGCAAAATCATGCACATCTAATAGTAAAACTCCACATTTCAATTTCAAGGATAAACCGATACTTAATCATGCGGACTGGTTTGATATTGAATGTACGCTGGCAAGAAATAAATATTAAGACCCATTAAGCGTTTTTTTACAGGCTGGAATCTAGCTGCAGTATGGAACAATTTTGTAGTTTTAAATTTTTTATAAAGAATTATGTCGAAAGGATTTCGAAATTAAAAAATTAAGAGAAATTGGTCAACTGAAATATGCCAAGCCAAAACAGTTTTGGAAATATTTTAAACGAAAAAATAAATCTGCAAATGTTATTTCAATTGAAAATTTTGTAAATATTTCGCCGAGTTGGGAAGTGATGTGATGCAGTCTGAGAATCCGAGTATTGAAATTTTTTGCAAGACTCATGATTTTATAATCTAGACTTTTCTGTTGATGAGTTGAATAAGCGTATCATTGCACAAGATATGTTTGGTGCTGTCAAGTCTCTTAAAAGACAAAAGGCAATAGGTAGCGAGTATATAATGAATGAATATCTAATTGAAAGTATTGATATTTTAGCTGCTCATATTTGTGATATTTTAACGCTATATTGGACACTGGTTATTTTCCGGAAAAATGGACGGAAGGAGTTATTATCCCTTTACATAAAAAAGATGATGCAAATGATGTAAATAATTATAGAGGCATAACATTAGTAAGTTGTTTATCGAAACTATTTACTTCTGTTTTAAATAAAGGAATCGTGATATTTTGTGAAAATGATAATGTAATATCTGATGTACAATTTGGGTTCAGAAAAGGGAGATCTACTGTTGATGTTTTATTTATACGGTTAAATATTGTGCAAACTTATTTGAATGATTACAAGACTGTATTGTGTTTATGTAGATTTTAAAAAATGTTTCGATACTATTTATAGAAACGCACTGTGTGTGATACTGTACAAATTTGGTATACAAGGAAAAGTATTAAGGATATTAAAAGATATGTATGAAAAAGTAAAGTCTTGTGTAAAGAGTTGTAATGATTATTCTGATTATTTTGAATACTCAGTCGGTTAAAGACAAGGGGAGATAATGGCCCCGATCCTATTTGCTTTGTTTATTGAAGATTTGGAGTAATTTTTACAAGACAATGTTAATTCGGGGTTAGAGATAGGTGAACTTGTTCTTATTTTGTTGTTATTTGCAGATGATATGTTATTATTTGCTAAATCACTACAGGAGTTACAATCACATTTGGATTTATGATATGAATATTGTAAAAATATGGGGATAGAAGTTAATACAGATAAAACGAAAGTTATGGCAATCCGAAAAAGGGGTGGATTGTTACAAAATGAATCTTGGACGTATAATGGTTAGATATTGAGGTGGTCAATAATTTCATTTATTTGGGAACTGTTTTTAATTATACGGGCAATTTTACACTCAATCAAGAGTATTTTACGGGAAAAGCATTGAAGGCACTTAATGTGCTGTTAGTTGACTGTAAAAATTTAAACTGAAACTATATATATTATTATTTTTGATGCCTTTGTTTGTTATATACAAAATTATTCTGCAGAAATTTGAGGTTTTACATTGTGTACTGGAGTTGTATAATAATTGTAGATTTATAATTTTGAATACGAGAACTATCTGAATATTTTACCCAATAACTTGCGCCATTTTATAACTAGAATTAGAGTTTCTGCTCATCAACTTATATTACATACTGGTAGATTTGCTAGAAACAGAATACAAAGAAATGAACGTTGTTGTCAATGTTGTAACAAAAGAGATTTTGAAGACGAGCTCCATTTTTTTATCACATGTCCATGCTACACAGACTTAAGAAAGCAGTATATAAAAAAAAGTTACTATGTTAAACTTAGTATGTATAAATTTCGAGAATTGCTAAAGTCAAAAAATAAAAATATCTCGTGTAAATTAGCCATTTACCTTAAAAAAACTATATCTGTTAGATCCGCTATTCTAAACAACATTATATAATACTATTTTATTATGTTTATCTTAAGATATAACTGGTTCAGCCTCAATATACGGAGGAGTTATGATACTTCATTATTCGATTAATTACATGTGACCTAAATGTTTCATTATTGTGTAAAGTGTATTTGTTTAACTGATGCTGTACTTTGTACAAATCGAAATAGACATTTGATCTGTTCTGTTCTGATAATTAAATAACACAGCTAACATCGCCAATCTAAATTGGCATAATGCTAAATAGTATTAACTGATAGTTTTAACAAGTCTTTGGAGATATGGAAGGGCAATTAACTAGATACGGATAAGTGCCTTTAAACCGATTGTCCGTATAAAACTTTGAACTGCACTGAACAAAGAAAGGTCAATTTATGTAGCATGTTATAAACGAAACCAATATCAACTAAAAAGAAATCAGTTACCCCTAAATTAAAATTAAGTTTATAAAATTTGAAATGTTACGTGTAATAATATTGATAATACAAAATGTAATATGTGAAGTAAGTGTATATCCAAACTTGCATAATGTTTGTATAAATTGTAACCAACATTTAGCTTGGTTATACTACGCCTATGTATCTAATCGTAACGTTAGTTAGAACTGGGTCGTAAAAGAGTAAAAAAATACTGTATACTTATGCGCTATTTGTTGCCTTAGGGTAATTTGACAAGTATTTCTTTAAAATGGACGATGCATATTTTTTCTTATAAATTTTGAGAGAGCTTTTATAGGACCAAGGAAAACTGACATGTTAAGAAGATTAATTATCCCAAGTTTAATTGTTATGTTTTTGTAACAAGACAGATACAATATAGGGTGGGGTATAGCTTACCCTCTTTACTACAGCAAAAGTATTAAGATAAAATCTCAGTTCTTAGCGTATTTAGTCAAAGATAAACACTAAAATTTGTGTTATCCATTTTAATCATGTAATGTTCATTTTGGCGATCAATTGTTACATATTATTGAATGATATCTTAATAATCTCAATTTAATCAAAATTGTCAAAATAATATATTTGACATAAGTACATGTATCATCTTAAAAATTGAATTAAATTTTATTTTACAAGTTTAAACTTATTTATTTTACTTCGATTGTGAAACAAGTTGTTACAACTTAGAAAAATCACGCTCGAAGTCTTCCTGGTTAGAACCAGTACTAAGTATAAGTGGAAAAAGTGTCTTGTTCAAAGACACCACACATAGCCGTGGTGGAGGATCGAACCCACGACCTCTGATCATGGGTGCTCTAACACTGGACGACGCGTTCCAGCCAGTGTGGTTTTGCAGTTTTTCGTTTGATAAAAAAAAATCATATTTAAAAATTGTCAAGATATTGTGTTAAACAAGCACTGAAGTGGTATAGGAGTGATACCAATTATCAGCGTTCGAGAAGAAAAATATTTGATATTTCACTGAAACCAACACGTTGTCATTTATAAAGTAATTTATTAATTTTTACTAGTTGAAACAATGAATTTAATAATAATTAATGAGGAAATCCCTAAATTTATTAAAACTCATGAAATAAAATAAGGATGCCATTTAAAAATATTACTTTTAGGCTGCAAAGAGATTTTGTGAGGCTGAATCCGTGAAACAAGAACAAAAAGTAAAGGACGCACTCTTTGTTACCTACGTATGTAGACCATATTTAATTGTTTCTGTAAAATTTTAAATTTCGAAAACTGGAAACAGTTTGCAGTGAAACAAAACATAATTATATTATTTTTTAGTTTAAACTTATTTATATTACTTCGATTGCGAAATAAGTTCATGATTAAACTTATACAAAACATGCTCAAAACCTTCCTGGGTAGAACCAGTACTAAGCAGATGCGCAAAAAGGTGCCTTTCTTAATGACACCACACGCAGCCGTGGGGGCGATCGAACTCACGACTATCCGATCCTGGGTCCAATGCTTTATCAATGGACCACGTACTGCACTTTATTTACGTTTAGATACAATAAGAACTATCACCAGGAGGCATTTAACACATATGTAAATGTTTCTGAAAGGAAACACTACTATCGTTAAATGTAATGAATGCACCAGAAATTTTAAATAAGTTTATTTTATCTGTGTAAATTTTGATCAATTAATTAACGTTTGTGTATCAAATACGATTAATTCAGATGTTTATTTTAGAAAAGCAAGCCGTTACCCGATGTTGTCAACAAACAGGTTAAGGATTGCAGGAAAGCTATGGCGACGGAAAATGTGGATACAATATACAGGGTAATATTTGGCAATTGGCTATCTCTTGGACAAATTATAGCTAGTGATTTTAAACACCTTTTTCATGTAATTTTCCTAAGTGTTGATAACATGGTAACTGATTAGCTTTATCAGACTGAGCATATTTTAACATTTAACAACATAAGCAAAAAGTTAATCAATGTTGAAATATACTCAACCTAGCTACAATGCAAACCATAGACATAATATCAAAGCATTTCACAAAGGGAGATAGTTGAAATCACACTAACGGAATTTCCGATTTTTGGGATTTTTTTCAGATGCACATTCACAATGTATGATATATACATGTATATTGAGATAATTATTTGTGAACAACCAGTTTATACCAGGCCACGGCAAGCGCGCCTAGCTACAATGTAGACACAACATCACGGCATCAACCAAACCAATAGATTTACTCTCCGGTTTCAATGGCAAGTCTATGAGATAAGACTCTTAATTTAGTAGAACTAGGACGGAATTTTTTCTTGAATTTAATGTATCTAATTATGGGTGAAACATAAAGTTTGATACCTAGTTATAAAATGTAGCTCTACTAGAATCATTGAGCCTGCTAGATCAATTTTGTACAAATTGATCTTTAACTCTTTAACATTGCATAAAAATAAATCGACAATTCCATCATTTTGAAAAAGCCAAGCCTCATAAAATCCAAAATTACAGAGCAAGTATTTCAACAATTAACATCAATTTTTCTTACTTGAGTTATTTTCACAACCGCTTTTTAACATGAAATAAATCTTTTTAGTGTACTCTTTTGCATTTGTCGTTACTAATTTTGCCCAAAATATTATAAAATTAAAGAATCTCTAGTTTTGAAAAGAATCCTATCCAGTTTTCCATAAACAAAACAAAATCGTTTGGTGTGCATTTTTACTCCCAATAAGCGCTTACAAAGTTGTAAATGAAATTTTTCTGTTTTGTCTCCTTTATTAAAACCCCAAACTTCACTCGCATAATTAAGGATTAACGCTATAATCTTATCGAATAAATATAATCTATGTTTAACCGGTATATCAGTGAACATGTATATGTATTTATTCATTGTAAAAGTAGCTTTTAATGCCTGACCACTAAGTGTATTCTGTGCCTCTGCGAAAGACCACCAACTGTAAAAAAAACAATCCCCAAAATAAACAAACATAGTTACTTTTTCTATTTCTTCAGTATTATGATAAAGTAAGAGATTTTCAGGTAATCGATTACCTGAAAATCTCTTATTTTATCATAATACTGAAGAAATAGAAATAGTAATCCTTTTCTAAAAATCATTATTTTAGATTTAAGCGTATTAACACTTAATTTCCATCTGTTACAATACTCTGATAAAATATTTAAGCTTCTTTGCAATTCATCACTATTATCAGCAAATATAATCATATCATCCGCATACATCACTAAAAACAATTTAAATATGTGTACATGTATACCACCAAGTCCTTCTTTTATAAAACATCTTCAATATCGTCAAAAACATTGAAACTAAAAAGGAAGATAAGCATTCACTCTGCCTAACTCCCACCATGCATTCAAAGGTATTACTGTTGATTACAGTGATTGGCTTTTGATTTAACAGATGAATGAATTGATCTAATTATATCTAATATTTTTTCTTGTATACCAATTTTTATTAGCTCGTCTTTTTGAAAAAAAAACCCCGAAGAGCTATTGTTATGACCCTGGCGTCGTCGTCGTCGGCGTCGTCGTCATCGTCGTCCGCTGATTAAAGTTTTATGTTAGCTCAGCTTTTTCTCTGTTTATGAACAAACAACGGTTACTAAAGTTCATAAACACATTCAAATCATGTTATACAAACAATGTATATAGCTAACTTACGTAAATTTCCATACTTTGGACTCTAAAACCTTAGGTTAAAGTTTTTTTCAAATAGACAATTTTCAAATTTGTTTATATTAGATATAGATTGTCCCAATAAGAAGGTGTTTAAAGTTTGTACAAATCAAGGGGTTTGTATTTATAGGGGTCCTGTAATGGGATGTGAGTTTTACAAAGGAATACTATGGGAAACGGAAAATTCTATTTTTTTTCATCCATTTACGATTTTTTTTATTCAATTTGAGTTTTGAATCACCATCTAGTCGTGACAATCTTCCTCTCTTCCTCTCAATAACCTTTCTGTCAAACGTGTTCATATACAACATAAATTATCCTAGCATTAGCAAGGGATTGGAGATTCTGCAAATCAAGTGAAAGGGATATATTGGGACTGTAGTATAACAGACTCAAACATGGTTGTTTTATATAAAGTCAATTTATTCATATGTTTATATATTTCTCAATTAAGTTCAAAATCACAAAGCTAACATTTTAAACTCGCTTTCGCTCGTCTAAAACTAAACTTAGTCTAAAACTGACATGGTACCAGACTCAAGGTTACCTTCTAACTAACAGAAGTTTCCTCTCTAAAAACTTTCTCTGACTGAATAAACAATTAACCTATGATTGGTCAATTCATTGCTACTTCCCAATTGGTCAGTTTCTTAATTATGAAGGCTCATAACCACCCCCATCGTACCACACAACTACCTGTCAACAATACAACATGATAAACCTAAAGCTATAATTTATCTCCATTAGCCTGTCATCTGTATATGTAAGTCCATAATATACCATTCCTCCCTTGTTTAAGATAAAATATATATTTACATATATATTTTTCTCTATTCTATGTGACTTCTTATTAATTTTTCTACCTTGTTCTATCAAAACTTATTTTTATTATATATATCATACACCCATATGAAATAAGAAAAATATTTAATAGATGAATATATCGAAATGTCTTTTTCGTACTCTACTTTAATATCAACTTGAATACGGGAAAATTAAATTCTTGTAACTAATAAACTCTACTTAAGCAATACCACTCTACTTAACAAATAATAATACTAATCATAAAATTAAATCACAATATTAAACAACTCGTCACCACAAAATGCAAATATAAGTAAAATGAAATGTCGACACAAAGTTGTTAATATTCTTATAGTATAACTTCAACTGATAATCTAATTATTGTTCATGGTAACTTCAAAGATGTCTCTTTCTGCGAAGCGTCCATATTTAAATCACGTTTTTTAAAATTTATGTATAGCGTTCAGATTTAAATCACGATTTTAAGTTCATATTTAAATCAAGTTATCTAAACTACGGGAAGCCGTCATTTGAATTTAATTTTGTTACACAGTGAATTTAATATTTATTGTTAACACAATTTTCCTTTTGACTTCGGAATTGAAGTTTGCTTAATTGGTATAACACAATTTCCTTGATACATTAATTTCTTTCTTAACACAAGACTTCACTATTGTTGAACATTGTTTTTGCTGAGAAATGGTTGACACTTCATGTAGCCTGAGGATATAGGTGTTCTCCCATTGTCCATTGTGTAGTGTAGGTAGGCCTCTCACAATATGCCCCGAGCTGGTGCAAGCTGTCATCCATGACATATTGGGAAACGCACGCCCTGGTGGAAGCTGTCATCTATGACAACGTAATGTGTTCCACAAGCTTTGTTTACTAATGTGGAAGAGGTTACATCTGTATTTGCTGTCACACTTGACTGACAGACCATGAAATGTATATGAATTACTTCCGCTAAAATGTCGCCATTTTGACAAAATATTAATTATATGGGATCTCCTTGACAGTTTATCATTAAGATAAGAAAGGGTAGTAGATAAGAGTAGGAGGGTTAAGGTAAAGAGAAGAGGAAATTAACACTCCAGGTCTGAAGTCAGTATGTTGATGTCATTAATTTAGTTGTAATTTGTTCAATTTGCCGTTATGTTGTCCAAGTTTTTCTTTGCTGTTGCTATTATTCTTTCTATATTTTCTATGTATTTTAAATATTTTTTAAAATTAATAAACCTGTGAATTGTTTTTGCATATTTGTTTTTGTAAATGAAATATTTAGCATATAGCAATATAGTATTTAACAAATTTGAATAACTGTTCAATTCAGTACAACCAAGAGATATTACCATATAATTTAACTTTATTGTTAACAGGTTTTCATTAAGATATACTTCAAGATTCATAGCACAAAATTCACATAAACTTGTATTACATATATTGCATTTATACAGGAATTTATTGTTAGGTATAATTTGCACTCTATATTTGTATTGGAAAGCGCGTAATTTTGTATCTATAAGTGATCTAAAAGGTAAGGTATGTACAACTTTCCAGTTTATGTTCGCATCTTTTAATTCCCATTTAATATGAGGTTTGATTATAATATGCTTTCGTATATTTTTTAGTTGTCTATTACATAAAAGTTTATTTGGACATTTAAGGTTTCTGATTTGTTGCAATAAATTCATTTCTTCATTATTGTCAGCTATATTGTTTGCTTTTAAATTTTGTTTCCATAACTTTGGAATGCTTTCAATTAAAGTATAATATTTTAAAAAAATCTGAACTTTTAAGTAGGTATTTTGCTTTAACAAATTGAAAAGTATAGAATGTTTTTTTGTCTACTATCAAAAGTTGTTTTATGTACTTGATACCTTTTGAATGCCATTTTTTATAAAATAAAGTTTTATTTTTGTTTTTTATGAACGAATTGTTCCATAATATCTGGTTGTTTATTGTTTATGGTTTATTTTAAAAATTTATACTTGACCATGATTGTAATATTTCTCATAAAAAATTAGGAATCTTGTGGTTTTGTGTTTTAGAATATTCATATTCATTTGAATTACATTCAAATATTAATTGTCCCCCTATTTTTTCTAATTTGTTAATGTATATATATTTCCAACCCCCATCATTTTCATTATCTATTATTCTTTTGACCCATCCCGCTTTTATATTTTTTATTTTATTGATTTTATAAACATATTTACATCGATCATTTTTAGACCCCCATTTTTGTAGTCCTGTATAATGGTTTTTCGACTAATTTTGTCTGGTGTACTGTCCCATTAATAATCATACATACTTTTATTGATTAAATTAATTAATTCTGGCTTTTGAAATTCTAAGACTGTAAGAGGGTATATAAGTTTTGGTAGTGCACATGTTTTGATAACAGTTATTTTTCCAATAATTGATACACATTTTTAATCAGTTTGAAAACTCTTGTATTTTTTGCATTAAATTTAATTCATGATATTTGCTTCTGTCATTTGAAAAACACAATTCCCAATGTGGATGAACATTTTGATATCCATATAAATTTATTGTTAGTACCAAATGTTTCAATATAATTTTTTAGTGATCCCTATCTTAATATAACAGATTTTTTATTATTTAATTTTAAGCCAGATATTTAACTAAAATCATTTAGCTTTTTTATCAAAGATGTAAACGTTTATATGACCCATCCATCATAAATGTTGCATAATCTGCAAATGCTGTATTTTTTATTTCTCAATTATATAGGTTTATACCCTTTATATCTTTATCTGCTTTCAGAGACTTATATAAAATTTCTATAATTAGTATAAATAAATATGGCGACAGTGGACATCCTTGTCGTACTCCTCTATTTATGTCGAAGAACTCGGACATGTGTCATTTATTAAATACACAACTTTGTGCATCAATCGTAAAATAGTTTAATCCAATTTATAAAAGAATTACCAAAGTTAAAATATTCAAGAGCTTTAAAAATAAAATCATGATTTATACTAGCGAATGCCTTTTCAAAATCGGCAAAAAATATAAGTCCTGGTTTGTCTTCGTCATTTTAATACTCTATGACTTCAAAGATAGTTAGAATGTTTTCACCAATATATCTTCCTTTTAAAAAAACTGTTTGATTATTATTGATAAGTTTATTTAATTCTATTTGCTATAGTCTTTGTGGTTATTTTATAATCAATATTAAGTAAACTTATTGGTCTCCAGTTGCCTAATGATGTTAAATCTTTATCTTTCTTAGGTATAACAGAAATTATACCTTGTTTTTGAATTGTTGTTAATGAGTTGTTTTCGTGTGAATAATTTATAGAGTTCATGTAATAGTCTTTAATTGTATTCCAAAATATTTTTTAAAATTCAGCTGTAAATGCCATTTGATTCTGGACTTTTACCATTTTACATTTCTTTGAGAGCTTTAAAACATTCTGTTTCATTGATACCTTCACATGAACTCTTTTCGATCTTGTCCAAAAGTGTATTATTTATTTGTGTTAAAAACGAGTAATTATTAGTTATTGTGGTATCCTAACTGTAAAATATTCTATAGAATGATTTAGTTTCCTCTAAAACATCTTTTGAGTTAGTAATTTCTCTCTCATTTTTTATTAGTCTTTTTATAGTTTTATTTTCTGATCTTTTCTTTTCTAAATTGCTAAAATACTTTGTTTTTTTTTTCTGCCCCTTCTATCCATTCTGCTTTCGCTCTAAGTATAACTCCCTTTGGTTGTGTTTTGATAATTTCTTCCAATTCAGCTTTCTTTTCTTTTATATTATTTAAAATTGCCATATCGTTTTGATTATTGTATAGTTCTTTTTCTAAATTACCAATATCAGTTTTAAGTTTCTAATTTTACTGTTTTCTTTTTTTTCGCGGATGTGGATTTTATAGTTTCATTCCTTATTGTATCCTTATTGTACCCTAAATAATTTACCATAACGTATTAGGATTAGCTTCTTTTTTAATATCTGTTATTTCTTGTATTGAATATTTTATTTTATCCTCATAATCGTTTTCTTAAATAATACTATTATTGAGTTTAAAAAATCCTGGTCCTCTAGGTTGAGTATCCACATTCATATTAAAATAAACTAACGAATGATCTGACCGTAAACCTGTTGTAATTTTACATTCTGTAATTGCATTTACTCAGTTATTTGACACTAGAAAAAAGTCCAGCCTGCAAAATATTGGCGGTTTGTGGTTGGAGTGCCACGTATAATGTTTTATATTTGGATTTAAAATTCCCCAAATATCATTTATATCGTTATTTTGTATTATATTATTTATTGTATCCCCATTTTTCTTGTTGTTAGTTTTATTTCCATTTTTTTTTTATCTTTATCAAATCCTAATAACATACTTATTCGTGGTATATTGATACATTGGAATGAAAAAAAAACTGGGATACCATCATTTTGAAGCTAATTCTCCTGCAATACGACCTTTTTGCATAGCTGTTAAACATTAAGCTCTAAATCAGGAAAACCACATTAGAATGCGGCCGTCAATATCGCCGACGCGGCGGTCAGTTACTCTCGTCTCACCATTGGAAACTGATAAATAAGACTTCGGGATATGCCACGTTGAAAAGCTATGTGAAATAAACTTCAGAGTATCATGTGGGGTCATATTACACCCAAATCAAAATTGTGGTCACTATTCAAATTTGCACTTGTTGTTTCAAAAATGTGCATACTATTCAAATGTCTGTCGATAACGTCGATTTTTTTAAAGAATGTTCGCATATGATCTTCAATTACGTCTGCTGTTATTTCATATCGTTTGGCACCATATTGAGGAAGCTGTCCGTTTTCGAATGTAATGTTGTTGTTTTGTACGGCGTTTGATTTCAAAGCCCCCCCCCCCCCCCCCCTGTATTTCTAAACTTGCGTTACTATGGTGACTTTTCCATTGACAAAATGGTGACTGAAAAGTGATTTGATGTTTTGTGACAATAGAAGATGTGTCGATCTATCCATTGATACCACTGGTTTGCATGTGACGCCCTAAATACGAAAATGGCAGGGTCGTCCTATTACTTTTGGGACATACCTCGTACATTGCTGTCAAGAAGTTTAAGTGTTAGGTAAATTAACTTCGATATATTTAACACGATAATGCAGAAATAAGTGACACTACCATACAATACCAGTATAAAACATTCTTCCTGACATTACCAATATACAAATTGTATTTTTCAGAACTTCCTAGTTCAAACGCCAGACCACACCAAAATAGGAGCCTTAACACACAAAGTGAAAGATTACGTACGTGAATGTGTCACGATTTGTTGGTTTATGACACTTCAAGATCCTCCGGTCGTCTTTGGTCCGAATGTTAATTCACAGGAAGAGTTCGATACCAATGTGTACAGACATTACACTTTATCGGGAAAATTGATCGATTTTGTCGTTTGGCCGCCAGTTTATCTGTATCAAGGGGGCCCAATACTTACTAAGGGTGTCGCACAAGGATTTAAAGTGAGAACACCACCGAGACCTCAGAGTGAAAGAAGAAATCGCTCCGACGACTTCAATGTTGAAAAGAATCTTAGACGACCGCATTCAGCCGAACAACCAACTACAAAATATCTGTATCAACACGGCCATGTGAACACAGGCGAACGTGTACGGCCATCTGATCGGTTGTTTGGAAAGAATCGTGTGGTCGAAAGAAATTTAGCGGCTACACTTAACCAAGAGTATGACCACAGACGTAATGCGAACTATGATCAAACGACTATGACAAGTCAACAAAACACAGCTCCAAAATCTGAAGCCAAAACTGCTGATTACAAGAACTACATGGAACCAACCGAAAAAGAATTAGCTTTCTGTAAATATAACATATCAAGGTATGGTGAAAAGGCTACAAGGGAAGTAATGAAAGAAAGATTTGACGTGTGCCTTAATTATTTGGCGATGATGCATTAAACATGTCATCTGACCCACCGCGGTTCAGTCCAATGCTATATTTATATACCTGTTTGTATATACCGCGAGTCTTGCTTATTTATATATGCAAATACGATACTATTGCTATTATTTATGATTGGAATTTCGCTTACTAGTATTACGAGGAACAATAATAGTGTGTTTTAAATGTTGATAATTTTCTCCTTATACATGAACTAGAGTTTAGGCTGCATTGTTAGGACCCACCTTGGATTTTAAAGGGAGGTAATGGCGGTTAGATTGATTCACTTGTTTTTCAAAACACATTCAGATCTGGGAATAATTTTCCAATATAAATAATTCATATATTGAAAAAAAGAAATAAAATATTGAAAAATATTGCAATTTGTCATGCAAATACAAATAGTCAAGATTTGTCGTGTGACCGATATTTGTAAACAAGTTGGTATGTTTCAGCTCACATGGCAATATTGGAGATATAGCAATACAAACTACAAAAAGTCATGCATGCAAACTTTTAAATAATATCGTGTAAAACATGGTCCCGTGCATTTTATGAAGTAACATGAGTGAATCACGTTGCATGTGTATTACATCACTCACACAGAACTGATACAAATGAAGATTCAAACTATATTGTTTTCACCAAAGATTTCATAAATAGACATGTATATAGTTTTAGACAAATGAAAGATTTTGAAAGTGATATAACTAATAAACAACAAACGTTCAGGCTTTTATTCAAGTAATTCTCTGTAAATTCTCAGCATGAGATCTGATTGAGTGAAGTGTTTTCTTTCCTTCCATGTATTACGCCGTTATGGCTTTTATAAGCTTTTAATGATTTTCTTCAGCTTTGAAATTGTTCTTTATCATCACCATTTTTCAGATACCATTGAAACGCATGTTAAACAAAAAAATAATTACAGTTTCATTAGCACAATCTCTACAACATATATTATTGCTTTTAATCCACATCAATCTCATTAAAATCAGACGGCCACGCATAGAGGGTCACCTCAGATTGACATTTCCGCCAACCAATCAGAGCCTTGCTTTCAAAATTATGACAGTGAAAGTAGAAGTCTATTTTTCCTGAAGAAAAATCTATATTTAGCTATATTATGTGCGATTATAACGCGTTTATAATCTAAATAACGAAAACATTATGGCTGCGCCCATATGAAACATAAATGATTTTCAGAAATTTTAGAAATCGGGGACGATACCTTGATACCGTGACGATCACTATGGCCGAATCAAGTTGTTCCGGTTTAAAACTATCAATTTTAAACTTACTCTAAACATCTTGTTAAAATGTATCTATCGACGCCATGTTGTAAATTTCAACGACCTGCCAATGAAATGATTAATCTGATTGGCTGAATTATTATGAATATTAATTACATGGAAGGTCAATCGGAGGTGACCTCTTATGCATGGTCGTCAGCTCTACTGTGCGTTGAGTATTGAAGCTAAAGTTGATCCGATGTTAATGATATCTAATCCACATGATATTTAGAGTTTTTGTCTTAAAGAGACACATTTTGCAATTTTAATCACATCAACATTATGTCTGATATAATATTCAACAGTTATTGGCTACTATTGCCTTTTTTCTATAGAATCCGAGCATGAATATTTAAGAAACCCTTAAAATTCTGAGTTTCCGTCACTAAAATATAATTTGTTTTGTTAATATAATTGGTTGCATGTATGAGCAAATAACGTACAATATGATCACATGTACTTGTTCTAATGTGCTATGCCTCATTTAACGCGATCTTTGCCTCCACTTTATTATGTTATTTGAATTCCCCATTGAATTACATAAATAGTGATATTTTGTCAATGCAGTTCACTATTAAATGTGAAAGCTGTAGATATTCTAGTTGTTATAATTACACATACGTAAGTATATATTATTTCGCTGAAACTAATTAGTTGTTATAATTACACATACAACAACAACAACAACAACAACAACTTTTATTCAGCATAAAGCAAAATTACAGTGCTTCTAGCCTACAAAAATAATTCATAATAGGTACATGGAATAAGAGTTACTAACTTCAATAAAGAGAAGCTTATTAATGTCTACAATATGTTAACATTGGTAAATACTTTTTTTTTATCTTTGATATATTTAATATTATAATAGTTCTTGTCTTAATTTATTTGAAAAGTAAATAAGTTTTGATATATTTAAAATGCCTTTCTTTTTATATGATAGCATTATTATATCAAATTTGTTTATGTTAGGCCAGCTACAGAAGTAAGGTTTAAAATATTTTCTACGAAAATCTCTGTATGTTGGGCATACGTACAGAAAGTGATATTCATTTTCGACAACATTTGAATTACAAGAGTTGCATAGTCTGTTATTTCTAGGTTTGTTGTTATAGCGACCGCATTCTATTTCCAAATTATGTGACGATAATCTAAAGCTACTTAAAGCAATTTTGAATTTCTTTTCTTGTATGGTATCATGATATAATTCAAGAGTAAATGAGTGTTTAAAACGACAGTATGTACTAAGCCTTGACGAGTTATTTATGTTACTGTACCAAGTTTGGTGGTATAGTCAATAATTCTTTGTTTTATTGAATCAAATTGTATATCATAAGTAAGTTGATTTATCCAAATATTTGATAATCCTAGGTTGTCAAGAATACTTTTAATCTGATAGGCTCAGTTCAGATCATTGTACGTTACATTGTTGTTTGCGTCATTTTTTAACATGGTATACACTCTTTTGACAACAGAATTGTTATCAAATTTTAAAATACGAATCCAATAACGAATCATATTTATTTGCTTCACTTTTCTCAAAGGAAGTCGTCCTATTTCTCTGTATAGACCGTCTAGGTTTGTAGATCGATTAACAATAAGTATTTTGCGACAAAATTTAGTATGGATTGTTTCTATATCTTTCCCTTCATTTTTGCCCTACATCTCAGAACAGTAATTAAGTATGGATACAACTAGAGTGGCAAAAAGTTTACATTTTTCATTTGTTTTAAAATCATATTGATTGAATATAGAAAATAGACTGTACATGGCTTTTGATGCATGTTCGGCAACACATTTATAAGTTCTGCGCTAGTTACCATTTTAAAGAAATAAACACCCAAGTATTTAAATGACGTAACACTTTCGAGACGTTCATTATACAGATAAAAATCGTGACTTGTATGTCTTCCCTTTTCAAATATCATTACTTTAGTTTTATTTGTGTTAATTTTTAGTCCGTATGCATTACAATATAATTCAATGCCATGCAACATAAGTTCTAATGAAGTCGGAGATGTTGCGAATAAAATTTGGTCATCCGCATATAAAATAAAAATAGTTTTAGTTCTTATAGAGTAAATATACCGTTAAGACCGGTGTTGATATGATCCATTATATCATTAACGAACATCATAAATAAAAGAGAAGTGCTCGGATCCTCTTGTTCCACGCCAAGTGTTGAGTGTACGTGTTCAACTGTGGTATTTTTATTATAGTTTATTGCTGATCGAACGACGGACTACATCGATTGGCTCGCCTTTGTCATTTTCGTACTGACGTTTTCAGCTAACAATTTTTGCCATAGGCAAGCTCTATCAATTTTATCAAAACATTTTTCATAGTCCATAAGGACGCTATATAATTTTTTACCTGTACTCAATACCTTAGAGATAATTGAATGGACAATAAATACACAATCTACTGTATTTTTGCCCTTTTGAAATCCGGCATTTTGATATTTTTTCATATTTTTCTGTCCATAAAGTAAGACGGTTTAAAAGAATATGCGAATATATTTTAGCTTAAATGTTGTTTAATGTAATACCGCGATCGTTTTTCACATCATCTGGCTCACCACATTTGAATATGGGAACAATATATCCTAACCCCCAGCTTTCCGGGTATTTCGATTTGTCAAATAATCTGTTAAAAAATGTTACAAGAAATGGTGAGATAATATCATAAAATGCTTTTATTACCTCTGCTGATATTTCATCGGGTCCATGTGATTTAAAATTATTCTGCTTAAAAACTGCAGTACGTATTTCTGATTCTAATATTTGTGAGTCGAGATCATCATCATTAATATTTTTTTTATATCGTCATTTTCTACGTTTTCTATATCATTATTTTCTCCATATAATAAATTGAAATGATTAAACAAGTCATTTATATTAATTTCATCACTTGTTCATTTTGTTTTTATAGCATTTTTTAAATTGATTTCCAGAATTGTCTTGGTTGAGTTTTTGCAATTTTTTCTAATCGCTGTCCCTCTTTTAGTTTAAATTTATTTTTTGCCTTTTTTCCTTTTTTTGTTATATTTTGTACGCATGCGTTTAAATATCATTCTATTTCTTCAGATTTATTTTTTGTAAATATGTTTCTTGCTCTTTTAAAATCATGTTTAACTGTTAAGCAATTTTCGTCAAACCATTTTGAAGCATTTGACACAAATAATTTTTTTTCTTTATTGGGTAAGTCTAGATAAATTGTTGATATACGTAATTAACATCGTAGCATGTATTTAACTGTTCAATATTACTAACTACCATTTGTTTAAATGATTCTACTTTTGTTTCATCCCATATGAGTTTCTTTTCGATATTAATACTATTCGCATTTTTTTCATGTTTTTAAAACTGAAATATAATGCCGCGTGATTAGAATGATTTGTCCAATTTAAAATTTCAAAGTTCTGAATATTATTTAGATTAGGTGTATCAAATGAAAGATAGTCCGTTTCACTGAGACTACGTGGTGAGCAAAATGTGTAATCACCTTACCATTGTCCTTATGCAATCGTCCATTGACTATTACGTGGCCTGTAGTTTTACACAGAGATATAAGTTTACGCCCATTGTTATCGATTATGGTGTCCCGGTTGAACCGTGCTCGAATGGTATTTTGACTTAATGAGATATCATTATCATCTTTATCCAGATATCTATCAATTTCTAATATATCAGATAAATTGCTTGTTCTCGAATTTAAGTCCCCCGTAACATATGTCTTACAAAGTTTGTTAAATTTTTGAATACCTTTCTCGATTTCTTCAAAAAAATCAAAATCTTTATCTTTTAAAACTTTCGAACTAATAGGTGGAATGTATGTGTTACAAATATAAACATCTTCATTAAAGTAAAACATATATTCAACCAAATTATACCATAGTTATTTTTTTGTACAACAGAATTTTTACTTTTTAGTGTTTTTTGGTAGTAAACAGAAATTCCTCCGCTATAACGTCCTTTCTTTGTACCGTGAGATTTATTACCATAAATGTGTGTACCGTCAAACCCATTAATATTCAAGTCACAAAAATGTTTTTCACTGATCCATGTTTCACTTAGAAATATGATGTCATAGGACTGTATACTTTTTATAAAATCTTCGTCAGTTAACTTTCGCAACAATCATTAACATTCCATGATATGATTCGAAGCTCCTCCTCGTGCTATTCTGTTACTTCCCGGAAGCTGCCAGTGACACTGTCTCGAACTAGAAGTTTTGCGCCAGCCCATTTTACTGATTTCCCCGCTGCTTTTTCTCTGTCCATGATTGGATATAACTCTCGTCGTTTTGCAAGTACAGCTTTTGTTTGTTGAATACCTATGTCCAAGTTACGTACTTTGAGATCGTTGGATTTTGTTATGGGCGTCGTTGCAACTAACTCTCTGTCCTAATAGTCGTGGAATTTAGCGAATACTGGTCTAAGCCCTCTGCCCTTGTTTGCACCGATTCTATGGACTCTATCAAGTGAGATATTTTTTTGTAATTTCCAGATCAGTTTTAATAAGTGCTAAAATAAGTTCGTCACAGTTTTCATTTGTTGATTCAGTTATTCCGTGAAATAATAGAATTTCTCTAAGACTGCGAGCCTCGAGATCACTGACTTTAGAATCATAAAAGTTCTATTTGTTTTATTTTTTCATCAAAACTTTGACATGTATCATCTATATTTTTTTATTGCCATTTTTGTAGTGTCGAGTTTTTTCTTTGTTTCGTCATATTCGTGACTTGTAAATGTGCACGATGTTTCAACTTCAGTTTATCTGATTGCTATACTGTTGACTTTGTTTTCAAATTGATCAACTTTACAGTTTATTTTATTGACCGTTTTTTCTATGCTTTCTATTTTGGCCTTTGATATTTTAATTTGTTTTACGTCTTCCATAAGTTCCAATGCCCAAGTTGGAGGCAACGAGGCATGTGCATTAAACTGCGGAGTGGATGGTGGTGACTGCATGTACTATCCAACATAAGGTGCCTGTGCGTAGTTCATATTCATATTGCCGTTACAATTGCTGTTTAAATTATCAAATTGGAAATAATTATCTGAATGAAAACGATTGTTTTGTTTACTCACGTCTGTTCTAAGTACATTTGAACTACACGACTGTTTACTCGATTGACCGTTGTATGCAGAACCGGTTTGTACACCTTGACCACTTTTGTGTGTAATGTCCGATAACAGCAGCGAAATAACTTTTCGCTTACCACTTTTATTTTTCTTCCCATAGCTCTTTTGGTTGGAGTTTTTCTTTACCGGCATGAGCTTTGTTTTTGCCGACACATGTAGAACAAAATTACACCAAAATTAATCAATTTCTTGCGATATTTCCAAGTGTATTCCCACAAAATGTGGAGCTCAATCACTACATCGTGTCACGTGCTATGTTTTATTTCGCTGAAACTAATTAGTTGTTATAATTACACATACGTACATGTTTTATTTCGCTGAAACTAATTATTTCATGTGGGACTATTTCAGACATCCCGCTGGCTTTTCGAGAGAAGTTACCCCCCTTGATATCGGCAGTTTTTACTACTTACCTGGCTAAACCGTGATATTTGGTTTACATAGAAACATATAGGAGAAATTTAATTTTATCGTTATAACTTTTTCATTATTTAATTGCCAACCTATTACAACGTCTACTCATTAAGTTTAAAAATAACCTTTATTATGACAAAATAAAAATTAAAATAAGTATACGTCTTCTTGCTTCCTTATGTAAATTTATAACCGCATAAATGCTCCTTATATGTTCTATATAAAAATTACTCAAAACACGTTTTCGGCCACTTTTAATGTCTTGTAAACCTTAGTTTTCATTTTTTGTTGACCTATTTCAACGTATACGTTTATTGTAAATAAAATTCTCTTTACGATGATATTTAGATATAGAAAATATAATAATTGCATCTTGCTTCCATTTTGATTTGAAAATGAGACAAAATGTAATTCTGATTTATTTTCTGTATGTCAGACTACTCAGATGCATGGTTAATAGAGCGTACTATTGTACCCAATACAGCATATTACTGTACCCAATTAAATACAGCATGTATGTCGTTATATCAGCCGGCATATGTTGGTCAGCCCCGACATGGCGATATTGCAAGTTATGTGTAGTTTAAAGTATTGTTATAATTTATGTATTTTACTTATATTCTAAAGAATATATTTATTTTAAATTCATATTTTAACTAAAGAACCTTCAAATAACTCCAAGTACAGTTCTTTGTAATCCAAAACATTATTTAATGGTTTATTTCTTTTGCACAAATTTATATTTTAATGTCTTTGTTATGAAATAATTCAGTGGACATAGAAAGAAAATTGATTAAAGAATATGTATAATTTGGATAATCAATTTATATCAATAAAGACCAAAACCAGTGACTAAATAACAACAATACTTTACGCTAGGCATTTTAATTGAACAAAAAGATATTTAATTACACATACGTACATGTATTATCCTGTTATAGTTTACTTGATAGGGATACGCAAGTTTATTTTTGTACATATAGTGCTATAATACGTGTTGCTATTTTCCGACAGCTGTTGTATTTCTTTTGTTATATAATCTTCCAAAAGCAGTTCATGTTATTTGGAACAACTTAAAATGTATTAAAATGCTATGTTTTAATTCATTAATTCGATTAGATTATTTTTATGGAGTTATCGCCCTTTGCTGTTTTAACTTGATTTTACATCATACTTTAAATTAATAACCTTGCGGACGCAACTACACACGCAGTTTTAACCCGATTTAAATGACAGCAAAATTATGGTTCTGTTATATATGCATTTTTATTAAATGTTCAATTGTTCTTTAAGCTTAGAATTTATGTCATATTTTTGACCAAAAACCTTGAGGATGCAACTCCTCACACAATTTAAACCCGATTCAAATGCAACTTGTTGTACAGCAAGTTCATGGTCTAAATATGTTCCTGTGGTATTAGGATCCGATTAAATTAACTTTTATGGAGTTATGAGCCACTGTTGTTTAAATTTAATTGTTTGCAGTACACTTTTGACCAACAACCATGCGGACGCAACTTCTCACACAGTTTTCACATTTCTAGCCCTAAGAAACAGAAATATTTCCATATATTTGTTTTGTGTTTGCTAATTCCTCTGTTCATGTACATATAACCATTGCGAGGGGAAGAATTAAACGAAGCTTTACATATGTTTGATATTGAAGGCGTCATGCAGAAATAAATCATTCTTACATTAAATGTTATAATTATGACTTTTGATGGATAAGTAAACTGATGTCTAAGTAACCACTGGATGAAATTTAATGAAATATTTTAGACATGTGAAATGAAGATATGCATAAATACACAGAATTTATAACTTAATATTTATTTTTGGCAAAATTGTTAGTATAGTATTTCTGGATAAGCTTTTGTATGTAACCTTGTTTTTAAGTATCCAATAGGTCAATGTGTCCTGGTTTGTTTTATACTATAGTTTTATGTTCGATGTGATTATTACATTATTCACATATATCGTATAGTATGCAGTGTTAATGTTATATGTTATATGTATATCATAATCAATATTTTACGAAAAGTGCAGATATTGTAACGTGAAAGTATACCGTTACAATAATTATACCGTTTTTTTTTTGTCTAATTATACATTTACTTTTAAAAATACACTGCAAACAGTTTTTCAACCTGGAAATTTTATAGTTCTATTTTAAAACAATTTTATCCGATTTAATCAGATAATTGATTATGATTTCAAACCGAGATAAATCCTGATATTTAATAAATCAAAAGTCAGTATTATGGTGTCAGACATTGGATCGATGGATGTGTGTGCTGCAATTTTCGGTGCTGCAATTTTCATTAACTCTCTACCAAATGCACTAGAAAAGACACCACCGTTAGAAAACGGTCTTGATATACATACTTTAAACAAGAGAGTCAACACATATCTTATCACTTATTCTCATGTTTATTGCTAGTAAATCAATTTTAGAAAATATCTATTTTTGACTTTTCGCTTTAACAATATATTTGACACATCATTATTTCGTAGTTAATGCTTTCATTAAAAGTTGTCCTTGTGGATAACGATTGTTTTCAGAAACACATACTAAAAGCCTATATTTTCATGAACTTACTTTAATGTTTATTAAAAATAATATTTTAATTGTTGTCATTTATAAAGACCGGGCCCGATTAGCTCAGTCGGTTACGCGTCTGACTATCAATCCAGGGGTCATGAGTTCGGATCCCCGCCCGGCAACAGTCTCCGCGATGATTGATATACGACATTGTGTCTCATTATCATTCATCTCTCACCGCTGATTCAAGTGGGAAAGATATCAGTTACTTGCGGAGATGGGGTGTGTTCGAGTACTGGGAATACCAGGAAACTGGTTAGGTTAACTGATCGTCTGTTAGCCCTCGATGGCATAACAATTACGCTAAATATTCAGTCAATCAATCATTTATAAAGATAGAAAAGGGACAATGGAAAGGTAAACAAGAAAATGAAAATAAAGTAACCTTTTAAGAAAACATTATTTAGCTCTAAGTGGTTTATAATATTTTTGTATGTATTTTGGTATGTTTTTTGAAATAATAATAAAAATTACCTTACTCAAATTAAATATAATATTATGAGTAATTTAATACTCATTTTTGATATTAATGAAAGACCAAATCGCAATTGAAATATCAGTTTAAAATTGTTTTTGAAAGATGTTTTAACGCAGTTTATTGATTTTATTAAAATATTTTACTTGTGATTTATTAGTTCAACAGCATATATACGTGTATGATTAAACGAATAAACTTGTAAAAATGATAAATGTCACCGGTATCAGGAATTAATTGCTAATTATTATTTCATATTTAAGGTACCCAATATGATTATATTTAATGTGAGTGTAAGCATTTATACTTGAAAGCGAAATATATCTCATTCTATACAATATCGAGTGTTTACTGGTATACTCTTTTACGACCGAGTCCAAAAATATAAACAAACGAGAATCTACATATTTTATGATTCCACATGACCTAATATCAGAAGTATAAATGGGTTAACTGGTTGTGTATCTGGAGTACGTAATATAGAGTTTACTACAATAAAATGTGTGTAAGTTTTGTTTGTCGTTTTGTCTTCAACTCAATTATAAAATATATTCATATGATCTTTTTTTAAAAACTTCTAACATTGTCGTAGTTAGAGAGAATGGGATACATAATGTTATTAACATTCATGTAGTACACATCAGAAATAATCCAAAAATATGAACTAAATATAAACTACTCTCTTTGTTTTAAACCGTTATAATTAAATGAAAGCTGTAATTTTATAATATAGTATTTTTATAATATAATACCTGAATTTAGTTGTCGAACTTCACTTTTTAAACGACAAAGGTTAGTAGTCAAATGACATTTATTTTTCTTTCAAATTTATGTTCCAGAAATGGTGTTTCACTAAAAACTATTAAAAACATGTAACCTAAGTAACTAAAATTTAACACATGCGACGTTTATGTGTTTACAAGCGTTTAAGTATTTTTCTTTCTTGGTTTTATGCTGTTTAAATACGTTTTCGAATTACTCAGTAATTATAGATAGGAAAACTATTGTGTGTATAAAGTAAATGTTTAGGTAAACTATACCTTATTCCTCGTAACGGGCGGAATACTGGTCCGAGAAACAATTTCCAGTCACACCATTGCCAGGATGGATACCGGACTGCAACATTTGCTGATGACGATTTGTTGACAACATCTTCAAGCTGACCTATGGTATCAGTCAGTACGCCGATAGAGTTTCTTCAAAGAGACAAAGACATTGTCCACAAAACAACGTGCATGGCCAGGCACTTGAATCATGTACTCTATATGTCATTACTCGCCACATAAAATAACCAAATACAAACTGGTTTTTGTTCTGACCTGAAGTGTGTGAAATAATAATTTATTTAAAATTTACATATTTTGTTAGTTTACTTATCATTAAATAATAGTGTTTTTCCTTGAAAACTTATAAGGTAAATTTACATGCGTGTTTCCAATTACATGTAGTTAAAGTAATAGTGTAACATATTAGCCAATATGTTCGTTGTACTCCAAGTTCATTATCATAGTATACATTTATAGATAAGCATAAGATAAAATAATTTTACATGCTAGATAGTAATGATAAAAAATAAGTCGGACATAAAAGAAAAAAATCTAAAATTTACCTGGGCAATTGTCTGCATGTATAGTACAAATTGTCTCGCCACTGCCGTGCGACTGTAAAGCCCAGTCGATCATCGATATTACAGAGTTCGGACCGTGAGTTGATATTCCATCTTTTCCAATCGTCTCGTTTTCATCGATTAAGAAATTCAATTGCCGGGGAAATCCAGACGAAATCCAAATATCTGTATTTTTCTAAGCGTTGTAAAATACAATGGGCCCATCTGCCTGGCGTGATGTGGCAAACATACATTCTGGCTGAAATTCAAACGTATAGTGTACATATTGTTCTGCCTCTGAGATGCTATGGGCTTGTTTGGCCAATTTAATACACGTGTTGTTTACTTCTCTTTCTTTTTGCACCTGCAATATATGTTCTTTCATTTTGTTTGTAGATTCCAGCTTTTCTTCTTTAGTAACAGAATCAATTAAAGCTTTTCTAATTTTCTCACAAGAAGCACATACATCGTCTCTAGGTGTCGCTATTTTTACATAAGAAAGACATGTATTCCATACATTGCATAATGTGGTATATTTTACAGAACGGCATTCAGTACAACAAGCAACATATTTTTCATGGACACATTTTTTTGTTGTATCACTTGGCAAATAAATTGGGAGGTATATTGTCCTGTCCCATTGGAGCTGGCTGTGGCATCCCAAATTCGTCTGCGTAATTCGCAATGAATTGAACGACCAATTTGATGTCATCAAATTTAAGGGACTGAGCTGGTTTCTGTCCTGTATTTGCATGTGTTCTTGGGGTTGCGCCGTGTTTACTGATGTGTGTCAAAGTTTTGAAGGCTGTGTTTACCTTTGTCAAAAACAAGTTTGAATGTTTTCCAAGAAAAAAATACTCATATCTTACTCTCTGTCTTTTCTTTCCGCGTTTCGTTGATTCATTGTCTGAACAATCAACCAGTGTTGCCATAATGTACATTTCTTTGTCATTTTTTTTCCATTTCACGCACATCCAATACATGTTTGTAAATATCTCGCTCTTTAAAATGTGTGTGACAGTAGTTATGGTAACCACACCCAGTAAACATAAATTGCCTAATTCTCTGTACATCTTGGTCACCCTCTAACATTACGTTATCATCTTGAGGGTCATGATCTCTTTCATCGTCACTATCTGAATCCGCTCTTTCTTCACATACGGTTGTTAGAAAGTGTCTTGCTCGTTCATCAACATTCAGTTGCATGTCATTTTCATCAATAAAACCATCATCATGAACGACTTCATTGTCCTCACTGTCACTGGCTTGTGAAGCAAATGGGGAAGAAATTGGTGTTTTCCCAAAATGTTCGGAGAACAAACTCACTAGCTCCTAAAAATAGAAAAAAAAAATAAAAGACTGATACAATATTTAACCGAAATCGATCAGATGTGCTAACGAAACTCATAATCTATATTTTGGAACAAATGCCACATATAAACATTTGAAATGAGTCATTATAAAATTAATTAGGGTTTGAGATATGAAAAAAAAAACGAAAAAAAAAATGAATTTGCATCTCACGGGATCCGAACTCAGTCTTCCTGGGCAACAGTCCATGGCTATAAATACTTCGCCACCGCGCCAATTACGTCAAAATAGAATCGTTAGTATGTATTTGGACTTTCTGGAAATCTTGCCTGTTTCTTTAATAACAATCAAAGTGAAGGCTTCAATGCTTTTATACGTTTTATTTGCTGCGAATATCTTAAAAATCATAGATATGCCTTTTCTGACACAACAAGTAGTTTAACATCTCCCGAATCATTGTTTCTGTCAATTAATAGTGAAGTTTTGACAGAATCTGAAAATCACAATTTTTTTTTTAGAAAAAGTAAGAGATTGTTTGATTTATAGACAGAGTTCAGAAGAAAACTATATTCCATCTTATGAAGCATTGCATTTCCATTGGAAGCGTCCATGTTGGGTTGCACAAATATGGAATCAGTGTGATTTGAAATGTATGAATATTCCAAATGTTACTACACATGGGTGGATAATAGAGGAAAATAAACTGAAAATAGTCTAGGATAGTGCTGAAAATATAGAAAAAAGTTAATAATAATGTAAGGTTGTGGACAAAAGGTTGTTCATGCAGTAAAATGTGTACAAATAAAACATGTGGTTGTAAAAAACAAAATAAATATTGTGGGCCTGCTTGCTTAAAATGTAGAGGTGTTTGTAGAAATACATACTCAGGAATTGAAATTCTCACTGAATCTGGTTTAATAGAGAGTGATAATGAAGCAAGTGATGGTGGTGAATTGGATGATAATTTGGTAGATGTTGCATCCTATGATGATACAAATACGGTCTCTGATGATGATGAATTATTGTAAATTGTAAACACAAATAAAATTAAAGTTTGATGAGATGATATATGAAACTAGAAATGTGTCCATGGGACACAGATGCCCCCGCTTTGTAACTACATTGTAGATATCATTAAAGCCAAATATCAAGTTTTATCAAAATAGGTCCATCAATAAAGATTTTAGAGGTCGGAAACCTTCAGCCAATCAGTGTCCAGATCACCTAATTAATATTTCGTCAAAATCGGTCAATTAATAAAAGTAGTATGTGGGACCCTTTAACGCCACGGACTGCGCATGCGCGGCGGCCATCTTGTTTCTATTGACTGAGCATACGCGGCAGCCATCTTGTCTCTATTATATGCGCATAAACGGCCATTTTGGATGTGTGTGTACGGCGGCCATTTTGGATGTGTGTGTACGGCGGCCATTTTGAACGCGTGTCGGAAGGCGGCCATCTTGGATGACTAATGATGGTTACCCATCTGCGCATGTGTGGTGGCCATTTTAGATAACGTCGTATGTGCGGCCATAGTTTTAATATAGAAACCGACTGACATCATGTCTAAGTTTAAAAAGGTAGTGATACTTTTTGTAAGAACGTCTCAAAAGTATACAGAGCTGACTTGTATACTCGATCTAGAGCGTAATTGCGAACATTTAGGGGGGTCAGGTCCTAAGCTCTAGGCGGAGACATTTAGTGACAACGTGTACTAAATAACTAAGATGATACATTTATGTGTCAAAGTTAACACACACACACACACACACACACACACACACACACACACACACACACACATATACACACACATACACACACACACACATACATACATGTATTGTCTCAACTAATCATAAGACACCTCGTTAACATTACCAATAAATAATATAACCAAACATAACTACTGCAATAAATTAAAAATAAATAACAGATTAAATAAGTAATTAAAAATCAAATAGTCTAAACTTTACAAACCTCCTTTAGTTTAATTTGGTATGTTCCCTCTTTTTATGGCAAAGTATTTATCAATCTTTATATCCATTTCAATAACTCATTTTACCTTATTGCCTATCCAACGTTCAGCTCACAAATGAACATACACTCACTACGTATGTATTGTCTCAACCAATCATAAGACACCTCGATAACATAACCAGTCAGTACCAAAGTGGTGTCAAATAAGTACGTAGACAATGATGTATTCAAGTGCCAAACTTAATCACCGGACGTCTTAACAATAGCTCAATGGATCCTTTGTGCAAACGTTCTATTGAAAATCACCCACTATTCAGTTCAAAAGCCAACATGTCTGAGTACATACTAGCTAGTGGAACTATTTCGAACAATAGATCAATGGATCCTTTGTGTAAACGTTCTATTGAAAATCACCCACTATTCAGTGCAAAAGCCAACATGTCTGAGTACATGATAGCTAGTGGAACTATTTCGAACAATAGATCAATGGGCCTTTTGCTGTACATAGTCATGATTGGTATGGTCTGGACAGGTATGTGCTATAACCGTTGGGCTATATAACTCGAGCAAAGTTAGGTATTGGTATAACCGTCCGCAGTGTGAGTATTGGAGTTTTATAGCAAAAGGTAAATTATTTTAAAATAAAATGTTTTTTTTTTTTTTTAGCATCGTAGATGTTGCCTTAACTGTATAACACGAATTGTATGGGGAAATCGGATGTATTGAATTTTAATAGCAAGAGGTGAATATTTAATTTTAGAGCACCACAGGGAAGATTGGAGTTCCAGTTGTGTTTCTTCTTTAAATAAAGTCATTATTATTACTATTATCATTATTATTATTATTAAAGATGAAATATGTTCTTTTTAGTATCGAAAATGTTACCTTAACTGTGTAACACGAATTTTACGGAAAATTTAATGGTTCGATCCTAAAACCGGAAGTTGAAAATAATTGTTTCGAAGTAGGGCAAGTTATATATTTTTGAAAAGGTATGACCGAGTACATTATGAAAAATATGGTTCCAACCGGAAATGACGTCATAAAATCAACTTTTTTTATACGTTATCGTAGCGTATCGAACGAGGTATCGTTGGAAAGATATTGAAAAGCAGATTTCAAATATATTAAAATTATGGGTCCAGCTATAATATTTTTCGATTTATGTCAGAATTAAAAAATCAAAACTCTAATAGCGAATCGAGTATGGTACCATATGAAAGAAAATGGCGCGCAGTTTCCAAATATGTATTTTTTATGAGTCTAGGACGACCCCGAGCTGAGATATAAACGTTTGAATTAACCGGAAGTGACGTCATAAACGATCAAATTTTTAATGCGTGTCCGTAACGTATCGAGTAATGTATCGTTGGAAAGGTATTGAAAAGACGAATCCAACGGTGTAATTTTTATGAGTCTAGGACAACCCCGAGCTGAGATATAGACGTTTAAATAAATCGGAAGTGACGTCATAAACGATCAAAAATTTTATGCGTGTCCGTAACGTATCGAGTAATGTATTGTTGGAAAGATATTGAAAAGACGAATTCAACGGTGTAACTTTTTTGAGTCTAGGACGAACCTGGGCTGAGATACGGTCGTTTAAATAAATCGGAAGTGACGTCATAAAAATTAAACTTCATCGTAGAATATTCGTTTTGGTAACGTTTGAAAGCTCCCGACACACTCATAAGGAAAATGTTATACGTATTGGTCTTTCTCTTACCGTTTTCGAGATATCACGATTTAAAAGTTGTGTGACGTCACACAATTCGATGCTTTATCGCGCCAAAATTTCAAACGATAATTACTGGGTCAATTTATGAGATGATATAGCCTTGTTGGGTATCGTACGAAATAACTTTTTAGGCTCTATCAGTTGATATAATCGGACCGGAAGTGGAATCACTCATGCGTAAAAAGGTGATTTCTTCATCAATTATATGTCGATTTCAACAAACTTGGAGTCTAGATACATCAGTATTTTGTCACGATTCAGAATCCAATCCAAGACGAAAGGTGTAACGAGTCGATACATCACATTATAAAAACATTGAAAACTTATAAGGGGAAGAAGGTAAACTGTTTAATTGAGAAAAGCAAAATGGATGTAGAGAAGTGGACTCGTCATTTCCGTCTAATGGCTGAAGGCAAACTACGAAAGGATCCAAGAGGATTTTACGTTGTTGATCAATCAGGTGGTAAAGAAAACCCATTACTGACACCAAATGAAATACTGGACACAATGCCATTCCGTTATAAATCCAATATTGGATCGATATTATCACATCTGATAAAAGACCCGGAGAATTTATTAACGTGGACTGATGAAGGTGAATTAATTTATGAAGGGACAACCATACCAGGATCCCAAATAACAGACTTGCTAAAAGACAGCCAATACCAGTATAAGGGTAATGACATCATGGGCGCTTCCAAGTTTTACAGCGGATTGAAGGAGTTAGGCGTATCGACCAGGTAATACAAAACACATTTTGGAGCGCCGGGAGCGCATTTGGGAGCGCCGGGAGCGCATTTAGGAGCGCCGGGAGCGCATTTGGGAGCGCCGGGAGCGCATTTGGGAGCGCCGGGAGCGCATTTGGGAGCGCATTTTGGAGCGCATTTGGGAGCGCCGGGAGCGCATTTTGGAGCACATTTGGGAGCGCCGGGAGCGCATTTAGGAGTGCCGGGAGCGCATTTAGGAGCGCATTTGGGAGCGCCGGGAGCTCCAGCGTTTATGTTCAAACATCCTTGTTCCATAGTTTTAACTGGACCAAGCGGAAGTGGTAAATCGGTGTTGACCAAGAAGATATTGCGTGAAAAATACATTCTACCTCCACCGCAAAGAATAATAAAGACTTCAATGCAGTCAGGCTGCGGTGTTGTTGTTGTTCGACCATCGGCTTGGAGTTCAATCTTACTACAGGTCAAATCACTTAGTTTAGCGCTATGTCCGAGAATCTCAAACGAGTCTGTATTGGACATGTAAGGTCGAAGTCGGGAAGGTTTTACCGCTGCTTTACATATATTGTAGGGAAGGAAATTCGCTCCAAAGTCATAGGTGAAACAGAGTTATTTATCCTCGTTGGTTTCTACCTGAACACCGTTCATTTCTGTTCCGGGTCCTAGAATATGCGTGTAGGATCACTTGGAAGACCTCCACACGAAGCAACGCTTTCTACCTGTCCTAGGGCATCTTGTCTTAGAGAATACTTTCCATCTCTTCTTTACTTGGATCAGGTCCAGTACCTGGACTGCCAATGTAGTTCGTAATCCGCTGCGCTAAATAATCTTTAGCCACTCCGGCTACCACCGGAAGTATATCGACAGGTTTACTCATAATGAATAAATTTCAATAATTAAACAAAATAGAATTACCTTTCAAGTTTTAAAGTTAATTAAATTAACTGTTCAAGTTTGTTCTTTCTGCTCGGTTGAGAGAAAATTCCGACGTCACTTGTCTCGTTTACGTGTTGTATCAGAATGACTAAAACAGACGCTGACAGCGTAGTTATACTACGATTATTGGATTGGTTCATAGAAAGTTGTTTGCATAACAACGGAAATGATGTCACTCTCCCGCCAAAACTTAAGATATACAAAATCTAGCCAGAGAAAACAGGGTGACGAGGTGACTTAGTGTAGGATTTTCCCGCCAAATTTCTTGGACTTACTGGAGGAAAAACAAGGGTGGCTTGGTGGTTAGGTGGAGGTCGTTTCCCGCGCTTTCTCTTAGTGCCACCCGAGCTAACAAACGATGTCCATAAATTAACACCAGCAGAAATTAAGGCATATATGAGTGATCTTTTTTTTTAATTTTTTAAACTTGTAAACCCTCATATCAAAATAATGTTGTCTTCAATTTTACCGCGACCGTGTGATTTTGATGTCTCTTAATGTAAGGTAAAAAGTATCAATGTTGAGTTAAATTTTTTTTTGTAAATTAATGAATTACCCCATTCCTTCATTCATTCAAACCATTTGTAAATAAAGTAGATGGTAAACCACATCGCCACTTATTTGCAGTTAGGGATGGTGGTTTACATCTCAATTTTAAGAGCAGTAGTATCTTGAGCAATTTTTTCTTGCAAACAGTAAAAAGAATTCGATGAACTGATGTGGAACAAATGTTTTAAAAATTGTAATTTAATTGATTATAGTATATTTTCAAGATGTTTATATACTAATTAAATCGCCATATGTTTGAAAGACATGTTTACATCCATTGATGTCCTCACGTAACCAGTCTTTGATTGATTTAATATTTAGCATCATTATGCCATCCATGGCTAACAGACGATCAGTTAACCTAACCACTCTTTCCTGGGATCCCTGAAGGTTAACCAGTGCTCAAGCACACTAATAACTTTCTCACTTGAATCAGTGGTGAGAAACATGACATTCTAACACCCTTCAGAATTTGTGTGTGATTTCATTGGAAAAATTAGCAGGTTCCTTCAATATTTGTAACAATAATGTGTAATGTGTATTAAATGTATAAAATATGTGATGTTCTTGTAGAATACTACATTAAAATCATATTTTTTTATAACAATCTTTGTGCACAACAACAATGGTTTCAAACCAGAATAAATTATAGGATTCTACCATATAAGAAATATCTACATACATTATGGCACATCGACACTTTTCAATTATCTTAGTGAATTACTACCACAAGACTGTACATAGAGAACATAGTGTAAACATGTAATATGGATCAGGGGTCAGTGAGTATACAGGTACGATAATTATATTGAAAAAAAACGTTCCACCAATTATTAAAATTTTGAAAACTCTGATAATTTCCCTTAAAAATTACTTGTTTAACTAGCTATATGAAAATATGATTCACAATCAATATAGTTAAAATATTCAAACAATTTTCAGTTAATGGTCACTCTGCAATAGGAAATATTTAATGGGTAATAATTTATTTGTGCACCATCTATTTTCTTCAATTTTCTGGCAAATGATGTTGGGAAACAAATAATGTAAATTTTAAAACTAGAAACGGAATTGCTTACACCTGAATTTTTGGGTAAGCTTGGTTAGTATAGATTGCAAACAAGTCATTGTAATTATAATTTTATTCATTTATTTAACTTGTTAGTGGTGAATCATTAATTATTCTTTTTGCTGGAATTCAGATATCCATGAGTGTGTGTTATTGACTTCAACTGACTTGTGTATTTAATATCAGGTGTAACATCAGCTAGAACAGTATTCAAATGAAATGCAATATTAAGTAGATATTTATTATTCACTTTTTTATGTTTATGAGGAATTGAGATTTATATAGAATTTAATCCTAAGTTTTTCCAATTGAATTTTAGGCAGATTGTAATTTATTTTTAATAACGTTTCAGTACATAATTACCCACAAGTGGGTGATGCCGTTTAGATAAATAAAGTATGAGATAAATAGATATATGGTCTGAGACCCAGTCTATGACAATTTAAACTGAACTGCAAAACTTTTCAAACGTATAGCACAACTATTTCTATGACTTTATTCGAATGGAATGAGAGAGTGCGGAGAGAGAGCATTGCTTTTTTCGAATGAAGCATAAATGTTTTTAAAGTTTCACCGGAGGAGACGAACGCGGACCAAATTGGTCACACTACGCCCTTGTAGTCTGTTGTGATTGTAAGAGGGGCATTCAATAAACTCTGTCACTAATGACCATGCGTACAGACAATGTTGCGTAAGAACATAAAAAAAACTTGAGTAATTGTTTGGGGATGTTTATTCAATACACCTGCGAATTTTCAATTTAATTGGATTATAATTGACCAATATATCATTGTTAAGTAATATTATTTCTATCACACATTGTGTGAGTCAGTACCTCCATAACATTGCCTTTTTCCAAGTTTTGCATTGAATTTGAACATAAACAGCTAAAAAATAGGTATACAGATGGTCTGAGGGCTTAATGGATCCCTTCAGGCTTCTGTAGTAAAACATGGAACTAGTCTTTGTTGTGCTTGTAACTGAACATTAATGTGTGTGGGTGGCAGCAAAGTTCCTGAATATTTCTGCATATATAAATGTTTATTGATGTTTTTTTCCTGTTGGTTAATGTGTTCTATTACATATGAACATTTAATTTTGTGTCCTTCAAAAGTAGATAATTTCTATCACACATTGTGTGAGTCAGTACCTCCATAACATTGCGATTTTCCAAGTTTTACATTGAAATTGAACATAAACAGCTAAAAAATAGGTATACAGATGGTCTGAGGGCTTAATGGATCCCTTCAGGCTTCTGTAGTAAAACATGGAACTAATCTTTGCTGTGCTTGTAACTGAACATTAATGTGTGTGGGTGGCAACATTCGTTACCCAAATAAGCTATATACATAGATTTGAAAAATTTATAGTATATTGTCATATTGTGACTCTAAAATGTAATTATAGGATTTACTTTTATTCTGTACATACTTATTGAAATATGTTCTCTATATATACTATTATTTATATATATATATAGAAATTTGGTTAAATGAATTATAAATGAATAAGTTGTAAATCTATTATGTAATTATATATATGTTTGACCACTTTGTTAATAAAAGGAGGTTTGGGCTGGCTGTAAGGGGAGGTTTACCACTGTCAAAAAAATGTTAATATTGTTTCATGAAGTAGTTCAAGTATATCCTAAACATTACACAGATAATATTCTTGAACTATTGATAGTTTACAAACAGTTCTCCAACTGAAGAGAAAGGTCATGAACTATGAAGAATAACAGGTGTTCATGAACAGTCTGAACTGTATAAAGATTGACTATGACAAAAGTCACATCAAACCGCTATCAAAGTTGTTTTAGTTTGCAAAAGGTTACCAGTACTGTATGCTGTACTTTTTCATATTTTCTGTTACTTAGAGACATAATCAATTTCATTGCATAAGTTGCTATTTTTTTTGCCAAATTTTGATTTTTCATAGTCATTTTAAAGAAAAATGGTCATAAATCATGAAAAAAAAATGCTTTGAAAGTCAATACAATGCTTGGTTAGTGGCAATTTTGAGTGAGTAACTTACCTACCCACATGAAAAATACTGGGTCGGAGCACAGCATACAATAATTTTTTTAAGGATGGCCTGATAAGTTTTTATACAATGAAATTGATTATGTCTCTAAGTAACAGAAAATATGAAGCCATCACAAATAATAGGATCATTTATAAAATCAGGACAAAATATGGATGCCATTGTACAGTCTCTTTCCAAATGTTAATATAAATCAAATGTAATTTCAGTTTGCAAGACTCAAGACAGAGCTTTGTTGGACCATTGTAATTTGAAACTAACCAGTAAACATACTGATATATGTACCTTGAGGTAAGCTTATCTAAGAATTACATTTATTTATTATTTACAACTCAATTTTCAACACATTGCCTTGGACAACTCGGCCATGTAGGACCATGTGCAGGGCCTAGCCATAGCCAGTGCATGCTAAATATCTCACTGAACTTCTGTTTTAATCAGTGAATAAAATGAACATTGACCTCGTGCAGAAATAAGGTTCTGGAAGAAATTGTTTTACAATCATTTCAATTGAAACATGTACTTGGAAACAATCTAAACAGGGAGATTAGTTTACTCAGTAATAATTTCCACTCTGTCAGTTGATATAAACATAATTCACCAATAATTCAAAAGCCTTCCATATTAAAGGTGTCCAAAGGCATCTATATGAAGTAAAGGGTTAAACTGCCTGTGGTGAAGCCTGAGTGATATGGTACAACAGACTCAAACTAAAAAAAAAATATAATAAAACTTTTTTTGCCAATGTTATGAAAAATATGTCATTATCATAGTGACTGTGAATATTACATGTATCATAATCTGTATAAAAGTCTTGAATAATATTTAAAAGGTCATCCTTAAAAAATATCTGTTTGCGGTGCTCCTACCTACTCACTCAAAATTGTAGCTACTCAAAGTATTTTATTGACTTCCAAAGTCTTGATGTTTTTCTTCATGATTTCTGTCCATTGTTGAAATGACTGCACAAAATTGAAAAACCGACATGAAAAAAAACAACAGCACAGCACAAACAACATATTTTTAAGGATGGCCTAGGGGCCCTGTAATGGGAATTTACTAAGGGATACTATGGGAAAACAGAAAATTCTCATTTTTAGCTGTACTGGCCAAAGGTCAGCAGGGCTTATGTCATGGTAAATTGTTCGTTGTCCATAAGTTAACTTTTTTCTCGTAGACCTGATAGCACTTTCATTTTTTTCATTGAATCATAACTAATCTTGCACAGCAGTTACCAGTATACAACCATAAGATCTCAAACCAGCATCATTTGACCACAAATGCCCCCACTAAAGGATTTACAAGCACATTTTAAGTGAAATTTTAACTGAAAGCTTAAGGCTTATCCTTAGATATTTTACATGTAGCATTGCATGGTGGTCCCCTAAAAGATTTGATGAAGTCGGGTCCCTGGGGTCAAATTTGGGGCCACCACAGGGCTTATAAGCACAAAAAAATGGTGACATTTTAGGCAAAATTTTAAAAAACATTTTGTCTAAAAGTTTAAGACCTAGACCTTAGATATTTTCCATGTAGCATTGCATGGTGGTCCTCTCAAGGATTTGGTGAGGTCAGGTCCTTTGGGTAAAATTTGGGGCCACAACAGGGCTTATAAGCACAAAAAAATGGTGACGTTTTTGGCAAAATTTTAAAAAACAATTTCTCTAAATGTTTAAGGCCTAGATCTTAGATATTTTACATGTAGCATATGTTGCAAGTAGAGCTTTCAGGTCCTCTTGGGCCTGTTCTATATTTAGATAGAAAGTAAATATATAGGAGTTTAGTGTACATAAAAGAAAACTTGCTTACTTATTGTACTGGTAGAACTTGAGTTACATTCCCAATATATTTATCTTATTATTTTCAGGTCTGGTCAGTTTTCAGAAGGAAGATCTAGCTGATAACAACATGAATGCACTGCTGATTTTATTTTGTCTCTTGGAAATAGTTAAAAAAATAAAGATAAATTATGCTTACTTACTGTTTCCTTTTAACTTGAGTCTTTGTTCTATTTGACAGATTTATAGAACTTATTAGATAAGGTAAATGTTAGTATTGTACAATCTTCTCAGGGAGGAAAAAGAGAGAAATATGTTACTTTCTGTTAGATGACTGAAATATTGTTAAGAAAAAGCATATAAAAATTTGTTCAACCCACTAAATAAAAGAGCAACTCAAATGAAAATATTAAACGAAAATGGTCCTAACCCTAGATTTTATAGGCTTTCTTGGCCAAAGGTCACGAGGGCTTCTGCGATGACGAGCAAGTTGTTGAAATCAAAAGCAGGGTATGTGGGCGAGAAATCTTAGGCGCTATCTCGAGATCAATTGCCTCTCACCGCTTAGTTTCAAGTGGCGCTCACTCAAAAAATTTCCATGTGACACACTGAGAATGCTGAAGGATAGTAGTTCTACTCAGATTCATTCTGGGGTTTCTCCATCAATAAAACGGGATATGCCATAATTATATATTCTGAAATGTGTTGAAAATGGCATAAAACCTCTTTCAAAAAAAAATTTGAAACCAATACACCTGTTGTACTAAAATTTTATGTGCTACTTGTGAATGTGAGAATATAAAGAGGATTATTTCCAATTTGTGATGTCTAATACTAGAAATAGTGAAAAAATAACTTGCAGATCATGTAGGGGTAATATATGATTATAATTATGCTCAAATAAGAATTAATTTTTGCTAGTCTGAGCTGAAGGCTCGTTATATAGAGCTTTTGTGATCACTCTGTGTCTATTGTTAGTCGTTAACTTTTGTTTCAGATGATTTTTTCTCTAAAACAATTTCACATATTTTCACCAAATTTATTACAAGGCTCCCTCATGTTTTTTTTTCAAATCATGACTGTGGGTTCAGTTTGGCCAAGGGCCCTGCCAACATCAGCTGAAATTGAGGAAATTTAAATATAAAAATATTCAAGATCCCCAAGAAGTAATTTTTTTTTAGCAAAGTGAGCTATTCTGATCGCCCTGTGTCCGTCCTTAACTTTCGCTTGAAACGACAAAGAATTGTTACATGAAGCTCTCAAGTTAGGGTCCATTGGGTCCCAGTAAAGGGATTGATGTTTACATAGGAATGGTATAGGAAAACAGGAAATTATGCTTTTCTCTTCCATTTCTTGGTATTAATTTATTCCAGTCATAATGGTGTTTGATGTATTGTTTAGTCAACAGTTGAGGCTGAGTGTTTTAAAAGGGGATTTAATAGCCATAAGAGGCCCAAAAAGGAATAAATTCTCAAAAATCTTCTCAAGATCTGATGAGTCAAATTCATTCATGTTTGGTACAAATGATCCATATGATGAAGAGTGAATTTTGTTCAAATGAAAGGTTTAGGATATATTGGGGCCCAGTAATGGGACTTTCATGCTTACAAAGGAATAGTAAGGGAAAACAGGTAATTGTGTTTTTCTCATCAGTTTTGGGAATTATACCAATCATATAAGTGTCTGAAGCATTGTTAAGTCATATCTGTTTAGACTGGGATTTAATATCCATAAGGGGCCAGGTGGTGTCCAAAATGGGATAACAATATGAAAATTGAAAAATCTTCTCTAAAACTGATGAGTCAAATTCTTTCATATTTGGTGCAAATGATTGATATGATGAAGAGTGAATTTTGTTCAAATGAAAGGGTTGGGATGTATTGGGGCCCAGTAAAGGGGACTTTGATGTTTACATAGGAATAGTATGAGAAAACAGGAAAAGTTTTTTTCTCATAAATTTTTGGTATTATTATAATCATATGGTGTCTGCAGCATTGTTTGTCATAACTGTTGAAATCCTTGTAAGGGGATTTGGTATCCAAAATGAACCAGCAGGGTTCCAAAAAGGGATAACATTTTGAAATTTCAAAATCTTCTAAAGAACTAACGAGTCAAATGCATTCATATTCAGCATAATAAAACATTGTAAAAGTAGGAGGTTCAAAAGAAGGGGTTAAGGATATATTGGAGCCCAGAAAGGGGTCCTTGGTTTTTACTTATGAATGCTATGGGAAAATAGTTAATTCACTTTTTAATTATGCAACCACCCATACACTATGAATGAAACTTCACAAGTTTGTAGTACAATACCTTGATCTTAGATGTTTGACAAATAGGGTCGGTTTGTGGTCCTCTCTCAAATTTGTTCAAAAAACATGACCCTGGGGGCAAAAATAATTTTTCCTGTTTTTATTTTGTAACTCTGAGGGGTAAAAAAATCCCTCTTTTTAACTGTAAAGTTAAATCCTTTTTTTTTCTCTTTTTCTTCATTTTCATGAAAGGATATCCAGCTGTGATCAACTGTGCATGCTGATACAAGATTATTTCAACTATAGATCCATTTTCATGAACTGGTACCGGTATTTGCACTCTGCAGTGAAGTTGGTGCATAGGCCTATATGTCATACATTCCCTTTGTTTTCAAAAAAACAAAAACTGTTGATAACGAAAATGAATAGTGTTTGTGAATTATTTTGCTAATTTATTTTTTTAAAGATAAGCAATAATTATACGGTAGTTTAATTTCACCATCACTGAGTTTTACTTGTCGTCTGTTTGGTAGTTATTTCCTGAAAAAGCTGTTATTTTAGAACAGCATCGAAATAGTCGAGTGTGCTTTGCTGTCCCTCCAACAGCTCTTGTTATCATCTTTTGTAGGAATTATTTTATGTATACGTTTTTAGATGTTATCAGTAAAATGAAACCTAATTATAGTGTTTCAATTGCTTGTGAAACAAATATCAAACACAATATCGTTTGTAAAATTCTTAAAAAAAATATATATATTTTTTTTTATCCCCCCTTTTGATTTCAATGGGCCACACAGTGCCTTTTTCTAGAGATACAATACTAAGAGGCCAGTAGAAACCCAATACTGGTTAAAATTGTGAAACTTAGAAAGAAATTTTGTTATAAAAGTTGGCTTTTAAAAAAATAACAAAAATACCAATATATTTTCTAAATGGTGAGTACAAAACTGTATACAGTTTTAATTTTTCTATTAATTGTTTGTTTGTTTAATATCATAAACAAACATGACCTATCAAGCACATTATTAGACTCTATATATCTTTATGCTAGTTGCAACTATAGTCTACCAGATAAATGAAGCTATTTTTGTGAAAACCTATAAAAATAAAATATTTGAAAACGGATGTAATGTATTTTATAAAAACTCGTACAATGCCTCTGGTTGATAGAAAGAAAGGAAGGAACAAATAACAATGTAAACATCACGGGTTGCCTTCCTTTTACTTTTGAGACGACCCCCATATAGAACCGATCTGCGTGAACTCGCCACTCTCACCACCGTAAACATCGAGCAAGTGGTGTTAAAAAATCTAATATTGTGTATGTTTTTCGTCGTTATAAATAATGGTTTAAATTGGCAGACTTACTAAAAGCTCTGATTTTATAGCACATGTATAAAAAAAGAAAAAAACACATTCGTATAATAGCGTAAACGTGAATCGAAAATTACCGATTTTCAAGAACGGCGAAACAGCGGAGCATAAAAAGTGGCCTTTGCGCAGGTTAAAATCGATATTTTGACCAAACAAAGCAAGTATACTACATTTTTGAAGTATTCCAGCATTTCTTTTATTATTATAAATATTTCCAAATCGAACATCAATCTGAAATCTTGGTATTGAGACCACAATTACAATTTCCCCCCGCAGTTTACCCAATAAAATGGCGACCAAAATAGCTTGGGATGCTGAAAGGGGACCATTTTCAGCGTTGCTACGCTGTCGTTAAGTGAGCAGGGTTGCGTACTAAAATGGGAAGAGGCTATTTATCAAGAAGGTTCCCCTGTCACTGCGCATGATCAATATTTTTTCATATTCGCAATATCTCTCCTGCGAATATGAAAAACCCAAACCTCCATTTCTGGAGAGTATTGAACCTTCTTGACGTTTATCTGTTTATATTACATTTTTCTGCATTGTGAAGGAAAAATGATATTCTCTTGACGAATATACATTATATTTTTCTACATTGTGAAGGAGAAATAACATTTAGACATTGATTGGTAGGTGTTTTTCGATCAGAGTTCTGTAAATATCATAATAATGTGACTTTAAAATTTGGTTTTACCAGTGGGAGTTTGTTATTTTTAGTTTTTTTATGAGTATAACAATGTAATCGATAACTTATATACCTTCATTACAAAAATTGTTACCCCCCCCCCTTCCCTTACACACATACAAACATGTATATGGAACTGTCATTATAAGAGTTTAAAAGCAAAAACATCAAAATAATACACCGCATTAAATGCACCCCACCCACAAACAGATCTTTAAAGTTTAACAGTATACTGCAGTCTCAACAAACGTTTACTCTTCGAGAAAAAATGACAGTGATTATTTGTATTTATATTTATTAAAGAGTGGTTTAAAACATTAAATATTGTTCTGTAACTTCTGTGTATCAATATTAAGTGTGTGTTTTTATTGTAGAAATTGTAAATACAGAAAAGAGGTAATACTTTCTTTGCTATACACAGGAAGTCTATCAGGGAGAAAGTCTTTGTAGTACAAGAAAGTACAAACTCCTCCAAGGAGTGAGATGTCAGTTCAAGTCTGACCTTGGACAAATTGATAGACTTCCATTACTTTTTCATAATGATATATAATAAAGGCTTTCAATTGTGCAATGATGTGGACTTTGGTTAAAATATTTGGTATGAAATATGGCTTATTTATACAAATAAGACAATCATTAAGCAAAGTTTAACTTATAAACTTTTTAAACCCTATTTAGTTTCCATTCAGTAAGGCAAATTGAAATGAAAATAAAGAATATTGAAATACTTGCATACAATCATTCAGTCTGTATGTCAACTATATATATAGTGTGTTATTGTCAGTCACTTCACTTCAGTTATTAATTATTGTATTCTATTTTTTTTAATAATGTAAAACTTAAACCCAAAATAATACTTGTGTGTATGGCATGCTATAAGTACAAGCATTTAGTTATTTAAGATTTGGAGATACTAATTAGTTTGAACTTTTGATATATGACACTGTCAAAGGTTCACGTACAGCAGGCCAAAAAATATAATTAGTAACATATTTTATGGTCATTTAGCGAAGAGAGTGGACATCTGATATATAGAAAATCGTGCATTATGTGTTAATGATGTGCAATGTTGTAACAATAGAAACTGCATTTTGTTTCTTTATGAAAATCAATTGAATTTGGGTAGTGCTAAAAGTACCAGTTTGCATTTCATTGGCACCATGATGTTGCTTTGCTTTTAGCTTGTAGGACATTACATTTCATGGGATGCTTACTGTAGCCTAGGTAGCCATAAAGATGTGCACAACTGTGCTTATTCAACAGGGCTTGGAACAAAGTCATATTCAAACAATGACATTAAATTGGTAGCTAGATACTTTAATATAAAAAAAACATCATAGTTATTCTTTCATCTTAAATAATTTGAAAATATATTGTAAATTATACAATTTTGAGTTTTCATTGAAAGATAAAAAACATTCTCTAGTCTAATTCGGACTTCAGACATTAATCTAGCCTGTTTTTCATCACTGGATCAAACTCAAAATTATGCTACCATTCCTGAAATAAACACAAACTTATTTACTAATATAAGCATTTTTCACTATCCTCATTTCATAAATTCAAAACTGATTTACAATACGTAGTATGAAGCCTCCAACAGATATCCTTAGTTGGGATTGAACCAACATCTTCCATCTTAAAGACAGATGTACTTCATTGTACTTTAAGGATGCATTTTGAAGCTGCATTAAACTTACACTGTACATTAATTATGATAGTTCAAATTCCTGTTTTATTTTTAAGTCTTACAGTAATTCAAGCTTTAAAAATGTTTGCTTTTAATTATCAATTTTGTAAAAATTAAATTGTCGCCATTAAGCAAACTTGAATAAACCGACAATTGGAAAACTTTTTTTCAATAATTTTACACTCTTTTTACAGCGACACACATACACATACAGATATGAAGAGGTACATAGGTAAGAGAAGTAAACTTACCTTGACACACATACACTCCTTGTACATAAGTATGAGGAGAGAGAATCTTACCCCAACACACATACACTCCTCATACATAGGTACAAGGAGAGGGAGACTTACTTTGACACACATACACTCATCATATATTGGTATGAGGAGAGAGAAACTTACCTTGACACACATATACTCCTCATACATGGGTTTGAGTAGAGAGAATCTTACCTTGACACACATACACTTCTCACACATTGGTATGAGGAGAGAGAATCTTACCCTGTCACACATACACTCTTATACATTGGTACAAGGAGAGGGAATCTTACCCCGACACACATAAACTCCTTTTTTCTTCTGTGTTGCCTTGAAACTGAGTCATTTTCTATTTTCTTGTTTGATGAGATTTTTTACTTAGGCGTAAGTTTTTCTATTGTGTTTATTGTGCCATGAGTAGAATATATACATATAACATCAGGGGCATAATGTTTAAATTCTATAGCCTGTTCTTTGGTCATCAGAACCAACATGAAATCTTCTTTCCTAAGTTGGATAGGATTAGATTGTGTGTGTTGCTGCTTATATAACAGCACAGGATTATTGAGGAGTGACAGCAGACTTTGAACTCTTAAATGCACTGATGTTGACTACTAATATTTTGTACCATGGATAAACGTGACCTAATCTGATTCCTTACAGATTCTGGGATAGGAAGGAAACGAGTTTGATTTAAACCAATTGTATGAAAATGAGTCTGTATGTACTTCACAGAAACAACCCCAGAACTTTGCACTATTACATTCATTCTTGATGGGCAGATCTTACCTATTTTTGCTGAGCCTTTACATGCACGTTGCCATTTCAGTTCCATGAATAGTCTTAGGTGTTCAGCCATTTTATCTACTGTCCTAAACTTTTCAGAACAAGATGGTACACTGCAAGGAATTGAAGTCAATGGTTTTTCCTTTTTGTCTAATGGACTAGAACGGCATTTACAACTATCTCTTTTCAAACTTTTCTTTGAAGAGAAATACATATTGCAATGACTACAGACAGTTCCAACAAGACAAGAGTCTTTACCTTTACATACACAGGTGTCAGGTGAGTGAAACTTAACTTGACAAACATACACTCTTCATAAACAGTTACCAGGTGAGTAAAACTTACCTTGACACACATACACAGGTGTCAGGTGAGTGAAACTTACCTTGGTACACATACACTCTTCATACACAGGTGTCAGGTGAGTGAAACTTACCTTGACACACATACACTCTTCATACACAGGTGTCAGGTTAGTAAAACTTACCTTGACACACATACACTCTTCAAACACAGGTGTCATGTTAGTAAAGCTTACCTTGACACACATACACTCTTCATACACAGGTGTCAGGTTAGTAAAACTTACCTTGACACACATACACTCTTCAAACACAGGTGTTAGGTTAGTAAAGCTTACCTTGACACACATACACTCTTCATACATAGGTGTCATGTTAGTAAAGCTTACCTTGACACACATACACTCTTCATACACAGGTGTCAGGTTAGTAAAGCTTACCTTGACACACATACACAGGTGTCAGGTGAGTGAAACTTACCTTGACACATATACACTCTTCATACACGGGTACCAGGTGAGTGAAACTTACCTTGACACATATACATTCTTCATAAACAGGTGCCAGGTGAGTAGAACTTACCTTGACACACATACACTCTTCATATACAGGTGTCAGTTGAGTTTAACTTACCATGACACACAAACATCAACTTAATTTACTAAATATATATTTAAATTATACCTTGATAATATCTTCATGTGCCTGATTAGGACTAAATTCAACTAGTTGCTGAGTTGGTGCTACCTGAAATCACAAGTAAAAACTTAGGTGCAAATAAGATAACCCACTAATATTTTTGTAAATTTTGGTGTTGTTAAACAGACATTTGATCATTGATTTTCAATTAAAACCTTTACATCAATCATTACTGACTGCAAGTCTAGTAACACATGCTTTATCAATGAGGTGAATATTTGTATCAAGCTATATCAAATTTGTTTCAGGGATTTAGATCATTTGGAGCAGTCAGCAGACACTGTGCTAATTTGAACTTTAAACTGTATGACCTAGACTTGATCTAATACTTGAAAGGACACACAGTTTTGTATGATGCTATTCTTATATCAATGCAACAGAAGATAAAAACAGAGAAAAAAAGATTATAAGAAATATATTGTTTTAATTATACCTGGATGACTTCAGACAGTGCCTGATCAGGGCTAACTACCAGTACATAGTCAGTTGGCACTACCTGTAATATATGCAAATATTTGCTTCTTTAAACCTACATAAGGGTTTCTCCATGACCTAGTGGTCTAAGGCGCTGTCTCAAGATCATTGACCTCTCACAGCTAAGGTCATAGGTTTGAGATCCACTTGCTCCAAAAACTTCAATAGAGGAAGTTTGCCAGTTACTTGTGGAAGGACAGTGCTTCTACTCGGATTCATTATGAGGTCTTCTACCACCAATAAAACTGGATAAGCCATATATAGCCTGAAATGTGTTAAAAATAGCTTTGGTGCTATTGCCTTTGCATTATTTATGTTACATAAATGCTTCAGGAACTTTTAACCTATGGTTGATTTTCATTCTATAAATAATCTATAACGATTAAATGAAAAAACAAGACTATGAATCAATTTTTTAAACTGAGTCTGATTATTTGTCATAATGCAACACCATGGACTGTTGTCATATTTATCTTGATCTTGGACTCATTATCCAAAAGGCTACAGAGGTAATTGTCAGTATATTTATATATAAAAGTTGCAAGTGCATCTAAATTGTTTTGAGGCGTTTCAATAAAGAACAGTTAATCAACATATTTTTTTCTCTATTGGTACTTGTATTGATTTATTTACTAAAAATAACTGTGAATGTATGAAATGAGATTATTAAAATACAACTTTTTATTTTACCTGGGTGATCCCATCTGGTGTAAGACCAGGACTGACAGCAACATGCTGATTTGGCACTACCTACAATTAACATAATTTAATGTTAGCTGAGTTGTATAGATTTATTACATTGTTGAAATTGTAAAAAATATTTATACATTAGTTACATTTTAATAAAAATTAGTCCAATCAATCAGACATTTGAAATGCTATTGCAGCCTCATCAAAATTGGATAGAATATATATATATTTACACAATGTCATTCACAAACAAATTCAGTGAATCCTGGGCAATTAAATAGAACTGATGATGCAGCTCTGTAAACAATGACAAAAAGTGTTAAAGAAAAAAATATTGTAAAATGTGGGAAGATATATCTAATTGTATTGTTTAAATGCAATTATATATTATGGTTATTACCTGTGCAATTCCTGGAAAAGGATCTACAGCTAACTGTGTTGGCGCTACCTACAATCACAGCAAGTGAATATTTCATGACCATACTAATACAAATATATTATCTACTTATTTGTGTGCTAACATATGAAAGTTTTGTATAATATGTATTTATTTTTTTTAAATCCAAAGCAATATTTAGTTGTTTTATTAATGTTTGTTTGAATATTTAGCATCATTATTATGCCACTGATGGCTAACACATGATCAGTTAAGCTAACAACTGTTTCCTTGGTTCCTGGAAAGTAAACCAGTACTCAAGCACGCCCCATCTCTGCAAACAACTGGCAACTTTCCTACTTCAGCATCAGTAACAAATGACAATATATATAAATCATCACCGAGACGGTGACTGTGTGGTGATTTGAACTGTGACAATGTAAAATGATATGATTTTAAAATATACCATTTAATGTATTTAAGTGTATTCATTTTATTATTAATGGATATTCTTTATCTTACAATGGTTACCCTAAATAATAACACATTATTTCTTTTAAACAATTGTAAAGTATTCTCAGTGACAATCCTGTCATTCTTTTTAAACTCTATTTATAACAATTTATTATAACAGTTAAACTTACATTATAGTTGTGCTCATCAGCAAAAAATAAACACAATGACAGGAGCTGAAAACATAAATTACAATGGATACAATTAAACCATTTTCAAAGATTGGTAGAATGTGGGGCGGAAGTCAAATGGATAGTGTTAGCTGCTCATGTCTGAGGTTGCAGGTTCAATCCCCAGTTGACCAGATGCCCCATATAAAACAATACTCAGTAGTTGGTGCTACCCAGGAAACGGACTCGGAGAGTGGTTGATATGAGCTCTGAGCTTTCATTGCAATCAAGCTAAAATAAATTAGTATGAACTAAATTATTATTAAATTTAGTTACATACATAAATTTATAGTCAGTTACTCACCAGCTCAATTGGCTATATAATGATTCAAACTCTTGACCCCTTGATTGAAAGTCTGACACATTACCCACTTAGTGCGACATATTGCAATTTATTAGAATCCTTGTAAAGATTTTTTATTTTGCTTCTCTAGAGACAAGTCGGATATCAAAATAATTAAAAAGCTGTGCATAAACACCATATTTATGAGCTTAGTTACCAACAAAGATATTAAACCAGGTCCTGCTGTGGTTGGATGTACACACACCTATAGTATAAAATTCCTTATTAAATTACCCACCAAGACCATACATCGATTTATTGACATGCAATTTAAAACTAAGGTTATCATACGTAACACTTGGTGTGTGTGTGTGGGGGGGGGGGGGGGGGGGGGGGTAGTAGTAGTAGAGCACTGAATCCATGTTCGATGGAGGGGGGGGGGGGGGGAGGGGGGGCTGGAGTTCGATCTTTCGACTATATGTGGTGTCCTTGAGTAAGACGGTTTTTTTCCGCATATGCTAAGTACTGGTTCTACCAAGGCAGTCTCCGAGCGTAATTTGTCTTAGTTGTAAACTGGTACCAAGTTAAGTTTCACAATAGTAGTAAAATTAATAAGTTTAAACTTAACTCTCGTTTACATGTACGTGTTCGACTTAAACAAAACATAAACTAAGAGTATCACACGTATCGGGGTTTACATCCAACCACTAATTCCGTATAAAAGACATTATTATTACCGAAAGCATTAACATTTCGTGTTTACTGTCCATCTTGAATTTTAGCGGTAAATAGAAAAATCCGAGGATTCCGAATGTTCCAAGTTGATCATGCGCAGTGAAAGGGAACCTTCTTGATATTTAGCCTCTTCCACTAAAATGACCGTGTGGGTCCTGACTGTAAAGATTGATATTACGTTATAAATTCATATGCAGTTCCGTTTTTTTCTCATTTTTTTTTAAAAATATATATGCATTACATTTATAATTAAAGATGTTTCTTTTAAAATCGTAATGATGGCACGATTTAGCGTTCTACTAGGTCTAATGAACACGTTTTTGTACATTTTACATACTGCATGAGTGGTGGGTGGGGAATGCTAGGATTCATAATCATTTCAAGGTGTAACCCCACCATTGATTTTTGTTCTTTATTCTATAGTAAATAATAAAAGTTTGAAGGCTTGTCATTCATAGAGGGTCCCAAATGAAAGAAGTGAAACCTACATTTTACTGTTTGTCAACCTCTGCACTATCAAAATATGATGAGAAAAGTAGGGGTCATGTGTCATATAAGAGATTTTTTTTCTGCTCAGTGTGTACACTGGTGACAAAGTGAAAGTAGACTTCCGAAATCATGAATTCATACCCCAATTTCCAAGCATCATTTTTTTTTTCTAAATTCACAATTCAAACATGACAATGCTATCAAAATGTTCAAAATACATCAATAATGCCATTCAAATAAAAAAATGAGCATTAAAAATAGGAAAATGCATTTTTAAAGAAGAAGAATTGAGGATTATTTACAACCGCCATTATGCGACTACCCCACGGAAGCACTTCCTTTTTGCAATGGTGGCACTATGCCTCAATGCCATTTTGAAATATTTTAGTGTCATTTTAAAGACAGTTTATATCTACACGATTCCAAATTGAATTCATTCCTTTATAATTGATCAGAAAACATCGCAGACTTTTATTTTATAACAAACAAATTTACCATGTGTAAATGAATCGACAATTTACTGGCTGGTATCGCAACGTTTAAAACACTATTAAAGCAACACATCCACGTTTAAACTTTTTAAAAAAGTTTTTCAATTGAGTTGTGAGCACATTTCCCATACATAAATATATGGTCAGTGAGTTGTATATGTGCTAACAAACACTATCCAGAACGCTTTAGAATTATAAAAAAAGATGTCCAAATTATAAAGCGTGACAAACGCTTTATAAATTATTTTTAAATTGCCGAGGATTCCAACTTGGCTTCAAATTGAATTATGCAAGTCATATTAAAAAACTTCACGTTTTAGTGCGTAGTGTACTTTACCTGCCTTGAAAGTCATTTTGACAATTTTTTTTGACTCGGGTGAGTTACACGCTTGTTTTATAAAGTGTTAGTCACGCATTATAATTTGGGCATCATTTTGTTCCGGATTGTGTTTATATGCTCATATACAGCTAATTGATCATATGTTTGTATGGGAAATGTGCTCATAACTCAATTTTTTTTTTTAAAAGTTCAAACGTGGATGTGTTGCTTTAACATTAAACTCCTTTAGTATGTAAAATTAAATATTTAATTAAAAAATACAAATTTAAACTTAGTTGCTTACCTCTATATCACTGTCCATCTAGAAAATCCGAGTTATCCTTGATAAATTTATAATATAAAATTTAAAAAGACACTGACATTCAAAGTTTATGTAAGCGAAATGCTACGTGTTTTATGACGTCGTTATTTTGGCCGAGATTTCCTCGACGTCATAACTATGTAAATAAGCCCGGTTTTTCTGGAGAGCGGCTCATATATATATATATATAGATACATATACATTCATACAGCAGTGTTCGAGTGCTGAAATTAAATGAGGATGACAACGTTCAACTATGTGTCAAAGACAATCTAATAGATAAAGCACATTATATATATTTTGCTAGGTTAAAAAGAGTATTTTATTATCTGACTGTAATAATTCTATGAATCGAAACATACTATGTCTCTGAAAAAAATGGTTGCTTATATATTGTCTTAAATCTAAATAGCAGGGACATATCAAAATAAAATGAAATTCATCTTCTCGATCCTGCGAATTACAATATAGACAGAAGCGTTCAGTTCTAGAAGTTCTATTTCTCGCATAACGTCCTGTTTGTATTCTTAATGAATGTGACGATAAGCGAATTTTACAAATATATGTTCTCAAATCACATGGTAATATATCTAAATATTGTTCGTAGGCAGAAGAAGTTTTAACATTATTATATAATTCTAGCACACCACTATTTGATTTATTTGAAAACCAATTTTGCAGGAAACTGTCAACAACCCTTTGTTTAAATACATGAATAAAATTATTAATGACAATCATTGAGGGATCTTCCCGAATATATCCAAAGCCATAGTCACATAACATTTGTTTAACATTAAACAACCAATTCTTTTTACCTTTTATACAATCATCATATGCAATTTTGTATACTTTCTGTAAGATAATATTGATCAATTTGTACCAGAATTTTATAATTCTAATATAGCGTGATATGTACAAAGGGTATCTACCCAACTCGCCATATATAGCCGATGTGCATGTACTAGTTCTAACGTTGAGTATTTGTTTACAAAATTTTATATGCAAACTTTCAATTTCTTTTGATTTGGTGTAGCCCCATATTTCAGATTCATACCCCAATATTGACCCGACAAACGTATCAAATAACTGGCATAATATTTTAGGTTTCATTTTATATTTACGACAATTAATCAACAACACATTTAAAAAAGAAGACAGAAGGATATTTCATAAATGTTCTTTCTCAACAACAAGTCAGTCAAATATGTTCATAATTGACATGTTAAATTATTCCTATGAGTAATGCCTACTGTATGGGGTTTGAAGTTTTTGCAATTCAATGGGCTATGGTATATAAGGGCATTGTAAGGGGAATTTGAGTTTTATATACACAAATCTTATTCATTTCTTCAATACTAATTTATAGTTTGAGATCTTAAGCATTGTCTGATCTTAGCAAATTAGATTTGGTTAAATAAAGAGAATGGAATTTCCAAAAGGGTTGAAATTTTGATTTTAAAAGTCTTCCTGTCAATAACATTTCTGTCAAACTTGTTCATATAATGAATTGTTTTCTTTGCTAAATTATCCACAAGGTATTGCAGAGTTTGCAAATTAAGAGACTGTGATGTATAGGGGCCCTGTGTGATACTTTTTTTACATAGGAATATAGGGAACACGTTTTTTGCACCCATGTGTACAAAAATAATTCAAAATCTAAAGCATTGACTGCTCATAGCAAATCTCTATGAATGGGAGATCGAAGTTTTGACAAATAGTAAGTAACTTCTTGTACAGTAAGGGTGTAATGGGGTATTTATCCATAAATGGTTAAGACGCACCTCTAAAAGGGTTAATATTGTAAAATGTAAGAAAATACTCTGGCCAGTAAAGCGTACCCATGCCCTCTTGGACCCTTTGTTGAATCATATGATTAAATTGAGGAATCAAAAACAATAATATGTCTCTTAATACCAAAGTTTAGTTATTGCAAATACCAAATAATCCTATATTAAAACGCGACTGTCATAGGAACAATAGATTACTGTCTTAGAAATAGTCATAACAACTTTAGATTAATATTGATTGCCGATAACCTTCCATCCTTATCAACTATTAATCTTAATCGTCTTGTACTATTTGTATGTTTATGTTTTGTCAAGACACATGGCAATGAAGAACTGTCAACGGATTAAGTTTAAGTTTAAACTAAACTTAAAACTTTTGGTATTCATTTATCCACTAAGTCTAGCGGGGTTTAAGTTTTTAAAATATAATTTATAAATGAAAGAGGAATTACTTTATTTAGCTATATAATTCAATTTAGATGAAACTTAACATAAATTTAGACGTTATATAAAGCTAATGATGTGATTGCCCTTTTTATGGGACAAACACATGCGGATGTGACTGACCTAATGGCATGCACTACACCTTTTGTATTTGTTTGTCCCATAAAAAAGGAATCACATTATTAGATGTATATGACGACTAAATTTATGTTAAGTTTCATCCATTATATAGCTAATGAAGTGATTCCTCTCTGAAATTCATTCGAACAAGAAAACACTAGTCTGGTATTTGGGTGCACTTCTAGTTTTGGTAACGTTCGATTGACGTTATAATAATGGGAGACAACTTAACGTATTCAATTGTCATATTTGGCTGACGAAGTAATTTCTCTTGAAATGGAACAACAGATACTAGGTACACAACTTTCTTTGGTACATATAGTTATAGCTTGTAACATGCACGATAAATGTATTCATATATCAATTTAAAAAATGATATGTTGTGAAATAATATTTTTAATTACTATATCAATATTTTTAGAATAAATTCATTCGCCTGTAAATTCATTCGTCCCAATAAAACGGTCTCATAAAAACCCACATTATAAAATATTCGCGAAGTTTCGGAACTAATTTTAAAATGTTTAATGTTGATCTATAGCCTTTAATATTTCCGCAAACTGTCTTATAAAGAAAAGAGAAGTATTTTTAAATAAACAATGTTTTTTTTGCCAACGCGTTCCTAACATTGAGTTAGCAGATAAATAAGGACAATGACACGGTAATGTTATGGCGTCTTTCCCATAAGAATAACGTTTTCATATTAATATTTAAATCATTGAGCATGAATTACTTTTTTTCTTATTTATTTTTTTTTTGAAAGAAAAGGTTATTTAATAAAAATGTTATTGTACATTGTTCTGTGCATTATGAAATTTATTGGATATCGGCTACCTCAGTCACATACTACATGAAGTATTTTAAATATATTCTATATAAAGCGTTATGTTTGATGTGCCACTAATTCTACAATTACTTTAAAATATGAAGTTGTTTGCAGTAATGCAGTTATATAGATATGATGTGACGTTATTTGCAGTAATTCGGTTATATTGATATGATGTGACGTTGTTGGCAGTAATGCGGTTATATCGATATGATGTGACGTTGTTGACAATAATGCAGTTATATTGATATGATGTGACGTTGTTGGCAGTAATTCAGTTATATTGATATGATGTGAAGTTATTTGCAGTAATGCAGTTATATTGTTATGATGTGACGTTGTTGGCAGTAATGCGGTTATATTGATATGATGCGACGTTGTTGGCAGTAATGCGATTATATTGATATGATGTGAAGTTGTTAACAGTAATGCAGTTATATGGCTATGATGTGAAGTTGTTGGCAGCAATGATATGATGTATTGTTGATGTGAAGTTGATGGCAGTAATGCGGTTATATTGATATGATGTGAGGTTGTTGGCAGCAATACGGTTATATTGATATGATGTGACGTTGTTGACAGAAAAACAGTTATATTGATATGATGTGACGTTGTTGACAGAAAAACAGTTATATTGATATGATGTGAAGTTGTTAGCAGTACTTAATGCGGTTATACAGATAAGATGTGACGTTGTTGGTAGTAATGCGGTTATATTGATATGATGCGACGTTGTTGACAGTAATGCGATTTTATTGATATGATGTGAAGTTGTTAACAGTAATGCGGTTATATTGCTATGATGTGAAGTTGTTGGCAGTAATGATATGATGTGAAGTTGCAGGCATTAATGCGGTTATAATGATATGATGTGACGTTGTTGGCAGTAATGATATGATGTGAAGTTGCAGGCAGTAATGCGGTTATAATGATATGATGTGACGTTGTTGGCAGTAATGATATGATGTGAAGTTGCGGGCAGTAATGCGATTATATTGATATGATGTAAGGTTGTTTGCAGCAATACGGTTATATTGATATGATGTGAAGTTGTTGTTAGTAATGGGGTTACATTAATATGATGTGAAGTTGTTGGTAGTAATGTGGTTACATTGATATGATGTGAATTGTTGGCAGTAATGCGGTTATATTGATATGATGTGAAGTTGTTGGCAGTAATGTGGTATATTGATATGATGTGACGTTGTTGGCAGTAATGCGGTTATATTGATGTCATGTGAAGTTGTTGGTAGTAATGCAATTATATTGATATGGAGTGAAGTTGTTGGCAGTAATGTGGTTATATTGATATGATGTGAAGATGTTGGTAATAATGTGGTTACAGTGATATCATGTGAAGTTGTTGACAGTAATGCGGTTATACTGATATGATGTGAAGTCGTTGACAGACGTGATGTGACGTTGTTGGTAGTAATGTGATTACATTGATATAATGTGAAGTTGTTGGCAGTAATGTGGTTACATTGATATAATGTGAAGTTGTTGATAGTAATGCGATTATATTGATATGATGTGGAGTAGCTGACAGTAATATTGTTATATTGATATGACGTGACGTTGTAGGCAGTAATGCGGTTATATTGATTGATGATGTGAAGTTGTTGGCAGTAATGTGATATCATTGACATGATGTGAAGTTATTGGCAGTAATGTTGTAATATTGATATATTGTGACGTTGGTGGCAGTAATGCGGTTATATTGATATGATGTGAAGTCATAGGCAGTAAAGCGGTTATATTGATATGATATAAAGTTGTTGGCAGTAATGCGATTATATTGATATGATGTTAAGATGTTGGTAGTAATGTGGTTACATTGATTTGATGTGACGTTGTTGGTAGTAATGTGGTTATATTGATATGATGTGACGTTGATGTGACGTTGTTGGCAGTAATGCGTTTATATTGTAATGGTGTGACGTTGTAGGAAGTAATGTGGTTATAGTATCAATGATATGATGTGAAGTTTGTAGCAGAAATGCGGTTATACTGATATGATGTGAAGTCGTTGACAGACATGATGTGACGTTGTTGGCAGTTATGTGGTTACATTAATATACTGTAAAGTTGTTGGCAGTAATGTAATTACATTGATAGAATGTGAAGTTGTTCACAGTATTGAGGTTATATTGATATGAAATGACATTGTAGGCAGTAATGCGGTAATATTGATTCATGATGTGAAGTTGTTGGCAGTTATGTGGTTACATTGGTATGATGTGAAGTTATTGGCAGTAATGCGGTAATATTGATATATTGTGAAGTTGTTGGCAGTAATGCTGTTATATTTATATGATGTGACGTTGATGTGACATTGGCGGCAGTAATGCGGTTATATTGATATGATGTGACGTTATAGGCAGTAATGTGGTTATATTGATATGATGTTAAGTTGTTGGCAGTAATTTGGTTATATTGATAGGGTTCGAAGTTGTTGGCAGAAATGCAATTATATTGATATGATGTGAAGATGTTGGTAGTAATGTGGTAACATTGATATGATGTTAAGTTATTGGCAGTAATGCGGTAATGTTGATATATTGTGAAGTTGTTGGCAGTAATGCAGTTATATTTATATGATGTGACGTAAGTGGTAGTAATGCAGTTATATTGATATGATGTGACGTTCTAGGCAGTAATGCGGTTATATTGATATGATATAACGTTGTTGGCAGTAATTTGGTTATATTGATATGATGTGAAGTTGCTGACAGTAATGCTGTTATATTGATATGAAGTGAAGATGTTCGTAGTAATGTGGTTACATTGATATGATGTGAAGTTGTTGGCAGTAATGTTGTTATTTTGATATTATATGGCGTTGAAGGCAGTAATGCGGTTATATTGATATGATATGAAGTTGTTGGCAGTAATTTGGTTATTTTGATTTGGAGTGAAGTTTTTGGCAGTTATGCTGTTATATTGATATGATGTGAAGATGTTGTTAGTAATGTGGTTACATTGATATGATGTGAAGTTGTTAGCAGTAATCCAGTTTCATTAACATCATGTGAAGTTGTTGGCATTGATGCGGTTGTGGTGATATGATGTGATATTGATACGATGTTGCTGGTAATAATGCGGTTACATTGATATGATGTTACCGTTTAGGCAGTAATGCGGTTATATTGATTGATGATTTGAAGTTGTTGGCAGTAATGTATAATGTTGTTGGCAGTAATTTGGTTATTTTGATTAGGAGTGAAGTTCATGGCAGTAATACGGTTATATTGATATGATGTGAAGATGTTGGTAGTAATGCCGTTACATTGCTATGATGTGAAGTTGTTGGCAGTAATCCGGTTTCATTAACATCATGTGAAGTTGTTGGCAGTAATGCGGTTATATTGATATGATGTGACGTTGTTGGCAGTACTGCGGTTACATTGATATGCTGTGAAGTTATTGACAGTAATGCAGTTATATTGATATGATGTGACGTTGTAGGCAATATTGTGGTTATATTGATTGACGATGTGAAGTTGTTGGCAGTAATGTGGTTACATTGATATGATGTGAAGTTGTTGGCAGTAATTTGGTTATATTGATATGATATGACGTTGTTGGCAGTGATGCGGTTATATTGATATGATATGAAGTTTTTGGCAGATTTGCGGTTATATTGATATGATGTGAAGATGGTGGTAGTAATGTGGTTACATTGATATGATGTGAAGTTGTTGGCAGTAATTTGGTTACATTGATATGTTAATTGGTTGGCAGTTATGCCATTATATTGATATGATGTGATGTTATTGGCAGTAATGTGGTTCTATTGATGTCATGTGACGTTGTTCGTCGTAATGCAGTTGTTGACAGTAATGTGGTTATGTTGACATGATGTGATTATGAGATGATGTTTCTGTCAGTAATGCGGTTATATTGATATGATGTAACACTGTAAGCAGTAATGTTGTTTTATTGATTGATGATGTGAATTTGTTGGCAGTATTGTTGTTATATTGATATGATGTGACGTCGTTGACCGTAATTTGGTGATACTGATATGATGTGACGTTGTTGGCAGTAATGCGGTTATATTGATATGATGTGACGTTGTAGGCAGTAATGCGGTTATATTGATATGATATGACGTTGTTGGCAGTAATGCACTTATATTGATATGACGTGACGTTATAGGCAGTAATGTAATTGTATTGATATGATATAAAGTTGTTGGGAGAAATTTGAATATATTGATATGGTGTAACATTGTTGGCAGCAATACGGTTATATTGATATGATGTGACGATGTTGACAGAAATATAGTTATATTTATATGATGTGAAGTTGTTTGCAGTAATGCGGTATATTGACATGATGTGCAGTTGTTGACAGTATTTCGGTAATATTGATATGATGTGAAGTTGTTGGCAGTAATTTTGTTACATTGATATGATGTGAAGATGTTGGCAGTAAAGCAGTTATATTGATATGATGTGACTTTGTTGGTAGTGTTGCGGTCATATTGATATGATGTGACGTTGCTGGCAATAATGTGGTTATATTGATATGATGTGACGTTGTAGGCAGTAATGTGGTTATATTGATATGATGTGAAGTCGTTGACAGACATGATGTGACGTTGTTGGTAGTAATGTGGTAACAATAATATACTGAGAAGTTGTTGGCAATAATGTGTTTACATTGATATAATGTGAATTTGTTGACAGTAATGCTGTGATATTGATATGACTTGACGTTGAAGACAGTAATGCGGTGATATTGAGATATTGTGAAGTTGTTGACAGTAATACTGTTATATTTATATGATAAGACGTTGGTATGAATTTGATGGCAGTAATGCGGTTATATTGATATGATGTGACGTTATAGGCAGCAGTGCGGTTATTATTGACATGATATAAAGTTGTTGGCAGTAATTTGGTCATATTAATATGTTGTGATGTTGTTGGCAGTAATGCTGTTATATTGATATGATGTGATGTTGTTTGCAGTAATGCGTTTCTATTGATATGTTTGGTTGTTGGCAGTAATGCCGTTATATTGATATGATGTGACGTTGTTTTCATTAATGCTGTTAAATTGATATGACGTGAAGTTGTTGATAGCAATGCGGTTATATTGATATGGTGAGAAGTTGTTGATAGCAATGTGGTTACATTGATATGATGCGAAGTTATTGGCAGTAGTGCGATAATATTGATATATTGTGAAGTTGTTGGCAGTAATTTGGTTACATTGATATGTTAAGTGGTTGGCAGTTATGCCATTATATTGATATGGTGTGATGTTATTGGCGGTAATGTGGTTCTATTGATATCATGTGACGTTGTTCGTCGTAATGCAGTTGTTGACAGTAATGCGGTTATGTTGACATGATGTGATTATGAGATGATGTTTCTGTCAGTAATGCGGTTATATTGATATGATGTAGCACTGTAAGCAGTAATGTTGTTCTATTGATTGTTGATGTGAATCTGTTGGCAGTACTGTTGTTATATTGATATGATGTGACGTCGTTGGCCAAAATTTGGTGATACTGATATGATGTGACTTTGTTGGCAGTAATGCGGTTATATTGACATGATGTGACGTTGTAGGTAGTAATGCGGTTATATTGATATGATATGACGTTGTTGGCAGTAATGCACTTTTATTGATATGACGTGACGTTATAGGCAGTAATGTAATTGTATTGATATGCTATAAAGTTGTTGGGAGAAATTTGGATATATTGATATGGTGTGAAGTTGTTGACAGTAATGTGGTTATATTGATATGATGTGAAGTTGTTGGCAGTAACGTGGTTATATTGATATGATATGACGTTGTAGCCAGTAATGCGGTTATATTGATATGATATGACGTTGTTGGCAGTAATGCACTTATATTGATATGATGTGACGTTATAGGCAGTAATGTAATTGTATTGATATGATATAAAGTTGTTTGGAGAAATTTGGTTATATTGATATGGAGTGAAGTTGTTGGCAGTAAAGTGGTTATATTGATATGATGTGAAGATGTCGGTAGTAATGCGATAACATTGATATGATGTGAAGTTGTTCGCAGTAATGCGTTAATATTGATATGGTGTGACGTTGTTGGCATTAATGAGGTTACATTGATATGGTGTGAAGTTGTTGACATTAATGCGGATATATTGATATGATGTGACGTTGTTGGCAGTAATGCGGTTATATTGATATGATGAAACGTTGTAGGCAGTAATATGGTTCTATTGAATGATGATGTAATGATTTTGGCAGTAATGTGGTTATGTTGATATAATGTGAAGTTGTTGACAGAATTGCGGTTATATTGATATGTAGTGACGTTGTTGGAGGTAATTTGGTTATATTGATATGATGTGAAGTTGTTGGTAGTAATGTGGATTAATTGATATGATGTGACGTTGTTTGTAGAAATGCGGTTCTATTGATATGTTAGGTTGTTGGCAGTAATGCCTTTACATTGATATGATGGGACGTTGGTGGGCAGTAATGCGGTTACATTGATATGATGTGAATGTGTTGAAAGTAATGCTGTTATATTGATTGATGATGTGAAGTTGTTGGCAGTAATGCGGTTATGTCGATATAATGTGTAGTTTTTTTGACAAAATTGCAGTTATATTGATATGATGTGACGTTTATGGTAGTAATGTTGTTACATTGATATGATGTGAACTTATTGGCAGTAATGCAGGTATATTGATATGGTGTGACGTAATAGGCAGTAATGCAGTTATATTGATATGATGTGATATTGTTGGTAGTAAATTGGTTATATTGATATGGTTTGACGTTGTTGCAGAAATGCGGTTATTATTGATACTATGTGGAGTTGTTGGTAGTAACGTGGTTACACTGATATAGTATGAAGTTGTTGACAGTAATGAGGTTTTGTTGATATGATGTGATATTGATATGAAGTTGAAGGTAGTAATGTTGTTATATTGATATGATGTTACATTGTAATATTGATTGATGATGTTAAGTTGTTGGTAGTAAAGTGGTTACATTGATATGATGTGATGTTGTTGACAATAATGTGGTTATATTGATATGATTTGAAGTTGTTGGCAGTAATGCGGTTATATTGATATGACATGACGTTGTAAGCAGTAATACGGTTATATTGATATGATATGAAGTTGTTGACAGTAATGTGGTTATGTTGATATGGTGTGACGTTGTAGGCATTAATTTGGTTATATTGATATGATGTTAAGTTGTTGGTAGAATGTGGTTACATTGGTATGATGTGATGTTGTTGGCACAAATCCAGTTATATTGATATGATGTGAAGTGTTGGTAGTAATGTGGTTACATTGATATGATGTGACGTTGTTTGCAGTAATGTGGTTATATTGATATATTAGGTTGTTGGCAGTAATGCCGTTATATTGATATGACGTGACGTTGTTGACAGTAATCTGGTTATATTGATATGATGTGACGATATTGGTTGTATTGTGGTTACATTGATATGATGTGAAATTGTTGGCAGTAATGTGTTTATATTGATATGATATGACATTATAGGCAGTAATGTGGTTATAATGATATGATATGACATTGTAGGCAGTAATGCGATTATATTGATATGATATGAAGTTGTTGGCAGTAATTTGGATATTTTGATATGGAGTGAAATTTTGGCAATAATGCGGTGATATTGATATGATGCGAAGATGTTGGTATTCATGTTATTACATTTATATGATGTGACGTTGTTGACAGTAATGTGGTTACATTGATATGATGTGACGTTTTTGACAGTAATACGGTTACATTAATATGATGTGAAGTTGTTGACAGTAATGCGGTTATATTGATATGATATGAAGTTTTTGGCAGTAACTTGATTATTTTGATATGGAGTGAAGTTTTTGGCAGTAATGCGTTTATATTGTCAATGATATAATGTGAAGATGTTTATAGTAATGTTGTTATATTGATATGATGTGACGTTGTTCGTCGTAATGCCGTTATATTTATATGATGTGACGTTGTTCGTCGTAATGCGGTTATATTGATATGATGTGACGTTGTTGGCAGTAATTTGGTTATATAGGTTTGATGTGAAGTTGTTTGTAGTAATGTGGTTACATAGATATGATGTAAAGATATTGGCAGTAATGCGGTAATATTGATAGATTGTGAAGTTGTTGGCAGTTATGCGGTTATATTTATATGATGTGACGTTGATGTGACGTTGGTTGCAGTAATGCGGTGATGTTGATGTGAAGTTGATGGTAGTAATGTGGTTACATTGATATGATGTGAAGTAACTGTTATTAGCAGTAATGCGGTTATATTGTTATATTGTGAAGTTGTTGGCATTAATGCAGTTATATTGATATGATGTGAAGATATTGGCAGTAATGCGGTAAAATTGATATATTGTGAAGTTGTTTGCAGTAATGCGGTAACATTGATATGATGTGAATTTGTTGACAGAATTCCGGTTATATTGATATGATGTGACGTTATTGGCAGTACTTTGGTTATATTGATATGATGTGAAGTTGTTGGTAGTAATGTGGTTACATTGAGATGATGTGAATTTGTTGACAGAATTGCGGTTATATTGTAATGATATGAGGTGACGTTGTTAGTAGTAATGTGGTTACATTGATATGATGTGAAGTAATTGTTATTGGCAGTAATGCGGTAATATTGATATATTGTGAAGTTGTTGGCAGTAATGCAGTTATATTTATATGGTGTGATGTTGATGTGGCGTTGGTGGCAGTTATGCGGTTATATTGATATGGTGTGACGTTATAGGCAGTAATGCGGTTATATTGATATGATGTGATGTTGTTTGTAGAAATTAGGAAATACTGATATGATGTAGCAAAATGACCAAGGGCCGACAACTCACAAGGGTAGAATACAATCATACACAAAGTAAAATTTACAATTTTAATTTTACATGAATAAAATTACGAATATACAATTATACAATATATAAAAATTAAAGATAATTACTCAACCCAAAAAAAACCCACAGCTGGTTTAAAAAAAGTCCTATGGTAATATTAACGCTTTTTTTCACACACAGTTCTATCTCCTACACATACGTAATGTAAATCGTGATCCAAACTGCTTATATCATTTGAATGTAAAACTGTTTTTGAAAATGCACTAAATACTACCCGCCTCCGGATTATCGTAGATTTAGCATCATTCGTCCCTTGCAGCGGTGGCTATATAAACTGGGTTATCTCCCCTAGAACTCTATACTGAGTATATGGCTTTACGTCGCCTCGTACCGACTGTCGACCGTATTCCGACGTCAGGAACGTCAAGTCGTCCATATGAAGAATATGTGGGTTGCTGTCCTATGACTGTACTGCCACCAGCTGACTTCCTGTCACGTCTATACGTCGTTAACGTAGCGGGCACATTCCTCGCTTACGTCTTAAAACGGCTACAATATATATATATAAACTCAGATTTACTAGTTTCTCAAATATGTAATGACATGGCGTCTATTACCAGCTATCAATTTCTTTATCAATATATGATAACAGTACATTCATTTCTGACCATCTAATAGTTTCATGGTAGATTTATCAATATTTTATAACAGTTCATTCAATCTTTACCATCTAACAGTTTTATGGTAGATTTATCAATATATGATAACATTTCATTCAACTCTTACTATCTGCAGTTTCATGGCAGTTTAAACAACATCTCATATACGACCCTCCGTCAATCTCAACATAGCAATTATATCTCTACTTCTCATTATAATATTAACAATTACAGACCAATTCTGTATCTTTTCACTTTGTGAATATCAGAATAAGCATCAACAAAATTTAATTACACATATCAATCAATTCTAACATGGTGAATCTCAATACTTCATTGTAAACACAATATCAACAGCTCAAAATACGTTCTCAGATTCCTCGGCCTATGTTCTAAAAAAATGTTTCTTAATACCGTGGATATGTATTAAATTAATACATTACCGTCGGAATGGATATGAACAATTTATACAACTTAACTTAGATCTGATTATGTCAAATATATATATATATATATATATATATCAGATATTTAGATACAACATAATATAAAATTCACATACCCATATGCCGTTATGTACTGGAACAGTAACATGCTCAATCTTTATCGTCACAACAAAACCCAAAGATGATTCTGCTAACTGGACATCGATTCACTTACACAATCAGCATATATAGCTAAACAGTCCACATACCTTAGGGAATTTCGTGTAAATCGTGAAACAATAAACCCTCAAACATCGTACGAAGCGAATTTTACGCTATTAGGCATTGTACCACCATTGAGAAAAGGAAGTGCTTCCGTGGGGTAGTCGCATAATGGCGGTTATAAATAATCCTCATTTCTTCTTCTTTAAAAATGCATTTTCCTTATTTTAATGGTCATTTTTTTTATTTGAATGGCATTATTGATGTAGTTTGAACATTTTGATAGCATTGTCATGTTTGAATTGTGAATTTAAAAAAAAATTGATGCTTGGAAATTGGGGTATGAATACATGATTTCGGAAGTCTACTTTCACTTTGTCACCAGTGTACACACTGAGCAGAAAAAAAATCTCTTATATGACACATGATCCCTACTTTTCTCATCATATTTTGATAGTGCAGAGGTTGACAAACAGTAAAATGTAGGTTTCACTTCTTTCATTTGGGTTTCTCTATGAATGACAAGCCTTCAAACTTTTATTATTTACTATAGAATAAAGAACAAAAATCAATGTTGAGTTTACACCTATTAGGCCAATGTAAACCTTAATTAGTTTTATGACAAATAAACCCGTTTAATTATTCTAACTTCCTTAATACTTAATGGAATTTGATGAACTAAACTTCAAAATGATTTATTCTTTAATCAAAGAATGAAAATGTAAAAATATCTTAAAAACGTTGCTCCTATCGAGCTATCAATACGTTTTAACAATTCCACGCTACCTGACCTAAATATAGCCTATATCACTACAATGTACACGTACTAGCTGACACTACTAAATTAGGCCACAACAACCTAACAATTTTGTTACTTATGATGTGACGTTGTTGGTGGAAATGCGGTTATATTGATATGATGTGAAGTTGTTGTTAGTAATGTGGTTACACTGATATTGTTGGAAGTTGTTGACAGTAATGTGGTTATGTTTATATGATGTGATATTGATATGATGTTGCTGGTAGTAATGCTATTATATTGATATAATGTTACATTGTAGGCAGTAATACGGTTATATTGATTGATGATGTGAAGTTGTTGGCAGTAAAGTGGTTACATTGATATGATGTGAAGTTTTTGACAGTAATGTGGTTATGTTGATATGATGTGATAATGATATGATGTTGCTGGTAGTAATGCGGTTATATTGATATGATGTTACATTGTAAGCAGTAATGCTGTTATATTGATTGATGATGTGAAGTTGTTGGCAGGTATATTGTTATATTGATATAATTTGACGTTGTTGGCCGTAATTTGATGATACGGATATGACGTGACGTTGTTGGCATTGTTGCGGTTATATTGATAGGATGTGACGTTGTAGGCAGTGGTGCAATTGTATTGATATGATTTAAAGTTGTTGGCAATAATTTGGTTATATTGATATGGTGTGAAGTTGTTGGCAGTAATGTGGTTATATTGATATGATGTGAAGATGTTGGTAGTAATGTGGTTACATTGATATGATGTGAAGTTGTTGGCAGTAATGTGGTTATATTGATACGATATGACGTTTTAGGCAGTCATGCGGTTATATTTATAAGATGTTACATTGTTATATTGATTGATGATGTGAAGTTGTTGACAGTGATGTGGTTATGTTCATATGATGTGATATTGATATGATGTTGCTGGTAGTAATGCAGTTATATTGATATGATGGTACATTGTTGGCAGTAATGTGGTTATATTGATATGATGTGACGTTGTTGGCAGAAATGTGGTTATTTTGATATGATATTGAGTTGTTGGTAGTAACGTGGTTACACTGATATAGTATGAAGTTGTTGACAGTAATATGGTTATGTTGATATGATGTGATATTGATATGATGTTGCTGGTAGTAATGTGGTTATATTGATATGATGTTGCATTGTAGGCAGTAAAGCAGTAGTACATGTAGTAGTAGTAGTAGTAGTAGTAGTAGTAGTAGTGATAGTATTAGAAGTGGTAATAATAGTAGCAGCAGCAGCAGCAGCAGCAGCAGCGGCAGCAGCAGAAGTAGTAGCAGTCGTGGTAGTAATAGTAGTAGTAGTAGTATCAGTAGTGGTGGTTGTGGTAGTAGTAGTAGTAATAATAGTAGTATCAATAGTAGAAGTAGTAGTAGTATCGGTAGTGATGGTAGTAGTAGTAGTAGTAGTAGTAGTAGTAGTAGTAGTAGTAGTAGTAGTAGTAGTAGTAGTAGTAGTAGTAATAGTAGTAGTAGTATCAGTATTGGTGGTAGTTGTAGTAGTTGTAGTAGTAGAAGTAATAATAGTAATATCAGTAGTGGTGGTGGTGGTAGTAGTAGTAGTAGTAGTAGTAGTAGTAGTAGTAGTAGTAGTAGTAGTAGCAGCAGCAGCAGTAGTAGTAATAGTAGTAGTAGTAGTAGTAGTAGTAGTAGTAGTGGATGTAGTGGTGGTGGTAGTAGTAGTAGTAGTAGTAGTAGTAGTAGTAGTAGTAGTAGTAGTAGTAGTAGTAGTAGTAGTGATTTTGATGGTAGAAGTAGTAGTTGTTGTGGTATAAGTTTTAGTTTAAGTGGTAGAGGTGTTAGTGGTAGTAATAGTAGTAGTAGTAGTAGTAGTAGTAGTAGTAGTAGTAGTAGTAGTAGTAGTAGTAGTAGAAGTAATAGTAGTAGTACATGTATCAGTAGTGGTGGTGGTATTAGTAGTAGTAGTAGTATTAGCAGCAGCAGAAGTAGTAGTAGTAGTAGTAGTAGTAGTAGAGTAGTGGTGGTGGTGGTAGTAGTAGTAGTGGTGATTTTGGTTGTAGTAGTATTAGTGGTGGTGGCGGTAGTATTAGAAGTAGTAGTAGTGGTGGTGATGATGGTGATGATAGTAGTAGCAGTAGAAGTAGTAGTTGTTGTGGTATAAGTTGTAGTATTAGTAGTAGTGGTGTTAGTGGGTGTAATAGTAGTAGTAGTAGTAGTAGTAGTAGTAGTAGTAGTAGTAGTAGTAGTAGTTGTAGTAGTAGTAGTTATATTGGTTGGATGGTATTAGTTGTTGCAGTAGTAGTAGTAGTAGTAATAGTAGTAGTAGTAGTAGTAGTAATAGTAGTGGTTGTGGTAGTAGCAGAAGTAGATGTAGTCGTAGTAGTAGTGGGAGTGGTGATGGTGGTGGTGCCAGTACGAGCTGGCACAAGAGAGCGTAAGCCTACTGAAAAGGGTTTACAATATGAAATTGCGATATGTGAAAGAAAGTTTAAGGCTGCTGTGTCAATGTGGCGTAGCAGTGTTAGTAAGATGTCGGTCTTGCTTTCAGATGAAACTGATCTTAATTTAATTAGAGATGGTAGAAATTCGCTTGACCGTTCGATGAATGACGTAGATACTACATTCTGTCGTCTTAGGGAATTACATGGGTCAGAGATGCCAAAAATCCGTGGTATTGCTGAAATATTTGAGAATTTGGAAGAAGAAAATCAGAAGTTTATGTGCAAAATTGCAGATAGAATTTGTGATATTCAGCTCGAAAATGTTGAAACTGGGTCGCGTTTTTCTGTACAATCTTCCCGAAGTAGTCTATCGCGGCGGTCTAGGTCATCTCATGTTTCTAGGCGTTCTGATAGTGCTGCCGAAGCAGCCGCTCTAAAGGCTAAACTAAAGTATATCGATGCTGAGGCAAAATCAAAGGCAGAGCTAGAGAAAATTATGACAAAGAGAAAGTTAGAGATGGCACAGGCTAAACTGGGGGCTCTAGATGAGGATTCTGTTGATTCATTAGCTGATTTAGATTTTAAGCCCAAATTACCTTTTTTTCAAGATGATAGGGAAAGTTACACAAGTGGCTATGTAAAGACTCATTCTCACGTTTCTTCAGCTGATGTAAAGCCGCCTATGAATAATAGCCACTCACAACACAGTATCCCTATTAATGTAGGTGTTAATGCTGCATTTCAGACTTGTACCCTCGGAGAGTCTAAGGCTTGTAATGCTTCTTCTTTAAATCCTACTGCTGAGTCATTTTTGCCTTCACATTCACAGCAAACGGAGAGCGTATTGTCACCCCCTATCGCTATGGCTACTCAAACTTCAACAAACATGTCAGTGATGAATGGTCCAACAACATTAGTACAAAACTCGTCTGTTCATGAAACTAATGGGAATGATACTCGGAGAGAAATTCTAGAACTTACCAAGACCTTGGCAGAGCATGTTAGTCTAAGCCGTCTTCCTCCGCCTGAACCTAATGTGTTTGATGGTGACCCATTAAAGTATCCTGGTATGAAGTCTGCTTTTCACACCTTAATTGAACAGAAACGGATCCCTCCATCAGAGAAAATTCATTACTTAAGAAAATATCTTGGGGGTTCAGTTAAGGAGGTTGTTGAGAATTTTTTCTTGCTTACGACCGAAGATGCGTATGGGGAAGCTAAGAAATTGTTAGATCAACGTTATGGCGATCCTTTCATAATTGGAAATGCATTCGCGATAAACTAGTAAAATGGCCCAAGATTAAGTCTAGAGATGGTCATGGTTTGCAAAGGTTTGCAGATTTCTTGAAGCAGTGTCATACTGCTATGGAAAGTATTAATTGTCTTGGCATTCTTGATGATGATCGAGAGAATAGAAAGTTGTTGGTCAAAATTCCAGAATGGGTTGTAACTAGATGAAGTAGGTATGTAGCTCAGTGGAAATAGCAAAAGGGCAAATTTCCACCTTTTAAGGAATTCATGCAATTCATGGTGAAGGAGGCAAAAATAGCTTGTGATCCTGTCACATCACTTCAGTCATTAAAGATTGATCAAGGTTGTAGTAACATGGGTAAGGCCGACAACTATGCGAAACAGTATAAACGGCTTCCATTGAAAGGGCGTTCCTTTGCGACAGAAGTTAAGGATAAGGATAAGAATGTGTTCTATGTCAGAAGAGTGATGCTATTGATGTTTGTAAAGCATTTCTCGCAAAGTCTGTAGAGAATAGGAAGGCTCTTGCATGTAAAAAGGGGCTCTGTTTTGGTTGTTTGTGTAGTGGTCATGTAGCAAATAGGTGCAGGCAAAGAAAAAGGTGTGAAAAATGTAATAAACTGCATCCGACTTCTCTGCATGGAGATAAGATTTCTCCTGAACCGCTCAGTCAGAAGGATAGTCAGGTTAAAGAAAGTCAGTCAGGCATTGACAAACATTCTTCTCCATTGCGTGGTGTTTCCTTTATGAATTATGCTGGTTCATGCCGTATGAGTTCGATGATATTGCCGGTGTATATCTCTCATGAAGGTCGTTCGAATAGGGAAGGATTAGTGTACGCATTGTTAGACTCACAGTCAGATACAACTTTTGTCCTCGAGCATACATGTAAAGCATTAGGAGTATCTAGATTCGAGGTTGATTTGTTGCTTTCTACCATGTATGCAGAGAATAAGGTAGTGAAAAGTCGGAAAATCAACGGTCTGACAGTTAGAGGTTTTAAGCACTTATTGAAGTTGTCCCTCCCAGTTGCATATACCAGGCAGATTATGCCGGCGAATCGCTCTCATATCCCTACACCAGAAATGGCAAGGAAATGGCCATATTTGGAGCATATCTTTTAGCGAGCTTATGCCAATACATTATTGTGAGGTGGGTTTGTTGATTGGCTATAACTGTGCTCGTGCGTTGATACCAACGGATGTCATTGCACCGGATAAAAATGGTCCATACGCACAAAATACTGATCTTGGTTGGGGTATTGTTGGGATTGTCGATACGGATAGTAACAATCAAATTGACCTTGATCCAGTTCGTGTTAGTCATCGTGTTCTAGTATGTGAAGTTGACTCATTTTTGTCAGTAAAAGAGAGCAGTGGTATCAATGCTGATCACGTGTTGGTTTCTTTCAGAAATAAGGTTAAAGAGGCAATAAACCCTATGGACGTTGTTAGAATGATGGATCTTGATTTTGTAGAACATAAGGGTGGTGATTTTTCTCTCTCTGCCGAGGACAAACATTTCCTTGACATAATGAAAGCTGGCATTAAGAGAGTAGACGGGCACTATAAGATGCCATTACCTTTGAGGGATAAGGAGTTCAGCCTTCCAAAGAACAAAGCAGTGGCGCTGCATCGTTTAACTCATTTGAAACGTAGACTGAGAAAAGACAAGCAATATCTGGATCATTATTGCTCCTTTATGCAGGAAATGTTTAGTAAGGGCTATGCAGAAAGGGTCCCAAAGTCAGCTCTCGACCGGAATGACGGTAGTGTTTGGTATATCCCTCACCACGGCATATATCATTCTAAGAAGCCAGAAAAGATTAGGGTAGTCTTTGACTGAAGTGCGACATTCATGGGCGAATCGTTAAACAGTCATTTGTTGCAAGGTCCGAAATTAACCAATACATTGGTTGAAGTTCTTTGCAGATTTAGAAAAGAAAGCGTAGCATTTATGTGTGACATTGAGCAAATGTTCTTCCAGTTTCGGGTAAATCCAAGCCAGCAAGACCTTTTGCTATTTCTTTGGTGGGAGAACAATGACTTCGATGAGGAACCAATTGAATACCGTATGTGTGTGCACTTCTTCGTTGCAGCTTCTTCCCCAGGGTGTGCCAACTTTGGACTGAAACAGATTGCTTCAGATTATGAAGATGAGCTAGGTTCGGATGTATCCAATTTTGTGCGCCGTGATTTCTATGTGGATGACGGGCTGACATCCGTACCCACAGATGAGAAAGTTATAAGCTTGATAACAAAAAGGAAAGAGATGTGCAGTAAAGGTGGTTTAAAATTGCATAAAATTTTGTCCAGCTCAAAGTCAGTCCTACAGCAGATTCCACCTGGAGAAAGGGCTAAGGGATTTGTAAATGTTGACCTGCTTAATGACACTCTTCCCATAGAAAGGGCATTAGGTGTTCAGTGGTACATAGAATCAGATTGCTTTAAGTTCAGAATTACACTTTCCGACAGGCCTCTTACAAGACGTGGTGTCTTATCCACAGTTAGTTCTGTGTACGACCCTCTTGGCTTTATTTCCCCCGTTGTGCTAGTTGGCAAGCAGATCCTGCAACAACTCTGTGCAGATCCATCAAACTGGGATAGTCCGATGCCTGAGTCCTTAAGATCAAAGTGGGAGCGTTGGAGAAACGATCTTCACAATCTAGGATCTCTCGAGATGAAGAGATGCTTCAAACCTAAGGGATTCGGAAAGGTCGTTACAACTGAACTGCATCATTTTTCAGATGCGAGTCAGTGTGGATATGGACAGTGCTCTTATGTACCCTTGGTAGACGACACACACAAGGTGCATTGTTCGTTGATCATGAGTAAGGCCAGAGTGGCACCTATGAAACCTGTTACCATTCCTCGTTTAGAGCTGACTGCAGCATTAACCTCTGTCAGGATTATTGGATTTTATAGATACCGTATAATGGTATTGGACTGATAGTAAGTTTGTGCTTGGCTACATTGCCAATCACTCTCATCGTTTCCATGTGTATGTAGCAAATCGGGTGCAGCAATTTCATGACCATACTGATCCGTCACAGTGGCGGTATGTAGATACGAAGGAAAATCTCGGTGGTTCGTTGGTCCTGAATTTCTTTGGAAACCAGAATTGCTATCGCATCATGACGAGATACCGACACTTTCTCCAGATGATCGTGAATTGAAGAAAGTCCAAGTCTTCAACACTCAAACAGATGCAATTGGTTTACGCAGTTTTTGCGAAAATCTGAAGTATTTCTCCAGTTGGGTTCGTTTTAAAATAGATGTTGCCCTGTGCCGCACATTAATTAAGATCTTAAGGAAGCGCATAGATGAAAGGAGTGGTTCTCAAAAACAAAATAGAGGTCTGGAATCAGAGAAGGATACTTCTTTTGCCTTATCTGTAGGAGTGTTGATTGAGGCGGAAAAGGCAGTTGTTAAGGCTGTGCAGTCTGAGGTATTTGACAAAGAGATAAGTTTTTTGAAAGGAGTTCAGGTTGATGGGAACTCGTCAGATCGTCAGGTTGTCAAGAAGCATAAATCACTTCTTAAAGGCTATTCATCTCTTTATCGGTTAGATCCTTTTCTTGACTCGACGGGACTTTTGCGTATAGGTGGCCGTGTAAGACGTGCGCAAATGGACATGGGTGTTAAGCACCCGGCAATTCTTCCTAAAAAAGGACACATAACAGAATTGGTCATTAGTCATTTTCATAAACGAGTTAATCATCAGGGACAAGGTATGACTAGCAATGAAATTCGAGCAAATGGATTTTGGCTTGTTGGACTTAGTGCCGCAGTTTCTAGTTTTATTAGCCATTGTGTCATATGTCGGAGGTTACGTGGTTCTACTCAGGTACAGAAAATGGCAGATTTGACAGAAGATAGACTTGAACCCTCACCTCCATTTACGTACAGTGGGGTTGATTATTTTGGCCCATGGTACATTCGTGAAGGTCGCAAGGAGGTGAAACGTTATGGAGTCATATTCACTTGTTTGTGCTATCGAGCTGTTCATCTGGAAACAGCAGTCTCTTTGTCTACCGATTTATTCATAAATGCATTGCGTAGATTCTTAGCGATACGCGGTCCGATAAGGGAACTTAGGTCAGATAGGGGAACAAATTTCGTAGGTGCCAAACGAGAGCTTGCAGATGCTGTGGCAGAGATGGATGAAAATCACATTCGGCAGTTCCTTCTCAAGGAAGGTTGTGATTACTTTGTATTCAATATGAATGTTCCCAACGCAAGTCATATAGGTGGAGTATGGGAGCGTCAGATCCGCTCCGTCATAAATGTTCTGTCGTCCTTGTTGTATCAGCATTGGTCACAGCTTGATGATGAAATCTTACGCACCTTTATGTGCGAAGCAGCTGCGATAGTAAATAGTCGCCCTCTTTCAGTTCAGAATGTAAATGACCCATTGTCAATGGACCCTCTAACACCCAACAATTTGCTGACAATGAAGTCCAAAATAATTTTACCACCACCTGGACAGTTTCAAAGAACCGATCTTTATTCAAGAAAGAGATGGCGGCGTATTCAATATTTAGCAAATGAGTTCTGGTCTCGATGGCGTAAAGAATATTTGCAAACTCTTCAGGTTAGAAACAAGTGGGTCCATTCAAAACGCAATAGCTGTGTTGAAGACATAGTTCTGATATCTGATGAGAACTTACCGAGAAGTCAGTGGCACTTAGGTTAAATTGTAGAGGCAAATCCTGATCAAGATGGTCTTGTCCGGAAAGTCAAAGTTGCGGTAGGTACAACTTCTTTAGATAACAAAGGGAAACGTACTGAATCTTTAAATTACCTTGAAAGACCAATCCATAAGTTGGTGCTGTTATACGAGACAGAATTGGTGCCGTGACCAAGATTCCTTCCCCGTCGAGGAGCCATACTTAGTGGCTTTGTGCCATGGTTCTTCTTTCGAATCATACTCATAATATTCAGATATTTTGTTCTCATTATTGACATTAAGTGGTCAGTTGTGATCTAGTTTTATTGAAATTATTTAATATTTAGAATATGGAAAATTAATGTTCTAATTTTGAGGAGCCATGTAACTGCATTGACGGTTCATCAACTCGATAACGCATCGAGGTGCGACTGTCCGGTCGGTACCGGGAAATATAATTCGGCAGTCCGTGATAACCATTTCGTCTGTAGTTATCTCCCTTAGTAGGAGCGCGCCATTTGTATATTCTGAATTGAGCATTTGAGACGAGGATTTGTCTGATTAATTTGTATTTGATCATGCAATGAGTCATCAGTTTGTCTGAAGCTTTGCTATCATTTTAAACCAATATATGACATATGCACAGATCATAACATGTTTCTTAGTGCTTTTTATTTATGTTTTTCAGTTTTCACGTAGATTACATGAAGTAAAATATAGTCTTAAGTCGAATGCCTTGTTGTTTTCCGGCCCATTAATGTCCTCCGATGATCATTCTACAGCAATTAACGATAAAATAAACCGATGCCGTATCACAGGGCCTGTCGGGACCTATACCGTCTACCAGCTAAATGTTTTTTCAGTTTAGGGAACAAGAAATAGTCACACGGGGCTAGGTCTGGGGAATATGGTGCATGTGGAAGAACTCTCGAACCCTTTCCTTGTTCAAAAACGAGGTCACAATAGCAGACTTATGCGCAGGGGCGTTGTCATGCAACAGGGATAGGTTCTTTAAGCCAGTGTGTAGGCGACGTTTGAAACATTGTTTTTTAAGTTTCTTCAACACTTTTTCTTTATAAAATATACCAGTCACAGATTTTCTATTTGGTACAACCAGTTGCATAATAGGACCACGTATATCAAAGAAAATAACATTGCTTTCTTAGCACTGATTAATCTGTTGGCAATTGTGGGGCGGCGACAATTTTTGGTAGCCCATATTTTGTTGTTAATTTTTCTGGTAGGCTCGAAAAAGTGTACCCATGTCTCATCTCCAGTAATAATGTCAGAAAACTGCTTTCTTTGATATTTTGGAAACATTTTAAGCAGTTTTCTGGCGGTTTCAAGTCGAACACGCTTTTGCTTGTCTGATAACAAATGAGGGATCCATCTAGCTGTAATACGTCTCAATTACGTTTTAGAATGCGGAATACGCTTGCGGCTGAAATACCAACTATACTAGCTATCTGATGAACAGTTAGTCTGGCGTCAGGCTTAACCACATCAAATACTTTGTTAACCATAATGTTAGAAGTAGCACTACAAGGACGTCCCGATTTTGGTGCAGCATTAATGGAGTCACAACCGCTTTTAAACTTCTTAATCCACCTCGTGACGGTGGCATACGACACTTCATTCTGTCCATGAACAACACACAATTCGTCAAAAATCTCCTTCGCTGATACGCCAAGTGGCATCGAGTCTTTATATAAACTCAAATTTCAGCTACCTTTACACTTCTCTTGCCAACCATTTTACTATAGTGTTAATGACTATATGTTGCTTTTATTACTGTATTAGCGATAATACTGCATGTACACCTGTAAACTTGGCATGTAAGTGTAGAGAATGTATGTTTCGCTACATCGGTACAATTTTCACGAAAATCCCGTGCAAGTCGAGGCCGCTCGATAATCAGTTGCATTACTTTTGAAATGCCCCTCGTATATATACTTAACATTCTTACACAACATTAAAATTCCTTATTTGACACTATATTTTCATACGTGACACTAGATTTTCTCACTCAATATACAACATCCTTACTTGACTATAGATTTTTCTTACTGGGCACTTGATTTTCTATTCTATATACACTCAACATCCTTACAAAATATTCATACTTCTTATTTAACACTATATTTTCATATGTGACACTAGAGTTTCTCACTTGATACAAAAAATCCATACGTGACTATAGATTTTCTTACTAGGAACTAGATTTTCTATCTACCTATACTCAACATCCTTACACAATGTTTAAGTTCTTTATTTGACACTTTATTTTCATACACTACACTACATTTTCTCACTTAATACACAACATCCTTACTTGACTATAGATTTTACTTACTAGGCACTAGAATTTCTAATCTATATATACACAACATCCTAACACAACATTTAAATTCCTTATTTGACACTATATTTGTAGACGCGACACTACATTTCCTCACTAGATACACAATTTCCTTGACTATATATTTATCTTACTGGGCACTAGATTTTCTAATCTATCTATACTCAACATCCTTACACAACATTTAAATTCCTTATTTGACACTATATTTTCATATGCGACACCAAATTTTCTCATTCGATACACAGCATCTTTACTCGACTATATATTTTTCTTACTGACCACTTAATTTTCTAATCTATATATACTCAACATCCTTACACAACATTAAAATTCCTTATTTGACACTATATTTTCATATGCGACACTAGATTTTCTCAGTCAATACACAACATCATTACTTGACTATAGATTTTTCTTAATGGGCACTAGATTTTCTAATCTTTATACACTCAGCAGCCTTACAAAACATTCAAATTTCTTATTTAGCACTATATTTTCATATGCGACACTACATTTTCTCACTTGATACACAAAATCCATACGTGACTATAGATTTTCTGACTAGGAACTAGATTTTCTAATCTATCTATACTCAACATCCTTACACAATATTCAAATTCTTTATTTGACACTTTATTTTCATAAGCGACACTAGATTTACTCATTCAATACTCAACATCCTTACTTGACTATAAATTTTATTTACTGGGCACTTGATTTTCTAATCTATATAATTATATTCATCATCCTTACACAAGATTCAAATTCCTTATTTGACACTATATGTTCATACGTGACAAAAAAATTTCTCGCTCAATACACAACATCCTTACTTGACTATAGATTTTTCTTACTGGGCACTAGATTTTCTAAGTTATATTTACTCAACAATCTTACACGGCATTCAAATTTCTTATTTCACACTGTTTTTTCATACACGACACTACATTTTCTCACTTGATACACAACATCCTTACTTGACTATAGAGTTTTCTTACTGGGCACTAGATATTCTAATTTATATTTACTCAACATTTTTACACAACATTCAAATTTCTAATTAAACACTATATTGTCATACACGACACTAGATTTTCTCACTCAAAATACAATAGCCTTACTTGACTATAGCTTTTTCTTACTGGGCACTAGATTTTCTAATATTTATTTACTCAACATTCTTACAAGTCATTCAAATTTCTTATTTCACACTATATTTTCATACACGACACTACATTTTCTCACTCGATACACATCATACTTATTTGTCTATAGATTTTTTCTTACTGGGCACTAGATTTTCCAATCTATATTTACTCAACATCATTACATGACATTCAATTTTTCTTATTTAACACTATATTGTCATACGTGACACTAGATTTTCTCACTCAAAACACAACACTCTTACTTGACTATAGATTTTTCTTACTGGGCACTAGATTCTCTAATATATATTTACTAAACATTCTTACATGGCATTCAAATTTCTTATTTCACACTATATTTTCATATGCGACACTACATTTTCTCACTTGATACACAACATCCTTACTTGACTATAGATTTTTCTTACTGGGCACTAGATTTCCTAATCTATATACTCTTAACATCCTTACAAGACATTCAAATTTCTTATTTAGCACTATATTCTCATACGCGACACTTGATTTTCTCTCTTGATACACAAAATCCATACGTGACTATAGATTTTCTTACTTGGAACTAGATTTTCTAATCTATCTATACTCAACATCCTTACACAATATTCAAATTCTTTATTTAACACTTTATTTACATAAGCGACACTAGATTTACTCACTCAATACTCAACATCCTTACTCGAAAATAGATTTTATTTACTAGGCACTAGATTTTCTAATCTATATAATTATATTCAACATCCTTACACGTCATTCAAATTTCTTATTTCACACTATATTTTCAAACGCAACACTACATTTTCTCACTCGATACACAACATCCTAATTTGTCTATAGATTTTTCTTACTGGGCACTAGATTTTCTAATCTATATTAAATTATTTACTCAACAGTGTTACACGGCATTCAAATTTCTTATTTCACACTATATTTTCATACGAAACACTACATTTTCTCACTTGATACACAACATCCTTACTTGACTATAGAGTTTTCTTACTTGTCACTATATTTTCTAATCTATATTTACTCAACATTCTTACACAACATTCAAATTTTTTATTTGACACTATATTTTTAAACGCGACACTACATTTACTCACTTGATACACAACATCCTTACTTGACTATATATTTTTCTTACTGGGCACTAGATTTTCTAGTTTATATTTACTCAACATCATTACACTACATTCAAATTTCTTATTTAACAGTAAATTTTTATATGCGACACTAGATTTTCTTACTCGATACACAACATCCTTACTTAACTATAGATTTTTCTTACTGGGCACTAGATTTTCTAATCTATATTTTTATTACATCATTATACGACATTCAAATTCCTTGTTTGACACTATAATTTCATAAGCGACACTAGATTTTCTAACTCAATCCTCAAAATTCTTACCTGACTATAGATATTCTTACTGTGCACTAGATTTTCTAATCTGTATATACTCAAAATCCTTACAGAACATTTAATTTTCTTGTTTGACACTATATTTTCATACACGACACTTGATTTTCTCACTCGATACACATCTTTACCGAACGCTAGATTTTTATTACTGGGCACTAGATTTTCTTATCTATATCTACTCAATATTTTAGTTGACTTATGGTTTTCTTACACCCCACTTAATTTCAAAACTTAAAATTGAAAAAGTTGTGAATTTCTGAAAAGTGAATCCACCATCAATATATGTAAATATGACATCACACCTTGAAGGTCTCATATTAAACATAAATTACTCATCAAAGCACTCGTAAATTCCTTCAGCCTATTAATCCTTATTTTAAAAATAGTTTCAATTTCCCCTTTGTTCATTTTTTATAGAAAATTAATATAACTATTAAAAAACATAAGGATTTGTATGTTGTCAAATTAACGACTAGATTTTTCGAAAGCGAGGCAAAATATTGTGAAACAAATACCTGGATTTAATCTTTTATATTTCCCTCAAATCACAATGAAAAATATATCTTTATATGTTTGTTGTTGAATGATATATTAAACTTGCATTCTTAAAGGTCATAAAATAAATAAAATAATTAACATTGTTTATTTAGGGTCCAGATTTTCTGTGTACCACGCATAGAAACAATTGGAAATGCTGATTTTCGGAAATGGATATATTTTGGAGGAACATAAATTTTTTTTATCAATTTAAGCAAATTAAGATAACTTTAAAAGTATCGGTGATTGAAAATATAGTATACCAAATGGTTATTGTGAAGAAATCATATTGATATTTTTGATTCTTTCGTGAATTAAGGTTTTGAAAAGAACCATTTGATGCCGAAAAATATACATTGCTCGGAAATGAGTAAATTGTGGATGATTTCTTTTCTAATAAAACTTTAATTATTGGTAACTTTGACAATATGACCAATTGAAAATGTAATATAAATTATCAAATGAGTTTTGTCAGGTTTTCTTGTTTCTTTCTTAAGTATCTTTCGAGAATTAAGGTTTCAAAAAAGAACGCACTAAGTATAAAACCGCACATTTTTGCAATATTGTTCGATTTTGAATGTGATTTTAAACATTTTATTGGACGAACTTTTTATTCTAACCTTTACCAATTTAAAGTTTAGATATTATAAAACAAATCATTTAAATATCAATAACACCAGATAAAAAAGCATTATTGTACACCCATCAAGTGTGGACTTTCCGTAGCGCGTGTGAATATAACGTGAGGGTGACGGTGAAGTCGGAAAATGACAATCTCGGTAAAAAGGATTTATATAGTAAATGGATTGGTGACCTCGGTAAAAAGGTAATTATATAGTACAATGGTGGATACTTTAACACCTTTCGCCAATCGTTGTCATGGTGGATGCATTGTCAATTGCCGAATGTTGTCACCTCTAATTTGGGTGTGACTAAAACTCGCGCAGTGTGGAATTTTTTTTTTATATTTAGCCACAGCTAAATATCCGTACTTAAAGATGCCGAGTTATAAAAAAATAGTCGGAAAAGGTGACTTTGTATTAAAGAAATTAATTATTACATCAAATACGGGTGGGTTGAATAAATAAAAAAAAAATATTTTTTTTTTAATTCATTTAATACCATAAGATATTTTCACACAAATATTTAACAAACAATTAATTAACAGTAATGTAGATCATATTTCTTTAGCAAATATTAGATCAACAGTGAATAATTATGGGCCGCATCACGAGTCCTAGACTCTGTCCTATGACTCATTAAATTCTCTAAATCCTTAATATTTACATTACATAAGTCTCATTGTTTTCATGAAAACATGGGTATTTGACCCATCCCTGGACCAAGAATAGCAATATCGGAAATATTTTTTTGAGGACGTGTATATAAGATATTGCATGAGTGGTTGTTCAATATTGAATTTATTAAACGAGTTTTCTAAAATTGCTTAAAATGTAAATCACTAGTTATAGAAATGATGCTTTAACCATTCAAACTTTGTGAAGATTTTCGTGTCTGAGTGTCAAACAGCTTGGACCCGGATCAGACGCCGAGCTTCTCGGATTCAAGCTGTTAGATAGACAATGTACCATTTTAATGATGCCGACTTCTTTTAAATTCATACCACGGACTAATCGTTGCTTTAACTAGTAACTGCAATACCATTTCAATGAAACCGTTCTCTTCAAAATACTTTTTTTTCTAAACAAGTCGTTCGAACAATAAAATATTCTGAGTCACTGAGTATGTTAAGGTTCAATATATCCATGTAATTCATTTGCATTCATGTCCAACCATTCACTCTCTCAGATTTTTTATCTTCTTAAAACTAATCCAATAAAAAATCTAGTAATACCCTAAAGTGTTCAATACATGTTTTTAATTATGGCACCGTGTGATCAGCATCCAAGCTAATGCCGGGTTTTAGTCATAATCGGTAATGAAACTGAGGTTGGTTATTTTGTAATTGTAATGAAGACGGCGATATACTCAGCATCAAAATACATTTAAGAACTGTATATGATCTACATATTTGCAAATTCAAACAAATCAAATTAAAAGAAAATGCATTTGTAGTTATTTATCTGAAATGATAAGCCATGTTTAATGTCTGATTTTTCTCGATTAATACGCTGAGTCACTCGGTGTCTTCATTTGCAATACAAAAAACAAAACAAACAAATCACTATATCCAAATCATTTATTGCTTCTTAGAACACACATATATTGTTTATTGGCAAATACAACGTAAACATCATTTCCCATATGACCGTAAGATCAGTATCCACACTGCCGATGTTTTATCACACCTCATTAATGAGGCGAGTGAAGGTGACTAAACGTATCCACGGTAGGTGTGATATTCACTATTGTACTATATAATTGCCTTTTTACCGAGGTCACCAATCCATTTACTATATAAATCCTTTTTACCGAGATTGTCATTTACCGACTTCACTGTAAATCTAACGTGACACCGGCACTTTAAAAATTAAATAACACCAATATCAATATTGGAACCCTCCAATTGGAAAACCTCGGTTCCCATTGGCCAATTCTAAAAATAGATTTCCGATTCCAATTTGGAAATTAGAAATTCCAACTAGAAATTTATCTTTCCAACTTGGACGAAACGACTTTCCAGTGGGAAAGCATGCATTTTGGGGGTCTTTAGATTATATTTGTGACATAAATGCATTAATTTCACATAGACCGTAATATTAGCACAATAGACTGTCACACTTACAGTTGTACTCCAAACTCATTGAGAATTTCCAGAATTCATATTCAATACAAGCAGAACACAAAAAACAGTTAAAAACATGGGCATTAACTTCTTCCAATTTCACAATTTTGCTCAAAGTGAAAGTCGGTGTCCCTTTTTCACATACAGAGGTCAAATCAGCCAAATTATGCAAAATTCTTACCGTCTAAGAAATAATCCCATCTGTGTGTTATAACTACCAGTCCACTAAATTTTGCACCATTCTCTGGGAAAATATATTCTCTTCACAAATTCACATTGCAATAGTATCAGTCAAGTGCATTTTCACACTCACACCATCTTAAATGACCACTGTCAATTTACTATGGAACTACTTTTGACCCCCTGGTTCCTGGTCTAAGTCCTATATGAAACTGTTCCATTAATTCTGACTTTTAAAAACATATGGCTGTGCTCTCCTACCTTAGAGCTAGTGATAAGAGTAGATTCCATGGCTGTATCTCAAAAACTGTCGTTCACATTCATGTGCCAGTTGAACCTATGATATTGCGTCAAATTCAGGGGAAAATCCAAAGATCTGGCAATCCGCACAAACTGAAAACAGTAATACAACTATTTTAGGCTAGATAACATACCACTACCTGCATATATATATCCGTATACATTTACTCTGTCTGAAAATTATAAAATTAAGGAATGCCAAATGAATATATAAAACAAATTTTTTTTTAGTCGACTGTAAAGAAATAGGCGCCATTTTTCAGAGATTTCTAAAGAAAACAAATTCCCAATAAAAATAACGAAAGATAAAAAAAAGTTTTTGGAAAAAAGAGTTTTTCCAGAAATTCACTGTGTTGTGTTTATATTGCTATGATGTAGAATTGTTGGTAGTAATGTGGTTAGACTGATACAGTGTGAAGTTTTTGACAGTAATGTGGTTATGTTGATATGATGTGATATTGATATGATGTTGCTGGTAGTAATGTGGTTATATTAATATTATTTGACATTTTAGGCAGTAATGCGGTTAATATATTGATTGATGATGTGAAGTTGTTGGCATAAATGTTGTTATATTGATATGATGTGACGTTGTTGGCCGTAATTTGATTATACTGATATGATGTGACGTTGTTGGCAGTAATGCGGTTATATTGATATGATGTGACGTTGTATGCATTAATGTGGTTATATTGATTGATAATGTAAATTTGCTGGCAGTAATGCGGTTATGTTGATAGGATGTGAAGTTGTTGACAGAATTGCTGTTATATTGATATGTTGTGACGCTGTTGGCAGTAATGTGGTTATATTGATATGCGGTGAAGTTGTTCGTAGTAATATGGTTACATTGATATGATGTGACGTTGGCAGTAAAGCAGTTATATTGATATGATTTGACTTTGTTGGCAGTATTGTGGTTATCTTGATATGATGTGACGTTGTTGGCAGTAGTTTTGTTATATTGATATGATGTGAAGATGCTTATAGTATTGTGGTTACATTGATATGATGTGAAGTTATTGGCACTGATTCAGTTATATTGATATGATATGCAGATGTTTATAGTAATGTAGTTTCATTGATATGATGTGAAGTTGTTTGTTGTAATGTGGTTATATTGATATGATGTGAGGTTGTTGGCAGTAATATTGTTATATTGATATGATGTGAAGTTGTTTGTAGTAATGTGGTTACCTAGATATGAAGTTATTGACAGTAATGCGATAATATTGATATATTGTGACGTTGTTTTTAGTTATGCGGTTATATTTATATGATAGGACGTTGATGTGATGTTGGTTGCAGTAATGCGGTTATATTGTTATGGTATGACACTATAGACAGTAAAGCGGTTATATTTATATGATGTAATATATAAATTTGTTGGCAGTAATGCGGTTATGTGATATAATGTGAAGTTGTTGACATAATTGCAGTTATATTAATATGATGTGAAGTTGTTGGTAGTAATGTGGTTACATTGATATAATGTGAAGTTATTGGCAGTAATGCGGTTATATTTATATGATGTGACGTTGATGTGACGTTGGTGGCTGTAATGCGGTTATATTGACATGATGTGGAGTTGTTGGTAGTAATGTGGTTAGACTGATATAGTGTGAAGTTTTTGACAGTAATGTGGTTATGTTGATATGATGTGATATTGATATGAAGTTGCTGGTAGTAATGCGGTTATACTGATATTATGTTACGTTGTAGGCAGTAATGCAGTTAATATATTGATTGATGATGTGAAGTTGTTGGCAGTAATGCAGTTATATTGATATGATGTGACATTGTAGGCAGTAATGCCGTTATATTGATATGATATAACGTTGTAGGCAGTAATGCAGTTATAATGATATGATTTGGAGTTGTTGGTAATAATGTAGTTATATTGATATGTTGTGACGTTGATGTGACGTTACTGGTAGTAATGCGCGGTTATATTGATATGATAAGACATGGTTGGCAGTAATGCAGTTATATTGGTAAGATATTAAGTTGTTGGCAGTAATATTGTTATATTAATATTATGTGAAGCTGTTGGCAGTAATGTGGTTATATATTGATATGATGAGAAACTATAGGTAGTAATTCGGTTATATTGGTATGATGTGACGTTGCTGGCATTAATGTGGTTGTATGGTCTTGATTTGACGTTGTTGGCATCAATGCTGTTATATTGATATGATGTGAAGTTGTTGGTAGTTATGTGGTTAAATTTATATGATATGACGTTGATGTGACGTTGGTTTCAGTAATGCGGTTATATTGATATGGTGTGATGTTATAGGCAGTAAAGCGGTTATATTGACATGATGTGATGTTGTTGGCAGAAATACAGTTATATTGATATGATTTGACGTTGTTGGCCGAAATTTGATGATACTGATATGATGTGATGTTGTTGGCAGTAATGCGGTTATATTGATATGATGTGACGTTGTAGGCAGTATTGCGGTTATATTGATATGATGTGAAGTTGTTGGCAGTAATGCGGTTATATTGATATGATGATGTAAAGTTGTTGGCAGTTATGCGGTTATGTTGATATAATGTGAAGTTGTTGCAAATTGCGGTTGTATTGATATGAAGTGACGTTGTTGGCAGTAATGTGGTTATATTGATATGACGTGAAGTTGTTGGTAATTATGTGGTTATATTGATATGATATGACGTTGTTTGCTGAAATGCGGTTCTATTGATATGTTAGGTTGTTGACAGTTATGCCGTTATATTGATATGATGTGACGTTGTTGGCAGTAATGCAGTTACATTGATATGATGTGAAGTTGTTGACAGTAATGTGGTTATATTGATATGATGAGACGTTGTTGGCAGTAATGCAGTTATATTGATATTATGTGACGTTGTAGGTAGTAATGCAGTTATATTGGTAAGATGTTAAGTTGTTGGCAGTAATGTTGTTATATTGATATGATGTGAAGAAGTTGGCAGTAATGTGGTTATATTGATATGATGTGAAGTAGTTGGCAGTAATTTGGTTATATTGATATGATAAGAAACTGTAGGTAGTAATTGGGTTATATTGGTATGATGTGACGTTGCTGGCATTAATGTGGTTGTATGGACATGATTTGACCTTTTAGGCATATCAATGCTGTTATATTGATATGATATGAAGTTGTCGGTAGTTATGCGATTATATTTATATGATATGACGTTGATGTGACGTTGGTTTCAGTAATGCGGTTATATTGATATGGTGTGATGTTTTAGGCAGTAAAGCGGTTATATTGATATGGTGTGATGTTGTTGGCAGAAATACAGTTATATTGATATGATTTGACGTTGTTGGCCGAAATTTGGAGATACTGATATGATGTTACGTTGTTGTCAGTAATGCAGTTATATTGATATGATGTGACGTTGTAGGCAGTAATGCGGTTATTTTGATATGATGTGAAGTTGTTGGCAGTAATGTGGTTATATTGATATGACGATGTAAAGTTGTTGGCAGTTATGCGGTTATGTTGATATAATGTGAAGTTGTTGACAGAATTGCGGTTGTATTGATATGAAGTGACGTTGTTGGCAGTAATGTGGTTATATTGATATGACGTGAAGTTGTTGGTAATTATGTGGTTATATTGATATGATATGACGTTGTTTGCAGAAATGCGGTTCTATTGATATGTTAGGTTGTTGACAGTTATGCCGTTATATTGATATGATGTGACGTTGTTGGCAGTAATGCAGTTACATTAATATGATGTGAAGTTGTTGACAGTAATGCGGTTATATTGATATGATGTGAAGTTGTTGGCAGTAATTCGGTTATGATGATATGATGTGAAGTTGTTGGCAGTAATGCGGTTATGTTGATATAATGTGAAGTTTTTTACAGAATTGTTGCTATATTGATATAATGTGACGTTGTTGGAAGTAATTTGGTTATATTGATATAATGTAAAGTTGTTGGTAGAAATGTGGTTACATTGATATGATGTGAAATAATTGACAGTAATGCAGTAATATTGATATATTGTGAAGTTGTTGGCAGTAATGCGGTTATATTTATATGATGTTACGTTGATGTGACGTTGGTGGCAGCAATGCGGTTATATTGATATGATGTGAAGTTGTTGGCAGTAATTCGGTTATGATGATATGATGTGAAGTTGTTGGCAGTAATGCGGTTATGTTGATATAATATGAAGTTTTTTACAGAATTGCTGCTATATTGATATAATGTGACGTTGTTGGAAGTAATTTGGTTATATTGATATAATGTGAAGTTGTTGGTAGAAATGTGGTAACATTGATATGATGTGAAATAATTGACAGTAACGCAGTAATATTGATATATTGTGAAGTTGTTGGCAGTAATCCGGTTATATTTATATGATGTTACGTTGATGTGACGTTGATGGTAGCAATGCGGTTATATTGAATTGGTGTGACGTTATAGGCAGTAATGGGTTATATTGATATGATGTGAAGTTGTTGGTATTAAATTGGTTATACTGATATGATGTGACGTTGTTGGCAGAAATGTGGTTATATTGATATGATATGGAGTTGTTGGTAGCAATGTGGTTAGACTGCTATGATGTGATATTGATATGATGTTGCTGGCAGTAATGTGGTTATATTGATATGATGTTACATTGTAGGCAGTGAAGTGGTTATAATGATATGATGTTAAGTTGTTGAAAGTAATGTGGTTTGACTGATAAAGTTTTTGACAGTAATGTGGTAATGTTGATATGATGTGATATTGATATGATGTTGCTGGTAGTAATGCGGTTATATTGATATTATTTTACATTGTAGGCATTAATGCAGTTAATATATTGATTGATGATGGGAAGTTGTTTACAGAAATGTGGTTTTATTGATATGATTTGACGTTGTTGACCGTAATTTGATTATACTGATATGATGTGACGTTGTTGGCAGTAATGCAGTTATATTGATATGATGTGACGTTGTAGGCAGTAATGCAGTTATATTGATATGATATGAGGTTGTATGCAGTAATGCGGTTAAATTGATATGATGTGGAGTTGTTGATAGTAAAGTGGTAATACTGATATGGTGTGACGTTGTCGGTAGAAATGTGGTTATATGGACATGATGTGATGTTATTGGCTGTAATGCTGTTATATTGATATGATGTGACGTTTTTGGCAGTAATGCAGATATATTAATATGAGGTTGTAAGTAGTTATGCGGTTAAACTATATTAATATATTGATTGATGATGGGAAGTTGTTGACAGAAATGTGGTTTTATTGATATGATTTGACGTTTTTGACCGTAATTTGATTATACTGATATGATGTGTAGTTGTTGGCAGTAATGATGTTATATTGATATGATGTAACGTTGTTGACAGTAATGTTGTTATATTGATTTGATGTGAAGTTGTTGACAGTAATGCAGTTATATTGATACATGTATAATTTGAAATTGTAGGTAGTAACTTGGTTATATTGGTCTGATGTGACATTGCTGGCAGTAATGTGGTAATGTGGATATGATTTGACGTTGTTGGTTTAATGCTGTTATATTGATATTATGTGAAGTTGTTGGCAGTAATGTGATCATATTGGTATGATGTGACGTTGTAGGTAGAAATGAGGTTATATTTATATGATGTGACGTTGTAGATAGTAATGCGGTTACATTGATATGATTTGACGTTGCTGGTAGTAATGTGGTTATATTGATACATGTATGGTGTGAAATTGTTTGCAGTAATTTGTTTATATTGCTATGATGTGACTTTGTAGGTAGTAATGTGGTTATATTGATATGATGTGAAGTTGTAAGTAGTCATGCGGTTATATTGATATGATGTGACGTTTGTTGAAGTTATGCAGTTATATTGATATGATGTGACGTTGTAGGCAGTAATGTGGTTATATTGAATGACGATTGTAAGTTGTTGGCAGTAATGTTATTATGTTGATATAACGTGAAGATGTTGAAAGAATTGCGGTTATATTGATATGATGTGACGTTGTTGGCAGTAATTTGGTTATATTGATATGATGTGAAGTTGTTGACAGTAATGTGGTTATATTGATATGATGTGAAGTTGATGACAGTAATGCGGTTATATTGATATGATGTGAAATTGTAGTTAGTAATACGGTTATATTGGTATGATGTGAAGTTGTTGGCAGTTATTTTGTTATATTGATATGATGTGTAGTTTTTGACAGTAATGTGGTTACATTGATTTGATGTGAAGTTTTGACAGTAATGCGTTTATATTGATATGATGTGAAATTGTAGGTACAATGTAGTATTTTGGTTTTATTATTATGATGTGACGTTGCTGGCAGTAATGTGTTTATATGGACATGAATTGACGTTGTTGGCCTTAATGCTGTTATATTGATATGATGTTACGTTGTTGACAATTGTGTGGTTATATTGATATTATGTGAAGTTGTTGGCAGTAATGCGGTTAGATTGACATGATGTGAAGTTGATGACAGTAATGTGGTTATATTGATATGATGTGACGTTGCTGGTAGTTATGCGGTTATATTTATATGATTTGAAATTGTTGGTATTAATGTGGTTACATTGATATGATGTGACGTTGCTGGTAGTTATGCGGTTATATTGATACATGTATTGTGTGAAGTTGTTTGCAATAATTTGATTTTATTGATATGATGTGACGTTGTAGGCAGTAATGTGATTATATTGAAACGTAAGTAGTAATGAGGTTATATTGATTTGATGTGAAGTTGTTGGCAGTAATGCGATTATATTGGTATGATTTGAAATTGTTGGTAGTAATGTGGTTACATTGATATGATGTGACGTTGCTGGTAGTTATGCGGTTATATTGATATGATGTGACATTGTTGGTCGTAATGTGGTGATATTGATATGGTGTGACTTTGTTGGCAGTAATGTGGTTATATTGATACATGTATGGTGTGAAGTTGTTTGCAATAGTTTGATTATATTGATATGATGTGATGTTGTAGGCAGTAATGCGGTTATATTGATATCATGTGAAGTTGTTAGCAGTTATGCGATTATATTAATATGATGTGAAGTTGTTGGTAGTAATGTGATTACATTGATACGATGTGACGTTGTTTGCTCTAATGCGGTTATATTAATATGTTAAGTTGTTGACAGTAATGTCCTTATATTGATATGATGTGACGTTGTTGGCAGTAATGTGGTTGAATTGATAGGATGTGACGTTGTTGACAGTAATGTGGTTATATTGATATGGTGTGAAGTTGTAAGTAGCAATGCAGTTATATTGATATGATGTGAAATTGTTAGCAGTAATGTGGCTATATTGATATGATATGTAGCTGTTGGTATTAATGTAGTTATATTAATATGTTGTGACGTTGATGTGACGTTGCTGGTAGTGATGCGGTTATATTGATATGATGTTTCGTTGTAGGTAGTAATGCGGTTATATTGATATGATGTGACGTTGTAGGTAGCAATGCAGTTATATTGGTAAGATATGAAGTAGTTGGCAGTAATGTTGTTATATTGATATGATGTGAAGTTGTTGATAGTAATGTGGTTATATTGATATGATGTGAAAGTGTAAGTAGTAATTCGGTTATATTGGTATGATGTGACGCTGCTGTCTTTAATGTGGTTGTATGGACATGATTTGACGTTGTTGGCATCAATGCTGTTATATTGATATGATATGACGTTGTAAGCAGTAATGTGGTTATATTGGTAGATGATGTGAAGTTGTTGGCAGTAATTCGGTTATGTTGATATAATGTGAAGTTGTTGGCAGTAATGCGGTTATATTGATATGATGTGAAGTTGTTGATAGTAATGTGGTTACATTGGTATGATGTGACGTTGTTTGCAGTAATGCGGTTATATTGATATGTTAAGTTGTTGGCAGTAATGTGATTATATTGATATGATGTGAAGTTGTTGATAGTAATGTGGTTACTTTGGTATGATGTGACGTTGTTTGCAGTAATGCGGTTATATTGATATGTTAAGTTGTTGGCAGTAATGCCCTTATATTAATATGATGTGAAGTTGTTGGCAGTAATGTGGCTATATTTATATGATATGGAGTTGTTGGTAGAAATGCAGTTATATTGATATGTTGTGACATTGGTGTGACGTTGCTGGTAGTAATGCGGTTATATTGATATGATGTGACGTTGTAGGTGATAATGCAGTAATATTGGTAAGATGTGAAGTAGTTGGCAGTAATGTTGTTCTATTGATATGATGTGAAGTTGTTGACAGTAATGCGGTTATATTGATATGATGTGACGTTGTAGGTAATGATGCAGTAATATTCGTAAGATGTGAAATAGTTGGCAGTAATGTTGTTATATTGATATGATGTGAAGTTGTTGACAGGAATGTGGTTAAATTGGTATGATGTTACGTTGCTGGCATTATAGTGGTTGTATGGACATGATTTGACGTTGTTTGCATCAATGCTGTTATACTGAAATGATGTGAAGTGGTAGGCAGTAATGTGGTTATATTGAAAGATGATGTGAAGTTGTTGGCAGTAATGCGGTTATGTTGATATAATGTGAAGTTGTGGGCAGTAATGCGATTATATTGATATGATTCGACGTTGTTGGCAATAATTTGGTTATATTGATATGATGAGAAGTTGTTGGTAGTAATGTGGTAATATTGATATATTGTGAAGTTGTTGGCAGTAATGCGATTATATTGATATGATGTGACGTTAATGTGACGTTGGTGACAGTAATGCAGTTATATTGATATTGTGTGACGTTACAGGCAGTAATGTGGTTATATTGATATGATGTGAAGTTGTTGGTATTAATGCGGTAATATTGATATATTGTGGGTTGTTGGCAGTAATGCAGTTATATTTATATGATGTCACGTTGATGTGACGCTGTTGGCAGAAATGTGGTTATATTGATATGTTGTGAAGTTGTTGTTAGTAATGCATTTCTATTGATATGATTTGACGTTGTTGGCAGTAATTTGGTTATATTGATATTATGTGAAGTTGTTAGTAGTAATGTGGTTACATTGCTATAATGTTAAGTTATTAGCAGTAATGCAGCAATATTGATATGTTGTGAAGTTGTAGGCAGTAATGCAGTTATATTTATATGATGAGACGATGATGTAACGTTGGTGGCAGTTATGCGGTTATATTGATCTATTGATTGATGATGTGAAGTTGTTGGCAGTAAAGTTGTTACATTGATATGATGTGAAGTTGTTGACTGTAATATAGTTATGTTGATATGATGTGATAATGATATAATGTTGCTGGTAGCAATACTGTTATATTGATATGATGTTACATTGTAAACATTAATGCTGTTATACTGATTGATGATGTGAAGTTGTTGGCAGTAATGTTGTTATATTGATATGATGTGACGTTGCTGGCCGTAATTTAATTATACTGATATGATGTGACGTTGTTGGCTGTAATGTGGTTATATGACCATGATGTGACGTTGTTGACAGTAATGTGGTCATATTGATTTGATGTGAAGTTGTTGGCAGAAATGGGGTTATATTGATATGATGTGACGTTATTGGCATTGTGCTTTTCTTTTGATAGGATGTAACGTTGTTGGCAGTAATGTTGTTATATTGATATGATGTGACGTTGCTGGCCGTAATTTAATTATACTGATATGATGTGACGTTGTTGGCTGTAATGTGGTTATATGACCATGATGTGACGTTGTTGACAGTAATGCTGTTCTATTGATATGATTTGACGTTGTTGGCAGTAATGCGGTTATATTGATATGATGTGACGTTTTTGGCAGTAATGCTGTTCTATTGATAGGATGTGACGTTGTTGGCAGTAATGCTATTATATTGATATGTTTTGACGTTATTAGCAGTAATCTGTTCTATTGATAGGATGTGACTTTGTTGACAGTAATGCGGTTATATCGATACGATGTGACGTTGTTGGCAGTAATGTTGTTATATTGATTTGATGTGACGTTGTTGGCTATAATGCGGTTATATCGATATTATGTGACGTTGTTGGCAGTAGTTCGGTTATATTGATATGATGTGATGTTGTTGGCAATAAAGCAGTTATATAGATATGACGTGACGTTGTTGGCAGTAATGCGATTATATTGATATGATTTGACGTTGTTGGCAGTAATGCGGCTATATTTATATGATGGATGAACGTGAGTAATATCTATATCAACATTTAAAGTAAATACATGATTGTGTGCATTTTTCAAAATTTTAGAATTGACATAGAATATCCTTTACGAGTTAACTATGCCCTTACATATACTCAATGAGCCGTTATTGTCATCTGAGACAGTATTGTAAGGGCTGTCACATTGGAGTATCATGCCGCAGACACATGGTATGATACCCCACCCAGTCACATTATACTGACACCGGGTTGACCAGACCTAGAACTCTCTTCTAAATGCTAAGCGTCAAGCGAGGAAGCTTCTAGTACCATTTTTAAAGTCTTTGGTATGACCCGGCCGGGGACTGAACCCACGACCTTCCGAATGCGATGCGGACGCTCTACCACTAGACCACGCCGCAGTCCAGGTGAGACTAAAATAGATTTTCCGCTTACAGTTGTAACATGTTCCGTGGCATGTTAATGTAGTTCGCGTTGTTCCTATAAGATTTTTTTTGGCATCTGACGTAAATTATGAAAAATATGTATACTTGCACTATGAAGTCTCAGCTTTTGTTTTACCTAATTGTTTCTAATATAGTACCACCGTTTTCCGTTAACAGCGCCCCCTGGCGATATATTTTTTTCTGACGAATTTTGTCGTTTTTCCTTTATAAAATGACTTATATTAATTCGAAAGTATTTTTAATAATATTTTTAATTTACTTATTCTACTTCCCTTCAAAAGATTGTACTTTTCATACAGATAAAGTGTGTGTTACATTTATACTATATAATCATTACGGCGGGGTCGATTTACATTCGTAAACGCGGGTTTAAAAACAACAAATTGTGAACATTCGCGCCTGATTGCGCAAAATATCTCTGGTATAAGTTCTTGAATTTCACATGTATTAAACTTTTCAATTAATATTGAGCATTTTTTATAAGGAAAAACGGCGAAAATCGTCCGAAAAATACGTACCACCAAGGGAACCACTCCGACAAAATGAACATGGCTTTTGTTACGACTTTGTGGATTTGAAATTCAAAGTATTTGTGTTGTATTTGTGCATGGTAATCAGATATTTTTATACATTTCTTATTTTCTTTTATTTTGTATTCACACCTGAATTTCTGGAATGATCCCTTTAATAATGGGTAGGTACCTACTATGGCCATGTTGAAATACTACTATACAGAATGGTGTCTCTTAACAATATGTTTATTATACATATATCTGAAATGAATTTCAATCTTAAACTCCAAGTAATGGTTGTAACACGCTTCTTTAACAAACATGGTAATGAAATGAAAACATAATACATGTCTATTATAAAAATATGTATTAAACTGATAACAGAAAAATAGCACCATAAAATATTGTTATAGTTACAATATGCATATGTTAATACTCAGAAATTCGAAGTCTAAATAATAAAATGAATTTTAAATCAAATTCAGACAGCATGCTTAAATATAAAATCATCGTACATTTTAATGCAAACATTGACTTCAATACTTTCTGGTTCACCTATCTTTTATGAAGAATAAAATCGAGACTTTGCGAGCAAATTATTAAAATAGTACAGATATTAAACTAACATAACAAAACATTTGCGATATTGGATACTTTAACCTTTATGAGCTATTGTACCATGGTGTTGTATTTATATGTTATTTTCTCCACAAAAGTTGCCAATACCACGTTGAAAAGAGTTTATTTTATATTGATTATATTTTTAAAATAAAACTTCAATTTTGAAGAAAAAAACACTTCATCAGACTTATGTAGTCGAGTTTGTTGTGTGAACTATACTGTACTGACCTCTTCGAAATCCCGAATTCTCGTCGCGTGCGAGTGCGAGATTTCGCCCGAGACTATGAGCTCAGGGGATTTTATTTCACTGCGGTCGCTGCTGAAACAATGTAGATTTCACGTAAGTAAATTGAATTTTCATACATTAACAACATAAATATTTATTAAAGCAGTTTAATAAAGTTTGATTTTAGAGAGTATGCTAGTATCAATGATGAACTTGAGAAATGATGTGGTTGTTGACCATGATTACCTTTTTATTGTGACCTTATTACTGTTGTAAGTGGGCGGTGTTAGCATAATGTAAAATGGTGTGTGTGTCTGGAAAAATTTGTACGGCCTTCCATATTTCCAAACAGACGGAATATGCTTGTTTTTTCATGTTTAAGTCTTAAAAAAGAATAAATGTATTCATCTGAGATATCTGAATTATTATTTAAGCATCATTTAAACAAGGTACCTTTATGGAATTTTTTACGCATCTAATCCAATAAAACAAATCTAACCACAATTTCATCTTTTCTTAAAAATAGGTTTTGCTTGTTTAACCTATATAAAACTAACATTGAAATAAAGAACTGACATAAAGATGAACATTTATTAGTCTCTCTTTTATATCAAAGACGAACGATATTGAGACGCAATATGTATATCAACCATCACGGAGATTGTGACCGGTGGGGATTCAAACTCGTGACCCATGGATTAATATTCAGACGCGCTAAAGACTGAGCTAATCGGGCCCGGCAGTCATTACAAAAGCAAGCATGATTGAATTTGTAAAATATGAAAATAACCCTCCGCTTGATAAAGAAAACAAAAATAGTATTGCGGTTAGTGTCGATGTAGACCCAGATCAGCCTGCATATCCAAGCCGTGTTATCAAGTTATGCACTGTTTGCTACGCAGTCAGTAAATTATCAAATTCACCATTTTAAATCATTATCATGTGTGCATTCATTGCTGTACACTAAGAAATGACTGATAATATGTTAATTTCATACCCTTTTGAAGTTAATTTAGATGAAGCGTTGTTGAGTGGTATTTTTAATATTTGCATAACTTGCACTGTTTTTTTGTTTTATCATATTGTGTATTTTACCTATAACTAGCCCATGTGACATCGTTACCCAGTCTACTAGTTACCTGGACAAATATGATTTTTTAACCTTTGATGGATATTGTCATATGGAATAGATTTGCCTACAGGCATATTGCACAAAATGTATGCTACTGTCCAGTTACTGGCATCCTGCTGAGCTTTCATAATTCACCAACACTTCAGTTACACCATGTGGTAATGAGAAAAACATGCATACTGTACCCCAATTTGCATAATTCACCACAGGTTTTATGACCCCAGGGTTTAAGATAGGATGTATGTTATATTGCATAGTATTATTGACAATTACTTAATTTAAACATTTTCAGTTATTTTGGGGGTCAATACCAATGGTAAGAAATTACGTAACGTCCGTCCCCTTTTTGTAACGTTCATCCCCTATATTAGAGTGACATTAAACAAAATCTCTAAATTTTTGTTCATTTTTTTTTTTTTATGAATTATTCATATCTTAGTTGCACTCTGCAAACATAAAATACTTAATACAATGAAAAAAGCGAAATTGATTCTATAAATTAAAAAAAAATATGTATATGCAGATGGGGGAGGGGGAGGCGGACGTTACGGGGACGGACGTTCCATTTCCGTGTATATCTTTCCAAAATTTTTTACATTTTATATAGTACCTCGGTATAACAGCAGGTGAATGTGTAACATTATATTGATCTTCTTGGAAGAATATATAGCAGGGATGCAGACGTTAAAGTTTTTTTGTCACAAATTGAAATTTTCTGATTTATGTATTATTTCACAAATACACTATTATTAAAGCATATATATTTCCTCGTGGTCATGCATTACAATGTGATTCACGTAAATGTTGTAAATATGATAAAATCAAAATTGTATGTATATTATTGTGTGTGTCCGTAGTATATGGTGTAAATTTATAATAAATATATCAAATTTCTCGTTAATACAATACATGTATAAACAAAATAAAATGTATTTTACTTACGTTTCAACCCCAAATAATAACAATCCAATACTATCACACACTAATTAAAAACAAATACCGTAAGTTTATGATTGTGACACCTTATCATGGTGTGAAACACTGTAAAGTTTATGCATTAACCTATGTGTGGTTCGAAACCTCAATTTGGTGGTACGAAACGTCTGTAATTCATTCAAAGCTCTCTTAAATAAAAGAAAATCATATTTCATTTTGCCAAAAAAACTACATTTAGGTTATATTGATATGTTATAGTAATAATTTTTTTTGTTAAAAAAATCAGTTACCTTCGTTTTAAACAAAAAAGGCCCATTAACTGTGCAACATGCATGTCGTCAGTTTGGTCCGAAATTTTGTAGATAATACATCTATAAAAAGACAAGAATTATTAATAAAATCCGTCATGTCACATGAACTATTTAACAAATAAAATATAACCATTCCCTATTTGTAAATGATAGTAGGGATATTGATAAAAAAAAATAATACTAAACTTCTCATGTTTACAAATTACCCCACCCATCACCAGAAATCAAGCATTAATTATAGTATACAAACACGCACAAAACGATAAAAAATAATTTAATTTATCATGAGAAACTTATTTTTTTTATTTTCTTTTATATCTTGTATTGTTTTCTTTCTTTTCATGGCTGTTTTATGTAACTTTGTTGTAATTAACTACTGTCAGAAACACCACTACGGTTTGTTATGGTGTGACGCGATTCCCCTGAGCTCAAGTCACGCACAGATCTCGTCACGCACGAGAGTGAGATTTCACCTTTTCGAATTGGAGAATACTTTACCTCTGCACAGTGGTTATGCCATATTGTATTAAACATGGGTCTGTTATATTGTATTGAACATGGGTCTGTTATATTGTATTAAACATGGGTATGTTATATTGTATTTAACATGGTTCTGTTATATTGTATTAAACATGGTTCTGTTATATTGTATTGAAACATGGGTCTGTTATATTGTATTAAACATGGGTCTGTTATATTGTATTAAACATGGTTCTGTTATATTGTATTAAACATGGGTCTGTTATATTGTATTAAACATGGTTCTGTTATATTGTATTAAACATGGGTCTGTTATATTGTATTTAACATGGTTCTGTTATATTGTATTGAACATGGGTCTGTTATATTGTATTAAACATGGGTCTGTTATATTGTATTAAACATGGTTCTGTTATATTGTATTAAACATGGTTCTGCTTTATGGCCAGCCCAATGTCACGCTGCTCGTATCTTATATATATGTATATGTAACTATAGCTCTCAGTGCTGATCGGTTTATCGTCATTGCATATTTAAATATTGTTCTATTAAGTATGTCCATTTTTGAGCTTGTATATTGAACCTAGAGGCAAATACATCGCATGCCTACTGTTATTTCAATATCAAACCTCTCTTGCTCCCTATCCATGCCGCATATGTAAGGGATAGGAGTGTAAATGAGTATGGTGCAAGTTTCATTTCATTACAATCTCAGAATTCTCTATGTCTTACTGCATAGTATGACCTACCCACCCGAGACAAATATAATTCATTTCATAACTCCACTGATGCCGTCCATCCTGACAATTAGACAGTCTGCATGTAAATACAACCAGAGCTTCACATGAAAGTCAGATCGGTTAATGTCTATGTCGCGTGACTTGCCGCTATACGACTGACCATGGCAACATGCGTACACTTGTCGCAAATTTAAACCGCAGACAGTAATTGATGCATTATTCAAAATTGCATCTTTTCTATCCGGATGAGTAATGGGAAGCTTCACAATTATTGCAACAGACCAATACTACGTATAACCATCCTCCATCATGAAGAGTATTCAGGGAAAATGCTAGTTCCATTATTTTCAATCATTGCTATCTTTCTATAGCTGAAATATTGACTGTCTCTTATAAAATCTTCATAATTACTTTATTCTTTATTATTTTATTTGAAACAATCCACCACTAAGTTGTCTCCAATCACTGCTCTCTTCCTGTAGTTGGCTAACCGACTATCACACAATCTTCAAAATTACATTACTCATTATTCTTTCGTTTTGAATAGTCCTTATATTTCATTAGATCACATCACCGTACATAGATGTACACACACGCTCTATAAGTTGTAGAAACCATTGTAATAGCTAGATAAACATGTATACTATACACATATACAGTTTATCACTTCATACCACCGGCAGGTTAATTAGTTACACTTGTTAATCACCACGGTGGACACTAATTCATCTCACATTATTCTTTACAAGCTTCGGAATAACATTCAACTGTTGTATCCTGTCTGTAATAATACCATACACTAGCTGTTTCCATACGGCAATGCACATTAACGCAGCCACATACGTTCCAATTGCTACACATGTATACGCGTAAAAATATGGAGCCTATAAAAGCATGCTCAAGTATTCATTTATGTCATCTAATCACCTGTATACCCTGCAGTTTCAGCTGATTGCAATGCTATGCCGTATACTTTTATTGGCCATGTCCGTGAATATTCAGCATTTCTCTACTTCTTTATCCTCAATTTAGTGTTCACTGAAAATAAAATAAAAGTTTTAAATAGAAAATATTTACAACATAAATTTTAAATACAAGAACACACAGGCAGGGTTAATTCCGAAATAGAGGATCTTACATGAGAACACAAAATATAATATGAGAGACTCTGCTGAACATCTTATCATTATTTGCAAGGAGTTCAATAAATCCAATAATAAATATGCACTCATGTAAGATTCTTTTTACCGTATAATTCAGGAAAATCGTATATTTACTATTTAAGTTTCAGATTAATTTTACAAAAAAAATGATAAAAAAAAAATCATGCAAATAAGTTTATTCATCATATGACATAACAGGTTTAAAATAACGTCGGTCAAGTCGTAAAGCACCTCGGTATTTAACGTTGGAGTAAAAGCCGAATTATACGTAAAAAGCCGAGCGATGAATCGGTAGTGATATTGCACTACACTTAAATATAGCCCGGTAGATAATCCAGGTATTTTCACTAAACCTTGCATGAGAGTGTATAGTCATTTTGTTTTGCAAAAATGGTAGTATATAAAGAGTTCTTTGATTTATGTCGGGTGAAATTTTGTTATCATTGAGCATTTTGAAATAAACAAGATAGCGTCCAAAATAGCCGCCAATTTGCTCGAAATGCAATATTTGGACGAGGATTACTATTAGGTACGACAGTATTCATACTAAAGGACATTTTTGATGTGTTTGGTGTTGAAATGACAAATTGAGATGATATTTTGTCATTATTGGGCATTTCAAAACAAAGATGGTGCCCAAAACGGCCCCCAATTTGCTCGAAATGCAATATTTAGATAGAAATTACTATTAGGTATAAAATTATTCATACATGAGAATGTATAGCAATATTTTTTGCTGAAAAAAAAGTCTATCTATAGTGCTTTGATTTTATGTTGAATGCCATTTTGTCATCATCGAGCATTTTGAAATAAACAAGATAGCGTTCAAAATGGTCGCCAATTTGCTCGAAAAGCAATATTCAGATACAAAAGTTTTAAAAATATATAAATTTTTTTAATGTACTTTATGTATAAGTGACAAGTATTGGAAAATGTTTTGTCATGGAGCATTTTGAAATAAACAAGAAAGACGCAGCGTCCATTTTGCTAGAAATGCAATGTCAAGATGGATATTACTATGAGTATAAAACTTTAATACGCTTGATGTGTTAGGTGACAAACACATTTGTAAATAAAACCGCTATTTTTCCAAAGAAGTTTGATTTGTTTGAATATTAAGCGTCATTTTATGCAATCGGATGTTAACATTTGATTATCTTCAATTATTTTGCAGGAGAAAATGCTTGCTCTGTTGGAACTGCCTGAGAAAAGTGGTTGGGTATCAATGCTTGGTGGTTCAGAATCCAATGCATGTTTCCATGTACATGCTTGTATGTGAGCTATTTTTGCATTTCAAACAAACCTTCAGAATTTGTTGTTAGTGGTAAAGTATTTAAAGTATGCTTTGTTTTACCTTTAAACTCGCCTACCAACTTTAGTAACTACCGAAGCCTCATATTTTTAAAGACTATTACTTTTCCAAAACCATAATACCTTGCCACGTTATTGCAACCAGACAGCCCATGGTCTTTATATTTATGTCTACAGTTCCTATACATGCGATCCCCTTAGCACAGATTTATTAGAGTTTCCTGAAGATAATGATAAATTTAAAGTACATATACATCAGTATCATTTGAAATTGCTGTTATACCTCTGTTTAGTTAATGTGCTGCTATGATCACTTGTGCAATGATCACTGACTGCTCGTGTGTAAATTTAATGTCATCCCTTTTAATAACAATATATCTATTTATCTCAACTGGTATGTCATTTTCTCCGATACATGTAACAACAAGTTTATGCACGTGTGTATGCATTTCACAGAACTACACGTTTGCTATCAGTTGGCGTCATTTCTGTTACTGTTAAAACTGTTTTCTGAGCTGGAATTGACATATTAAGGTTGAGCTGCTAAGGTGTATCCTGCCTGTGTTTTCTCTACTAGAACATGTGATACTTTTTGTGCTGAATGGCCAATGTCTAAAATCTTAAACTAGGTAAATATCTTAGTTTGTATGTATTAGACCTAAAAGTTCTCAAAATATCTTCTTTCTAAGTACCATCTATTGACCATTACAGAACAGTAGACTTGTCTATCAATATGCTTAGTTGTCTGTTAGTTGATTTGAGTTATGTCGCACCAATACTTCTTTCTGCAATAATGCCATTGATTTCGCGATTTTGAGATCTCCTGTATCAGTAAACAATGATGTCGATACTGCAACTAGTTGATGAGCTAGAAGGTTTGTAATATCTATATCGGGTGAACTTGTCTGCAATCTCTTAACAGTTTTTTGATGGAAACTGCTGTCAGGCAAATTTCGTTCATATTTGCTTACTACCATGGGCAACTACTGTATCAGTATTTACTTATGTGGAATAATTTTACCACAAATGGTATTAAAATAATAGAATATGGTTGTTTAGTTTAGTCGCGTTGTTCAATACATGTTTATAATCGTGTTTGGATATCTTTGCATTTATCATCATTGGTACTCGTACTTGACCAAAACATCTTTAACTCTACTGCAAACATGCAAACTCATCTCCATATTTCTATTCATTCTGACTTTAGAAAAATCCCAAGTATTCCCCTCTTGTCATGCCTATATCTCACGAACGTGATTTCAATAAGCTTTCAATAATACTCTTCATAAATTATGAAAGTACTTTCCATGAATGAATATGGTTTTACGGCGTACCAACACATTATAGGTTATTCGACGCCAACCGGAAGGAAGATTCCAGGTTCACTCTACATGTACAAAAACAACAAATTAACATACAGATTAAAAAAATACATTAACAAATGAATACTTTCCATGAACCTGAGGTTGTAGATTCCATCATGCGTAATTTATATGGTTAGCTGCAAGAAAAGCTTAACTTCTACAAAATGCAAAGGCTAGTCAGCTTTTCTCTCAGCTCTGATGTTCGTAACCATTATTAACAAGGTTTTATTACATCATCTACCCATGACTTCGTTATTTAACTTCTCTCAGCGAAATTGTTTAGATCAGTTTCTAACTCTTAATATTAAAATGTTTCGCATAAACAACTCTACTGCTTAAATATTGATATGACATTCTCAGGGAACTTATTTTCATCCAATATGTTCGCTACCCCCACCAAATCATAGCATGTACGTTATGACGAAAACTGTCTACTTATCATTAACATTAACATAACGTTTACCTTTTTCCATTCCACGTGAAAGTGAATTACTAATTACAAATTATGTAGTTTGACAAGAGAAGTAAAACAAAACAGATAGACTGCACCACGTTATTACAAGAGCTGTATATATGCCATCGTTGTAGTAGGACATTTGGACAATTTCGGCCTACATAATTTAAGACTATTTTATTCGCATTTATTGTCAATTGTGTAAATTTTATATTTTAGATGGTATATTTACTAAATAAAATCCATTAATTAAAAACATTTTATTTGCACTTTTAAAACCAAAATGTGCGGAAAACATCATTTTCAATATGGCGGCTATCTTGAATATTTCAAAATGCTTAATGAAGATGTCACCAAGTTTTTTTTTCAAAAACAATGCCTACACTACCATAATCAGTAAAAAAATTACTATACACTTCCATGCAAGGTTCAATACTGTATAGAACTTGTGTATTGGTATTCATGTTAAAGCCACATTTGCTGAAATTACATCCCCAACAGTCAAATGAAAACATCAAAGTTTTTAAACTTGATCGAAATCACAATGGTGCAAAACATGTTGAACATTTGTTGTACATTGGATTGGGGAATTATAAGCTGTACATTAGACTGGGGATTTATAAGCTATACACTGGCCTGGGGAATTATAAGCAGTACATTGGACTGGGGAATTATTATCTGTACACTGGACTGGGAATTATTATCTGTACATTGGACTGGGAATTAAAAGCTGTACATTAGACTGGGGATTTATAAGCTATACACTGGCCTGGGGAATTATAAGCAGTACATTGGACTGGGGAATTATTAGCTATACACTGGACTTGGGAATTATTATCTGTACATTGGACTGGAAATTATAAGCTGTACATCAGACTGGGGATTTATAAGCTATACACTGGCCTGGGGAATTATAAGCAGTACATTGGACTGGGGAATTATTAGCTATACACTGGACTGGGAATTATTATCTGTACATTGGACTGGGAATTATAAGCTGTACATTGGATTTGGGAAACATAAGCTGTACATTGGACTTGGGGATTTTTAGCTGTACATTGAGAATTATAAGCTGTACATTGGACTGGGGAATTGTTAGCTGTACATTGGACTGGGGAATTATTAGCTGTGCACTGGACTAGGGAATTATTAGCTTTACATTGGAATGGGGGAATATTTAAGAGGTAAATACACATGTTCGGTTGCGCCACTCAAAGGGAGTTATTACGTTTTCACTCACCGGGACACTGTTACCACTACAATGCTCATGATGTCCATTAATCAACTTCTCTATTACACGTGCTTCTAAATTATGTGTACACATACTTTATTTATATTTTAACCGAGTATAAAATGAAAGAAAAATAATAATAATAAAAACAATTTTAATGTTAAATAAATAGAAACCGTCATTGACTCGTCTTGAACACATGACGTTCAAATCGATACAATGTAATATAATGTGCACTTTAACCAACTGAGCTATTGCGCCATTATGACGTTGACGTCGTATCTTAAGATATTTATTTGCTTTTCAGTTTCAAATGTAGGTCGCTATGACGTCACACAAGGTAATGGTCAATCGTGAACATCGGGTATTTCCGTATCCTCCGTATAATACACCTCGTGTACACCAACGCTATTCGCCTGTGTTACAAGTCTGTGTGTGTTCATTCGCGTGAAAGTAACACCACATTACGTATCCGTCATTAAGTTGAATATATGGCGTTATTATATTGATTTTTTTATTAATACGCTCGACATGGGTCATATTTATAGGGAAATTTAAAATATCAGTATTGATTAACCAACGTTTATATTTTCAATGTACATGTATATAAGGTGCCCGCCATTTTTATTTTATCATGTGACTGAAAGTTGTTTCAAAATGGCGCCTTATTATGTCAGAGGTCTATTGTGTAGCATAAAGGCCGAGGTGATCAGATTGGATAATGGTACCTCTAAGCGTAACACGACGTTAACGTTAACATTGTATAAAATGTAATATGACGTTTTTATTCATGATTTCGTATCATTTATTTTACAATAAAATAGCCGAATATCGGTTACTGCAATGGAATCATGATATTCTGCAGATATTAAATGGATCAAAACCAATGATATTACTTTTGTGACGAAAAACGCCTTGCACATATAGAAATCCATAACATCGGTGTATTTTGTTACGCCGCTATACTTTTCTGTTGGTTGGTAACTTTACAATTTAACTTTTATATATGAATAGTCTAAGTATTCCTTATTGTTTATTAAGTTACTTTAATAAACGTACAGAAAACGTAGTAAATAAACTGTCAGGTAGACGCTTATTGAATTTGATTAAGGATGGTAATTCAATTGAATCGCATTATCTCTAATTTCATTATGTGGTCGTACAACACTAAGGATGCCCGATTAAAGCCATGTGACCAGGTCATGTGACTTCTGCTATATAACCAGCTGACCGCCTGTATTCTTGTGGGTCTGATGTTACAACTCGACGGAGAAGGAGCTGCAAGAAGACTTTGCATAATTAATTTATCAATTAATTATTATTATTTGGTAATACAGGCTGGGACTTTGGACCGAGGTAACAAGTGAACGAGGGATTCCCAGAAGTACAGTTTTCCACTCAGAGTTGCAGAATCCTCTAAAACTTGTGAACAGTGCTCCGGGTCGTAGTCTGTTGGGTGCCATTGTTTGTCTCAGACAGGTGTTGGGACAGGCTTGGAACATTGCTGCAGAACTAGTTTTATTTAGTTAAAACAAAGTCCTGAGCAAGTGTTTGAGACGTAAGTCTGATACTTTGGTGCAGCTCGGAGTTTCGAGTTTGGTGTGCTGCAGGACTAGTTTTATTTATTTAAAACAGAGTCCTGGGCATTTGTTTGGAGTGCTGCAGGACTAGTTTTATTTATCTAAAACAGAGTCTTGGGCATTTGTTTGGAGTGCTGCAGAACTAGTTTTATTTATTTAAAACAGAGTTCTGGGCATAGTGTTGTGCGAAACGTTGGTTTGAAACGTTAGTTCGAAACCTTTATAATTTGGTTTTATATGTAAAGTTAATTGTACGTGATTATTCTTTTTTAAACACGAATCATTTGTTCAATCATTTGTCATCTAATCATAAAGCAAAGTAGCTTGAGGAAAATTATTTCACCATTTATCTTAAATCAAACGGCAAGTAGTCCAAGGAAAATTCTTGTATATCATATTTATTAGTAGTTGTGTGCATAATCCGCTCGGTGCACGTTACAAAAATTGGTGGCAGCGGTGGGATATTTTTTTAATAATATACAGTTATTACTTTACCCATACTTAATTCAATATGGATGATAGTCAGGAATTTAATAGTAGGATGCAAAGTTTAGATGAACGTTTGCAGGAGTTGAGACGGCAAAACGAAATGAGTAGGGTTCAGACTGAAATATTATTTCTTGAACGACAGATAGAAAACATGGAATTGGGCATGTCTACAAATGAAAGACAGAACAGTTCAGCATTGAAAAAAGTATCAAAGATGGTGGATGGACAATGTTTAAAGAAGTGTTTGAAGACAGAGATTGGTGTTGGCTTCAGGACTCCGCCTTGGTGCAGTCCCATTAAAAAGGAATATGATGAGTTTGAGACAACACTCGTCAAGGAACCTGGCCGTTTTGCTACAAAACGAAAGAAGTCTGACCCGAAACAGACATGTTCAACACCAAAACACGAAGTAGGTGCAGAACCTGGTAGTTCGAAACCTAGCTCAGGGAATGGTTATGGAGCAAAAGTCAAACCAGCAACGTTTGATGGTTCGGGCAGTTGGCTGGACTATAAAGTTCATTTTGATGCTTGTTCAAAAATAAATAGTTGGACAGAAGAACAGAAAGGACTTTATTTGGCTGTATCACTTAGAGGACAAGCTCAGGGTGTTTTCGGAAATTTAAGTTCAGATGCTAATGACTATAACGAGCTGGTACGGTCTTTAGAAGAAAGATTTGCCCCACCTAATCAAACTGAATTAAACCGTGTTCAGTTGCGTGAGAGGAAGCAAAAGTCGTCAGAAACTCTGTCTGAACTTGGTCAGGATGTCAGACGGCAAACTAATTTAGCCTATCCAACAGCACCAACTGATGTTCGGGAAACTCTAGCAAAAGAGCAGTTTATGGACTCTCTTATAAGCTCAGACATGAGACTTCGTATCAAACAAGCTAGGCCGTTAAATTTAAACGATGCTGTTCGGCATGCAGTCGAACTTGAAGCGTATAATCGTGCTGAAAGGAAGCATATGGAAGGACAAGGATATTTGAGATCAACTTCAGATAAAGAGACAGAATTAAGAGAAGAATTAAAAGGTCTCAAGAACATAGTTTCAGATCTCAGCAAGGCATTCTAATCATGGTCTCATGAGAGGACGGTTTCGAATCCACAGGAGGCAAATACCAACCAAAGTAGAATATTTCAGCATGGCCGACAGAACTTTCGGGTTGAAGTCAGGAGAAAAAGGAAATGTTTTAATTGCGGATCCAAAGATTCATATTAAACCTAATTGTCCTAAGCTTCCGAACGCGAACACCAAATCCAATCCTAGATCATCTAATGATAAACAACTTGTTGCAGCTGCTGGTTCAGGTCTTTATGTTGACACCAAAATTAATAATATATTGACAGAATGTTTAATCGATACTGGAGCAACTCTCACGATAATTTCTACAAGAGTTTGGGATATTATTAGACCTTGTTCTAGTGAGCTGAAAGCATTTAGAACACAAATCTTGTCAGCATCAGGAGATCCAGTCAATATCAAGGGCAAAACCACAGTAAGCATAGAGATATGTGGTATTCAATGTATCAGCGACGTTGTGGTTGCAGATATTGAGTTAGATGTTTTACTTGGTTTAGACTTTTTGCAAACTCAAGATTGTAAACTTGATTTATCTAACAACACATTAACTATTAAAGGCAAGTCATGTCAGTTAAAACTAGCTGGAAGATTAGGATGTTACGGAGTACATGTTGTTGATCAGGCCGTTTTACCTTCAAGGTCTGAGGTACCTATCCTTTTACAAAACCAGGGAGAATCTATTAAAACAATATATAAAAACAAAAGCATTTGTAAAGCTAAATTGAAAAAGCTTAAGTGTATGAAAGACAGACCAGCATGTGTAGAATGTAATTTAACTTTTAAAAAGACTGCATATCTGTGGAGACATATGAAAAGGAAGCACGGAGTAAAGCAAAGGCTGTACCAAACTATAACACTGCAGGAGAATGAAACTAGTGCAACAGAAATATTATGTAAAATGACACCAGCTTCACTGCCAGTCGAAGCACCTATCAATACTGTTATATGTGCTCAAGATAGTGTAGAAACTAGCTCTGAATTATATGTAAAATGTGAAACAAATACTTTTGAGGAGGCTGGAACGAGTTGTGATCCAAATAGCCGACCTGGAAAGAATGAAAAGTTTCGCAGACAAACAGAGATAAAGATTCTCCCGTGGGACCAGAGCGTTAATTCCAAACATGTGTTTGAAACTGGAAGTTTGATTGAATTCAATAAAAGTAAAAGAAGCGAAACTAGAAAAACGACCAGAAGGGCTGACGTTAAGCATGATGCAGGAAGCATAAAACACTCTTCCGAGGTTAAAAATGGATTTAGTTCTGGAAATATAGGAACTATTATGAAGCATAGATAAGTTGATGAAGTAATTTAGGAAACAGAGACTTTTAATCGTGTTTTATATACATGTAGTTTGCAAGAATATGTTGATTATGGACCATTTCCCCATAATTTTGTAAAAACATAATGAGATCTGTTTAGCTATTTTTGGAAGTTTTACATGAACAAATATATATGTTCTGGACAAATTATTGTGTTCGATGAATATGCCGATATTTTTCTATTTTGTATTATCTATTAAAATTGAGTGTATGTTTTATGGATGATAAATATGGTTTTATGATCAAGCGGGACGCTTGTAGTCGGAGGCGTGGGTAATGTGACGAAAAACGCCTTGCACATATAGAAATCCATAACATCGGTGTATTTTGTTACGCCGCTATACTTTTCTGTTGGTTGGTAACTTTACATTTAACTTTTATATATGAATAGTCTAAGTATTCCTTATTGTTTATTAAGTTACTTTAATAAACGTACAGAAAACGTAGTAAATAAACTGTCAGGTAGACGCTTATTGAATTTGATTAAGGATGGTAATTCAATTGAATCGCATTATCTCTAATTTCATTATGTGGTCGTACAACACTAAGGATGCCCGATTAAAGCCATGTGACCAGGTCATGTGACTTCTGCTATATAACCAGCTGACCGCCTGTATTCTTGTGGGTCTGATGTTACAACTCGACGGAGAAGGAGCTGCAAGAAGACTTTGCATAATTAATTTATCAATTAATTATTATTATTTGGTAATACAGGCTGGGACTTTGGACCGAGGTAACAAGTGAACGAGGGATTCCCAGAAGTACAGTTTTCCACTCAGAGTTGCAGAATCCTCTAAAACTTGTGAACAGTGCTCCGGGTCGTAGTCTGTTGGGTGCCATTGTTTGTCTCAGACAGGTGTTGGGACAGGCTTGGAACATTGCTGCAGAACTAGTTTTATTTAGTTAAAACAAAGTCCTGAGCAAGTGTTTGAGACGTAAGTCTGATACTTTGGTGCAGCTCGGAGTTTCGAGTTTGGTGTGCTGCAGGACTAGTTTTATTTATTTAAAACAGAGTCCTGGGCATTTGTTTGGAGTGCTGCAGGACTAGTTTTATTTATTTAAAACAGAGTCTTGGGCATTTGTTTGGAGTGCTGCAGAACTAGTTTTATTTATTTAAAACAGAGTTCTGGGCATAGTGTTGTGCGAAACGTTGGTTTGAAACGTTAGTTCGAAACCTTTATAATTTGGTTTTATATGTAAAGTTAATTGTACGTGATTATTCTTTTTTAAACACGAATCATTTGTTCAATCATTTGTCATCTAATCATAAAGCAAAGTAGCTTGAGGAAAATTATTTCACCATTTATCTTAAATCAAACGGCAAGTAGTCCAAGGAAAATTCTTGTATATCATATTGATTAGTAGTTGTGTGCATAATCCGCTCGGTGCACGTTACACTTTAGCTACATAAACTATGAGAATACAGTATACCAAAAGGTGTCCCGTTGGGGCTATCGCGGCATATTTATTAAATTAAGTAAAGTCGAAACAACGAAACAACGAGGGTGAAAAGCAACAACGATGGTGAAAAGTCGAAACAACGAAACAAAGTAGTTTCGTTGTTTCGACTTTACTTAATTTAATAAATATGCCACGATAGCCCCAACGGGAAACCGTAATACCATGTATATAAATAGCGGCGTATTAAAAGAACGTCAAACTGACGAGGTGTAATAAATTTTCCAAATTTTTCAATATTTTGGGACACTTACAAAAACTAAATTTACTCGTTTGTTTAATATTCAAAAGACAATATTCTTTGTTAAAAATATTGTGAATATGGTCAAAATATGGGGACAGATGTTATTTTTTGGTAAAAATGCTAAGGGGAGTCAAATCATAGAGGACATTTCAAATACGAAATCTGTACCATTCAGAGCAAAATGAATATATTTCATTCCATATAAGCATGTTCCACTGAAATTTTACTTCTGAAATTTTACTTTAGTATGATATGATTTAAAAAATTTTATGTTCGCGATTTTTTCTAAAATAATTAAATTAATCAAATACATTACAATTATTTCTTTCAAATAACGTTAGCGGACAACACCTTAAAATGTAATATCTCATAATCGCAATATGAAAAAAGTCATCAAGTACCATATAATAAAACAATGAACATATACATACATATGTTTAATGCAATACTAACAATTATTTTTCATCTTGACTGTTCAGTATGACTTTATTGACGAGTCGTTTGTTTTCGGGACAGTTAGGATTTACGTAATGAACCGCGTGTTCCGTAATGACCGTTAGGTTTGTTGTAATAAAGCACACATGTCTGTAACCGGAAATTATGTCACTTTCTTCAGTGAATAGACATGATATCTGTCCTTTCGTGCCGTTTTTGAACATAACATTTTAGGCCGGGACACGTGGTAAATGTTAGTTTAAACATATTTTATTTCAATATCTATATGTTACAATACAATAACATGTAATATTTTATAAGCTGTAAGAATGATACACAGATAGAAAATGGATTGGATTGAAAGCATGCTTATGTAAATCCGCTCCATGCTTAAACAGATACAATGATGGCAGATAAACGTTAAATGTAATTGGTAATGTGCATATTAGTGCATGTATATATATCTAAAACTATAAATAAAATAAAAAAAATATATATATAAGACTACAAGAGGCCACCTCAAGAGAATCGATTGCTCTTAATAATGTAGTTATGAACAAATTTGAAGATCGCATTATTTTGCTGTAAAGATAGATTACAATTGCCATAAAGTGAAATGTCAAGAGATATTGTAGTTTTATTACGATGTTCATTCGTCATTGTGCTTCTCAAGTTGGAGTAGCAAGTATACTTAAAAAAGAAGTGATACGAAGTTTCTGTTTCGCCGCATATACAAAGAGGCGATTCAATAATGCCTTTCTGAAAGAGATAGTAATTCAAGCTACTGCAGTTAGTTCTTAGCTTACTTTGAAGAATTTGCTCCTTTCTAGAACCATTATAGAAGTACTGTGGGAGTGTCTTTTTATCCTTGTTTAGGTGTGATTTAAATGCACCAACAGAAGAGGCCCTCCGTATGTTCAATGGAAGGTCATTCCACTCACGTATGGCCGAAGGAAGAAACGAGTTGTAGTAGAGTGAAGTTCGTGAGCGGACTGTTTGGAGATTTTCAGAGTTTCTTAAGTTGTAATTAGAGGTGTCAGCAACAAATGCAGGAATTAAAGTGGATAGGTACGCAGGCGAGAGGTTGCTACTAGCTTTGTAGAATTGCGTGAGTTTGTGCTTTGTTCTTCTCGTTTCGAGTGATTCCCAACACACTTCGTTGTATAGTTCATTGATAGAAACTTATTGTGTTGCACCACAGACGATACGTGCTGCTTCGTTCTGAACTTTATCAAGTTGTTGTTTTTCGTACTGGGTACAATTACTCTAGACAGTATCAGTATATTCCAAGACGGATCGGATAAATGATTGGTAGATAACCTCAAGAGATTTACGGTCTAAGTTGTATTTGAGGCGACGCATAATATTAATTCGTTTCCAGGCTTTTGCAGTAATGTAATTTATATGTTCGTGCCATGTACAGTCATTTGTAAGGTAAATGCCCAGATGTTTATGTGTTTTTGACTTCTTCAATGGCCTCGTTTGACATGATTAAAGGAGGATGTGGTTGGCTGTTGTGTTTGCGGGAAAAGAGAGCCGATTCAGATTTAGATGGATTGGACGTAACCAGTCATCTTCTGTCCCAAGAATAGATTCTGTCTATATCACTATTTAGGATAGCAGCAGTTTCGTCTGGTTGTTCAACTATAACATATAAGCTAGTGTCATCTGCAAAAAGGCGTATATTGCTCCTAATTTCTTCGACAATATCATTAATGAAAATAAGAAATAGTAAAGGACCCAAGACAGAGCCTTGAGGAACACCTGATTGTAAAGAAACATAACTAGATTGAATGCCTGGCAAAATAACTCGTTGCTTTCTGTTGGACAGGTAATCATTGAATCAAGAATGAAGATTGCCTGTCATGCCAGCATTTTGTAATTTAACGAGAAGACCTCGATGCCAAACTTTATCGAATGCTTTGCTGATATCAAAGAAGACTGCTCTTACTTCAAGTTCATCGTCAAGAGCTTTGCAAAGTGTATTGTAGAGATATGATAGCTGATTGACTGTTGAGTCGCCAGGAATAAATCCTGATTGGGTTGGAGAAAGAAAGTTTATGTTAATGAGATGGTTGAAGATATATTTGAATACAAGACGTTCAAATACTTTTCCCACAGTATTTAACAGTGATATTGGTCGGTAGGTACTTTGGAGGGACTTTTCCCCTTTTTGTAAATAGCTGTGACATACGCCTCATTCCAGCAGTTAGGAACTATTTTTTGGTTGAAAGATGTATTAAAGAGATGACAGAGAGGTTCAGCAAGTTCAGAAGCTGCTTTGCGAAGAACGCAGTTACTGATTCCATCAGGTCCAGACGCTTTATCAACAGGTAGTGTTTTGAGAACATCTTCAATTTCATAAGGTGAAAGTGTTATTTAATACTTGATCGGGAATTTTTGGAAGAGGTAATTCCTTATTTGTATCGTCAATGATTGTTTGTTCTAGATAATAGTTACTTAAAATGTTTGCATTGTCAAGATCACTACTAGCTAATTCATTTGTAGTGGGGTTGAGCAATGGAGTATTGTTTGACTATTTTTATCAAAGATGAATGATTTAAGTGTTTTCCACCAGTCCTTTTGGTTTAATTTGGATTTATTATGTTTAGTTTGTCGGCCATATTTTCGAAGTATTTATTTTTAGATTGTCTTAATAAGAAAACGCCCTCATTTCTGAGGTCTTTGAATGTTTTCCAATGTTGTACATTGTCAGTAATTTTAGCTTTTTTGTCAGCACGTTTTCTTTTTTTGATTTTACTTTTATTTGCACAGTTCATCCATGGAATATCATTTGGATTTATAGTTATTATCTTGTTTGGAATGCAAGTAGAAACAGTTTCGTTTATTTTATGTGTAAAGTAAGATGCATATGCATTTATATCCTCGTCGTAAAGATTATTCCATTCAGTCAAGCGTAGACTAGTTCGTAGTTTATTGAAATCTGCTTGATCATATTTAAAGAATGATTTGAATGATTGAATGATTTTGCTTTGTTTTTTTTTTAAATTTAATGATACCGGAGATTGGGCAATGGTATCTATGCTGCTGATACAAGAAAGGGTCGGATACGCCAGAGATAATAATGTTATCTTCAAAGGATACAAAAATAAGATCAATGATAGAAGAACTGTGTTCAGTAAAATGTGTAGGTTTATCAATTAATTGTGTTAGGCTAAATTGTTGACATATTGAAACTACTTTATTCAAAGATGTCCTGGATTTAGTGTTGTATTTAAAGTCACAAGTAATTATGTTGTCCTTATTTCTGCTATCCCTTGCTATTCCCACAGAGTTTTCAACTAGATTATTATATGTATTGTCAGAATTTGGGGGCCTATAAAAGACGCCAAAAAGTATACGTTTGTTAATATTAAGACTGATTTCGAGCCAAATACACTCTAGCTGATTTACTTCTAAATCTAGTCTTCGTTTGAAGTGGATATTATCCTTTATATATAATATTATACCACCGTGATTATCACTAACTCGATCTTTACGAATAGGAGTATGATATGAAGGAATCTGAAGACTATCGTTGGATATCGAATCATGTAATCATGTTTCTGTAAAAGCTAAAACATCAAATTCGGATAGCTCTGATTGTGAAATGTCAATTTTGTTTTGAGTACTTTGGACATTGTAGTTTCGACAGAGTTGGCATATCATGTGTGTCATTATACTGAGGCATATTCGGAAATGTAGATGAAATATCTGGGTCTGGACCTGGGTTTGGGTTAATGTCGCCAGATGATAAGAGAGAAAAATATATGGACGATGATATGTGTCTGTAACTATCCAATGTGGAAACACTTACAAGCAAATACTGAGCCAAAAGTGAAATGAAACTACAGCGGTATTGTGACACGCCAATAAAGGAGTAATTACAATTAACACAATTATAAACTACGTGATTCCACTTAGTGAAATCATGAACAAATCCTCCATTGGCATAGCACACCTACACGTGTATGTCAGCGCACTTATCACGGAATACAGTACAGACTTCCAACAAATACGGAACAAGCCAGACTCGCCATAAACATCTGCAGAAGAGAAGGGGGAAAAGAAGAAGGAAAATAATAATACTAAACGTTGAGGCTTTCTGTTGCTGGAGAAGAAAGCAGCATTAGACATAGTACCAATCTGAAGATGGGATTATAAGCATTAATACGCTGAAAGCTTATGGTATCTGGATTAGATGTATAAATACTTAAAATAATAAATCATAAACATCATGTTATATAACTCAGTTGACACAATACGTTCCAAGATACGTTTAAGATAAAATCATAATACAATTTTTCAGAGTTGTTCATGTGTACTTAAACTGTTTCTTATGAATCAGAGGAGGATGGTGTAAGGACGTGCATAACAGTAAATAGAATATAATCAAACCAAGCATATATACTATCAAATACTATTTGGTTGTTTTAAAAATAAAAGGTAATTTGAAGTAGAACATAAATTGAAATTAGCATGTTACCCCAAGACATATACTAAGTATCATTAAAATTTAAAAACAAATCTACTTTGTACTTATTAACACTTGGGGAAAAGAATCAATAATTTCAACAAAATTGAAATAAATAAATAAAATGTATCAAACAATGATGGCATCAACTTTTAGAACAGAACATGAGAGCGTGTCAAAGATACCCTCGATAATTTCACTGATATAAACTATTTACGTTGAATTTGACATATCACTCGTAACACAAAGACAACATTCCAGAAGCTAAATTACCATTGATTTTAATTTTAAAAGGGAACATAACACTATTAAATTCTATGTTGGGAAATGTACACGAGTATGCACTAGATAAAGAAAGAAATAATTTACAACAAAGCTTATAGGATATGTGCAAGTTGTTGCATAATCGACTCAACAACTCTTGTATATCATAAGTACATTTTATTCACATAATAATAAAGTTCTCATAAGTTCAAAGTCACAAGCTAACATTTTTATACTCGTTACTGCTCGTTTAAACTAAACCTAGACTAGTAGTCTAACTCATGTTACTCTGACCGTGGCTAAAACTTAACTCTCTCCACTCTATGCTAAAACCAGTCCCTGAATGAATAAACAGCTGTTCTATTATTGGAGAATTCATTTCTACATTACTATTGGTCAGTAAACTAATTACCGATCTTAAAGTCCAACCCACAATTAACTTGACAACAATACATCAAGATAACCCTAGGCTACCATTTATCTCTCATTAAACTGTCATCCTATCTCATTAAACTGTCATAGATTCAAGATTCAAGATACTTATTTACTCTTTACTTATACGTATAATGTTTCTCAATACATACATATATCAATATATTTATTTATGTCAAATGAAGTATCTTCAATTCTAACATCTCACTAGCATCCCATAATGTTACAAAGTGCTCAATAAGTTGTGCGTTGAAATTGACATATTACTTATAAGTCAGGTAATTATTGTTAGCTAAATTCAAAAACCTAATTTGTACTTTCAATAACACGTGAAAATAATGATTTAGTACTTTAAGCGAGGAAGAAAAAAAATCAAACAGAGATGACACCAACTTCTAAAACAAAACAAAATTAACATGTCGAAAGTACCAGTGATAGATTGATTCACTGATCTATGTACATTGAAATTGGCATATTACAACTGTTGATTTCCGCTATGTTGGGCAAAACAAAAAAAGAAATGCGATCACTGCGTGTATAAACCGATTCAGCTATTTTGAAACTACGTCATTCTATTTATAGATGGAACCTTCCGTATTAGGGGTGTTTGTAGTATGGTAGCAGATTTATCTGTTACATAACTATAAAATAAACTAGATATCAATATAAGTGTTTGTACTACTGTCTGTTCCGATAGCGTAGTGGTAATGGTTTTAACTGTCAACCCAAATGTCGCGAGTTCGAGACGTACCTATGTTGAATTTTTATTTGCATTTTTATTTGCCATAAAAGTATCAGAGTGCCTTGATATATAATATTAACTGTGTTATACTATTGTCCGTTAAAACAACTACAAAATTAATAAAATGCAACGATTTTTTTGTTAAAATCAACGTTCGCGGAGAAAATTTACTTACAATGTTTTATTCATATCCACATGTACATATTTCGTCAGCTGTAATCCGCAGCAGCAAGTCGGCACCGGCATCGGAGGCTCCTCGGAAGCCACAATCAGATAGAATTGTTTTAGATGATTTTAACTTGGTGTGGTGAGACGCTACGCTATAAGTCTCGCACAACAATTAATTTTGTACTGTTCTACATATAGAGACATGCGCTTCTTGAACACTTGATACATTATCAATGGTTCTAAAAGTGCATTGTTCCCATAGATTGGCCTCTGTTGGGTTAATTTTGCGGAAAAAAAACTTGAGGTTGACCAGGTTGCTTTTTCACAATTTCGATGGTTTACCAAACAGTTCCCAATGTCACCCAAACTTGGCAGAAATAATAAAAATGTTCCCATATGCACAAATGACATTTTATGTATTTTAATAAAAAAAATAATGCCAAACCGCTTTACACAGCTCTAATTTCTTTGGCGTAAAAACCTTGATACTGTCATGTAATAATGTAAGGGGGGTAATTCTTAAGTGAAACCTGTATACAGACAATGTATATATAGAAGAGGTTGCTACCAACACTTACCAAATTAAAAAAAACCACATTGAAACAGTACACTGGGATACTTTTATGGAAAATAAATTAAAAAAAAATCAACATAAATAAGGCTCGAACTCGCGACATTTGGATTGACAGTTCAAACCGTTACCACCACGCTACCGGAACAGACAGTAGTGCAACACACTTCATATTGATATCTAGTTTATTTTATAGTTTATGAAACAGATAAATCTGCTATCATACTACAAACACCCCTAATACGGAAGGTTCCATCTAAAAATAGAATGACGTAGTTTCAAAATAGCTGAATCAGTTTATAGTATACAATAGTATGCATTGGTTATTGAAGGGAATAATTTACAGCGAAGCGTGCATGTACTTAAATATGGACCTGAACATAACAGACTAATTAAGCGCTTGGCCGCACATCATGTCTTTAGAATCACACAGATAGTTTATATTTGAGACATTCTATCGATAGTCATGTGATGTATAGTAACAAATACCAGCGTATAGTTATCAAAATAAGTAGCGTAGCCACTTAGATGAGCGTTTTCACTGACACAATAATATCACAATGTAGTCAAATACAAACATCCAGACGGTGTGTTACTTGGTGAAACATACTATTGACAGACATGTTATGTTTTAGTGATATCAACAAAGAGTAGCGTTAATTTATCAAATCAATAGCCTTACAATTAATTCAACTGATCATACTCTCACAATATATAACACTAATGTCAAGTACAGACATCTAGACGGCTCGGAACTTGGCGAGATCGGCTTCTGATGAAATGCGATGAATTTTCAACGACAGATCCTTGACAAGAATGTTACCATCTGAAGACCACGCACTATGTACTAGTTTGTTTTTCAACAGAGATCTTGCCAGGTACAACTGATGAGATCTATATTTAGTAAGGTCTTCATTTACAAATACGCCGGCATATCCACTGATCTTGGCACGGGTACGGGACTTATAGAAAATTCGACATGAGCGATATGATTGATTGATTGATTGAATATTTAGCGTCATTTTTATGCCATCGAGGGCTAACAGACGATCAGTTAACCTAACCACTGTTTCCTGGGATTAACCAGTACTCGAGCACACCCCGTCTCCGCAAGTAACTGATAACTTTCTCACTTGAATCAGTGGTGAGAGACGAATGATAATGAGACACAATGTCGTATATCAATCATCACGGAGACTGTTGCCGGGCGGGGGATTCGAACTCACGACCCCTGGATTGAGCGATATGAAGCAAATAGATCAAACTTGTTTTTCTTGATCGCCGATATGTCAAGAGATGACGAAAGCTCGCGTTTTTTTTTTACTGGAAACTTGAGTAGTTGGAATAGAGCTGGCACTCATAATCAATATATTAAAAAGTGTATAAACTTTTTTTAACAGTATAGTTGGAAATTTTTTTCGCGGGGTTTATAGTTTTTATCCGTCAACTGAAAATATCTTTCCTTGACCTTTATTTTGGGATATAGTAGGTATAATTCCAAAAACGATCAAGTATTCGGGAACAGTTTAATTTATTTCGGTTATTAGTTTTATAACGCAAGTACCATTACCGTCTGCAACGTCTATGCAGTTGCTTCCCTTGATTTGTTTACATTAGAAACAGAATGGAAATAATAAAATAATGTACACAAACACTCAATACATGTGTATTAAACAGCTTTTAAGATATAGTAACAAAATGAGCATTGTTTAAGACGGTTATTGCCTTCACGCGCTGATTATCAATTATCGGCCCGGGCCGAAAACTCATAATCATAATCAACCCGGTGAACGCGTGCGCGTGAAACCAATAACCACATAAAACACCATCATTGTCAACATATAGGTCTATTCGTTCACTGATAAAAAGTAAGTATTCTTTTTTAAAGAAAATCGTTGATATGGTATTAAGTGTTTGTGCACATTATTTTATTATTTCCATTCTGTTTCTAATGTAAACAAATCAAGGGAAGCAATTGCATAGCGACCTACATTTGAAACTGAAAAGCAAATAAATATCTTAAAATACGACATCAACGCCATAATGGCGCAATATCTCAGTTGGTTAACGTGCACGTCATATTACATTTTATCAATCTGAACGTCGTGTGTTCAAGACGCGTCACTGACGGTTTCTTTTTGTTTTAAATTAAAATTATTTTTATTATTATTTTTCTTTCATTTTATACTCATTTAAACTATAACTTAGTATGTACATTTAATTTAGAAACACGTGTAATAAAGAGGTTGATACTTGGGAATTATTAGCTGTACATTAGGCTGGGGAATTATTAGCTGTACATTTGGACTGAAGAATTATTAGCTGTACATTGTACTTGGGAATTTTTAGCTGTACATTGGACTTGGGAATTATAAACTGTACATTGGACTAGGGATAATTAGTTGTACATTGAACTGGGGAATTATAAGCTGAATATTGGACTAGGGAATTATTACCTGTACATTTGGACTGAAGAATTATTAGCTGTACATTTGACTTGGGAATGTTTAGCTGTACATTTGACTTGGGAATTATTAGCTGTACATTAGGCTGGGGAATTATTAGCTGTACATTTGACTTGGGAATGTTTAGCTGTACATTTGACTTGGGAATTATTAGCTGTACATTAGGCTGGGAAATTATTAGCTGTACATTTGGACTGAATAATTATTAGCTGTACATTTGACTTAGGAATTATTAGCTGTACATTAGGCTGGGGAATTAAAAGCTGTACATTTGGACTGAAGAATTATTAGCTGTACATTTGACTTGGGAATTATTAGCTGTACATTAGGCTGGGGAATTATTAGCTGTACATTTGGACTGAAGAATTATTAGCTGTACATTGTAGTTGGGAATTTTTAGCTGTACATTTGACTTGAGAATTATAAGCTGTACATTGGACTTTTGAATTATAAACTGTACATTGGACTAGGGATTATTAGTTGTACATTGAACTGGGGAATTATAAGCTGTACATTGGACTAGGGAATTATTAGCTGTACATTTGGACTGAAGAATTATTAGCTGTACATTTGACTTGGGAATTTTTAGCTGTACATTTGACTTGGGAATTATAAGCTGTACATTGGACTAGGGATTATTAGTTGTACATTGAACTGGGGAATTATTAGCTGTACGTTGGACTGGGGAATTATGTTTAATAAAGTACATACCTATATGAAACCAACTTGACCCTAACATTAATTACGAGAGATAGATAAAGAATTTCATAATTATTAAGTAATTAAGTTTCAATGGGGTCCCTCCAGTATATTTTGAAAGCAATGGCGCCGAATAGTACATTCTGCCGAGAATTTAAGGAATTTTATGTTGTCTTTTAAGAGTGAAAAATTGGGTAACCAAGCAATATATATGCTATTGCAAATAAACTAAAAATGTAAACAGTAAAGAGTAAATTAACGATGAAGTTTACTTTAAGCGCACTTAACAGAGACTGGCTCGGCCATGACACACTTTCTTCGGAGCAGAGTGAAATCCATAAAATAGCGCATAAAGAGAAACATACGTGTGAAAAAATACTTTCATGTAGCAGACCTCAAATTAATATTACAAATCAACTTAAATCTACCGTGACATCAATATCAACAAAATCACAGAAATATATTTTAAATACGTTATTTAAAGTAAATGGGAAGGTACGGTACACCTGTCCGATTTCAGCTGTAGGGTGTGGTAGATAGGGTCGTGTACCGGGTCCGCTTCATTGTATCCGGCTTGGATTCTCATACCTCAAATATTGAAGAGTTGTATTACTTTACTAGCACCGACATACGGAGAGCGAATAACTAACTAGATTATATCTGCCCCATTGCACGAACAATGTTGATGTTTGTATTCGTATTTCATACAATTATACTTGTATAGTAACTTAGCAATGCTATTGAAAGTAGCAGTTGAATTGAAAAATAAAACTAACTCCCTTCGTCAGTTGAGAGCTATTTGCAACACATAAATATGATATGAAGTTTGTTTGATGGAAGAATAACGAACAATTAACCAGACTAGAACCACTTCCCTACCCCAATTATGTAATAAACCATTCTTCAGCTGAAAAAGTAACATTTCTGGTAAGAAATATACAAGCAATATTATATTATTCTCAAACAAACAAATATTTTTAGGTGAATTTCTACAATAATTATTCATTTACATGGAAGGAAGTCAGTACTTATATTATAAAGTAAATAATATTTGACCTTTCAAACCGAGACTAGATTTAAACTTTCATTTATTTTGGCCATATACAGCTATAATGACTCCTTCTACAGAATCTACTTACGCTGGTAGTGCATATCTTTTTCCATTGAACAGCCTTTAACCTACAAAAACAACCGATATGAAAACATTAGTTGTACATTACCGGGACACACATTTGATAAATGTAAACTTAACATCACTTCTTCATCATAAATGGATGCAAATATGAAATTTAAACCCATCCTTAAATATGCTGACCTTTTAATTAATTCAAAACTATTTTGTGGAACACATTTGGTTAGAAATGCATAATATTTGAATTATTTGATAAAAAAGCGACAGACGCATTTTAATTTATTTTTTTATTTTCCGAACAAAGTAGAAAAAAAATCCAAAAGAAATGCCAATTTGTAATATTAAACTTAAAATGACCTAACTAGCTTTGTAAACGTTGTAATACTATTTTTATGACCTTACATATAGTACTTGGAAATAACATCTCCATTATATGTGCATATACGTGCACGTGCATAGATGTCAAGATTTATTTCAAGGTTAAACACGAGTATAAAATCGATTTATCATTCAATTGCCAAGAACTCTATCAATTAAACAGTGATACGCCATCAGCGTTGTACTGTTTAAACTATATGTTGATATTTCTTCGTTTTTTACTTAAAGGTATATTGACGGTAACATAAAATACTTCTAAACATTGCTGTCATTATTTTTAAGGAAATGTTATGGCCTTTACTGACCGTAGTGGCTTTCTGTTTCTGTATTATTGTGTGTTTCCATCTGACAGTATTGCATGTATGTTAGGAATATTCTTTTACACTTACAAAGTTGATATTTGTTCGAATGGTCCTCCTATTCAAAGGCATTATAGGCCGTCTGTTGTCTGCCATGTACGTAAGCGGATGATTAATATCCCTCTGTCGAAGATCCCGTAACGTCTCGAGCTGTAATACGAGGGTAAATATTCATTAAAATCGAAAAAAAAATGTATAAGTGTCTCTAAAGTTGAAATGATCAAGTATTATCTTTTCATCCGATGATTTTAAAGTATATTTTCGAGTAATTATAAAGAGCATTTCCTTTTCATACATTGATTATGCACAATGTTTTCATGCAATGATTAAGAACAATATTGTCATGCAATGGGAAGGAACAATGTTTTCCAGCGATGGTTATGCACACTATTTCCATGAAATGGTTAAGCACAATATTTTTATGCAATGGTAAAGCACAATATTTTTATGCAATGGTTAAGCACAATATTTTCATGAAATAGTTAAATACAATATTTTCATGAAATAGTTAAACACAATATTTTCATGCAATGGTTAAGCACAATATTTTCATGAAATGGTTAAGCACATTATTCTTATTCAATGGTTAAGCACAATGTTCTTATGCAATGGTTAAGCACAATATTTTCATGAAATGGTTAAACACAATATTTTCATGAAATGGTTACACACAATTTTTTTATGCAATGGTTAAGCACAATATTTTCATGAAATGGTTAAACACAATAACTTTATGCAAATGGTTAAGCACACTATTTTCATGAAATGGTTAAACACAATAACTTTATGCAAATGGTTAAGCACACTATTTTCATGAAATGGTTAAACACAATATTTTTATGAAATAGTTAACCACAATATTTTCATGAAATGGTTAAACACAATATTGTCATGCAATAGTTAAAACACATTATTTTCGTAGAATAGTGAAGCACAATATTTTCATGAAATGGTTAAGCACAATATGTAAATGAAATTGTTATAATAGCACAATATTTTCCCACAATGATTATCTGTTCATGAAACGATTAAGCACTATCTTTTTTATGAAATGTATTTTTTTAATTGATATACATTTAATCGTAAAATGGCAATTGATATCAATACAATAATTGTATATTTTAATAACGTATCTGAATAGCATGTAGCGACCTATGATGTTAAATCAAATTGTTTGGTGAAATTGTGTTGGAATACATTACAATGATTCATGCTGCGATAGAGTGTCGTAATAAATCTGTTAGTCGACGTAAATATCTCAATTTAAGGTACATTCGATGTACAATTGTTCAACACAGACACGCATTTATTTATGAGTCTGACACTATTGACGGAAATAAAGAAACAGTACGTGTTATGATATCTTCGCTTGCCAAAATATCCATTAGACATCATCCGGGCGAGTACTGCCGAGTACGATACACACAGCAACTATTGAAACCAAATAACTCCCTTATTGTTTGGAATCAAATGCTTTTAGACAAATTGCATTTGCCTGCGTTAATGGGAATGTGAATTCCACAAATACGGTTTGTAATCTCGCTTCCAATATATAGTCGTATGATATTTCTGATGTGGTATCAATGCATGACGGGATAGGGTGGGTATATTCGTAAAAAACATCACTAATAGCGTTTACTGGTAACTCTGTTGTTATTATTAAAAATGGATTTTTGTTACAGTTAACAACGCTATTTTACAGGTACTCAGCGGATTGTTGAGAAATACTTTATTTACTGATGATTACTTATGCTTACATATAATCAATCTTTCCACATGTGGACCCATAACTGTGGGGATATCAATCAAAAACAAGTTGAAGTATATTTTGTTTTTCCTATATTTATTGTTTTGTGTTTGTAAATAGTTTAACATGTTTTAACATTGAATTAAGTCATTTTAAAGTATACCATATATTATCACATACTTTACGGTGCAAGAGCGTACAGTAAACTCATGACATACTTTTGATAGTAACCTAGTGTACTATAACTTCCAATTCATCGCTCAGTGTTTTCCGTATAACTCGACTCTCTTGTGTAAATTGCCGAAGAACTTTCTGTCATGACCGAATATATAAATGACGTCAATACGTGTTATGATGACTCACGGAAATATGCCCGATTTTTTTTCGTTCCGTATATAGGTGATCTGTTAAATAAATTGTAAACGTAAGCTTTTCCTGAGTTGTGCGATTGAATGAATCTTACATTCGTGCTCATTTACTTTTTAATTTATGCAACTCATTGGGAAAAAATGATATAAGGCTCGGCAGATTTGTATGCCAAAGGAACTAAACTATATTTTTCAATTACTAGTGGTATGCACACTTAAAAAAACATTTGAAACATTTTTTTTAGCAAACAGTACATGTTCAAAGTAAAACAATTTCCCATTGAACATTACTTTGTAAATTTAGATGACGTCGACGCAAGCAATTGAACGTAATTCATGTTGACGCCACAACTGCTCAATTCTTGTTGTGAACAAATCACCGTTCTCACGTTAATATCACTCACTATAGGTAGACCCGTAGTCGATTGACAACCAATCGTAACGGCAGGAATTAATACGACTTAACAATATACTAATTACTGTAATAAACACCAATAACATGTAGTTACGAAACACGACCAGTATATGTATGCCAACGAAATGTTACGTTTATAAGACCAATTATAATAGATGCTTCAAATCGTCTAGCAGCTTATGTGAACATACTCTTTGTGAGATACATCAACACATATGAACAATCTTAAGTGGTACATGAACTATTTGCTCAATGTAAGGTATTTCACTTTTGTAAAGATATTTTACTTTGGTAAAGGTATTTTATTTGGTAAAGGTGTTTTACTTTGGTAAAGGTATTTCACTTTGGTAAAGGTATTTCACGGTGGCAATGTTATTTCACTTTGGCAAAGGTATTTCACTGTGGTAAAGGCATTTTAATATGATCAAGGTAATTCATTGTGGCAAAGGTATTTCACTTTGGTAAATGTATTTCACTTTGGCAAAGGTATTTCACTTTTGTAAAGGTATTTCATTTTAGTAAATGTATTTCACTTTGGCAAAGGTATTTCACTTTGGTAAACGTATTTCACTTTGGTAAAGGTATTTCACTTTGGTAAATGTATTTCACTTTGGCAAAGGTATTTCACTTTTGTAAAGGTATTTCACTTTGGTGGTATTTCACTGTGGTTTCACTTTGGTAAAGGTATTTCACTTTGGTAAAGGTATTTCACTGTGATAATGGTATTTCACTTTGGTAAAGGTATTTCACTTTGGTAAAGGTATTTCACTTTGGTAATGGTATTTTACTTTGGTGAAGGTATTTTACTTTGGTAAAGGTATTTCACTGTGGTAAAGGTATTTCACTGTGGTAAAGGTATTTCACTTTGGTAAAGGTATTTCACTGTGGTAAAGGTATTTCACTTTAGTAAAGGTATTTCACTTTGGCAAATGTATTTCTCTTTGGCAAAGGTATTTCACTGTGGTAAAGGTATTTTACTGTGGTAATGGTATTTCACTCTGGCAAAGGTATTTCACTGTGGTAAAGGTATTTCACTGTGGAAATGGTATTTTACTTTGGTAAATGTATTTAACTTTGGTACCATTTTTACCTTATAGGCTGTAATTGACGATAGCCCGAGCCGTGTCATCATTTTTGTGACTATTATACAATTTCCATGTCGATCATGAAACTGTATACAACCTACCTCATAGCTGCAATGTTTGTATGTAAAACACAAATATGGAACATGTATCAATCTGGGACATAGAATTTGACGTAGGTTAGTGTAAAGGTGATCTTCTTAATGTGTATAACAAAATGAAGATATCAATGTTACCGAAATGACACGCCTGAGTTTATGATACACACATGTAGAATAAATGGTGTCCGTTTTATATACACAATATGTTCAAACAGACTTTTAGTAATGAAATTCCTTCTCTGTCATCTTATAAAATATGTCATCCAATTGCTTCGATTCCGCGATGTTAAGCCTGGCTGCATTAAAGAGTCATCGTAAACATGGTTTCGAATTTTATTACTGTTCAAGTTTACTTTGTAATTATTCGTTGCTAGTGTTTGAGATATGTGGAGATTATTTAGAAAGTTGTTCTTTTGCTATAGTATACACTTTCTTCTGAACAGATGTATTGTTTTTAATATTCCCTAAAGCATGTTAACATTCTCATACACGAATAAATACGAGATGTAGAATGTAACCAGTCAAATAGAGAAATACGAGATGTATAACGTAACCAGTCAAATAGAGAAATACGAGATGTAGAACATAACCAATCAAATAGAGAAATACGAGATATAGAACGTAACCAATCAAATAGAGAAATAAATACGAGATGTAGAACGTTACCAGTCAAAAAGAGAAATACGAATTGTAGAACGTAACTATTCAAATAGAGAAATACTAGATGTAGAACGTAACCAATCAAATAGAAAAATACGAGATGTAGAACGTAACCAGTCAAAATGAGAAATACGAGATGTAGAACATTACTAGTCAAATAGAGAAATACGAGATGTAGAACGTAACCAATCAAATAGAGAAATAAATACGAGATGAATAACGTAACCAGTCAAATAGAGAAATACGAGATGTAGAACGTAACCAGTCAAAAACAGAAATACAAGATGTAGAACGTAACCAATCTATTAAAGAAATACAAGATGTAGAACGTAACCAGTCAAATAGAGACATACGAGATGTAGAACATAACCAGTCAAATAGAGAAATAAATACGAGATGAAGAACGTAACCAGTCAAATAGAGAAATAAATACGAGATGTAGAACGTAACCAGTCAAATAGAGAAATACGAGATGTAGAACGTTATCAGTCAAATAGAGAAATACGAGCTGTAGAACGTTACCAATCAAATAGAGAAAGCGGGGCGGTGGTCTTATGGATAGATATTGGCCGCTCACGCCAGAGGTTGCGGGTTCTATCCCAAGCTCGACCAGATGCCACTCATAAAACAACACTCAGTACTGGTTTTACCCAGGAAGCGGACTCGAGAGTGATTTATATAAGAGATGAGCTTTCATCGCAATCGAGCTAAAAGAAATTAGAATAAACTAAATAGAGAAATACGATATGTAGAACGTAACCAGTCAAATAGAGAAATACGACATGTAGAACGTAACCAGTCAAATAGAGAAATGCGACATGTAGAACGTAACCAGTCAAATAGAGAAATACGAGATATAGAACGTAATCAGTCAATTAGAGAAATAAATACGAGATGAAGAACGAAACCAGTCAAATAGTGAAATAAATACGAGATGAAGAACGTAACCAGTCAAATAGAGAAATAAATACGAGATGTAGAACGTTACCCGTCAAAAAGAGAAATACGAGATGTAGAACGTAACCAGTCGATGAGAGAAATACGAGATGTAGAACGTAACCAGTCAAATAGAGAAATAAATACGAGATGTAGAACGTAACCAGTCAAATAGAGAAATACGAGATGTAGAACGTTACCAGTCAAATAGAGAAATATGAACTTTAGAACGTAATCAGTCAATTAGAGAAATAAATACGAGATGAAGAACGAAACCAGTCAAATAGAGAAATAAATACGAGCTGTAGAACGTAACCAGTCAAATAGAGATATAAATACGAGATGTAGAACGTAACCAGTCAAATAGAGAAATACGAGATGTATAACGTAACCAGTCAAATAGAGAAATACGAGATGTGGAACGTAACCAGTCAAATAGAGAAAAAAAAACGAGATGTAAAACGTAACCAGTCAAATAGAGAAATACGAGATGTAGAACGTTACCAGTCAAATAGAGAAATACGAGATGTAGAACGTGACCAGACAAATAGAGAAATACGAGATGTGGAACGTAACCAGTCAAATAGAGAAATAAATACGAGATGAAGAACGTAACCAGTCAAATAGAGAAATAAATACGAGATGCAGAACGTAACCAGTCAAATAGAGAAATACGAGATGTAGAACGTTACCAGTCAAATAAAGAAATACGAGATGTAGAACATAACCAGTCAAATAGAGAAATAAATACGAGCTGAAGAACGTAACCAGTCAAATAGAGAAATAAATACGAGCTGTAGAACGTAACCAGTCAAATAGAGAAATACGAGATGAAGAACGTAACCAGTTAAATAGAAAAATACGAGCTGTAGAACATAACAAGTCAAATAGAGAAATACGAGCTGTTAAACGTAACTAGTCAAATAGAGAAATACGAGATGAAGAACGTTACCAGTCGAATAGAGAAATACGAGATGAAGAACGAAACCTGTCAAATATAGAAATAAATACGAGATGAAGAACGTAACCAGTCAAATAGAGAAATAAATACGAGATGTAGAACGTAACCAGTCAAATAAAGAAATACGAGATGTAGAACGTAACCAGTCAAATAGAGAAATACGAGATGTAGAACGTTACCAGTCAAATAGAGAATTACGAGCTGTATAACGTTACCAGTCAAATAGAGAAATACGAGATGTAGAACGTAACCAGTCAAATAGAGAAATACGAGATGAAGAACGTAACGTAACCAATCAAATAGAGAAATACGAGCTGTAGAACATAACTAGTCAGAGAAATACGAGATGAAGAACGTATCCAGTCAAATAGTAACAAGTCATGACGTTACGGTAACCTAGAAAGACGTGGTTCGTTTACTTCCGGTGAAATATTTTAAAAATTTTGTTTTTTACATATATATTAAGCAAAAAGTAAAAGTTACAAATATTGCCAAGGGATATCCAAAGAACGTACTCAATGTCGATTTAGTCTTCAGACGTGCCAATAACTTGTTTTTGGATGATAAAATTTACGGATATCGTTCTTCAACAACCGTTGTGTTATTCAAATTTACTTCCGGTGAAATTATTTTTTAATTTTGGTTTTTATGTCATTTACGTACATTTTAAAAACTGTAAATAGTTGCAGTTATTTACAATGAAAATCCATAGAACTCTACTTATCTTAGTTTTAATTTTAAAACGTACCAGTGAATGTATTTAGGGTGACGATTATTACGGACATTACCCCACCCGCTTCCTACAACAAGCGGCTTCACTTTCAAATATATTGTTGGGACAATAGACATTCTACCAGAACTGTGTGACATGTTATTCTAATATCTCAAAGAAGAATAAATCTACACATTTATGTAATAATAGTAGAAGCACTACATCAGTATGGCTCCTACTCTGCGGAGACATTCATCTATGCCCTGTGGACATTCACAACGCCAACAAAAAGAAAGGGAGACAACCAAAATTTTCATGTGTAGTAAAGCAGTTAGCAGCGATTTCTACGATAAGTGGACCCACATTAAATGTAAAATTATATTTCCAGTGAAGTTTGACAATCTCAGTGATAATTTTAATTTGACGTGCCTTAATTGTAGTTTTATTAACTTACCATTTCATCAAATAGAAGATAGCAGTAACTTGAAATAAGAACTATTTAATCATAATAAATCAACACGACAGGTACATTTTAACGATGATTTTTTTCAAATTTGACTTTTTAAGCGAAAGAATTACATTTTATTTATTTTAACATACGGTAACTTTTACCAAAATTATCGGAAATTAAACATATGACATCTACTTGCAGTTTTGCTGCCTTAGCCTTTACAGAAACCTGGCTAGATAACTCTGTTAGCGACGCAGAATTACATATTGTTGGCTACAATGTAACCCGAAAGGACCGCGACAGACAAGGAGGTGGAGTGTGCCTGTACATCCGAGAAGACCTGGCTTTTACTGAACGATCCGATCTAGATAATAAAAATGTAGAACAATTAGGGCAGAAATTTTGCTCCCCAAAACAAAACCGACTTTAATAGGTTCTTAATATAGACCACCTAAACAGACATACTTTTTAGATCAGTTTGAATCGATTTTATCATGCATTAGATCTGATATTGAGTGGTATGTTTTTGGTGATTTTAACATATGTTTTAAAGAAAAGAAATCCACTTTGTTTTATAAAAACAAACAGATATTACATATATTTAATATTAAACAGATCATTGATCAGCCTACAGGTACATCGGATAAGTCTTCAACTCTGCTCGACCATAATTTATGTAACCAGCATGACAAAGAAATTCAGTCAGGAACCTTACCTGTTAATCTTAGTGATCATATACCTATATTCTGCACCAGAAAAATAGGAAAAGGTATTTTTAACAAACACAAAAATGTTGTAACTAGGTCAGTAAAAAATTACAATGCAGATGATTTTATTCACATATTAAAATTGTGTGATTGGATTAATGTATTTACTGCAAAATCTGTACAGGACTCTTGGCAGAATTTTAATGAAATATTTTTATCAGTTCTAAATTCTGTTGCCCCTATAAAAGAGGTACGTCTTAAACAAAGTAGTGAGCCTTGTTAGATTCAAATATTTTAGAACTTATTAAACAGAGAGATTCATATATGAATCATTTTAAGAAATCAAAGAAGAAGGAATTTTTTTAAAAAAAGCATATTGTTCATATAGAAATTTAGTACAGAGGGAGGATAAAGAGCCAAATCTGAGTATCTTTCCAATAAGCTAGAAGAATTAGGTACTGTCCTCAAAAACTCTGGTCTCAAATTAAAAAGTTAGGGTACAGTAACAAGACTTAATCTTCTCCTAATATTGTTTTGAAAATTGACGATGAAAATTGTTTTGAGCCTATGAAAATTGCCAATCATTTTACTAATTATTTTACCAATGTTGCTTCTATGTTAGTTAAAAAATTACCTTTACCCTAAAAAATGTACAATGCTGGTTCTACTATTCTAAAAGATTTCTATTGAAAAAGAAATCCAGATTCTGTTAAATTTTAACTTCGTACAGTAAGTGAAGATTTTGTATACAAAGAACTATGTAAATTAAATTGTTCTAAAAGCACTGGATTGGACAACATTCCTGCAAGATTTTTGAAAGATGTGGCACCATTTTTAAAGATACAAATAACATTTTTGATAAATAGTTCCATTACTTGTAATGAAATTCCATGTGATCTTAAAAGTACCAAAGTAAAACCTTTGTTTAACAAAAAGATAGGTCTGATGTATCTTACTATAGACCAGTTAGTATTTTATCAATTGTTTCTAAAATTCTAGAAAGAGCTGTATATAATCAGTAAGAATCTTTTTTAACTAAGAATAATATGTTATATGATCTTCATATTGAATTCCGAGGGAACTATTCGACTGACTCCTGCCTTACTCACCTCTCGGATCACATAAAAAATCAAAAGGCTAATGGCTTGTTTACTGGCATGATTATGCTTGATCTGCAAAAAGCGTTCGATACAGATGATCACAGCATTTTATGTCGTAAGTCAGAACTGATGGGCGTGGAGTCAATCGAGTGGTTTCAATCGTACTTGTCTGGTAGAACACAAGGTGTTTATTTTAACAATACCATATCCGACTTTGAAAATGTTGTATGTGGAGTTCCTCAAGGAAGTATTTCTTGGCCATTACTGTTTTTATGCTATGTAAATGATATTCATCATTAGTTTAAGTCAAAAATGATAATTAATGAGTGACTGTAAAACATAAAAACATAAGTCCCTATCAAATGAAAAAAAAAAGTTTTTTAAAATAAATTCTTTTAATAAATAAAATTGAAGTTACGAGATAATTATTACATTTGAACAATTTCACATTTCTGAATATATCTCTAATGTCCACGTTAATTTCCTCGTACTGTTTCTCATCACTCTTTATTATAGTTCAAATTCTATGTCGTTACAGAATACACTAACTAAGATATATGTGATTGATATACACAATATCTATATAATTTCACTTCAATGTCTAAACTGAATATTCTGCACACGGTCGTATCCCTTAGCGTTGTACAATCTCCTAGGGAAATGTCGTCTTACCGTGGGTTCCATTACATTGTACCATGTGTCGTTGTACCATTACCATATGTCGTTGTAACATTACCAGATGTCGTTGAACCTTTACCAATATGTATCATCAGTGTCATATATATCATCGGTTCACGTTGTACTATGTCGCTGTGCCAATATTTATGGCCAGTTCGTCATTCCATAAGATCATCAGCGGCTGCCGTTGAACTTCGTCGTTGTACCATTATTAAACAACCCTCCTTAGATCATTTTGGGTTCGAGGCGGCTCAGGGTCGGAACAGTCTCCCAAATGACATCAGGAAAATCGAGGAGTTTGGGAGACTGATCCGCACCTGGACCGGTCCAGCCTGTAGATGCTTTATGTGTTCATAGATGTGCCTCCTACCCTTGCCACATACTCTCACGCCTACGATATATAACATATTACATGTGCTTTATTCTCTTAACTTTGCTTTAGTTTGCTTTAGTTTTTGTAAATGCCATCTGTTCTTTAACTGCACTGCCTTAGTCAACTGTTTATCTGCACTTGATGTTAATTTTAACATGCTTTAGTTTAATGATTTACTGATTAATCATCTGGTTTAAATTCTTGCTCTGTATTGCTTTATTATTAATCTAAGATAGTATAATTTTACTAAATTTCAAATACTTGTGTGGATATGTGTGTGTGTGTGTGTGTGTGTGTGTGTGTGTGTGTGTGTGTGTACAGTCAAAAGCGTGTGTATGAATGTATATATGTATGAATTTATGCAGGTGTGTATGAGAGGGTGTGTACTGTATATATATATATGGGAATATAGGTTGTGTATGGCACGAGTATTGTATATGTGGGTGCTGTTCATATGTATATGAAAGTGTGGGCATTTATATTTGTAAATCCGACACAAAATAAAGTTTCTTGTATCTCTGCGACGAACAAAACGAGGCAGACTTTTCGTGGCGGTCGAAATTGAAAGTGCAATTCAAAATGTTAAACGTGTTCATATTATTTAGTATTTCATCACTAATACATAAATTGTGAATGGGAATAGTGTAACATTATTAAGGACATGTTATTGAAGTGTAACGTTTATAATAACTTTGTTAAATGAACTTAGAAATATTTACGGCGTTACCCTACCAACTATGTTTGATTTTGCCTTTTGGGTTAAACGTCTCGCTCACGCGCTCCAAGAAATAATCGCAAAGGATAGAACTTTTTTAATGTAGCTGTTTTGCTCTAATCAAAGAGACGAACAGCAGTTATTATTAATATTAATAACAAAGTTCAAGCTCTTAACAAAAATAACATAAACTAATTTAAAGATTGCTGTATGTGAACTAACTGCTAGCGGATTGGTTCAGCACAGATGATGTTAAAAAGAACGCTCTTTTTTCTGTTGAATGTTCAACAAAAAACGATGCCATTACTATTACGATTCTATCTGAAGTCGCATATGCTGGATTAAATAACCTTTTACAAGGTCGTTACACGTTCCATGCCAACATAAATAATAATGGAACTGAGACAAGTACATTAGAAAACGGCAAAAAAATTGTGATTATCTTGTATTTCAATAAAACGTTGTTTATACAAGATAATGGCTGTTGGGACTGGCACAATAATGTATTCTACAAAGTTGCTGATGACTTAACCCCGCAAAATTCTGAATCTTGTGAGACAAATTAAGGAAATGTTTGTACAGTAAACAAAAATTTATCTCCTAACACCGCAAAAATGAGTCAAATGTACAGTCCGTGGACACAACGTCTCGAGGCCCTCGCAGTCCAGTTTTCTATCTGAGTCAAATGGTTTACTACAACCTAGTGATCATTATACTAGTGTTAGGAATAAGAAAGTGACACCCATGTCAAATGGAAAATCAAATGAACCAAATAGAAGACACCAAAGAAATAACGAAACATGCAACAACATCAGCTGCCATAAAACAATAATCACGACCCATCACAAAGATACTGAGTACTAGTAAAATGACTGACTCTGATTTGAAAGTGCACATAAAATCCCATCCTGGTGGGAGAGTACGCGCGATAGAAAACACATTCATATCTATGGCGGAGACACCGACTATCGTCATAAAAGGAGCAGATGCTGTAATACTTCACGTGGGGACAAATAACGTATCTGATGCAGACCTGACTGAAGACATTACCGATGAATTCAAGGATACTATCAATACCATTCAAACCATCGATAAAGTAACAAAAAATATTATTTTATCTATCCTACAAAGGCGAAAGGATAAACTTGTGAACGAAATCAAGGGCAATAATGTGCATTAAATTCATGTAACAGTTATCTAACTTAGTTATTGTAGTTGGGTTGATGACATTGAAGGCTTGTGTAAAGTTTCAAGTCAATATATGGCTATGGACTTGATGGTACTTGCATGCAAAACTTTAACCAGATTTTCTTAGTCAAACAAGGGCAATAATTTACATTATATTCACGCAAGAGTTATCTTACTTAGTTAATGTAGTAGATTTGATGACTAGGAAGGTTTGTGTAAAGTTTCAAGTCAATACATGCAATGGTTACTGAGATATGGACTTGCATGCAAAACTTTAACCAAGGTGTGACGCCGACGCCGGCGCTTGGGTGAGTACAATAGCTCTATTTATTCTCCGAATAGTCAAGCTATTTCATTAGAAAAAAGATACTGATAGTTACACTTATTTGCGACAGAAGGTTAAAAATCTTATACTTCAAGCTTAAGAAAAATATTACATTGAAACTATTAACTCGTTCAAACGTAATCCAAAACAGTTGTGAAACAGCCTTCATGATTTATCTGGATAAAAATCACAAATTCAAACTCACTATTTAGATGATGGTGATGGAAGTCCTATAAGTTGTCCGACTCAAACAATTATTTTTCAAAGGTTTATGAAACGTCGCGTCGAGACAACACAACAATCACATCCTATGATAAATTAAAATTTTGAAAAGTTAATTTATTCTGAGCAATTCCAAATTCAGTCGATATCACCCTCATTTGTTGAAAATCAAATACAACTTCTCGGCATAGCAAAATCTACAGGATCAAACGGCCTGAGTGCCAAATTTCTCAAAATATCAGCCTCGGTTATAGCTCCAATACTAACAAAGATAGTTAATAGTAGTTTAGACACCAATACATTTCCTAAACTATTTAAACGAGCAAAAATTGTCCCAATTCACAAAAAAGGAACAAAATATTATAAATCAAATTATAGGCCTATATCAATTCTTCCCAGTATATCATTAATTCTGGAAAGTCACGTTAGTATACATCTTACAAAATACATGGAAGAAAATAAACGTTTTTTGTCAATCTGGATTTAGCTCATCGCATGTCAATGCAGCGTAATCTAAAGTGATGCATATTTCTTCCAAAAGCAAAGTTAATCGCATATGTAATGATACTCACCTAATTCATTACAAAGATGAAGCTATTTATATAAGTATACATGCAAAATTTCTTGGAGTTATGATTGATAATACGCATACCCAAGTCGACAATGTTATAAAGAAATGTAATGCATTACTTTATCTTCTATCTCGCATCAAAGTATTTCTTTCTGTACCAGTTGTTTTTTAATGCTTGCATTTTACCCCATTTAGATTACTGTTGTGTTATTTGGGGAAATTGTAATGATTCACTAGTAGAAAAAAATCGTTAGGTTTCAAAAGAGAGCTGCTAGACTTATTCTTGATAAAATTTACGATATTCCGTCTACAGAATTATTCACAGATCTTAAATGGATGACGTTTCTTGAAAGAGTTAAATTTCAAAAAGCAGTACTCATGTTTATATCATTAAGTGACCAGGCTCCTGTATATCTCAAATATTTGTTTACTCTAACAGCCAATGTTCATACACACATATTACGGTCATCCTCTAATCTACAGTTGTATTTTCCTAAGCCAAATTCTGAAATGTTTCGCAATTCGTTTGCTTATTCAGGCTCTTGTTTGTGAAACTCTATTCCGTCTTATAAAAAAGTCAAATTCTATTAATCAATTCAAAGATTTATATTTGATAACTTCAAATTCTTAGCAACTCTAATAAATCGGGTAGCTCTCATCAAAATTGATATACATTATTACACATATATGTATATACTTGTTTACTGCTTTCGTTTATATGTTAAATAATGTTGTACTTTGTAAATATGTTGAGGGCCTCAGGGAAGATTGACTTTATTCAAAAGAGTTCTCTCGTTAATAAAAGTCTTTATTATTATTATTTTAAACCCGTATTACGTTTAAAAAAAAAAATGCTTATTTCTCTTTGAGTTTGTATTTCATTGATCAATGCTTCGATTTGTAAAGTGTATTTCTTTCAAGAAGTCAATGTATATGTAATGTATATTGCTTTTAGTAATTTCATAAATGGTCAGATATACTTCACACATTTCTTAATGCGTCTTTATTATTTATTATTACATTAAATACACAACATTACTTTAAATATGCGTCCTGAATTATTTCTTTATTCATAGCACCAAAGTTAGTTTGATTGTTATAAACCCATCTATTTCAAATTCATTTTTTTCCATTATATAATATTATCAAAAGTGTGGCTTAGTGTAATTCGAAAAGCCCGTTATGATCAATTGAAATGTATGTATATACTTGTTAACTGCTTTTGTTTATATGTTAAATAATGTTGTACTTTGTAAATATGTTGAGGGCCTCAGGGAAGATTGACTTTATTTAAAAGAGTTCTCTCGTTAATAAAAGTCTTTATTATTATTATTATTATTACTAAATTGTCGCCGTGCCATAAGATCATCAGCCATCGTACCAATACCATAAGTCGCCGAATCACATGTATTATCATCCGTCGTACCATTGTATTGAGCCATTTTTTTACAAACCATACCGTTGTCGTCTTCGAGCCATTTTTACCACTTTAAACATTCCGTAATTTATCGTATTTGTTTCAGCCAGATCCGTTGCGTTGATATCATTCACCGCTGATACCAGGTTCACCATTGATATAGAATTTCACCGCCGATATCGAATTTCACCGCCGATATCGAATTCCACCGCCGATATCGAATTCACCATTGGTCGGTTATCGTCGCCACCGTTATCAACAATGACGAAGTTGCTGAATCGTCGTGTCCCATAACTCGGGTTTGACTCGTGGTCGTGCTGCCATTTCTTCTGCTTCTGAATCGTTTCTGCCAATGCTCAATTACCGTTCACAGGCTTCGTGGAATCATGCTTTAATAAACATTCTCAATTTACGAGCTCTATAATAATACTTATTTCTTTCCTTATATAAACATCCTATAATCCCTTAAATAATAATACCAATATGTCTAAAAAAAACAAAACACATGACCAAATTTGTGAGTTATGGTTAGATAATTTTCAATCCTGTTAAGTTTGTCGAAACCGTATTACGTTTAAAAAAATAAAAATGCTTATTTCTCTTTGAGTTTGTATTTCATTGATCAATTCTTCGATTTGTAAAGTGTATTTCTTTCAAGAAATCGATGTATATGTAATGTATATTGCTTTTAGTAATTTCATAAATGGTCAGATATACTTCACACATTTCTTAATGCGTCTTTATTACGTATTATTACATTAAATACACAACATTACTTTTAATATGCGTCCTGAATTATTTCTTTATTTATAGCACCAAAGTTAGTTTGATTGTTATAAACCCATCTATTTCAAATTCATTTTTTTCCATTATATAATATTATCAGAGGTGTGGCTTAGTGTAAATCGAAAAGCCCGTTATGATCAATTGAAATAAAATATTTTGTGATCTTAATTTAACATATTTGAGGTAGCGCTAAATAACATCTTCTTTTGAGATATCGATTCCATACTACTACTATTACTACTACTACTACTATCGCTGCGTCTGCTGAAACTCGTTTTCTTCATAGACCTAATTTACTTAGGTTTTTGAACATAGTTAATGTCCATTTCTACTTCCGTTTCAAAATCACCATCTACTTCTGGATCACTATCTTTACACTAAGTCTTGTTAACTCAGCTTCACTTACATGTAAACTACTGTCTCTTGAATCAGTCATATTTACTAGTTCCCCACTGTTAGATGTTTTGAATTAACTTTCTAACTTCAGACATACCTAAGTACCTGATTTACTACTACTGCTACCGTCACTGTCACTACTTCTAGTTTCCTGCTTAATGCAGTTATTCCGTTCTTTAAGCCTTCTGGAAAGTTCCATAAGAGGATTTTGTTCTTCATTGGAAGAACCGGCGTTTACCGTTCTATATTTATCTGTCAACTTTGCTAATGGTTCATCATCAGAGTCGCTACTTGACTCAGTTCCACTACCCTCTGGGGATACAGCTTACGCTTTATGTAATTGGCGGCCACGTGGGTCTTTCGGCATATCTCATACCTCTAAATTTGCAGTTTCTCTAGTCTTCCCATCAATTTGATTTTTTTGATAACAGTTAAAGGTGATTTCTGTTCAATTATCCTATAAAAGGGTATCCACCTTGAATCCAACTTATTTTTTCCTAAGTGATTTCTCAAGTATACTGCCTGTCCAACTTTAAATTCTACTTCACTGCTTGATTTATTTGCCTTAATTATTAGCTCTTTTGCGTTTAAGACCCTTCATACGGTGATGCATTCTTGTAAAAACCTTATGGTGCTCTTGTAATGCTATTTCATGAACATCAGAACCTAAGTACTTTCACTTTGGGGTAAGTACTATGTGTATTGGAAATGTCGCGTCTCTAACATATACGAGATTAAACGGAGTTGTTTTGCTTGACTGATAAACTGTTATTCTAATTGCAGCTAGAGAATGATTAAGTAATAGATCCCAAGTAGTAGGGTCATCCTTAATTTTATTTGATATCATATCTATCAGACAGGTGTGTGATACTTCAACACGTCCGTAACCTTTTGGTGAATAAAAGCTATTGGTTATGCACTTAACATTCAAGTAAGTGAGTGTCTTTATAACCTTTTGGAACACATTCTCACTCCCGTTATCACTCAGATATACAAGGGGTATTGAATGTCTAGGGAAAATTTTCTCGAGCAGCACGTACAAAATCAAGTCGCTTGATTTATCTGGCGATGAAAATGATTCAATCCAGCCTGAGTAAGTACATATATACATGTTACCGGAAAGCGTTGTGGCCCGCTTATGTCAGAAGCAATTTTACTGAATGGATACGGATTCATTTCAGTTTCTCCCATATGTGGCTTGATCCCAGTGACCCGTCGCTGTTAACAAGGTACATATTTCTCTATGTACTCACGCGTTTATACAGATTTGGGAAATAATACTTTTGTTTAATCGTATCAACCGTCTTACAAAATACAGAATCTTTTCAAACACTAGAAAGTTTCGATCGGTAGTTTTGTTGTCACTAACATCATTCAATGACTTTTTAATTTTGACAATCTCGTCATCTTTTGACTGTTCTTCTTGCATATTAATATCTAGTAACCTTGGTCATGTCTTACAGGTGCTTTAGCATGCAAGTACATAAGTGGGCCAATATTTGTCGTGTTTATTGTATTTACTAAAAACGCTCTATCGCTTACACCTATTTCTGAGGACTGTTCCTCATTTGTATCATTTGAGTACATCCTTCCGGTACTCATGATAATAGGTCACTTACAATATTGTCTTTCCTGGGATGTGTTTTATCTCTTCATCATATGAATTAATAAGCAACCCCCACATCGATACCTTTCGATTAGTGACTTGCTGTTTTTCGAGAACATATTGCAGTGGCTTGTGATAATTTTAAATCAGTACCTTAGACCCATGTAAATAATGATGGAAATGGGTCAAAGCGTAAACTAACGCGTAGCACTCCTTGTCAAGAATCGCCCATTTGATTTGCGTACATGATGATTTGTGAGAAAAAAATACAAAGGTTGTTCCACATCTTTTCAAAGTTCATCTTTATCTTCTTTGCATAGAACCGCCCCGATTGATTAGTCGCTTGCGTCCGTGTACAAAATGAATCTCTTGATAATGTAATAAAGGAGCTTATGCTAAACTTGTTTTTAATCTTTCAAATGCTAATTGACATTTCTCATCCCATTTAAATCTAGCGTTATTTCTTGTCAGATTGATAAGCGGTTCTGCTATTTTGCTAAAATTTGGTACAAATCGTCTAAAATAGCCAAGCATAGCTATAAAACTACGGACTGCCTTAACAGTAGTGGGTGGAGCTAACCCTTTTAGTTTAAGGTATCATAAAATGACACTTACTTAACACTGAATCAATTCTGTGTATCGGGAAAGCATAACCTTTTACTACCTTATTTTGACCACGAAAGTCTACACACATTCGCTTTTTATTACTATCATTTTTGCTTACCAATTGGAGTGGGACAGAGTACGGATTTCGCAATCTACTTATTATATATTCCGTAAGAAGTTCGTCTTCAGCTTGATTTACATATTTTAAGTCATTTAGCGGTATTCTATATGGCTGTAATTTAACAGGATCGTTAGTTCCCGTGTCTATACGCATTTGTAAAACATCTGTTTCTTCTACATCAGTAGATGATACTGAAATAGTACTTTGATTCCTGTATACAAGTTCTGCTATTTTCTCTTAATGTTCCTCAGGCGCGTTTATTTGCGTGAAAATTTCATCAAGTGACTGTTCAGACAGACTGTTTGCTTTTTTGAAAACTGTGTGTTACTGACTGCATACACTTCTGATATTAGTGTACCCTTCTTTATGAGTTTGGTTTCCTTCAATAACTATAACGATTGCTATTTTTTCTGCTTTATTTCTTTTAACTACTGAATGTACAATAACTAATCCAGGTCAATTACTCATGTGACCTGTCTCACACTTGTCAATGAAATAACATTTATTTTCTGAAATGCTCGAATTTTTCTTAATCCTTCCTCTGCATACTAGCAATGAGTTTGGTTTTAGAGTTACGTTCCTATCTAATCTAACAAATGAACCGATATGAATATAATTCACTAGCGGAACCATTACTTTCCTTATACGTAAACATCCTAAATCATAATATAATCTAACTCCATTTCCATACAAAAAGTCCTGCCCTAATATCCCATTTCTATTCATGTCTGACGCAACATAAAATGGGTGTTCAATTTTCTCTCCCTTCATTTCAAATTTATTCTACTTAACACATTTAATAAGCTACCATCAACTGATTGTAAATTTGCAAACTTGATTTCAAATCTCGGTGTATTCTTTATTTCTTTGTATATTTTGTAATAAATTAAGCTAACCGTGATACCGGTATCTACTACACAGCTTAAACGTTTCTTTCCTAATATCAATTAAACAAGAATGTGCATTCCCGGTTAACGAGATCTTTAAATGGGCGAATTTTTTTACGGAGCCATCACCCTTTGCATTACTCGAGCGTCCAATTTTCCTGCCTTTTATCATCTTTATGCCCATTATTTGTTCTGTAATTCCTACGTGCATTATCCCTATCGCTTTAATAGCCCCTTTTATTGTTGAGAAGACAATCTCTCCTCATGTGCCCTATTTTGTTGAAAACCCGACATACAATTTTATTTTTTTGTTTATTAATAACTGCATTTATCTTCCGCATGACCTGCAAATCCTAGTCAAGTGATTGTCCCTTCTGCATTTTCGACAGTTCTTTTGTGGTCTATAATGATTTATCTGCATTTTTTGTGATCCTTATTTCAATAATTATCCCCAATTCCTGATCTAAAATTAACGCGATTTCTAAAAAAATTCCCAATCGCAACTTTACTGCGTCATCTAAAATTCTTGGACCTTCTTTCATTGATCTTAGTTTTATAGACTCATCTAATAAGTCCTCTGTGAAAAAATCTACAAGCTGCCTCTGAGTTACTTCACTATCGTATATTCGATTTAAATAAGCTGCCTCTGATAAGTCCGCATATAACTGAAACTTTTCAGTATGGTTTTGTTTGATTTTACTTTATAACATTAATGCGTGAGATGTATCTACCACTTTGCCAAATCGTGACCCTAACTCTAATCGCAAATCTTCCCAAGTTATATTTCCTTGGTTATCCAGAAACTTCTTATAAATTGAAATACTAGCCAATCACTGTTTTGATATACTAACATTAATTGTTTTCCATTTCCATAATTATTCATAAAACTAAATGTTTCTATCTCATTTACCCATTATTTAAATAATTTTGCATCTGATCCAATTTGTGTATATTCTACGCGCTATTTTCTACCGCCAAATGATTAGTATGCGTTGGCATACTTTCGCAAATATTCCCCATTTCATGTAATGTACTAAGTTACCAAATACGTCTGTGATATTTGCTTCTATCATTTTATTAATGTTTTAGATTTGCACACCAAGAAAATATATTAAATTACAAAGCTCGCTGGTTGAAAACATAAAATCAGCAATAAAACCACTTACTTGTTAGTTAGTACTTCGACGACACTCCTTGTTCGGATATCCTCGGTTCATCATACTTTTCTACCCCTCCGTACATGTTCAAACATCATCACATAACCAACACAGAAAGCAGGACTTTCTATATGTATTATATTTCACTACAGTTTTGCACATGCTCTCTCAACCGAGTCTAAACCTAAACTGTCACCAGAAGCATATTCTCTTTTAAACAACATCTCTGGTTTCTAATAGCTAGCAAAATTTGAAATAATAAACATGACTCCTGTAAGTGGTTTACAAGTATTTACTTGTCCTTCATTATAACTAGCTCATTAAATAAATGAAATATTTGTGTTAGGATATGTAAACATACATGCATACAAATTCTACACAGCACGTTTGACATGTATTTTCCAGTACACGCTTTAAAAGCTTCCTAACTGTTTACCCGTGTCACTCGCTAAATGCAAACATTCAGTTACAAGAAGCACGATATATTTTAACATGACTTTTCTATTTGGTGAATACTCTTTATATCGTTTGACAAGTACTCGGCCGTCAATCATCAGAACATCTCAAAGAGTATTTCCACTTAGCTTTTTATAAGAGTTATAGAAATTCAATCACTGTTCTAATATTTCTCGGTTTAACTTTTTTTAAAACTGATAATTAATGAGCGACTATAAAAAAATGCTAAATAATACTGTATGGTACCGGTAGCTGGTGCACAGTTTACAACAATCACAATACTAATACAGCAGCTGGCATGGTAACTATAATCATATTCCAGTACGTGTAATTTGCAGGCGATACAAACACGGCGTAGTTGTGATATCAGCTGTGACCTTTCTTAAATAACTCAAAGCCGCAGTGGCCTGAAAGGACATTGGTTAAATCAAACATATTTGCTTAAACGGTAACTTAATATAACAAGGTAATATGCATTTGATCACATCGAAAGATGCAAGGTAACTTCAACTTGGTGTGACGGTTACTGTGGTGAAATATTTATCATAGTGTTGATATTACGTTTTGTAAGGTATGTTTGATTTAACCAATGTCAAATATCTAAATGATAACAAGATTTTGCCTAACAAAAGGTTCTAGCCCATATTCAATATTCTGTATTTTAAGGAAATCTGATTTTAAAACAATCATGTTGCAGATGTCCAATATAACATTTACGAAAAGTCTGTGTAGTAACTTAATGTGCATTTTTTTAAAACATGTTAATAGATGTTTTACACGTGCATTTATATAACTCAACCAGTTAATATTTATAATTGTATCAAAGTTAACCTGGTGCTTATGTATTATAGGGTTGTGCCCGTTGCATAGGAACTCAAGAAGCGAGTCAGGCCATCCCCGAATGTTTTCGTCACGTGATTAACACATACGAGCACCTGCATATATATACACACACACATTTTACACATATGCATTTACGGAACGCAAGAAAAAAGATATAGAAAGGCCAAAATATATGGAAGGAAGCATTTGCAAACCTGAACTTCAGCATTTGCAAATATTGCACAGATATATTTGAAGCTAAATTATCACATGACAAGCGACTATTTCATTACGTGATTATTTGGAGGGAGTCTTTGCATATTCATTATATTAATCTCTATTCTATATTATCAAATATTCAATGCAGGGGTTAATACTCTATACGAATAATTGTTCCTTGTCGGTCTGCTGTTAAAAACTTGCATTTTTACAATAGATTGACTTTAAGGCGCATACATGGGCATAGAGGCTATTTGTAATGAATATGCATGAGTCCAATATGGTGGAAGACTGGTCCTCTGCGTACTACAAAATTTTGAATGGGTACCATAATAGGACAGGGAATCAGATTAAGATGGCGGCGCCCTACTGATCGGCATGCCTTTGACAGTACCCTTGTATCCATTACCTGCTCAGTCAAGTGTAAAGTGTCAACCATCAAGAGAAGGAACACTAATTCTGTTTTACGTACCTGATCTTGTGTTATAGTCAATGGTTTATTTAGTATTATCCACGTGACTGTCTCGTGGCAGCCCGGTTGTGAAAATGACCCTTCATAAGTAATATAATTATCTAAATTAGGAAGAAGTGATGATAGGCTGAGCTTCTTTAATCTGGCCCTCTGACCTGGAAATAAGAGGTTTTTTTTAGAATGTAAACCGAATAAGAAACAATTGTAAATGACACGATCAATACCCTTAAAACGTGTGCCGTGAAGACATTTAATCGAGAATTTCGATATGTATTGTATAAGATTTAATGGAAGCAGTTATGTATCTGAGAGCCTCAACGGACTTCATTCTGAGTAAAATGGATAGTTAGTATTCTTAGGAATCAGTTTAATACTTTTAAAGGCGGAAACCACGTTCTATCTAGTATATTACGTTTGTATAAATGAGGCAACATTTACAATATGAACCTGGTTTGTGCAGAGCAGTGATATGTCCTTCGCATAGCGCCATTACATTAACAAGTTTGGAGGGATACATCGCTATAAATGTCTAAATATAATTAAGTTGAAAATGAATATAAACATTGTTTGAATATCATTTATGACTAGAATATAAATGTTTACCTATATCTTTTGTGAAATATTAGTGCGAATTTTAGTTAATTGAAATCGGAAAACAAGTAGATCATATAACTTTTATTATTTTACTGTTAGTACGGAAACCCTAGCTTAGTTCTAATATCATAAACTTGACAGAGAATTGATCAGTCAACTACAACCTACCTTTATATAAAACTAATTTACTTAAATCTGTTACTGTATCAAAATCTGCATTTATAAGGTCACCAATCTGAAAAATAGTAATAATGAGCTTAATGTATTTCGCAGTGGATAGAGTGTTGGCCGCTCTCGCTTATTGTTGCGGATTCGATCCTTAGCTCGTCTAAATGGCCTCTAGTACTTATTTTAAGCGGAAAGCATTCTCGAGAGCGGTTCGTATAAACTCTGAACTACTTCGTAACCGATTTAAAGTAAATTATCATAAACCAAATTGAACACATTTCGTTTCTACCAAATGTAAGCTAATTACTTTTATGGTCAAATGCAAAGGTTGAAATAAAATTGTAGCTCTGTAACGCTGCAACTATTTATAACGTGACGTATTTAGATATATGACATAAAACATATGATGAGAAATTTACATAGCGATTATGGTAAAACATGATGAGCAATTAAATTAAGATAGCAAATGTGTTGGATGTGCCAGTAATATAATCATTCATGACCGTTTCGGTTAAGATATAAAATTCCATTCTTTTTGGCATACTTATTTTTGCTGTACGTCAGCAGGGCATGTTTTCAATCAAAATGTTTATTTATATCAGTCTATTTAATATGAATAGATAAAAAACTAAGCATGATATACAATAATGTAATGCTCTTGCCACGCTATAACTATTACTACAGAAAACATAGTTTTTTAATTTGAAATAACAAAAAGTAAAGTAAGAACATTTATGAGTTTGTGCAGTTAACTCACCTGTAAAAAAACAGCTATTATTGTAACTCCTCGAGGTGCCTTCTGCGCCTGCGTCAGGTTATTGTATACATCTGAATTATAAGCTGTTATATGCATCTGAAAGAAAAACAATAATAAATGTATTGTTTAAGGAGGTATACCTTTTAAATTATTTTCGAAGTCAGTGGTATAATTAGTATATTATGAAACCAGAAGTAATTTGCAATGTGAATATATATTTTTTTTCAATGGTAAATATAACATATATTTATATGTGACGTTGTAAACATGACCATGTTCAGCCTTCTTGACGTCCCAATTTATAGCAGCGAAATTGCGTATTTTTCAACCTTAGTTTTATCTGATGTATAAAATCGAAACATATGTCACCACATCCGCATTTTACGGATGCATTGATTTACAAATGCAAAATTTACGACGAATGCCAAATTCTGAAAATACTAGCGAAAAACGGGAACTATTTGTTTTCTCGAATTTTTCAAAAAAAAATCGGGTTCAAATCAAAATTACCAAAAAAAACAAACAGAGCGAGTTTTGCATAATTTTTATATGATTTTATACTACATAATTTTCAATTATTGTAAGATTTTTAGAAAAATTGACAAACTTGATTTTTTATAACATTCAATTATTTAACCCTACCGTACGTCAAATAAAACGTTTTTAAAGCAAACTTCAACGTGGTATAGCGCATTAAGCATACGGTTTTTAATAATCAAACACGTTTTTTGTCTTCTTACCATTATATTAGTATTTTGTGCATACTAGTAAGTTATACTACTACTGCTGTTTAGTGGCAACTAATTTGTATATGGCATTTATAATAGCGTGTCTGTTTGGTACATGTACAAAACCGTCATTTTTATTTCACTAACACGGAACTGGAATCTGACTACCTCCACGACTGCTAGTGAAATGCGGACATCATGGTTTTCAATTATTACAACAACAAGTCTGGCTTTTCTGAAGTTCAGGGCAAACTATTATACGTTCACTACTTCCGATAAATACACTTCCAAGCAGTTTTGGTAAAATCACCCTTTCGCAGAAATAGTCATTTCCAAAACATTAAGTTAACACTGTGTCTATGTTTGGCTATGGATAGCTAGCCAGTACTTAAGCTGAAATGTATTTAATTAAATATTAAAATCTGGGTGTGGATGTGGGAGTGTATGTGCCAAATCTAATAAACAGGGCTGTGCAGTTTTTAATACAATAAAAAAAGTTATAGTGGGAGGGTGTCTTGGGGTTGGTAACAAAGTTGAAAAGGGACAGTGTCTCTTCACAACAAAATTGAAAAAAAAAAACCCACAACATTTGGGTGGGGGTTGGGGGAGGTCTTGGAGTTGGTAACAAAGGAATAATAGATGTACCTGTTAAAAATTGATGAATAGATGTACCTGCTTAAAGTATGTGTCATTGAAAAACAATAATATATAACCTGTTTAAAGCAACACATCCACGTTTGAACTTTTAAAAAAAAAAATTAATTGAGTTATTAGCACATTTCCCATACAAACATATGATCAATTAGCTGTATATGAGCATATAAACACAATCCCGAACAAAATGATGCCCAAATTGTAATGCGTGACTAACACTTTATAAAACAGGCGTGTAAGTCACCCGAGTCAAAAAAAATGGCCAAAATGACTTTCAAGGCAGGTAAAGTACACTACGCACTAAAACGTGAAGTTTTTTAATACGACTCGCATAATTCAATTTGAAGCCAAGTTGGAATCCTTGGCAATTTAGAAATAATTTATAAAGCGTTTGTCACGCTTTATAATTTGGACATATTTTTTTATAATTCTAAAGCGTTCTGGATAGTGTTTGTTAGCACATATACAGCTCACGGACCATATATTTATGTATGGGAAATGTGCTCACAACTCAATTGAAAAACTTTTTAAAAAAGTTTAAACGTGGATGTGTTGCTTTAAAATGTGTGACGTTGAAAAACAATAACACATGTACCTGTTTAAAATGTGTGATAACGTAAAACTTTTAAAGAACAATAATGGATGTACCTGTTTAAAATGTGTGAATTTGTAAAACAATAATAGATGTACCTGTGTTAAGTATATTCGTTGTAAAACATTAACAGATGTACCTGTTTAAAGGTATATGACCTTTTAAAACAATAATATATGTATATGTTCAAGTGTGTGACGTTGTAAATAATGAAAGATGTACTTGTTTAAAATGTGTGACGTTGTAAACCAATAATAGATGTACCTGTCTAAAGTATTTGACGTTATAAAACAATAATAGCTGTACCTGTTAATGAGGTTGACGATGTAAACAATAATAGCTGTACCTGTAAAAGTGTGTGACGTTGTAAATCAATAGTATATTTACTTGTTAAAGTGTGTCAATACTATACGTTCCTGTTAAAGTGTGTGACGTAGTAAAACAATAATAGATGTACCTGTTTAAAGTACATGACGTTGTAAAACAATAATAGATGTACCTGTCTAAAGTATATGACGTTGTAAAACAGTAACAGCTGCACCTGTTAAAGTATATGACGTTGTACGTTGTAAAACAATAGTATATTTACCTGTTAAAGTGCGTCAATACTATACGTTCCTGTTAAAGTGTGTGACGTAGTAAAACAATAATAGATGTACCTGTTTAAAGTACATGACGTTGTAAAACAATAATAGATGTACCTGTTTAAAGTATATGACGTTGTAAAACAGTAACAGCTGCACCTGTTAAAGTATATGACGTTGTACGTTGTAAAACAAAAGTATATGTACCTATTAAAGTGTGTGACTTTATAAAAATAATAGATGTACTTGTTAAAGTATATGACGTTGTAAAACAGTAACAGCTGCACCTGTTAAAGTATATGACGTTGTACGTTGTAAAACAAAAGTATATGTACCTATTAAAGTGTGTGACTTTATAAAAATAATAGATGTACTTGTTAAAGTATATGACGTTGTAAAACAGTAACAGCTGCACCTGTTAAAGTATATGACGTTGTACGTTGTAAAACAAAAGTATATGTACCTATTAAAGTGTGTGACTTTATAAAAATAATAGATGTACCTGTCTAAAGTATATGACGTTGTAAAACAGTAACAGCTGCACCTGTTAAAGTATATGACGTTGTACGTTGTAAAACAAAAGTATATGTACCTATTAAAGTGTGTGACTTTATAAAAATAATAGATGTACTTGTTAAAGTATATGACGTTGTAAAACAATAACAGCTGCACATGTTTAAAGTATACCTTGTTGTAAAACAATAATTGCTTCCCCTGTTATAGTATATGACGTTGTAAAACAATAGTACATGTACCTGTGAAAGAGTGTCTGTACCTATTTAGTGCGGTTGACGTTCAAAAACAATAATATAATTATGTACCTTTTTAAAGTATATAACGTTATAACACAATAATAGATGTTTCTGTGTAAAAACGTGTGACGTTGTAAAATGATAATAGCTGTACATGTAAAAGTGTGTGGCGTTGTAAACCAATAATAGATGTACCTGTTAAAGTGTGGGACATTGTAAACCAATAATAGATTACCTGTTTAATTGCGTGACGTTATAAAGTAATTATAACTGTAAAGTTTGTGGCGTTGTAAAATAATAATAGATGTACCTGTTTAAAGTGTGTGACGTTGAAAAACAATTTTTTCAATTCAATTCAATTTTATTGGCAAACTATCAGCAAAAATATGCCTTTGGCCATTTACAATATTTTTAAATCATATGGCAAAGACAAAACAATTACATATTACAATCAATACATTTTGAATTGTTTAAGTATCATAGTATATATAACATAGATAACACAATAATAGATGTACCTGTTTAAAGTGTGTGACATTGTAAAACAATAAAAGATGTACCTGTTTAAAATTCGTGAAAAAAAATTTAAAATTTGTAAAACAATTATAGCTGTAACAGTTAAAGTGTGACGTTGTAAAACAATAGTATATTTACCTGTTAAAGTGTATCAACAATATATGTTCCTGTTTAAGTTTATGACTAATAAACCACAATGGTGAAAAAGCGTGCCGTCAAATGTAAAAAGTTAAGTACAAAAAGTGTTACTGATACGGAGAGCAGTAATAATGATTCACAGATATTATCGGACAATTCTGTACTTGATAACACAAATATAACAGAAGATGAAAACTGTAACTTTGAAACTTATGTACGAAATCTATTGGTATTGTTCAAGATTCAATTGTCAAACAACAGTCGTCACTTGATCTTTCATTAAAGCCCATATGAGCATAAAATCGGATGTCAAGTCTATAGACACCAAATTATCGTCTCTGACGCCACGCGTTAAACTTTCCTATAATGAACAACAAATTGAAATATTAAACTCCGATGTTAAAGACGTACATGTCATGTCGACATCAAACAAATCAAACATTGAAAATGTTACAAAAATACAGGAGTCTCAACAATCAAATATAGATAAGCTAAAAAAACAACTAACCAATGATGGCAATCACATTGATAAAGTAGAGAAATGCATCTTTGAAGTGAAAAATGTTGTGACATCACAGATAAACACTCTCAACGCCATAGATTAGAAAATAAATAAAGTGTACAAACATAACATTGAGCTCGGGGATGATCTATACAATGCCCTGACCGAACTTGAAATGGCCAGAAACCATTGTAATCGGCTTGAGCGGTTTTCAAGGGAAAACAATGTCCGCATTTTAAACTATGCAGAAAACCAAAACGAGGATGTGTTTTTAATTGTTCGCGATTGATGCAGTCAGATTGGAGTACAAAATGTGAAAATAATGAAAGCCCATAGGAACTGTCAAGTTATATCCCGACAAATTATATGTAAACTGTTACGTCACCCAGACAAACAGTTTATACTTCGTCACCAGCGGGAACGTCTACGATAAGAACAATACTTGATACGTTGTTGATGATATGACTGAGATGGACCAATCTGATCAACTCGGCCTTTATGCTACGCAATAGACCTCTGACATAATAAGGCGCCATTTTGGAACAATAATTGATGTACCTGTTCAAAGTTTGTGATGTTGTAAAACAAGAAAAGGTGTACTTGTTTAAAATGTGTGACGTTGTAAAACAATAATAGCTGTACTGGATAAAGTGTGTGACGTTGTAAATCAATAATAGATGTACCTGTTAAAGAATGTGACGTGTAATACATTAACAGATGTACCTGTTTAAAGGTATATGACGTTGTAAAACAATAATAGCTGCACCTGTTAAAGTATATGGCGTTTTAAAACAATAATATATGTATCTGTTCAAGTGTGTGACGTTGTAAACAATGAAAGATGTACTTGTTTAAAATGTGTGACGTTGTAAAACAATAATAAATGTACCTATCTAAAGTGTGTGACGTTGTAAAACATAATAGCTGTACCTGTTAATATGGTTGACGTTGTAAAACAATAATATATGTACCTGTCTAAAGTGTGTGACGTTGTAAAACATAATAGCTTTACCTGTTAATGTGGTTGACGTTGTAAAACAATTATATATGTACCTGTAAAAGTGTGTGACGTTGTAAAGCAATAGTATATTTACCTGTTAAAGTGCGTCAATACTATATGTTCCTGTTAAAGTGTGTGACGTAGTAAAACAATAATAGCTTTACCTGTTTAAAGTACATGACGTTGTAAAACAATAATAGATGTACCTGTCTAAAGTATATGACGTTGTAAAACAGTAACAGCTGCACCTGTTAAAGTATATGACGTTGTACGTTGTAAAACAAAAGTATATGTACCTATTAAAGTGTGTGACTTTATAAAAATAATAGATGTACTTGTTAAAGTATATGACGTTGTAAAACAGTAACAGCTGCACCTGTTAAAGTATATGACGTTGTACGTTGTAAAACAAAAGTATATGTACCTATTAAAGTGTGTGACTTTATAAAAAAAATAGATGTACTTGTTAAAGTATATGACGTTGTAAAACTATAATAGCTGTACATGTTTCAAATATATTACGTTGTAAAATAATAATAGCTGCACCTGTTAAAGTATATGACGTTGTAAAACAATAGTACATGTACCTGTTAAAGAGTGAAGCATTGTAAAACAATAGAATCTGTATTTGTTAAAGTATATGACGTTGTAAAACAAAAATAGATGTTCCTGTTAAAATATATGACGTTGTAAAACAAAAATAGATGTACCTGTTAAAGTATATGACGTTGTAAAACAATAATAGCTGTACATGTTTCAAATATATTACGTTGTAAAATAATAATAGCTGCACCTGTTAAAGTATATGACGTTGTAAAACAATAGTACATGTACCTGTTAAAGAGTGAAGCATTGTAAAACAATAGAATCTGTATTTGTTAAAGTATATGACGTTGTAAAACAAAAATAGATGTTCCTGTTAAAGTGTGTGACGTTGTAAAACAATAATAGCTGTACCTATTTAATGTGTTTGACGTTTAAAAACAATAATATATGTACCTTTTTCAAGTATATTACGTTATGAAACAATAATAGATGTTCCTGTGTTAAAGCATGTGACGTTATAAAATGATAATAGCTGTACATGCAAAAGTGTGTGGCGTTGTAAACCAATAATAGATGTACCTCTTAAAGTGTTGGACATTGTAAACCAATAATAGATGTACCTGTTTAATTGCGTGACGTTGTAAAGTAATAATAGCTGTACCTGTTTAAAGTGTTTGACATTGTAAAACAAAAAAATATGTACCTGTTTAAAATTCGTGACATTGTAAACAATAATAGCTGTACCTGTTAAAGTGTGTGACGATGTAAAACAATAGTATATTAACCTGTTTAAGTATATCAATAATATATGTTCCTGTATAAGTTTATGACGTTGTAAAACAATAATAGATGTACCTGTCTAAAGTATATGACGTTGTAAAACAATAATAGCTGTACTGGTTAAAGTGTGTGACGTTGTAAATCAATAATAGATGTACCTGTTAAAGAATGTGACGTGTAATACATTAACAGATGTACCTGTTTAAAGGTATATGACGTTGTAAAACAATAATAGCTGCACCTGTTAAAGTATATGGCGTTTTAAAACAATAATATATGTATCTGTTCAAGTGTGTGACGTTGTAAACAATGAAAGATGTACTTGTTTAAAATGTGTGACGTTGTAAAACAATAATAGATGTACCTATCTAAAGTGTGTGACGTTGTAAAACATAATAGCTGTACCTGTTAATGTGGTTGACGTTGTAAAAACTATAATATATGTACCTGTCTAAAGTGTGTGACGTTGTAAAACATAATAGCTGTACCTGTTAATGTGGTTGACGTTGTAAAACAATTATATATATACCTGTAAAAGTGTGTGACGTTGTAAAACAATAGTATATTTACCTGTTAAAGTGCGTCAATACTATATGTTCCTGTTAAAGTGTGTGACGTAGTAAAACAATAATAGCTTTACCTGTTTAAAGTACATGACGTTGTAAAACAATAATAGATGTACCTGTCTAAAGTATATGACGTTGTAAAACAGTAACAGCTGCACCTGTTAAAGTATATGACGTTGTACGTTGTAAAACAAAAGTATATGTACCTATTAAAGTGTGTGACTTTATAAAAAAAAATAGATGTACTTGTTAAAGTATATGACGTTGTAAAACTATAATAGCTGTACATGTTTAAAGTATATTACGTTGTAAAATAATAGTACATGTACCTGTTAAAGAGTGAAGCATTGTAAAACAATAGAATCTGTATTTGTTAAAGTATATGACGTTGTAAAACAAAAATAGATGTTCCTGTTAAAGTGTGTGACGTTGTAAAACAATAATAGCTGCACCTGTTAAAGTATATGACGTTGTAAAACAATAGTACATGTACCTGTTAAAGAGTGAAGCATTGTAAAACAATAGAATCTGTATTTGTTAAAGTATATGACGTTGTAAAACAAAAATAGATGTTCCTGTTAAAGTATATGACGTTGTAAAACAAAAATAGATGTACCTGTTAAAGTATATGACGTTGTAAAACTATAATAGCTGTACATGTTTCAAATATATTACGTTGTAAAATAATAATAGCTGCACCTGTTAAAGTATATGACGTTGTAAAACAATAGTACATGTACCTGTTAAAGAGTGAAGCATTGTAAAATAATAGAATCTGTATTTGTTAAAGTATATGACGTTGTAAAACAAAAATAGATGTTCCTGTTAAAGTATGTGACGTTGTAAAACAATAATAGCTGTACCTATTTAATGTGTTTGACGTTTAAAAACAATAATATATGTACCTTTTTCAAGTATATTACGTTATGAAACAATAATGGATGTTCCTGTGTTAAAGCATGTGACGTTATAAAATGATAATAGCTGTACATGCAAAAGTGTGTGGCGTTGTAAACCAATAATAGATGTACCTCTTAAAGTGTTGGACATTGTAAACCAATAATAGATGTACCTGTTTAATTGCGTGACGTTGTAAAGTAATAATAGCTGTACCTGTTTAAAGTGTTTGACATTGTAAAACAATAAAATATGTACCTGTTTAAAATTCGTGACATTGTAAACAATAATAGCTGTACCTGTTAAAGTGTGTGACGATGTAAAACAATAGTATATTAACCTGTTTAAGTATATCAATAATATATGTTCCTGTATAAGTTTATGACGTTGTAAAACAATAATAGATGTACCTGTCTAAAGTATATGACGTTGTAAAACAATAATAGCTGTACTGGTTAAAGTGTGTGACGTTGTAAATCAATAATAGATGTACCTGTTAAAGAATGTGACGTGTAATACATTAACAGATGTACCTGTTTAAAGGTATATGACGTTGTAAAACAATAATAGCTGCACCTGTTAAAGTATATGGCGTTTTAAAACAATAATATATGTATCTGTTCAAGTGTGTGACGTTGTAAACAATGAAAGATGTACTTGTTTAAAATGTGTGACGTTGTAAAACAATAATAGATGTACCTATCTAAAGTGTGTGACGTTGTAAAACATAATAGCTGTACCTGTTAATGTGGTTGACGTTGTAAAAACTATAATATATGTACCTGTCTAAAGTGTGTGACGTTGTAAAACATAATAGCTGTACCTGTTAATGTGGTTGACGTTGTAAAACAATTATATATATACCTGTAAAAGTGTGTGACGTTGTAAAACAATAGTATATTTACCTGTTAAAGTGCGTCAATACTATATGTTCCTGTTAAAGTGTGTGACGTAGTAAAACAATAATAGCTTTACCTGTTTAAAGTACATGACGTTGTAAAACAATAATAGATGTACCTGTCTAAAGTATATGACGTTGTAAAACAGTAACAGCTGCACCTGTTAAAGTATATGACGTTGTACGTTGTAAAACAAAAGTATATGTACCTATTAAAGTGTGTGACTTTATAAAAAAAATAGATGTACTTGTTAAAGTATATGACGTTGTAAAACTATAATAGCTGTACATGTTTAAAGTATATTACGTTGTAAAATAATAGTACATGTACCTGTTAAAGAGTGAAGCATTGTAAAACAATAGAATCTGTATTTGTTAAAGTATATGACGTTGTAAAACAAAAATGGATGTTCCTGTTAAAGTGTGTGACGTTGTAAAACAATAATAGCTGCACCTGTTAAAGTATATGACGTTGTAAAACTATAATAGCTGTACATGTTTCAAATATATTACGTTGTAAAATAATAATAGCTGCACCTGTTAAAGTATATGACGTTGTAAAACAATAGTACATGTACCTGTTAAAGAGTGAAGCATTGTAAAACAATAGAATCTGTATTTGTTAAAGTATATGACGTTGTAAAACAAAAATAGATGTTCCTGTTAAAGTGTGTGACGTTGTAAAACAATAATAGCTGCACCTGTTAAAGTATATGACGTTGTAAAACAATAGTACATGTACCTGTTAAAGAGTGAAGCATTGTAAAACAATAGAATCTGTATTTGTTAAAGTATATTACGTTGTAAAACAAAAATAGATGTACCTGTTAAAGTATATGACGTTGTAAAACTATAATAGCTGTACATGTTTCAAATATATTACGTTGTAAAATAATAATAGCTGCACCTGTTAAAGTATATGACGTTGTAAAACAATAGTACATGTACCTGTTAAAGAGTGAAGCATTGTAAAACAATAGAATCTGTATTTGTTAAAGTATATGACGTTGTAAAACAAAAATAGATGTTCCTGTTAAAGTGTGTGACGTTGTAAAACAATAATAGCTGTACCTATTTAATGTGTTTGACGTTTAAAAACAATAATATATGTACCTTTTTCAAGTATATTACGTTATGAAACAATAATAGATGTTCCTGTGTTAAAGCATGTGACGTTATAAAATGATAATAGCTGTACATGCAAAAGTGTGTGGCGTTGTAAACCAATAATAGATGTACCTCTTAAAGTGTTGGACATTGTAAACCAATAATAGATGTACCTGTTTAATTGCGTGACGTTGTAAAGTAATAATAGCTGTACCTGTTTAAAGTGTTTGACATTGTAAAACAATAAAATATGTACCTGTTTAAAATTCGTGACATTGTAAACAATAATAGCTGTACCTGTTAAAGTGTGTGACGATGTAAAACAATAGTATATTAACCTGTTTAAGTATATCAATAATATATGTTCCTGTATAAGTTTATGACGTTGTAAAACAATAATAGATGTACCTGTCTAAAGTATATGACGTTGTAAAACAATAATAGCTGCACCTGTTAAAGTATATGACGTTGTAAAACAAAAGTATATGTATATATTAAAGTGTGTGACGCTGTAAAAACAATAGATGTACCTGTTTAAGTATATGACGTAAAACAATAATAGCTGCACCTGTTAAAGTGTATGATGTTGTAAAACAATAGTACACGTACCTGTTAAAGATTGTGGCGTTGTAAAACAATAGTAGCTGTGTCTGTTAAAGTGTGTGACGTTGTCCAACAATAATAGATGCACCTGTTTAAAGTGTGTGACGTTGTAAAACAATAAAATATGTACCTTTTTAAAGTAAGAGACATTGTAAAACAGTAATAGATGTACCTGTTAAAGTGTGTGACGTTGTAGAACAATAGTAGATGTACCTGTTAAAGTGTGTGACGTTGTCCGACAATAATAGATACACCTGTTTAAAGTGTGTAACGTTGTAAAATAATAAAAGATGTACCTTTTTAAAGTCAGAGATATTGTAGAACAGTCATAGATGTGGTTGTTAAAGTGTGTGACGTTGTAGAACAATAGTAAAGGTACCTGTTCAAGTGTGTGACGTTGTCCAACAGTAATATATGCACCTGTTTTAAGTGTGTGACGTTGTAAGAAATACAAAAGATGTACCTGTTTAAAGTCTGGGACGTTGTAGATCAATAATAGATGTACCTGTTAAAGTATGTGACGTTGAAAAACAATAATAGATGTACCTGTTTAAAATATGTGACGGTGTAAAACAATAACAGATGTACCTGTTAAAGTATGTGACGTTGTAACACAATACTAGATGTACCTGTTTAATATGTGTGACGCTTTAAACAATAATAGATGTACCTGTTTAAAATGTGTGACGTTGTAAAAAAATTATAAATGTACCTGTTAAAGTGTATGACGTTGCCCAACAATAACAGATGTACCTGTTTAAATTCTGCGACGGTGTAAAACAATAATAGATGAATCTGTGTAAGTGTATGACGTTAAAAAACAATAGTAGATGTACCTGTTTAAATTGTGTGACGTTTTATACAATAATAGATGTACCTGTTAAAGTGTGTGGCATTGTAAAATGATAATAGATGTACATGTTAAAGTCTGTGGTGTTGTTAACCTATAATAGATGTATGTACCTGTTTAGATGTTTGACGTTGTAAAACAATAATATATGTACCTGTTTAAAATATGTGACGATGTAAAACAATAATAGCTGTATCTGTTACAGTATGTGACGATGTAACACTATAACAGATGTACCTGTTTAAATTGTGTAACTTTGTAAACAATGATAGATGTACCTGTTAAAATTGATGACGTCGTAACACAATAACAGATGTACCTGTTTAAAGTGTGTGATGTTGTAAAACAATAAAATATGTACCTGTTTAAAGTCTGAGACATTGTAAAACAGTAATAGATGTACCTGTTTAAAGTGTGTGGCGTTGTAAAACAACAATAGATGTACCTGTTAAAGTGTGTGACGTTGTAAAACAAAAATAGATGTACCTGTCAAAGTGTATGACGTTGTCCAACAATATAAGATGTAACTGTTTAAAGTCTGAGACGTTGTACCTGTTTAAAATATGTGACGTTGTAAAACAATACTTAATTTACATGTTAAAATTGATGACGTTGTAACACAATAATAGATGTAAATTGTGTGATGTTTTAAACAATAAAAGATGTACCTGTTAAAGTGTGTGACGTTGAAAAACAATAATAGATGTACCGGTTTAAATTGTGTGACGTTTTAAACAATAAAAGATGTACCTGTTAAAGTGTGTGACGTTGAAAAACAATAATAGATGTATCTGTATAAAATATGTGACGGTGTAAAAAAATAATAGATGTACCGGTTTAAATGGTGTGATGTTTTAAACAATAAAAGATGTACTTGTTAAAGTGTGTGACGCTGAAGAACAATAATGGATGTACCTGTTTAAAGACTGTGACGTTGTAGAACAATAATAGGTGTACCTGTTTAAAATGTATGACGTTGTTAAACAATAATAGATGTACCTGTTTAGAATGTGTGAAGTTGTCCAACAATAATAGATGTACCTGTTTAAAGTCTGAGACGTTGTAGAACAATAGTAGATGTACCTGTTAAAGTGTGTGACGTTGAAAAACAATAATATAGGTACCTGTTTAAATGGTGACGTTGTAAAACAATTATAGATGTACCTGTTATAGTGTATGACGTTGTCCAACAATAATAGATGTATCTGTTTAAAGTCTAAGACGTTGTAGAACAATAGTAGATGTACCAGTTAAAGTGTGTGACGTTGAAAAACAACAATATATGTACCTGTTTAAAGTGTTTTACGTAGTAAATCAATAAAAGATGTATCTGTTTAAATTGTGTTACTTTATAAACAATAATAAAATTTTTAATGTACCTGTTTAAAGTCTTAGACGTTGTAGAACAATAAAATGTGTACCTGTTTAAAATGTGTGACGTTGTAAAACAATAATAAATATACCTGTTAAAATTAATGACGTTGTAACACAATGATAGAAGTACCTGTTTAAAGTGTGTGATGTTGTAAAACAAAAAAAGATTTACCTGTTTAAAATCTGAGACATTGTAAAACAGTAATAGATGTACCGGTTTAAAGTGTGTGGCGTTATAAAACAATAATATATGTACATGTTTAAAATGTGTGACGTTGTAAAACGATAATAAATATACCTGTTAAAATTAATGACGTTGTAACACAATAATAGATGTATCTGTTTAAAGTGTGTGTTGTTGTAAAACAATAAAAGATTTACCTGTTTAAAGTCTGAGACATTGTAAAAGAGTAATAGATGTACCGGTTTAAAGTGTGTGGCATTGTAAAACAATAATAGATGTACCTGTTAAAGTGTGTGACGTTGTAAAACAATAATAGATGTACCTGTTAAAGTGTGTGACGTTGTAAAACAATAATACATGTACCTCTTTAAAATGTGTGACGTTGTAAAACAATAATAGATGTACCTGTTTAAAGTCTGAGACATTTTAAAACAGTAATAGATGTACCTGTTAAAGTGTGTGACGTTGTTAAACAATAATAGATGTACCTGTTTAAAATGTGTCACTTTGTAAAACAATAAAAGATGTACCTGTTTAAAGTCTGGGACGTTGTAAAACAATAATAGATGTACCTGTTTAAAATGTGTCACTTTGTAAAACAATAAAAGATGTACCTGTTTAAAGTCTGGGACGTGGTGTATCAATAATAGATGTACCTGTTAAAGTATGTGACGTTGAAAAACAATAATAGATGTACCTGTTTAAAATATGTGACGGTGTAAAACAATAATAGATGTACCGATTTAAATTGTTTGACATTTTAAAGAATAATATATGTACCTGTTGAAAGTGCGTGACGTTGTAAAACAATAAAATATCTAACTGTTTAAGTGTGTGACGTTGTTAAACAATAATAGATGTACCTGTCAAAGTGTTTGTAGATGTAAATCTATAATAGATGAACCTGTTAAAGTTTGTGGCGTTTTAAAACAAAAATATATCTAACTGTTTAAGTGTGTGACGTTGTTAAACAATAATAGATGTACCTGCCAAAGTGTTTGTAGATGTAAATCTATATTAGATGAACCTGTTAAAGTTTGTGGCGTTGTAAAACAATAATATATCTAACTGTTTAAGTGTGTGACGTTGTTAAACAATAATAGATGTACCTGTCAAAGTGTTTGTAGATGTAAATCTATAATAGATGAACCTGTTAAAGTTTGTGGCGTTTTAAAACAAAAATATATCTTACTGTTTAAGTGTGTGACGTTGTTAAACAATAATAGATGTACCTGCCAAAGTGTTTGTAGATGTAAATCTATAAAAAATGAACCTGTTAAAGTTTGTGGCGTTGTAAAACAATAATAGATGTACCTGTCAAAGTGTTTGTAGATGTAAATCTATAATAGATGAACCTGTTAAAATGCGTGACGTTGTAAAACAATAATAAATGTACCTGTCAAAGTGTTTGTAGATGTAAATCTATAATAGATGAACCTGTTAAAGTTTGTGGCGTTGTAAAACAATAATATATCTAACTGTTTAAGTGTGTGACGTTATTAAACAATAATAGATGTACCTGTCAAAGTGTTTGAAGATGTAAATCTATAATAGATGAACCTGTTAAAGTTTGTGGCGTTGTAAAACAATAATATATCTAACTGTTTAAGTTTGTGGCGTTGTAAAACAATAATAGATGTACCTGTCAAAGTGTTTGTAGATGTAAATCTATAATAGATGAACCTGTTAAAATGCGTGACGTTGTAAAACAATAATAGATGTACCTGTCAAAGTGTTTGAAGATGTAAATCTATAATAGATGAACCCGTTAAAGTTTGTGGCGTTGTAAAACAATAATATATCTAACTGTTTAAGTGTGTGACGTTGTTAAACAATAATAGATGTACCTGTCAAAGTGTTTGTAGATGTAAATCTATAATAGATGAACCTGTTAAAATGCGTGACGTTGTAAAACAATAATAGATGTACCTGTCAAAGTGTTTGAAGATGTAAATCTATAATAGATGAACCTGTTAAAATGCGTGACGTTGTAAAACAATAATAAATGTACCTGTCAAAGTGTTTGTAGATGTAAATCTATAATAGATGAACCTGTTAAAGTTTGTGGCGTTGTAAAACAATAATATATCTAACTGTTTAAGTGTGTGACGTTGTTAAACAATAATAGATGTACCTGTCAAAGTGTTTGAAGATGTAAATCTATAATAGATGAACCTGTTAAAGTTTGTGGCGTTGTAAAACAATAATATATCTAACTGTTTAAGTTTGTGGCGTTGTAAAACAATAATAGATGTACCTGCCAAAGTGTTTGTAGATGTAAATCTATAATAGATGAACCTGTTAAAATGCGTGACGTTGTAAAACAATAATAAATGTACCTGCCAAAGTGTTTGTAGATGTAAATCTATAATAGATGAACCTGTTAAAGTTTGTTGCGTTGTAAAACAATAATATATCTAACTGTTTAAGTGTGTAACGTTGTTAAACAATAATAGATGTACCTGTCAAAGTGTTTGCAGATGTAAATCTATAATAGATGAACCTGTTAAAGTTTGTGGCGTTTTAAAACAAAAATATATCTAACTGTTTAAGTGTGTGACGTTGTTAAACAATAATAGATGTACCTGCCAAAGTGTTTGTATATGTAAATCTATAAAAAATGAACCTGTTAAAGTTTGTGGCGTTGTAAAACAATAATAGATGTACCTGTCAAAGTGTTTGTAGATGTAAATCTATAATAGATGAACCTGTTAAAGTGCGTGACGTTGTAAAACAATAATAGATGTACCTGTCAAAGTGTTTGTAGATGTAAATCTATAATAGATGAACCTGTTAAAGTGCGTGACGTTGTAAAACAATAATAGATGTACCTGTCAAAGTGTTTGTAGATGTAAATCTATAATAGATGAACCTGTTAAAGTTTGTGGCGTTGTAAAACAATAATAAATGTACCTGTCAAAGTGTTTGAAGATGTAAATCTATAATAGATGAACCTGTTAAAGTTTGTGGCGTTGTAAAACAATAATATATCTAACTGTTTAAGTGTGTGACGTTGTTAAACAATAATAGATGTACCTGTCAAAGTGTTTGAAGATGTAAATCTATAATAGATGAACCTGTTAAAGTTTGTGGCGTTGTAAAACAATAATATATCTAACTGTTTAAGTGTGTGACGTTGTTAAACAATAATAGATATACCTGTCAAAGTGTTTGTAGATGTAAATCTATAATAGATGAACCTGTTAAAGTGCGTGACGTTGTAAAACAATAATAGATGTACCTGTCAAAGTGTTTGTAGATGTAAATCTATAATAGATGAACCTGTTTAAGTGTGTGACGTTGTAAAACAATAATAAATGTACCTGTCAAAGTGTTTGAAGATGTAAATCTATAATAGATGAACCTGTTAAAGTTTGTGGCGTTGTAAAACAATAATATATCTAACTGTTTAAGTGTGTGACGTTGTTAAACAATAATAGATGTACCTGTCAAAGTGTTTGAAGATGTAAATCTATAATAGATGAACCTGTTAAAGTTTGTGGCGTTGTAAAACAATAATATATCTAACTGTTTAAGTGTGTGACGTTGTTAAACAATAATAGATGTACCTGTCAAAGTGTTTGTAGATGTAAATCTATAATAGATGAACCTGTTAAAGTGCGTGACGTTGTAAAACAATAATAGATGTACCTGTCAAAGTGTTTGTAGATGTAAATCTATAATAGATGAACCTGTTAAAGTTTGTGGCGTTGTAAAACAATAATATATCTAACTGTCTAAGTGTGTGACGTTGTAAAACAATAATAAATGTACCTGTCAAAGTGTTTGAAGATGTAAATCTATAATAGATGAACCTGTTAAAGTTTGTGGCGTTGTAAAACAATAATATATCTAACTGTTTAAGTTTGTGACGTTGTAAAACAATAATAGATGTACCTGTCAAAGTGTTTGTAGATGTAAATCTATAATAGATGAACCTGTTAAAGTTTGTGGCGTTGTAAAACAATAATATATCTAACTGTTTAAGTGTGTGACGTTGTTAAACAATAATAGATGTACCTGTCAAAGTGTTTGAAGATGTAAATCTATAATAGATGAACCTGTTAAAGTTTGTGGCGTTGTAAAACAATAATATATCTAACTGTTTAAGTGTGTGACGTTGTAAAACAATAATAGATGTACCTGTCAAAGTGTTTGTAGATGTAAATCTATAATAGATGAACCTGTTAAAGTTTGTGGCGTTGTAAAACAATAATATATCTAACTGTTTAAGTGTGTGACGTTGTTAAACAATAATAGATGTACCTGTCAAAGTGTTTGAAGATGTAAATCTATAATAGATGAACCTGTTAAAGTTTGTGGCGTTGTAAAACAATAATATATCTAACTGTTTAAGTGTGTGACGTTGTTAAACAATAATAGATGTACCTGTCAAAGTGTTTGTAGATGTAAATCTATAATAGATGAACCTGTTAAAGTGCGTGACGTTGTAAAACAATAATAGATGTACCTGTCAAAGTGTTTGTAGATGTAAATCTATAATAGATGAACCTGTTAAAGTTTGTGGCGTTGTAAAACAATAATATATCTAACTGTTTAAGTGTGTGACGTTGTAAAACAATAATAGATGTACCTGTCAAAGTGTTTGAAGATGTAAATCTATAATAGATGAACCTGTTAAAGTTTGTGGCGTTGTAAAACAATAATATATCTAACTGTTTAAGTTTGTGGCGTTGTAAAACAATAATAGATGTACCTGTCAAAGTGTTTGTAGATGTAAATCTATAATAGATGAACCTGTTAAAGTTCGTGGCGTTGTAAAACAATAATATATCTAACTGTTTAAGTGTGTGACGTTGTAAAACAATAATAGATGTACCTGTCAAAGTGTTTGTAGATGTAAATCTATAATAGATGAACCTGTTAAAGTTTGTGGCGTTGTAAAACAATAATATATCTAACTGTTTAAGTTTGTGGCGTTGTAAAACAATAATAGATGTACCTGTCAAAGTGTTTGTAGATGTAAATCTATAATAGATGAACCTGTTAAAGTTTGTGGCGTTGTAAAACAATAATATATCTAACTGTTTAAGTGTGTGACGTTGTAAAACAATAATATATCTAACTGTTAAAGTGTTTGAAGATGTAAATCTATAATAGATGAACCTGTTAAAGTTTGTGGCGTTGTAAAACAATAATATATCTAACTGTTTAAGTGTGTGACGTTGTAAAACAATAATAGATGTACCTGTCAAAGTGTTTGTAGATGTAAATCTATAATAGATGAACCTGTTAAAGTTTGTGGCGTTGTAAAACAATAATATATCTAACTGTTTAAGTGTGTGACGTTGTTAAACAATAATAGATGTACCTGTCAAAGTGTTTGTAGATGTAAATCTATAATAGATGAACCTGTTAAAGTTTGTGGCGTTTTAAAACAAAAATATATCTAACTGTTTAAGTGTGTGACGTTGTTAAACAATAATAGATGTACCTGTCAAAGTGTTTGTAGATGTAAATCTATAATAGATGAACCTGTTAAAATGCGTGACGTTGTAAAACAATAATAAATGTACCTGTCAAAGTGTTTGTAGATGTAAATCTATAATAGATGAACCTGTTAAAATGCGTGACGTTGTAAAACAATAATAAATGTACCTGTCAAAGTGTTTGTAGATGTAAATCTATAATAGATGAACCTGTTAAAGTTTGTGGCGTTGTAAAACAATAATAGATGTACCTGTCAAAGTGTTTGTAGATGTAAATCTATAATAGATGAACCTGTTAAAATGCGTGACGTTGTAAAACAATAATAAATGTACCTGTCAAAGTGTTTGTAGATGTAAATCTATAATAGATGAACCTGTTAAAGTTTGTGGCGTTGTAAAACAATAATATATCTAACTGTTTAAGTGTGTGACGTTGTTAAACAATAATAGATGTACCTGTCAAAGTGTTTGTAGATGTAAATCTATAATAGATGAACCTGTTAAAGTTTGTGGCGTTTTAAAACAAAAATATATCTAACTGTTTAAGTGTGTGACGTTGTTAAACAATAATAGATGTACCTGCCAAAGTGTTTGTAGATGTAAATCTATAAAAAATGAACCTGTTAAAGTTTGTGGCGTTGTAAAACAATAATAGATGTACCTGTCAAAGTGTTTGAAGATGTAAATCTATAATAGATGAACCTGTTAAAGTGCGTGACGTTGTAAAACAATAATAGATGTACCTGTCAAAGTGTTTTTAGATGTAAATCTATAATAGATGAACCTGTTAAAGTGCGTGACGTTGTAAAACAATAATAGATGTACCTGTCAAAGTGTTTGTAGATGTAAATCTATAATAGATGAACCTGTAAAGTTTGTGGCGTTGTAAAACAATAATATATCTAACTGTTTAAGTGTGTGACGTTGTAAAACAATAATAGATGTACCTGTCAAAGTGTTTGAAGATGTAAATTTATAATAGATGAACCTGTTAAAGTTTGTGGCGTTGTAAAACAATAATATATCTAACTGTTTAAGTTTGTGGCGTTGTAAAACAATAATAGATGTACCTGTCAAAGTGTTTGTAGATGTAAATCTATAATAGATGAACCTGTTAAAATGCGTGACGTTGTAAAACAATAATAAATGTACCTGTCAAAGTGTTTGTAGATGTAAATCTATAATAGATGAACCTGTTAAAGTTTGTGGCGTTGTAAAACAATAATATATCTAACTGTTTAAGTGTGTGACGTTGTTAAACAATAATAGATGTACCTGTCAAAGTGTTTGTAGATGTAAATCTATAATAGATGAACCTGTTAAAGTTTGTGGCGTTTTAAAACAAAAATATATCTAACTGTTTAAGTGTGTGACGTTGTTAAACAATAATAGATGTACCTGCCAAAGTGTTTGTAGATGTAAATCTATAAAAAATGAACCTGTTAAAGTTTGTGGCGTTGTAAAACAATAATAGATGTACCTGTCAAAGTGTTTGTAGATGTAAATCTATAATAGATGAACCTGTTAAAGTGCGTGACGTTGTAAAACAATAATAGATGTACCTGTCAAAGTGTTTGTAGATGTAAATCTATAATAGATGAACCTGTTAAAGTGCGTGACGTTGTAAAACAATAATAGATGTACCTGTCAAAGTGTTTGTAGATGTAAATCTATAATAGATGAACCTGTTAAAGTGCGTGACGTTGTAAAACAATAATATATCTAACTGTTTAAGTGTGTGACGTTGTTAAACAATAATAGATGTACCTGTCAAAGTGTTTGAAGATGTAAATCTATAATAGATGAACCCGTTTAAGTGTGTGACGTTGTAAAACAACTATATATGTACCTGTTAAAGTGTGTACCGTTGTGTAAAACAATAATTACGATCTACCTGTTTAAAATGTGTGATGTTGTAAAACTATAATTCCAAACATTAAGTTAATTGAAGATTGCGGGAAAAGTATTGGATGTACTACGTGTTGAATTCTGTCGTAGATTGTTTTCTTAGAGTATCTGTACTTTATTGTGTCGAAATCCATTGACAAGAGTGTTAGAAAGGTTGTTTTTTTTACCAGAAGTAAGGCATTTTACCCCGAGAACCGACTATGTACGACCGATACCGAGTAATAACGATGCCACTGCGGTTAATTGATTCAAACTGTTAAAATTTATACTTTAATGCCAACATCATTATAAGTATCTTATTCAACTCCAAATACGAGTACTTAATTTCCACACAGTCATCAAAATATAGAGATATTTTCTTTACATAGAAACACATTATCCTAAGACAATAATGTATTGACGACAAATGACAAACTTGACCAAGAGTTGACATTGTGTTATTGTCAATGTAATAGTGTCAACAACTCAAATTTGGTAAATGGGGTACAAATAAGACTTTGTGTATGCTTACTATGAGAAAATTATAGGGAAACTGTATCCTGACAGTGTGAGGAACACGGCCCACGTTTCGCTTAAAAGTTACACCTGGCACTGTTGAAATAAATCAGTGGCATCTAACATAAAACACGTAAGGACATGGGACATTTATCATTTTGATAAAACTCTGTGTGAATAAAATACACTGACGAGATAAAGAAACGCCTCATCGATAATTGGCGTTATTTTCGTTACATAGTTTAAATTTTGGGGAAAATGTCAGAAATGTACTCATGATTTCCTCGTGCAGCCCGTGCGTGTCAACCAAGTGGTTTTATCGAGTGAATTGTAAACATGTAATTGTGTTAGTCGACATACAACCATATTTTCAGAGATTCTCTGACAATTATCCAGTTTCTGATAATGCCGAGGCTATATTTCGTTTTAACGTCTATCGTTCGACAATATTGCGTCTCGTTCGCCGTGTCAGAGATACGGGAACGTTTGTCGATAGGCCACGTTCGGTTAGACCGCGTGTAACGTCAGTACGGCAGGATAATTACATACGTCAACGCCAACTGCGTGAAAAATTTCTAACGACTGAATCCACGTCACGTTTAGTTGTAGGTAACCGTGGACGCCCTGTAAGCCGACATACAGTCAGAAATCGGCTTAGAGAATGGGGAATTCGCTGCCGCATGCCCTACCGCGGCCTAGTTCGCCGACGGACGTATCAGTGTCCACAGACGACGTCATGAACGCTACGCTAACAATTGCGTTCTGCAGCACAACCGTTACGGTGGGAGCGGACTTATGACCTGGGCAGCCATCAACCATAGGTTTACGTCCCAACTCGTCGTGTGCCAAGGTAATCTCACAGTCAGGCGTTACATCAACCAGATATTATGTCCTGTGGTTGTCCCTATGTTCCGCCAACGCCAAAGCCTGGTCATCAAGCATGACAACGCGCCACCTTACGTTGCACGTGTCACCAGGAACTTTTTACAGAACCGCAACATTGACGTCTTGCCTTGCCCGGCGTGTTCACCTGACTGCAATCCGATTGAACACGCCTGGGATAACCTTGGACGGCGGTTACGTCAACGTCAACCGCAGCCTGCCAACGTCCAGGAACTGACAGCAGCGCTCCACCAGGAGTGTGCCAGAATCCCACGGTATTTGCTTCGTAACTGGTGCGGTTCCATGGGGCGACGTCTTGCTGCTGTAGTTGCAAGTTGAGGCGGCCACACGCGCTACTGATTGCTCTGAACAGTATATTGAAATTCAAACTTTGAAGCATAATGCGACCATGAAATGCTGTCTAATGAACCATCAATTCTCTTAAATGATGAAATTTGCGAATGGAATTGTTCTTTTCTAATTTTGAATCACGGTGAACAAATTATTGTACAATGAGTTAGAATGAGGCGTTTCTTTTTCTAGTCAGTGTATGTGTTACACTTATTTTATATGTGGCTACGGATATGCAAAATATTATCCCTTTCAAACATTTACCAGAGTTAAGCTCTTTTCAAAATGAAACTAACTTTAGATAAATAAAGTTCAAAAAATAAATAAGAGTTAAACAAGTTAAATTGTTGGGTGGCACTTTACAGCTATCCATATAAAATGTATTTGATTGACTACCAGTGGTATAGCTAATTTCATCAAATAAATGATGTTTGCGCCGTTCAGACATTGTCTATCTACTCATACATTAAAGTGCTCCTGCACACAAAACTATCTCTATGTAGACACATGCATCACTATTGAAACACAATTATGTGATGAACAATGTTTACTAAAATACAAATTATAGACAATTTCCACGAATGCTTTGGTATTATACATATTTCATGGATCAATATGCATACAACATAACATATTAACGAGGTTACATCTGAATACGCATGAAACTTAAAATGAGTAAAGTGTTGTTGACAACAACAACGTTTGGCAGGTTATGTGATTATTTGACATCACCGAAGAGACAACATTTAGTTGTCCTGTTATAGTTATTGACAATGGACTCGTGACTAACTTATACAATGTACCAGGTGGTGTAGGGGCGTATATCCAAGTGTTAGTATGTAAAGGGTATACTAATTCATTTTAGCGCTATTGCGAAAATAGCTAAAGTTTAATGATTCGCACTCGAGTCAGTTTTTTTGGGTAGAATCAGTACTGAGAGTCGCGTTTGAGCGACTATAGGGAATAGCGTTGGATCCGAAACCTGCGGGCTTTGGCTTTAACAGACCAGACTATCCACTGCACTACCTCCTCTCTAGATTTATTTGATGCAATGTTTAATACTTCCGGCATTTATTTTTAAACTGTAGTATTGTATAAATGCCGTACTAAGTTTGATGAAAATAGCAGGATGTGAAAGTTTGACAATGAAAATAATAACTCGTAGATTTTATCTCGACCTTTGGGCGAGAGAAAAATAAGTCACACCGGCAAAAAGATTTAGTAAGACATATATCCTCTTCTGGTATTCAAGAAAGGACGTTGGTCGTCACATAGGACACGTAGCTTTCCACTGGTTTCTTTATGCTACACGTACCTCACATAAATATCATACTAACGCTTGGTACAAGTATATCGTATAATTTAACGCGTTTTCTAAACCAATGTCAAATTATATTATTTTAATTAAATATCAAGAGTAAAGTAAGAGTTAATTTCACTATAGTTTGTCTATTAAGACATCTATACACATGCACACGCGTACTCATATATCTAAATAAATTATTCAAATGCTTATTTTTTTCATTTATCTTTTATTAAATGCACATGCTACTGTGACTTCGCGCTATTCTCATTAGACAGATAGTTAATCGTTAACGTAGGTGTTTTGCAACAATTTGAACAAAAAAGGATACAATATTTGGTGTAAGCAAGAACACGAACCAGTCAATAGTACATGATTGAGAAAATGCGACTTTAACAGAACAGAACAGAACAGAACAGAACAGAACAGAACAGAACAGAACCGAACAGAACCGAACAGAACAGAACAGAACAGAACAGAAAAGAACAGAACAGAACAGAACAGAGAGACTCGGTACTACTGCTTTGATAAGAACCTCGATACAGCCTCGGTTCCGATAATACAGAAAACTCTGGCTGGAATATCCTTACCTCAACGTCAAACCTTTGATCCTTTTCCCTATATTCATATGCCAATTTAATAATTATTAGGTATATATATGGAATTATTGCGTACATTTATGTAACTATTGCGTACATTTATGTAATTATTGCGTATATGTATGCAATTATTGCGTATTCTTATATAATTATTGCGTATATTTATTATGCAATCATTGCAAGAACTTAAAAATCTGCCCTATTGACATCAAACTTGTATCATATTAAGTCATTATTCTTTGACTAAACCTTCAGTTGTATAATCCATTGCTGTCATACATCTATGCTCTAATAAAACAATCATATATCTTCCGATTAACATTAAATTTAATTTAAAAAAGAAATGTAAATCAAACTTAACGTTTATCCAATTACACATCTCACCATAAAACATAGCGATTTTAAATCTGCATTATCACAGAGGTCACTTTGTACTATTTGTTACATGTATTGGGATGAAGCACTCAATTATGTTAGGTACTAATATTCGTTATTAAATAAATCAGTTGATGGTGGTTCATGTAGTAGCATTGTTAATATGGGCGATTACTGTCATGTTATTGTCAACCTGAACAGAATGTAATTATGATAGTATTATACGTAACGAAATATAAGTTGCTACAACATTTTACAAATATTTGACAAGAGTTGTCAGAAGACAACAACGCTCACCGATTGGATAAAACTCACCACCCATGCAAAGATTGAGATTGGAGGCAAACACCAAAACTTAAACGCAACTAAACGCCAAAGTTTAACCTGGGTGTCTACAGACGAAAAGTTAAGTCCAAAAGGGTCATAACTTTGCAAAAATGCAACCCCGAGTTATGGTTTTTATCGCTGTGTGTTCCATCGATGATGGTGAACACACATGTGAAGTTTCATTTATATCCAATGAGTTGTTGCATAGATATCTTAACTGATAAAAAAATTTAACCTGAAGAATAAATTCGAAAAAGGACAATAACTCTGCCAAAATGCAATCCAGAGTTATGGTTCTTGTCTGTGTGTGTTCCACTTATGATAGTGAGCACACATGCGAAGTTTCATTTACATCTAATGAGTCATTGCATAGATATCTTAAACTTAAACGCAAAAGTTTAACCTGGATGTCTACAGACGACGACGCCGACGACGACGCCGCCGCAGGGGTCATGGCAATAGCTCTCCTTGGACTTCGTCCCGGCGAGCTAAAAAGTAAATACAGCATTTATATATTGTAAAACCAGATCTATTGATGAATATGCGACATTTTAAATACAGTTACCGCTTAGATCTATTATTGTTATAAAAACTGTTACCTGCTGGAACGGTTAACAGTACATTTTGATAAAACAGTAAGAACTGTTATTCCCTGCCCTTTGGGAATTTATATTAATATACAATTGTTATGCCTTTTCGCTACGCTCTTAACGACGATGTTTAAAGACTTTGCACATACTAAATGGAGTTCATTTAGTATTGTTTGACAATAAACTGGTGCTTGGAGCAGTGTGGGTGTTGCGTGTTCCCCTTGATAAACAATCTCAATAACACCGAGTCTTTCTGTTGCGTTATGTGCTTAAAATGACCCCCTTGTCTACAGGTTGTATGAGAGCCGCACAAATATCACCGTACCATATGACTATATACAACGTTTGATCTACGATGTATAAATACATGTCTATCAATAGTTTTGATTATTTATGAATGAACACACAATGATATACAATCATATGACCCTCTTTCATTTTGACTGTTCTATAAAATATTCTCCAGAGGAGATGTAGTATACAGAGTACTCCAACTCGTTATTGTATGTATATCACAACATTTCCTTTCAAAGAGTTTAACTCTTGTTGTTCATTGTTTAACCTAAGTATGTTATATAACCCAACAATAACTTTATATAACCCAACAACAAGGTTATATAACCCAACAATAAAGTTATATAACCCAACAACAAGGTTATATAACCCAACAACAAGGTTATATAACCCAACAACAAGGTTATATAACCTAACAACAAGGTTATATAACCCAACAACAAGGTTATGTGGTGAAGGAAGACCTGATGATGAATCTGACTAGAACCACCGTTCTTCCAATAACTGATATTCTATAGACAAGCCTAGGAGACAATGTGACATTGTGCTATAAGGAATATATTAGTTTATCTTACCTCTCCGTCAAAGAACTGACCATTAACTGAATGTTCTGATCCTTCACCGTTCCATTTTCCAAAATGAAATTTAATTTGAGTAACTCTGTATTTATACGATAAAGGTCCAAGAGATATATTGACGGGTGCATATATATTTGAGTCGTTAATTTCGATTGTTAAGTCGAAGCCATTATTGATCACAGTTCCGGTAACCTGAAATAAAAAAAAACGCATCATGACCATTTTAATTAGTGTTGAACCGTAAATTTCACAGAAACCAATTCTTCACACCTGTGAGTTCACATTTTTGTTACAAATACGTGCGAATATGTCACAAATCGGATATGTGACATATACGTTTGACATTGTTTTCACTTTTTGGTACAAACGAATTTTTCACAGCCAGCTTACAGAATACAATTTATCGCTTATATCAATTGTATAGTACAGTCTAGCGGCCACATTTTTCAAGCATTATTGACAAACCGTGTAACAAATATATACATGCATGACTAAAATGTCTCATAAGTCCAATTATGGACAAAATCGTATCAGTATAACCAGATTTATAGCCCTTGATAAAGCAAAACGTCCATATTCTACTAAAGTAGAGTCAATTATTAATCATTCTGAATCATATTTAAATATAATGTGGATGTTTTTAAAATATTGGCCATGTTGGAGTTTTGGTCAGATCAACTTCGTAACATCAGCGTTATTTCCCTTGATTTTGCAAGAAATTGTATTTGATCTTTTTAACACTCTAGTGGCTTTATTTCAATATCAATCTTAATAATATTCAGATAGAATGTGTATGATCGCTTATGTTATTATTGTCTTCGATTTAGCAAACGTGTAACATTGCATTTGGTCAAGTTAGATCTGATAATTATAAGCAGAGTTATGTGCCCCTGATTTAGCAATATCTTGGGTCAGGGCTAAACTAGAGTAAACCATATAACACAAAACACACATGCTGTTATTCTGCTTTAAGTTATAGTAATGTTCTGACATATTTGCGATAATGTTCAATGGTATTTATTCGTAGGTAACAAAGAGAACCAACTTTAATCGGTACCATCGCACCATCACTGTCGCCTTTGCACAATATCGCTGTGGACTTTACTTTATCGCTGTTGGATATCGCCTTCCTGTATGACATGCACATGCGCACTAGCTTTAAATACTATGATTAAATGTACATGATGTCTTTATATAGAAATGCAAGACATTTAGTGTAATAACAGACCGATTTGAGCATACCTGCAATCTGCACTGGTACAATAAATACCCTTCTAAGAAATGAACTTGTCCCACTTTGGGCTACTGAGGTTATGAAATTACAATGTACATGTAGTTTCAATGTCATGCATACGCGTAATACATCCTGAACATACAACTCACTAGAACATGGAATCTAGGTCAGTTGCCCCGGATGTCGGGGACTCATATCGAAATTCCGAAACCACTGGCACAGTCCTCACCTCTGCAAAAGTTTCAATTTTCTAACCCATATGATCTAGGAGGAATTTGAGGACATTACGGACGGACGGACGGACGTTAAAGCCTATCACAACTTTTTTTCCCGAAAAATGCGGGATAACTTAAAATAAAAGATGGCATGCCATCGCATATCCCGACGCCGTTTACCGCAAGTAGGTCACACTGCTAATATGCAAGCCTGTATTTTTTTGTACCACTGAACCAATTTTTATCAAAAGCGGTATTACAGCATTTATGGAAATAATTCAGGCAAAATCACTGAAGCATAAAAAGAAGCAATGTGACTGTGACATTAATAATATGCGACATTGTATATTGTGTTCATATATACTGTTACATTGTATAACAGGCTTTATCAAACTCGACCAAATAGCACTGGCAATATCAGTCAAAATGACCGGACCTTATAACAAGAAGGTCACCCTGACCTAATTTCCATAAGCTGATAAGCCGTGATAGCCTGTTTTATTCTGTGCCACTGAACCAAGTTTGATATATCAAAATCGATATAATCGCCTTGAAGATATACGCTTAAATCAATTGACCATGGAAAGTAGGTCACTGTGACCGAATAAGCATGTAATAGCATATACAACCATCATTACATTTACCACAGAGAATACCAGAAAACGATCAAAATATGCCAGGTAATGGACCAGCTCTGCCACATAATCAGCCTCCCGTATACAATAACCCAGAACCTAGCATGACATATCTTTTGATGGGCCCCGCAAATGGAGATGAACATGATGGTCATTCAATGATATGTGAAATTCCCGAATCAAGTGAAGTGATTGACTCCCACAAACAAGCCGTAAACAACAATAACATTAAATGTGTGATGAACGAAATGAACTCAAACAGTTAAACTCTTACCGCACCAGGATCCAAAAATCGAAGCCACACAGAATCACTTCCTAAAAGTATCCGGCGTTCAATGAATGAGGTAAATAATCCAGAAGAAAACATTATTATAACTGCCCATACAATCTTTGTTGATAGGAAATGCTCTACTCAATACACGCCAGCAGGTACACAGAGTGACCGAACGGTAAATCCAAGTAGTAAGAAAGTATCACGTGTATCTCGTGCAGGCTATCGTCGTATTCGCCGGTCGCATTCAACAATGCCGTGTACTATTAGTTGCAGTGTGTCACGAAACAGAGAGAGGGTTCCCGTGTTGATATAAATAGACGTGTCAACAGTCATGACCTACATTCTAAAGCGTCGAGGGCAGATGTACAAACTTAGGATCACATGGAGAAGGTCCGTTTACGATTCGCCTTATAGAACATTTAAGGGTAAGCTACAAAAAGAACTGATAAAATAAAATCGAAATATTTAAAAGATATATTTAGTTATAATGACATAATTTTGTTTACTGAGACATGGTCTGATGAATTTACCGATTTACAGGTAGACGGTTATGAGTATTTTGTGCTTAATAGAACGGAAGTCAGTTATCGTTTACATGTATTTAAGAAATGAAATGGTTTCTGAGGACACACTATATTTTGAGAGTCAGGATGATATAATTTGGTTGAAATTGTCAGCACAAAAAATGTGTATTGATAAGGATGTATATGTGTGTTTGTGTTATATATATATATATATTGCCTGGTGATACATGTAGCAATAGACAATATATAATAGAAAACTGTATTTTTTATCGACTGATAGATTCTATTATACATGTAGAAAATACCTGTGAAAATGACTGTTACTATTGTATTATTTGGGGATTATAAAAGACGTACTTCCGTTATACCGGACTATATGTCCAATGATGATCATATAAAGTGTTTACCTGAGGATTACACTACTGATGTAGAAATACCGCGTTTTCCGCAGGATAGCGGACACGTAAATAATAACGGTAAATTGTTGTTAGAATTTTGTAAGCAAACCGGTTTTAGGATTGTAAATGGGCGTGTGGGGAATGGTCGTAATTTAGGAAAATATACGTTTGTAAATAACCGTGGGTGTAGTGTTATAATTTATGCACTGTGTAAGCCAGAGATGTTGAATATATGTACGCTTTTGAAGTACATGACCCAAACATTTTGTCCGAACATTGCCTTATCACATGTTCTTTCACGTTTATAACTCATGATGTTAAAAATAGAAACAATATTAGACAGAAAACAGACCATACGCATGCAAAATATGTATGGAAAAGTGAATTTAATGATTTATTTCTTGAAAAACTCAGTTGTGAAATATAGTACAAAGTTTAAATGGTATTTCAAACAGGATAGTATCTTGTTCTACAAATTCTGACATTGATGAATGTTTGAGTACTTTTGTTGAAATTGTTAGTGAAGTTGCTTCGCCATTACTAAAACAGAGTAGAAACAATAAGGTAAATAGTGTTGATTCGGAATATAATGTGCGGAATAATCCATGGTACAATGATGATTGCTATTATAAAAAGCGATATTTTTTTTCAAATGTTCAATAGATATAGAAAAATGAGCACTATAGATAATGTTTTTATTCTTAACGGTTTAATTTCACATGTGTTAAATCAGGGGAAACAACTCTTTACAGTATTTGTAGACTAAACAAAGGCATTCGATTATATTGTTAGGTTTAATTTATGGTACAAATTATTAAATTAGGATTACGAGGCAAGATTTTGAATATTATTCAATCCATGTATCCAGAGTAAAGTAATTAAATAATCTGAGTGATGATTTTTATTGTTTATGAGGGTGTAAGGCAAGGCGAGTGTTTGTCACCTTTTTTGTTTACTATGTTTTTAAATGATTTAGAAGATGTATTTATTCAGAGTGGTACGGAGGGTATAATATATGTCAATATGTTTAAGTTATATTTATTGCTGTATGCAGATGATATTATAATTTTTGCCAATTCTGCTGATGAATTACAACGTAGTTTATATATTTTAAAGGATTACTGTGACACGTGGAGGGTGAAAGTAAATATAGACAAAACCAAAGTAATGGTATTTAAAAAGGGGGCGTGTTTAGCTTTTTATAATGATAGACAACCTGTTGAAATTGTATATAGGTTCTCGTATTTGGGGGTGTTTTTTACTAGTGTGGGATCGTTGGATACAGCTCAGAGCACTCTGGTTGGTCAAGCGCAGAAGGCTATTTTCAAGTTCAATAAATATCTTTACAAATTTACATACATCACGCCCAAACATAAATTGGATTTATTTGATAAATTTGTAGCACCCATTTTAAATTATGATAGTAAAATATGCGGTTTAGCTAAAGATTTAGCTATTGAGAGGGTACATTTACATTTTTGTAAAAAAATACTAGGGGTTAAAAGAACAACACAAAATGATTTTATTTATGGAGAATTAGGAAGAGTATCCGTTAAAACGTTACATTATTATAATATTGTTAACTATTGGGTAAAAATATTACATGCCAATGAAAACAAATACATATATAAAAAAAAACATTCATTAAAACATGATTTGGAACTCTTACCAAATAACTTAAAGGTAAATTGGTGTTACATGCTCAAGGATGTGCTGTGTTCGCTCGGTTTCAATGATGTGTGGTTACAACAAAGTGTTGGAAATGTAGATTCATTTTATATTTTGTTAAGCAAAGAATTAATGATCAATTTATACAGAATTGGCACAGCAGAATAAATGATTCAATCAGACCGCTGTTTCATAAAAAATATTGCATGCATCAGATTTCAGCCTTATTTAATCTTTTTTTTCAATTTCCAAGTTCTGCAAGTATCTTACACGACTAAGAGTTTCATCGCATAGACTTCATATTGAAGCAGGTCGATGATCTCGACCAGAGCGTATTCCTGTCAATGAGAGAATATGCTCGATGTGTAATGTATTAGAAGACGAATATCATTTCGTTATTCCGTGCTCTTTGTACGTTGAACTGAGAAAACAATACATAGCATCAAAATATTGGAAATATCTAAGTATGTTTAGATTTATTGAATTGATTAATTCAGAAAAACGAAATCGAAGTAAAGAAAGTGGGCATGTATGTTTATAAAGCTTTTTTGGTGAGAAATGAGTATATGTTTGCCAATAAATATGTGCATGTGGTGTGCGTTATGTAAAATGAATACGTTAAAATATAAATATTTTAGCCTAATGTATTTGAACTAAACTACTACTAACAAGAGCTGTCAATAAGACAGCGCGCTCGACTATTCAAATCATATTTGTCACAAAAGTACAAATTTTGATTAAGACTTATTACCAATCTAAGTTTACAAGAGTTATAAAAGTTATTAAATTGAGTAGGTCTTATAACCGACTGTAAAATCGTGTATGAGGTTTTAATCCAATACAAGCAGTTGTTGCTGAGATATCGACTTTATCCAGAATTTCAGATATGGACTTGATGGTACTTGCACGCAAAACTTTCAATCATAAGAATTTCTATGTCAAACAAGGGCCATATTTTGCATTATATTTAGTAGGTTTGATGGCTGGAAAGTCTTGTATGAAGTTTCAATCAAATACATTTAGTTGCTGGTAAGATATAAACTTGATGGTTATTACACGCAAAAAATTCACCAGAATTTCTATGTCAAACAAGGACCAAAATTTGCATTATATTCATGCAAGAGTTATCTAACTTAATTAATTTAGTACGAATGCTGACTTGGAATCCTTGTATGAAGTTCCAGTCAAATACATTGAGTGGTTGGTGAGATATGAACACGATAGTAATTGCACGCATAACTTTAACCAGAATTTCTAATTAAAAAAAGAACAATAATCTGCATTATATTCATGCAAGAGTTCTCTGACTTAGTTACGTTAGTAGGCTTAATGATTTGGAAATCTTGTGTGAAGTTTCAATCAAATACATCGAGTGGTTGGTGAGATGTGGACATGATGGTAATTGCAGGCAAAACCTTAACCAGCATTTCTAAGTAAAAAAGGACCATAATTTACATTATATTCATACAAAAGTACTCTGACTTAGTTATTTTAGTAGGTTTGATGACTGAAAAGGCGTGTGTGAAGTCTCAACCAAATACATTGAGTGGTTAATGAAATATGGACTTGATGGTAATTGCACGCAAAACTTTAACCAGAAATTCTAAGTCAAACAAGAGTCGTAATTTGCAATATATTAACATGAGAATGATCTTAGTTTAAGTTAGTTGTTTTAGTAGGTTTGATGACTGGAAAGTCTTGTGTCAATTTTCAATCCAATACATGCAATGGTTACTAAGATATTAACTTGCACGCAAAATTTTAACCAAAACGTGACACTGGCGCCGACGCCGACGCCCAGGTGAGAAGAACAGCTAATAATTTAAAAATTGAACAAGTTTAATCACAAAACGTAATATATCCTTGAAGATATAATGCGAAATCTTTGAACAAAAAAAGCAGCTAACCGAGACCTTATTACATATGCAGTCATACATTATGGAATTCTGGAAACACAGTGCCAAGTTTGGTCATAACCGGTATAATAGTCTTAGAGATCGGTCCTATACGAGAAAACAAGAACGTACACCGTACAGCTGTACATAGGCAAACTTAATACAAGTTGTTTACCATTTGAACTGCACATCACTATTGGGAATTCTATTATATTCTATTATTCAGTTCTATTCTGTTCTTTTCTATTCTGTCGTGCTGTGTTTTGTTCCGTCTATTTTATTTTCCTAATGTTGTTATATTTTCACCGATCTGTGACGTTTTCGTAGAAACAATCATTCATTGCATTATTGTCGTTTTGCTCTACACGGGGCATGCCAATCGTATATTTCACAATTTTGTGACATATTAGCACGTATTTGTAACACAAATATGAAGGATTCGCACGAATTCCTCACAGGTGTGAAGAATTCGTTTCTGTGAAATTTACGGTTCAACAAAGCACTAATAAAATATGTCATTACAAAATGCGGTATTTTTATAATGATAACTCAAAGCTGTACTTATTTCAATGAAATATATGAAACTTCATGTATATAAAAATAAAACATGATTCGCCATTATAGAACATATTTTTTGTTCTATTTCTCAGAGCGTATGTTCACACTGTGTTGTGTAAAGAGTCGGAACAAAGCTCTATTATAGATCGAGAACCATCACTCTAGTCTATAGCTTGTGTGGGTAAAATAACTTACCATATCACCTTCGAGTTGTAAATGTTTCAATGACGGGTCAAAGAGTAGAATATTGGGTTCAATATCGATTGGCGATTGATTCTTTCCCCGGCTACACATGTACCAGTCATTGTTCATGCTGCCCCACATAGTAGGTCCTGAAAAGCCCTCGTAATTCCACCAAAGAGACCACAGCGATGAGGTATCACCTGCAAATAAAACAACAGTATAACATATTGTATAAAATAGTATGTTGATGAAGGGTAATTGCTGCCAAATGGCACATGGTATCGACTTCTCCACTAAACACAAAATCAATGGCTTTAAACATGTTTTAACTGTATTCAATTGTTTACTTCAAACTAAATATTTACTTTTCCTTTCTCATTAATTAAACAATAAATCTCCGATGCCAGAATGACAATGCACGATCCGGCAATACCCTACCAGTGTCTACCCGTCAAAGCGTATTGTTATGGACATATTACACCACTATCGTTCTTAAAATAGTAATACTAATTATACTTTGTTTTTGTCTTGTAAAGATGTCTGTTAGAAATGCATTACACGTACATCACAGTATATATTGGATGCTCTCTCTCTCTCTCTCTCTCTCGCTCTCGCTCTCGCTCTCTCGCTCTCGCTCTCTCTATATATCTATCCTCTATCCATCTTCTCTCTCTCTCTCTCTCTCTCTCTTTCTCTCTCTCTCTCTCTCTCTCTCTCTCTCTCTCTCTCTCTCTCTCTCTCTCTCTCTCTTAATGTGTGTACGACATTTGCATGACTTTGTACATGTATGCATGTATATGTATGCATACGTCTTTTATATATATCAGTGTATCTGGATACATGTACCTTTTCATTTTCTATTGTCTTTTTTCTTTGTTTATTGTGTATGTTATTTGTTGTTTGGGGTACTGTATTCATGATAAGAATATTATATATGTTGTACTATCACTTTCTCCCAGTGTTTTCCGTGACTAAAAAGGGATCAAATAGCATAAACTATGACAGTATGAATAAGTGCATTTACTTTTTAACAGTAGATACACATTTTTGATATTTCAACCTTAATTGATTATTATACTATATAACTATTAAATCTTTTTTAGGAATAGGTCAAATTGTTTTTACTTTTAAAAAGAATATAAAAACAAAACATATATCTTTTTTTTTCGCTGTCTTACTGTATAAATCTTTGGTCGTAAAAGTACTGCAGTTTTTATTAATATAGTGTATTACATTTTCTTCGTATATATATATATACATACAATATGTGGATTGAGCATTGCTCCCTACTCAACCATTTTTTCCCCCACTTAGTGGCTGTCAGAAATTACTATATGTACATATAACTCTCATGAAATGCATATTAATCATCTTGGCTGAATTTGTAATTTGAAATAAAATTTATAACACATTGTTTTGAAGAGTGGACATACTAGTTTTCTACTGTAGGGTATTCTGTTGATGTTTTATAAACATAAAATAGATAATTTTAAAATAGATAAGTTTTAACCTAAAAAATACCGTTTTGATGCTAAACTTTTTTTTGTTATCACATGGCAAATACATAAATCACAGGCGATACCTAAATCTGAAAATGGCCAGATAAAAACACATACTGTAGTGTTTGTTTGTTTGTGTATTTGTTTGTTAGTATGGTTTTAACACCATTCCCCCATCAATATTTCATGCTGATTGACCAGTTGCTTTAACGAAAATTAAATTACGTCACAGTTTGGTAAACGTATTAAAGTGATACGAAGTGTGGGCAGGCTTTTTCATTGGGACATAACATACATGAATAAGGAGATGTCAAGACTACGTGGACAGTGCAACCAATCATCGTCCTTGGATCCACCAGGCGGTTAACCAGTTGCTATACCAGATATTTTTATCTATGCAGTCACTGACTACTTCCCTACACATTCAGCGATTATAGATATGTGACATATATTTCTAGCAGAGTATAAATACTATAGATAATACTTTATTTTGTGAGTTATTCCCCTTGATTGGTTCGACGCCATTTGCAAGGTTAGTAAACAAATACTTCTAGTTAGTAGTTGAACTTATAAAGTTGTATTAGTGATGTGTTATATTTTGCATTTGTGTTTTAATTAAGGCTGATAAATTACGCAAGATTGTTACAATCAGAATTGGTTCCTAAGTATAATAAACAGTCCATTTGAATTTATTAGGGGATTTATCACCGGCGCAGAGCGCCGGTGAAAATCACCGGAACGGCATTGTACACGCGTCCGTTAAATTACAAGTGATGCTTATTTATTTTTTGTATTTCCGGTTTAAGCACTGGTGAGTCAAGGACTGTAACCCGTACAATTTAAATGGTTGGTTCTCACGGTTATTAAAAAATGGTGCAGAACGGCAACCAAAATATGAACTAGAGGAGTTAGCTCCCTTGACAAAAAAAGTGCACGTTTGGCCAAACCAAATAACTTACTCTTTTCCATACTTCAAAAAGTAGTCCGATAAGTATATGAAGAAATGTTACGGTAATACGCATTATTACGTTACACACACGATGTTTTTTATGATTTAACAATATATATGTATATACAAGTCATGTATACTTATTGAAAGTAATTGATAAATAACTGTTTCGAATCTGCCATCCGAACAACATGACTCCAGCTGAAGGACGCCAGCCAACATATTGTTGTCTAGGATTTTAGTACAATTATACGAAGATAAGGCTGATACACTTGTTATTTTTCCCACTACGATAGGTGTAGTTTTTAATCAGTTATTGTAGATGCACTGTCTTGGAAGGATTGCCACTTACAAATAATGCCTCGTGGACAAGAAGTTTTCGTTACAGATCGTGACACCGTGACAGTTGTGTTGACATATCTGTATGAGACGTAATTAACACCGACAAAAAATGATGTCTTTAGTCAGTCAGTCTATGTTTGTTTACCCTCGCAGCTTTGCTCAAGGTATTTTGTCGTCTACATATACAATGTTAATTTTTGGCAGTATAAGAACCAATACTGTATGCCTTGTTGTTTCAAATAATGTTCTCTGCTAAAATTGATAAGGTAGTCTAGTTGTTAGCAGGGGAATTTTTTTATTTGTTAGTATGGGGTACATCGTGTCGCCGTTGTAAGGATACATTATTGCTTCAGGATCCAGGGGTCTCCAGTTTCATTCCCGGTTGGGTTTCATCACAATGCCTTATTCGGGTAAGTAAATGAAAGTGTACTGAATATACATAGGTCACTTACAACATGTTAAGCTAGCTATGAAGTGCACTGACTGTATTGGAAGTTCAGCAATGAAGTACAGGGTTAGTACTCAGATGGGTGACCGCTGTTACTTTAATGGCGTCGAGCCTGTGTCTGCACAATCTCTCTTTCCTTGGGATGGGACTCGATATAGCCAGGAACTGGCCACAGGCTGTGCAGCTGAGGGTTTATAAGCCCTAAAGGTTAAAGAGGGGAGGAGTGTAGTGAATGTATATAGGTCACTTACAACAGCCTTATTGTTAAGCTAGCTTTTGTAGCGACGTGGTTGAAGTGCACTGACTGTAACTCCCCCCCCCCCCCCCCCCAATAAAAAAATATTGTTGTTCATTCAATATATTCTAGGTCTTTGCCTACAAGTCCTTTCTCTCAGAGTCTGTCCATATCCTTTTAAGGATTTTCAGATTGGATGCAAATTAAAAAAATCCCCTACCTACCTACCCACCTCCTATCTGGTATGGGTTGGAAATGGCAAACAAACAATTTTTTAAGGGTGATCTTAGTTATCACATATTCAGATAATATAATGTACACTTGGTTTGTGGTGTCGGGGTACATCTCTATAGTGTAAGCTAGCACACTTTTCTGTTTGAAAAGAGCTCCAGGTTCAAGTCCTGGTGGGGAACTTGACACCCTTACGAAGTTGTACAAACTAAAAACTCCATTATATTTGTCAAAATTTACATAAAAGTGTAATAGATGGTGTAAATACAATGTCAACCTTTCTTTACCAAGACTGTACACATGAGTGTCCATAGCCAATTGACATAGGTAATAATTATAGATAAAACAATACAATTGGTATGGGCTTAAAGCTATATGATGCTAATAGAATGGGGCAACTAGAACTATTACCTGAATACATATAGACAACCAGGTTGGACTCAAAACCAGTCTCAAAATGTTACAATCATGTAGTAATGAAAGTAAGTAAAACAGAAGAGAGGAAGCTAACAGAGAAATACCACAAGTTCTGTTTGTTTACAATAACTGAGACATATACATTAAATCACTGACAATATACTGATTCAACCGAATTTGAAAAAATAAGTATTACTGTATACCACTTAAAAAGACTGTTACACTGATATATAATTAATGAAACACATAAAAAATATTTGGTTGCAATTTATTCCCTTAACAAAAATAGATTTGATAAAAAGTAGCACCTCTGCACAAGTAAGTCCATTTGTATCCCGTTATATACCTTTGGTAACTGAGGTTACTTGTTATATGTCTTTGGTATCCTAGAAAAAAACATTTATGCTAAATAATTTTTCACATTGTAGTTCAAATTAGAAATATAAATAAATGTCTCTATCCCTGGTTACTCGTTATCCTTCTTTGTCTTTTGGCACTCTAGATTACTTCAGCAAATATATAACATCAACATTTAAGAATTACTAAGAAACATGTCTTTATTTTTGGTTACTTGGTTATCCTTCTTTGTGCGGAACGCGTGGTCCAGTGGTAGAGCACCAAACCCATGATCAGAAGGTCGTGGGTTCAATCCTCCGCCATGGCTATGCGTGGTGTCCTTGAGCAAGTCACATTCCCGTATGCTTAATACTGGTTCTAACCAGGAAGTCTTTGAGCGTGATTTGTCTAAGATGTAAGAACTTGTGTGATACAATCGAAGTAAAAATAGATAAGTTTAAACAAATCCTTCCTTATCTTTGGTAACTGATGGTTACGACAGCAAATATTCAACATCCAAGCAAGGACCTACATAGATTCTATATACTTCTTTGAGCTGACTTGCACATGGACTTACAAACAGACTTACATATTTTGGCCATATATGAAACGATAAAAATGCTATATTTTCTATTAAACTTTATGGCAATTTATTATTTTGATAGTTATAAATCTTATCCTGACACACTGATAATAAATAATCTACGTATACAGTGACTGTAATTGATAAATCCCCTTTTAGGCAGTGCCTTATTTCATATTAGTATACTCATAACGGGAGTGACACGGTATGTTCAGCCATTAGTCGGAATCAATTGGAATCGGTTGAGGGGCGCCGCCATCGCTGTTGGTATAAAAAGGCGTAGCAGCCTTGAAAAATAGTCATTCTGTGTTTTGCTGTCGACGGAGTTACAATACCGCGTGACATCTATATTTTGGATTGAACAACAGTGGGACTTTTGGCCAAAGTACAGTAGTTGAAAAGCAACGTAGATGCTCAGCGTCTCGTTGATAATAGTAAGCTACTTTTATTATTTGTACGGGTCGCATGGTTATTACCAAATATAGGTTGGAACCAAGTTATATATACTATCCGACTCCACCGATGCTCAGCCCCATTGAGTTCGGTGATAGTTGGGTTTCATGACACAGGCATTGAAGTATAAGTATACATTCTGTCATACTCCACTGATGTTTAGCGTCATTGGGTTCGATGATAGGCAGGGTTCCGTGATATAGGTGCAGTGGTATAAATTAATGAGTATAATAATGTGTACATAATACCAGGCTCGACTGGTGCTCAGCGTCATCGGGCTCTTTGGTGGATTGGGATTATAGTGTTAGGAAGTAAAGAGTACATTTATATATATTGTCGTGCTCGACTGATGCTCGGTGTCATTGAGTGACGATGTGCTTTATTTGTTTATTGTGCTCGACTGATGCTCAGCGTCATCGGGCTCTTTGGTGGATTGGGATTATAGTGTTAGGAAGTAAAGAGTACATTTATATATATTGTCATGCTCGACTGATGCTCGGTGTCATTGAGTGACGATGTGCTTTATTTGTTTATTGTGCTCGACTGATGCTCAGCGTTATTGAGTGACGAAGTGCTTTATTTGTTTATTCTCAGCGTCATTGAGTAACAAGGTATAGCGTTTTATTATAGTTAAAAGTTATACACATTATTTGTACATTGATTATTTGCCATCAACCAATCATTTATCTTATCATTGGAACGAATCACCGGCAAAGTAGCCCAAGAAAAAATATATCTATAATTATTACACTAGCTATATGTATCGTGTTAAGTTCGGTGCACGCTACAGGGGTATGAATGTACACAGTTCATGACCAATCTAGTCATAACAGAGACTAATAGGGTAGTGCTGTGATTTGTACTGCGTCAATGAAGTCCCTAATAGGTTTTAGTTACGTTGATATTATGTCACTGCCGTCGCTACTACGTCCTTAAGTTCTTATGCCCCAGTCATAGTGTCACGTTTTGGCCGCCACGTATAGCTACCTTGGGAAACGTTGCTACAACGTGAGCCAACGTAGAAACACGTGGCTGAAACGTGATCAAACGTGACAAAACGTGAACTGGAAATTTTAATTTCGGACATGTTCAAAATTCGCTGCCGTTTTTCAACAACGTACTACAACGTGGCGAGAACGTACAACGTAGTATAACGTAGCAAAATCATAACAGAACGTGAACATAGCTCGTCCGGCCGGTTGATACGTTCTGTTGCGTTTCTTGACACGTTGTGCTGCGCTGTGCTATGTTGCTGCGGCCTCGTTCCTCGTGCCGCGATATGCCACGCTGTGTCACACTATGATACGTTGTAACACGTTGTACTACGTTATGAGCTGCGCTATGCTACGGTGTTCTACATTGTACGACGTTGTGTTATGTTTCTGCTATGTTGTGGTACGTTTTAATACGTTGTGGTACGCTTTATATGATACGCGTTGTCGCGTCAAGGATGTCAGATGCCATCTGCCAGAGACCCCACATATATACCCCCATCTAGGACCTGAACTCATTTGTGTTCTTGCTAAAGCCCAAGTGCTGAACCTCCACAATGGATATCCAACTGGCGAATGCTGCTCCAGAGGGAAGAGGATAGAAGAAGAAGGGGAGAGCGGGCCCCGCGCATCATGTTCTGCAGGGACTGGCTCCGGCGACGCGAGGTTTTCGGCCAGTACCATCAACTCATGGAAGAGCTGAGGAGGGAGGATGTGGCCGCGTTCAACAACTTCCTCAGAGTTGACCTCCTAATCCAGGAGCTGGTAGACAGGCTGACCCCAAGAATAAAGAAGAAGGACAGCTGGTTCCAGAAGGCGCTGCCACCTGGTCTGAAAGTTGCCGTCACTTTGCCACTGGAGACAGCTACCACTCGCTAATGAACTCATTCAGAGTAGCCCACAACACTATTTCCTACATGGTCAAAGAAGTCTGCGAGGCCATCGTAGCAGAGTACTCTGAAGAAGTCCTCAACATCCCCACTGCCCCAGATGAGTGACGAGGTGCAGCAGAACTCTTCAACACCAGGTGGCACACGAGCAGAATGGTACCTGGTACCTGGCGACAGGGGGTGAGCTTGGACGACATGCAACAAGTGATAGGAGGCAACGTCGACAACAGGGTGGCCAAGGAGCAACGCCTCTACCGGAAGCACTACTTCTCCTCACCAGCAGGCAAAACAAATCCCATCTGATTTCAGCGTTTAGTATCTTCCCTCTAAAACATGCAGTTATACCAAGTCTGTATTGTATAAGAGCACATGGAACACACGAAGTATCGCTATAAAATGTGAAATATTATGGCACTGTTTTTTCTGCTTGAAATAATAAAAATCGTGTGTAACAATTTATCCGTGTAAGTTTTGAGGTGTAAATGCATGTAAGGCAGTGAAAACGCTTATGCTATTTTGATACAAATTGACACGTTAAGACAGGGAAAATTATTCACTTATGTTCGACTTATTAACATATTTTACATAAAAACAGTTTAAACGAAATATAACGATATCTTATGAAATATCTGGTTCCCGTGTCCACTGCAGCGTTCCAGTTTAACTGTAATATACCGGGAACCACTAGTAAGCCTGGCTCCTGCTGTTCCATTTACATACTTTAACATAGGATATATAACAATAGAACTGTGTTTGGCTGGTATATGTAGATGTGTGATACATATGACGTGCTGGTATAGAACTATACAGGCTGGTATATGTAGAAGTTTGATACATATGACGTGCTGGTATAAAATTATACATGCTGGTATATGTAGATGTTTGATACATATGACGTGCTGGTATAGAATTATACAGGCTGGTATATGTAGAAGTTTGATACATATGACGTGCTGGTATAGAATTATACAGGCTGGTAGATACATATGAAGTGCTGGTATAGAATTATACAGGCTGGTATATGTAAAAGTTTGATACATATGACGTGCTGGTATAGAATTATACATACTGGTATATGTACATGTTTGATACATATGACGTACTGGTATAGAATTATACATGCTGGTATATGTACATGTTTGATACATATGACGTGCTGGTATAGAATTATACAGGCTGGTAGATACATATGAAGTGCTGGTATTGAATTATACAGGCTGGTATATGTAGAAGTTTGATACATATGACGTGCTGGTATAGAATTATACATGCTGGTTTATGTAGAAGTTTGATACATATGACGTGCTGGTATAGAATTATACAGGCTGGTATATGTAGATGTTTGATACATATGACGTGCTGGTATAGAATTATACAGGCTGGTATATGTAGAAGTTTGATACATATAACGTGCTGGTATAGAATCATACAGGGTGGTATATGTAGAAGTTTGATACATATGACGTACTGGTATATAATTATACATGCTTGTATATGTAGATGTTTGATACATATGACGTGCTGGTATAGAATTATACATGCTGGTATATGTGGATGTTTGATACATATGATGTGCTGGTATAGAATAATACATGCTTGTATATGTAGATGTTTGATACATATAATGTGCTGGTATAGAATTATAAATGCTGGTATATGTAGATGATTGATACATATGACGTGCTGGTATAGAATCATACAGGCTGGTATATGTAGATGTTTGATATAGATGATGTGCTGGTATAGAATTATACAGGCTGGTATATGTAGAAGTTTGATACATATTACGTGCTGGTATAGAATAATACATGCTTGTATATGTAGATGTTTGGTACATATGACGTGCTGGTATAGAATTATACATGCTGGTATATGTAGATGTTTGATACATATGATGTGCTGGTATAGAATTATACAGGCTGGTATATGTAGAAGTTTGATACATATGACGTGCTGGTATATAATTTTACAGGCTGGTAGATACATATGACGTGCTGGTATAGAAGTATACAGGCTGGTAGATACATATGACGTGCTGGCATAGAAGTATACAGGCTGGTAGATACATATGAAGTGCTGGTATAGAAGTATAGTATGAAATTAGGATACGGACGTCATATGCTGAACATTCAGGAGCTATGATCTCACATGTACATGTAACAAGCATAGATTACATGGACCCCGTATGAGGTTTTTAAGTTCAGTGAATCATAAAGTTGTCTGAGTGATAGACTCAACATTGTGGTGATTTAGTGTCGGTCAATAGTCATTCATAGCTAATGTGTTGTACCATGCTGACTGTAAATAGTTCTGTATTTTGTATCTAAGCCCGAGACAATCGTGTCTCAAGGATACAGTTATACTTTACACAAAGATCCTTGAAAATAAATAACACAATCAAAGAAATATAATAGTTAACAGTGCCCTATTATAAAGTCAGGACTCGTTAACGATAACTCAGAACTCAGTGATGTTTTTGAGAAAAGTTTAAATAGCAAAGGATTCACATTAATAAAAACATAAGTTTGTTTTCGAGTCACACTAGCTCCTATGTAAGTTATATAACGTTTTCATGTTTACACAGAAAATAGTGAATGCATTACCTATGTATTGATGTAACTTACATATTATGTTTTATTATCAACACAATTGCTCAGTACACTTTGAAATGTTATGCAGGAAGGCGGTATTTTTGGAAGATATCTGCGCTTCTGATGTGTTTATACATTTTTGGCTTCCCTCCAGAAATATCTTAATCAATTCATTTTGTTTTAATATTTTAACACTTTCTAGGTAACAAATCGGTCACTTATTATATATATATAGTAATACAACAGGTTTACTACAAAATGTGGTAGCATTTGCTACTAAATAAATTTATTTGTGTCATTTGATATGGTTTATTCGTAATATACGTCCTCAGAAAATTTAATGTACATTGTCACGAGGCACTGAATAGGAACAAACAACGGAGGGCATCGATATTATCTCGTGATATCTAAGTAAGACTGAATAGGAACAAACAATGGAGGGTATCTGTATTATCTCGTGATATCTAAGTAAGACTCATTAGGAACAAACAGTAGAGGGCATCGATATTATCTCGTGATATCTAAGTAAGACTCAGTAGGAACAAACTATTGAGGGCATCGATATTATCTCGTAATATTTAAGTAAAACTCAGTAGGAACACATAATGTGATATCTAAGTAAGACCCAATAGGAACAAACAATGGAGGGCATCGATGTTATCTCGTGATATCTAAGTCAGACTCAATAGGAACAAACAATGGAGGGCATCGATTTTATCCTATGATATCTAAGTAAGACTCAGTAGGAACAAACAATGGAGGGCATTGATATTATCTCGTGATATCTAAGTAAGACCCAATACGAACAAACAATGGAGGGCATCGATGTTATCTCGTGATATCTAAGTCAGACTCAATAGGAACAAACAATGGAGGGCATCGATTTTATCCCATGATATCTAAGTAAGACTCAGTAGGAACAAACAATTGAGGGCATTGATATTATCTCGTGATATCTAAGTAAGACTCAGTAGGAACAAACTATGGAGGGTATCGATATTATCTCGTAATATTTAAGTAAGACTCAGTAGGAACACATAATGTGTTCATGTACAAGAAATCAGTTGACTGTGAATTATGAATGATTAATTTGCAAATTATAAATCCTTCGTGTGGTATTTCATCAACATTTAGTCAGGATATGCAAGTTTCCTATCCTTTTATACAAGTCCTTGGATTTTACTTAATAACATCAATGCGTGGGATGTATCTACCACTTCGCCAAATTGTGACCCTAATTCTAATCGCCAATCTTCCCAAGTTTTGTTTCCTTGGTTATCCAGATATCTTCTAATGAACTGAGATAATAACCCCTCACTGTTTTGATATGTTAACATTACTTTTTTATATCATTTCCATAATTATTTATAAAACTAAATTTTTCGATCTCATTTACCCATTCTTTAAATAATTTTGCATCTGAACCATCGAAGTTTTGTGTGTACGTCGCGCTATTTTTCGTCGCTGTCTGATTAATTTGTGATATATTTTTACTAATATTCCCCATTTCATGTACTAAGTTGCCAAATACTTCCTCGATTTTAATTTCTGACTTTTTTTCAAGCAAATGTATTAAATTACAAAGTTCGCTAGCTGAAAAGTTTAAATTGGCAATAAATCTCACTTACTTGTTATTTAGTACTTCGCATCGACACTCCTTGGCCAGATCCTTCAAAAAGTCCCTCCTACATGTTTCAACATCACACACAAACTCGCAGAAAACGCAGTTCCTTTTTGATATATATTTATTCTTACATTATTACATCTTTCATTTAAAACTGTAATGGTCACTACATAAACACAATATACGCTTCAAAAAAAGTTCCCATCTTGCCTCCTAACACACACATTACCCGGCCTCTCAAATTCCCTCAACCTAAAACCCTAGACTTAACACACTGGCTTCCAGAACTAAACTGCCCATTCCCCAAAACTAAAACTGGTAATTTGCACTAGTTATTAAATGACATTAAAGTGACTGCTTATTCAAATACAAGGCACGTTGTTGTAGGCATGGACAGATATAAGCTGAGCATCATTATAAAACACGTTCACATCTCTATTTTTAGACCTGTTTAGCTATATTTTGGACAGGTTGTCACTCATCAGAAGTTCAAGCAAAGTTCGGACCTATCATATTAATGACTACTGGCATTTCGGCTTACCTATGAAATAGTCAACACAAGTATTATATCTTGGGTTTAAATTTTACATGATCAAACTAATAATATCTGACTGCCTATAAGACACCAATGCCGAGTGCTGTGTGTAAGAGGTCGAAGTACACCTAGTGCCTAGTGTGAGAGGTCCGGGCACACCCAGTACCGAGTTTTGTGTGTGAGAGGTCCGGGCACACCCAGTACAGAGTGTTGTGTGTGAGAGGTCCGGGCACACCCAGTGCCGAGTGTTGTGTGTGAGAGGACCGTGCACACCCAGTGCCTAGTGTTGTTTGTGAGAGGTCCGGGCACACCCAGTACTGAGTGTTGTGTGTGAGAGGACCGTGCACACCCATTGCCTAGTGTTGTTTGTGAGAGGTCCGGGCGCACTCAGTACTGAGTGTTGTGTGTGAGAGAACCGTGCACACCCAGTACTGAGTGTTGTGTGAGATAGGTCCGGGCACACCCAGTACCGAGTTTTGTGTGTGAGAGGTCCGGGCACACCCAGTACAGAGTGTTGTGTGTGAGAGGTCCGGGCACACCCAGTACCGAGTTTTGTGTGTGAGAGGCCCGGGCACACCCAGTACAGAGTGTTGTGTGTGAGAGGTCCGGGCACACCCAGTGCCGAGTGTTGTGTGTGAGAGGACCGTGAACACCCAGTGCCTAGTGTTGTTTGTGAGAGGTCCGGGCACACCCAGTACTGAGTGTTGTGTGTGAGAGGACCGTGCACATCCAGTGCCTAGTGTTGTTTGTGAGAGGTCCGGGCGCACCCAGAACTGAGTGTTGTGTGTGAGAGAACCGTGCACACCCAGTACTGAGTGTTGTGTGAGATAGGTCATGGCACACCCAGTACTGAGTGTTTTGTGGGAGAGGTCCGGGCACATCTAGTACTGAGTGTTGTGTGAGATAGGTCCTGGCACACCCAGTACTGAGTGTTGTGTGAGAGAGGTCCGGGCACACCTAGTGCCTGGTGTTATTTGTGAGAGGACCGGGCACACCCTGTGTCGAGTGTTGTTTGTGAGAGATCCGGGCACACCCAGTACCGAGTGTTGTGTGTGAGAGATCAGGGCGACTGAGAGCGTGATCGAGCATGTCACCTTTGGCGTGAGCATTATATCTACTGCCTCGCTTCAAAATCAAAAATCTTAACACTTAAACATAGTTACAATCAAGACCCTTTCCCACCATTGGTGTAGATTCATCTAAAGAAGTGCAGACTGGGTACTATATATAGCATGGGTCATATAAACACAATTCAAAGACACATGCAATAGTACATCCTTTTTGCCATAGTTGACATGACCTAGATTGTATAGGATATAGTTCGCTAATAGATAGCTGTCTACAAATACACGTCGCGGTTCAAAGTGGTGCTTACACGTTATAAATGTCACAACAGCGTCACTTGTCTTTTATGTTTATTACAGACATCAATCAACAGGGTCGGCCATCAGTAACAGAATTAATTCACCTTGATTAATTTTCCTCAGGAACAATCATCACTAATCGTATTATGTGACACCCATATCTAGTCTGGTGGACGCTCTTCTGGTAATGTTGTGCCACGCAATTGCACACTTATTCGTATTGCTGTATCTACATAGAATGCCCTTAAAAAGAATACTTAAGTAGCAGCTTTTGTGTTGTCGTGGTACAGAGAGCTGCAGATATAGACTAATTACTATCTAAGCAAAGTTGTCTACGAACATAACTTTATTTTGGGGCACTACCAAGTATTATATATGCACAATTCACGCACTGGTATTCGTGGCTATGTAGTCACACACCGCCAACATGCAGATATCTGTCATGTCAGATAAAACTATCCACTCTCTCTAATATGATTACGTTTATTTATGTTGTTATATTTTATTATTAGTCCTTGGGACCCAATGCACTATTATCTCCCTTATATACTCTGTACATATAATTAATTATGCAGGAGGTATGCAGCAGGTAGAAGTCAAACTATTGTTCTATTTCACGGCTTTATATTGCACTGATTTAAATGTGTTTTTCACTGAAAAGTAATGTTAAACTCTGGTCGAGCTGAGGATCGAACCCAAAACCTCAACACTCTAGCCGCTGCACTACCTCGCTTTCAGAAATAACCACTGAATTTCTACACAGCGTATACAACTACTAACACACCTCATTATATGTGAAATATGCATGTAATTTATCTCTAATTTTCAACGTTTTTCCAAAAAAAAACATTTTCGTCCAATTTTAACACACATGTAACTATTTTATCATAGCAACCAGCCCACAAAATGGTAATATTGATACGGATTTTGGAAAGCTTTATATTGTACATGGAGTGGTGGAGGCCTTGTGGTTAACATGTTTGCTCCAAGACTCAAAGGTCACCGGTTGATTCACGATAGATTCACATCCGGTAGTTATCAAGCGTTTTCATAAAGTGATTTGTACGAGCAAGGTGGCGTGAAAGTAGGTAATCATTCGGTGGGAATTTACAGCAGTCGGACCACTGTGTGCAGGAAGAGTCATAGCCAGCGTAAGTAAACTACTTTATGTTAATCAGTGATTCAAATATCCGTAAAACTCCGTCTTAAACGAGACTTCCTCCAGTAATCAATTAATGATTGACAGATGGATAAGCAGAACAAATTAGTTATACACTTTGAGGTTCCATCAAACAACCCACTCACCTTAAAATATCATTTATGTTCAATTTTAATTATCGTTTACTTCAATACTTGTATGGCTGCCATGTGACAATATTTAATGTTTGTTGAATGAGATTTCGATTAGGGTTTAGATGACATTACATGTGTGTATTAAATACATTAATAAATGTACATGTATGTATGTAAGTAATTTGTTGGTGTTTAATTATGAAAGTATAATATGCGAATATAAACGGACACTCAGTAGGTTAACGAACGCTTGATAAATGCATTTAAATGCAATTAAATCCGATATGAAAAACATATAAAACGCAAAAGAAAATGTTAAACGATAAGCGAAATAAATACATCGCCAATTGATCGATTTTCATACTGATACGATTAATGAAATGGGAATATTTCGAATATTTCGAATATTTCGAAAGCATACACAGCGGTTTATTAAAGTATTGCTTGTTTAAGGTTGTTCGGTGCATCTTCTCTTACTGTTCTGAGAGATCGTTAAAAAGTAATGAGGTCAAACGAGTCAAACCAAACACACCATGTATCAAAATATTTTAATATTTTTATTTTTTGTAGTTAAAACTTTCTTTAAAAGTTATGTAACTATACTCATGATATTTTGTTTAAAATGTGGCTTTTATATAAAATGTGGTATAAATGTATTCTTAATTACATCATGACTAATTGTGGGAATGTTAAATTCCGTTGATATTGACATATTCGTTCAATTCCGTTGATATTGACATATTCGTTAAATTCCGTTGATATTGACATATTCGTTAAATTCCGTTGATATTGACATATCCGTTGACAAAGGGTTCATAACGTAGTAGTTTACTAAGATACACTGACATTTGGCTGCTTCTTATACCTACTAATACACAACAAGGACAAATTATGACATTTACACATAATATGTGTCCGCTTAACAGTCTATCGATTGACCTCTCTGTCTTCTGTGATGTGCGCAAAACTCAGTGTAGTCCTCAAAAATTGTACACATACTTAATTAAATTAAATGAATGTGAGGTTGAATACTGCAGCTTTATTTAAAGGGATTATATTGGCAAGTAACACAAACGCGCTGTTAATCCAGACTTTTCCTGTATGCAGTGTGCACAAAATAATGCTTATGTATTGACGTATAACCTTTATTTACTTAAAAGTTATCAAATTAATAGTAATTGAATATTGGCCAAAACTTTAATACGTCCCGCAATAAAGTATTGCGCACTGTTTACATTGAACTCCGTAAACTTCCCGAACAAAGCCTCGAAAACGAGATCGGGAACAAGTCTTCACGATGTTATCCGGATGTTATCACGATGTTATGATTGATCGGAAATCCGAAAGCGGTTCGTTGAAAATGGCAAATGTAAACAAAAACAAAAACGTGGCTTCAGAAACCCGATGTTTGTAATAAAGAGGTTATGCAATTAGACACTTTAGACGCGTATATCTCTAAGTTATAAGTGTATCTTCATGCTGGGCGTGTGTATTTAGGACAGGGAATTGACTGTAATATGCCAATATAATCCCTTTAAATACAATGTAAGGAATACGCTATACTTGATACTTAATTATTATATTCATTAATAGTGTATCAATAGTATGTGTTACATACATTACAACTTACTAACGAATATCAAATTTCGAAATTACAATACTGTAACACATGTAAGGGATAATTAAGAATTATAACCAAAATGTGACCTTGGGTCCAAATAATAACTTACTCATGCACAGCTTGTAAGACCTAAAGTAATAGCTGTAACCAAACGTTATGTTCTGATCTAGTTTACTCGTATATCATGTGGTACTTAAAACAAATAGGCGTTGCCGATGGGCATTGCAATATCGATTAACGCCAAACAGAATACTAGCGTTGGCTTGCTCTTTGCGTAAAAGCAATTGTAAACATGCAACCTATAAAACCTGTCATTTCAGACGGCTTTATAGTCTGCTGTCATGGCGTTTATTGAATTGCTGCATTTGAATTTAACATTGAACAAGAATAAATCATCTAAATTTTCTATTAATGCCAACAGTAAAATAATTGTGAATGTTTGAATGTTTTTAAATCAATTAAATACGATCTTTAATATGGAATCATGATACGGCTATGTAAACAATTGAAATCATAGAAATAAAAACTAAGTAAGAAAACTGGTAGATAATATTCTATACGTATATCTCCATGTTTCAATGATCTTGAAAAAAAAACGCTATATAAAACGATACTCTATTCAAAGACCTTCTTGATTTAAGGCTATTTAATTAATGAAATTAAGGGATAAAACTATATAATTAATCTAACTAAATACATTAAAGATCTTTTTACGACATAATCAATATTTTAAACAATAATGCCACATACATAAGGGTTAATCCTCTGTAAAAGAATGCAGAAACTAAACTAAAGTATATGATTTCAAGGGTATTAATATTATTAACATTATTATTATTATATTTAGTTAACTTGACTTAACAGTATATGTTGATATGTATACTATGATTATGTGCCGTGTACAAGTCAGAATAAAGATATGCTCTGTTCTATTAAAACAATTGAGATGATTACATGTGCATGAACATAACTATGTGTTAAAACATCTGTTGTATTGCTGTTCCTCTATAGATTTACCTTTGATTTGATTAATTTAGAAAAATTATGGTTTCCTTTCTGTCAGGGCTTTTTATCTGAACTATTAAGTATCAACAAATTCATTTTTAAGGAATTCTGACGCTATATGGATTTTTTTTGTTCCTAATACTTTTTAACGCGTCCCAATATGAGGCTATTTGTTGCTTCATATGGAGTATGTGAATGATGGTTGTACTAACATATAAGTGTACTATTTTCTTTACAAACGATCTGTGGTTATTGAGAGGTTCTATTAATGGTATTGAATTATTTTAATACCGTGATACTATAAACATGTCGTACTTAAAACGGTTCCATAAATTCAGTTAATTACATATCAAATTAGTTATTATTTTATAACATTATTGCCGTTTGTGAGCATTTTTTGATAATAAAAAATGAAGTAAAAACACATGTATTTGTTGTATACATATGGCGACACAACATAGTGTCTTATAAACATTGCAAAATAGTTATTCATAAAAATTGCTGTGGGACATTTTAGATATTTTTGCATTTAAAGTGATTTACACCATTATTAACAAATTAAAGTAAATTATATATAGAGCACCCAGGGTTAATGATGGTGACTGTTCTAGATCCAAACATAAGTATGTATCCGAGTAGAGCTATCGTCCGTCCGGAAGCAGCTGGCTGTTTAAAAAACCGAGCTTGGCTCGAAACAACAACTAAAGAATGAGAGATCGTAGACAGATACCGAAAGATAAATAAAAAGTATCACTGTACCGGCTTACCTATGAAGTACAAACATTCATTATATTAGTCATATTGATTACATTTGGCGAGCCTGTTTACATTCTGATTGCACGCCATTCTTTCTGATACGATCAGGAATTAAAACATTAATAGTGTGCCGCAACGGATAAACAACTGATTCTTTACAGTATATTGACATGAGGCTCGATAGTACTTACATGTACACTACAGCATATAGTTTATAAACAACTTGACTATGTTTCTTTACAGTATATTGACGTTGGCATCGACATTACTTAACTGACACAACAGCGTATAGCTTATAACAACTTGACTATGTTTCTTTATATTATATTGACATGAGCATCGACATTACTTACACTGGTACTACAGCATGTAGATTATAAACAACTTGACAATGTTTCTTAACAGTATATTGACATGGGCATCGACATTACTTACACTGGTACTACAGCGTGTAGATTATAAACAACTTGACAATGTTTCTTTATAGTACAGTAAAACCTGTGTAAGTGGCCACCTGTATTAAGCAGTCACCTGTCTTAATCAACCATATTTTCTATTTCCCATTTCTCTGCTTTCAGAGTAAATTAACCTGTATTAAGCAACAACATGGCCAATTTAGCTCCTTCCCTTGACTGGCTGCTTAAGACAGGTTTGACTGTATATTGACATGGGCATCGACATTGCTTACACCTGTACTACAGCGTGTAGATTATAAACAACTTGACTATGTTTCTTTATATTATATTGACATGAGCATCGACATTACTTACACTGATACTACAACGTATAGCTGATAAAGAGCTTCACTATGTTTCATTACAGTATATTGACATGAGCATCGAAATTACTTACACTGGTACTACAGCGTATAGCTTATAAACAACTTCACTATGTTTCATTACAGTATATTGGCATGAGCATCGACATTACTTACACTGGTACTACTGCGTATAGCTTATAAACAACTTCACTATGTTTCATTACAGTATTTTGACATGAGCATCGACATTACTTACACTGGTACAACATCGTGTACATTACCAACAATTTGACTATGTTTCATTACAGTATATTGACATGAGCATCGTCATTACTTACACTGGAACTACAGTGTATAGCTTATAAACAACTTCACTATGTTTCATAACAGTATTTTGACATGAGCATCGACATTACTTACACTGGTACTACAGAGTATAGCTTATAAACAACTTCACTATGTTTCATTACAATATATTGACATGAGCATCGACATTACTTATACTGGTACTACAGCGTATAGCTTATAAACAACTTCACTGTGCTTCATTACAGTATATTAACATGAGCATCGACATTACTTGCACTTGTACTACTGCGTATAGCTTATAAACAACTTGACTATGTTTCTTTACAGTATATTGACATGAGCATCGACATTACTTACACAGGTACTACTGCGTATAGCTTATAAACAACTTCACTATGTTTCATTACAGTATATTGACATGAGCATCGACATTACTTACACTTGTACTACTGCGTATAGCTTATAAACAACTTCACTATGTTTCATAACAATATATTGACATGAGCATCGACATTACTTACACTTGTACTACAGCGTATAGCTTATAAACATCTTCACTATGTTTCATTACAGTATATTGACATGAGCATCGATATTACTTACACTGGTACTACAGCGTATAGCTTATAAACAACTTCACTATGTTTCATTACAATATATTGACATGATCATTGACATTACTTACACTTGTACTACTGCGTATAGCTTATAAACAACTTCACTATGTTTCATTACAGTATATTGACATGAGCATCGACATTACTTACACTGGTACTACTGCGTATAGCTTATAAACAACTTGACTATGTTTCATTACAGTATTTTGACATGAGCATCGACATTACTTACACTGGTACAACATCGTGTACATTACCAACAATTTGACTATGTTTCATTACAGTATATTGACATGAGCATCGACATTACTTACACTGGAACTACAGCGTATAGCTTATAAACAACTTCACTATGTTTCATTACAGTATTTTGACATGAGCATCGACATTACCTACACTGGTACTACAGCGTATAGCTTATAAACAACTTGACTATGTTTCATTACAATATATTGACATGAACATCGACATTACTTACACTGGTACTACTGCGTATAGCTTATAAACAACTTCACTATGTTTCATTACAGTATATTGACATGAGCATCGACATTACTTACACTGGTACTACAGCGTATAGCTTATAAACAACTTCACTGTGCTTCATTACAGTATATTAACATGAGCATCGACATTACTTGCACTTGTACTACAGCGTATAGCTTATAAACAACTTCACTATGTTTCTTTACAGTATATTGACATGGGCATCGACATTACTTACACTGGTACTACTGCGTATAGCTAATAAACCACTTCACTATGTTTCATTACAGTAATTTGACATGAGCATCGACATTATATACACTGGTACTAAAGCGTATAGCTTATAAACAACTTCACTATGTTTCTTTACAGTATATTGACATGGTCATCGACATTACTTACACAGACACTACAGCGTATAGCTTATAAACAACTTGACTATGTTTCTTTATATTATATTGACATGAGCATCGACATTACTTACACTGGTACTAAAACATATAAAGAACTGATAAAGAACTTGACTATGTTTCTTTACAGTATATTGACATGAGCATTGACATTATACACACTTGTACTACTGCGTATAGCCAATAAACAACGTCACTATGTTTCATTATAGTAATTTGACATGAGCATCGACATTACTTACACTGGTACTACGTTTCTATGTTTCTCTACCGTATATTGACATCGGTATCGAGATTATATACACTGATACTACATCGTATAGATTATAAACAACTTGACTATGTTGCTTTACAGTATATCGACATTCAAATTTCGAAAGTTATGCAGATGCCTGTGAAAAGTCCTTTAAATGAGTGACGATTGTTATGTCCTCGTCAAACATGTCTAAATTACTTTAGGATCAACTTGTTAACATCCGTATGGAAGCTTGAGCCAGCCTTGAGAGAAGAAGTGAGAAGAGGTAGGAACACCGTATAAAGAAAAGAAAACAGGACAAAATAAGCAACAACAATCTCTCTCCTTTCTTTCTCTTTTTATCTCTCTCTTTTATTCATGTTAATCACGTATCAACCCTTGTTTACTATGTAATGATTTTTTACGTATAATAGATAACACTCATGTGTAATACAACCTTGAACGTCTTTGACTGGATGCCGATTCACCGGACCTTTGTATTAATTCGCGCATTTATACAACTTCAGAATTTTATTAAACTCGTCCAAGAAAAGAGTTAATAAGTGTGCTTGGCGAGTATAATGAATGTTGTTGTTTAATAAATGCATAGTCGAATCTATAAATGTGTTTTTTTAGTTAGAAATATTTGTTTACGCCAGACTTACACATCTCGTTATGGTTATTCGGTCTATGAAGTGGGTCTGCATATATGCCCCTTTGTAAGTTACTAACTTGAATTTTTATTTGTACGTGAAAAATGTGATAGACATAATCTGACACTTGCTGTCAATTCATACAGAATTTCATTAAACTCGTCCAGGAAAAGTAATGACGAGTGTCAGATCCTATCAATCTCAACCTAATTTTGAAAATGCTGGAAAATGCCCGGATATATACTTACACCCCTTGACTATCTGCCGTGACTTACTTCCCTTGTCGAGCACATGTCCTGTCAATAAGTAACACTATCGACATTACCGTCGTTCGGATAAGGGCAATAATGGGCACGACCGTCGTGCCGATAGACACTTCATTTTTCATGTCACGTGACAATAACAAATCTTCGGATTTCTAAAATCAATAACGAATATAATTGTTTATAGACGAGCTTTCTAAAAACTTATTTCTAGAAAGAAGCATGTGCTGTTGTAGAAAATCGCGCTGATTTATCCAAGTTACATACTAGGTTCATTTCAGACTATGCAGAGTTGGAGGCGAGGCCTGTTTAAAGCTATTTACTATTTAAGACTGTGAAGTTTTATTGAAGATGTCTAGGTAAGTCATTGTTAGAGATGTGATTAAAATACTAACTCTTACGTAGATTCTAACTCTGGTAAGTTCTTGGATATGAATTATAAGCATAATCTATGTGGTAACTAAATGACATATTATTCTAGTACCGTCTGCTACATATTTGCACTCCGACAATAGAACATTTTAGGAATTCAAAATATAACGAAATGGGGTACATGATTTAGTATTTAGTATTTGCTTCTGTCGAGACCGTATATTAATTGTACGCTACACTTTTTTTCCAAGTTCCCCTGTAAACTCGATTGCAAATACCGTTGCAATGACCGAATGAATACCATGGATATTTTCTATGCAGTGACACATTTCGGAACTCATGATGATATGCTTGTTTTTTATCTGTATTCTTCAATAGATAATGCCACTAAGAAAACCGTTTTTTTATAATTATACAGTGTCTTTATTTGCTACCTCGTATGAAAAGTGTGTGAACATAAACGTGTTCAGATAAATGGCGTCAATGGTTGATATGACGTCAGTCGTGCCACTTTAATATCTTATTAATATAAGTAAACATAGTCCTGTACAATATAGGATATAGTTGGACTAGTACCGAACTAAAACCCGTAGTTGTCCAATATACTTTTGTCAGCATATATATGTTTGTGTACAGAGCAATGTATAGTAAACTATTACATGTATATTATTAATATAACGTGTTATATATATATCAGTTTAATCCACTGTAGTTCAAATCTTAAAGCTGACCCCAACAGCTAAAATGATAAGAATTCACATGAATTTTACCTATTTCAATTAAATTTCCCTCACAAATGCTATTGTTGCTATTTAAAACAATACGATTGTGTTTACCTTAACTCGTCTATGTTTACAACTCATCCTTTATATATACGATTTTTGCGTATGAGCCAGTCGCAGTAGATCGTTAAAGCTATCAGGCTCCGGTAATTTTGTACCTTGCACCCCATAAACATACGTTTTATTGGGTAAAGAACAAATGATCAATACCTGCGAAGGCATTATACGATCCTGTGCGTGTAGATAATGCATTATTAATTGGATGACAATATCTTAGAATCCAGATCTTACATCAAAACACGACAGATAATGTTAACATACGTTTGAACAACAAGTGCGTTGGATGGTTATAGAATCGTCAGTTTGCATGATAAAATCTCTCGCGATGGCAAGTATTACGCAATGCGTATTTTAATCAGGTACTGTATCAGTTTCTGAAGTTAAATTTACTGATTCGAATAATCTATACACGACCAAGTGATAATGTTGACTTACAAATATTGGTTTCTGTTATGTGGATCTTACAAGTTATGTTTATAGCATTTAGATTTGAAATATTTATACTATTTTGATTAGAGTAATACCACCATTACTTTTCCTTTTTGTTTCTATAGTGCATAAAACAGTTTACAAGGACGTCATTCACAGGAAAAATAATGATAAACAAAGACACTTACATTTAATTGTTGATTTATATTTATGCAGTGTAAACATATCCCACATACAAATATACAAGACATAATTCATCCTAGGGAATGTTGTTCATCATGTACACTTTGACAAAATGAATGCAGGCCTCCTAAATAACGTGCTCAGCAAACCACATTCACCCATTTCAAATTCACAAGTGAAATGATAATGTTTTCAAAGTTGTTTAAATAAATCTATCTTGAAGTCCACATGGGAATGAAAGGATGACCCTATGAGACTTTCACTCATCACACAGCTACCAAGAGACGTGCTACTGTAGAGTACTGCTGCAAAACACATAGTACTGTTGGAGATGACAGTAACATTTGGGAAGTAAGGAAATATGAAGCCAATGGGAAAAAAAGGCTCCGCTATTAATTGCTGTTAGAAAAGTTCCAACAGAGTGAATGAAAGAAGCGGAACATTCGGAAATATTGTCAAACATAGACACTATATTTAAATCAAAGAAACAAACACACTCATTCCTCGAACAGTCTTTGTAGTGTCTGACAATTGTCTGTCGCAGAAGTTTAAAATGGAGACTGAAATACAACTGTTTTCTGAAGATATCTTACGCTACAAGCAGCACTACTGCAGCTCAATGGCTTGCCTTCCATATAATAATATACAAGTATGGACTTTTCACCTGTGCAATATGATGTGCTATGCATCGCGAATATCTTGTTGACAAAGCCGCATTCGGAACATCTCAGTTTTTATCGTTGCGTTCGGTTAACGCAGCTAATTTTAGTAACCGAGGTATATCGTAATTTTATGCTCAGTTTTGCAAAGTCAAAACTGTTCAATATCATATAGTATTTTGTTCAACTACGGATCATTCTGGTCAATCAGAATTCATTTATTTATATATATTATAATGCAATTTGTAGTTCGGGAATGTATTTTACATGCCATTTCATGTGAAACAGAATATCTTTTATTTTTATTGATTAAATTAACATCTATTGGGATTAGTGTTTCAGTAATGAGTTTCAATGTATGTAATTAATAACATATCATAAAACGTCATTACAATTGTGACATTTATATCTCAAAACTAACACATATACGTCCAACAGGAGATATAGTATCCAGGACACCGCCACTATAACATCATATACATACTCAACATATAAAATGATCCTCACATTGCACAATATACAACACACTACAATACATACATAGAGGGGTGACCGGTTTGGATGATCCTAACACTGCACAATAAAACACACTACAATACATACATAGAGGGGTGACCGGTTTGAATGTTCCTAACACTGCACAATAAAACACATTACAATACATACATAGAGGGGTGACCGGTTTGAATGTTCCTAACACTGCACAATACAACACACTACAATACATACATAGAGGGGTGACCGGTTTGGCTGATCCTAACACTGCACAATAAAACACACTACAATACATACATAGAGGGGTGACCGGTTTGGATGATCCTAACACTGCACAATACAACACACTACAATACATACATAGAGGGGTGACCGGTTTGAATGTTCCTAACACTGCACAATAAAACACACTACAATACATACATAGAGGGGTGACCGGTTTGGATGATCCTAACACTGCACAATAAAACACACTACAATACATACATAGAGGGGTGACCGGTTTGGATGATCCTAACACTGCACAATAAAACACACTACAATACATACATAGAGGGGTGACCGGTTTGGATGATCCTAACACTGCACAATAAAACACACTACAATACATACATAGAGGGGTGACCGGTTTGGATGATCCTAACACTGCACAATACAACACACTACAATACATACATAGAGGGGTGACCGGTTTGAATGTTCCTAACACTGCACAATAAAACACACTACAATACATACATAGAGGGGTGACCGGTTTGGATGATCCTAACACTGCACAATAAAACACACTACAATACATACATAGAGGGGTGACCGGTTTGGATGATCCTAACACTGCACAATAAAACACACTACAATACATACATAGAGGGGTGACCGGTTTGGATGATCCTAACACTGCACAATACAACACACTACAATACATACATAGAGGGGTGACCGGTTTGAATGTTCCTAACACTGCACAATAAAACACACTACAATACATACATAGAGGGGTGACCGGTTTGGATGATCCTAACACTGCACAATAAAACACACTACAATACATACATAGAGGGGTGACCGGTTTGGATGATCCTAACACTGCACAATACAACACACTACAATACATACATAGAGGGGTGACCGGTTTGGATGATCCTAACACTGCACAATACAACACACTACAATACATACATAGAGGGGTCACCGGTTTGGATGATCCTAACACTGCACAATACAACACACTACAATACATACATAGAGGGGTGACCGGTTTGAATGTTCCTAACACTGCACAATAAAACACACTACAATACATACATAGAGGGGTGACCGGTTTGGATGATCCTAACACTGCACAATAAAACACACTACAATACATACATAGAGGGGTGACCGGTTTGGATGATCCTAACACTGCACAATACAACACACTACAATACATACATAGAGGGGTGACCGGTTTGGATGATCCTAACACTGCACAATACAACACACTACAATACATACATAGAGGGGTGACCGGTTTGGATGATCCTAACACTGCACAATACAACACACTACAATACATACATAGAGGAGTCATCGGTTTGGATGATCCTAACACTGCACAATACAACACACTACAATACATACATAGAGGGGTGACCGGTTTGGATGATCCTAACACTGCACAATACAACACACTACAATACATACATAGAGGGGTGACCGGTTTGGATGATCCTAACACTGCACAATAAAACACACTACAATACATACATAGAGGGGTGACCGGTTTGAATGTTCCTAACACTGCACAATAAAACACACTACAATACATACATAGAGGGGTCATCGGTTTGGATGATCCTAACACTGCACAATACAACACACTACAATACATACATAGAGGGGTGACCGGTTTGGATGATCCTAACACTGCACAATAAAACACACTACAATACATACATAGAGGGGTGACCGGTTTGGATGATCCTAACACTGCACAATACAACACACTACAATACATTCATAGAGGGGTGACCGGTTTGAATGTTCCTAGCACTGCACAATAAAACACACTACAATACATACATAGAGGGGTCATCGGTTTGGATGATCCTAACACTGCACAATACAACACACTACAATACATACATAGAGGGGTGACCGGTTTGGATGATCCTAACACTGCACAATAAAACACACTATAATACATACATAGAGGGGTGACCGGTTTGGATGATCCTAACACTGCACAATACAACACACTACAATACATACATAGAGGGGTGACCGGTTTGGATGTTCCTAACACTGCACAATAAAACACACTACAATACATACATAGAGGGGTGACCGGTTTGGATGATCCTAACACTGCGCAATACAACACACTACAATACATACATAGAAGGGTCACTGGTTTGGATGATCCTAACACTGCACAATACAACACACTACAATACATACATAGAGGGGTGACCGGTTTGGATGATCCTAACACTGCACAATACAACACACTACAATACATACATAGAGGGGTGACCGGTTTGGATGATCCTAACACTGCACAATACAACACACTACAATACATACATAGAAGGGTCACTGGTTTGGATGATCCTAACACTGCACAATACAACACACTACAATACATACATAGAGGGGTGACCGGTTTGGATGATCCTAACACTGCACAATACAACACACTACAATACATACATAGAGGGGTGACCGGTTTGAATGTTCCTAACACTGCACAATACAACACACTACAATACATACATAGAAGGGTGACCGGTTTGGATGTTCCTAACACTGCACAATAAAACACACTACAATACATACATAGAGGGGTGACCGGTTTGGATGATCCTAACACTGCACAATACAACACACTACAATACATACATAGAGGGGTGACCGGTTTGAATGTTCCTAACACTGCACAATACAACACACTACAATACATACATAGAAGGGTGACCGGTTTGGATGATCCTAACACTGCACAATACAACACACTACAATACATACATAGAGGGGTGACCGGTTTGAATGTTCCTAACACTGCACAATACAACACACTACAATACATACATAGAGGGGTGACCGGTTTGAATGTTCCTTACACTGCACAATACAACACACTACAATACATACATAGAGGGGTGACCGGTTTGGCTGATCCTAACACTGCACAATACAACACACTACAATACATACATAGAAGGGTGACCGGTTTGAATGTTCCTAACACTGCACAATACAACACACTACAATACATACATAGAAGGGTCACCGGTTTGAATGTTCCTAACAGTGCACAATAAAACACACTACAATACATACATAGAAGGGTCACCGGTTTGGAGCAGCCAGTAACATAACGGCCACTGGGGATTTTACATCTCTCCTTTCCCTTAATCCACATCGAAATACCCCCTCTAATTTCGTAAGAAAATCTGCAGAACGGTAGTTCTCGTTTCATAGTGAGATGCTTATGCTGCACAAAGAAGCAGAATGTCATATGAGAGTAATGGCAGAAGGATGTGAATGGAAATTTGATGTACATGAGGTGAGAATTATCATCGGGTTATCATTAAAACTTCAACATATTCCGTAAACCTGTTTAACACCCCATACAAGTAATGTACGTCATAATGGAATCATTTACTAGACAGGTTTTATTTATTAAAGTAGAAATACACCACTGGAACTGCATTTAGACTTTCTATATAAGTATTCTATTTTAGCCTTCTGTTTAAATAATTAAAACCAAAGAATGTGTATATAAGTAAATGTTAGAAATGGATCAAACAGACACGTCAGCGAACGTTCAATATGTGTTAAACAATAAATACATATAATACATATATATATGTTTGTCTATCTATAGTTTACAATCATCTGCTTTCTATTTACTAAAAACTAAGATCGTCATTCTTTAATTTAACAAGATAGTTCACATCCGTTTTGAAAGACATATGAACTTCAAATTGTGCCGGGACTGGGATAAGTCACAGCTGTCCGTAGTATTAAAATAAAGGAAGCAGTAAGTCATGGAACCCGGTACAGACTGACATGTATTGTTTGTCTCTACTTTTCATGAATTATTATAAGAGTTTAGCCCTCATAACAAATATGACACGAAATAGAGACATTTCATCGTATAGGGCATCAGATAATATGATACCAGGGGAACGTCATCTTTATCATAAAATGGGGCATATGATAAACAAGTGTTGTTCACAAATGCGAAGATCGACCCAGGTTCATACGGTATATCAAATATATGAATCACCTTCAACACTTATGGGTAGCAGAAATTCTATATTTAATAAATCATCACCTAGTACAATACTTCTGACGTCTGCTCTATATGGTATACAGCAACAACGCCAAGCACAATACGTGTGCAGATATCTATGGGTTATTTTATAACTAGTTTGTTTATACTTGTTTGCGTAAGGTTTTCCGCTGAATCCGATCATACATTACTAGATAGTACAACCCGCATAACGTTCAGAAATCACATAACAACTAACGGTATACATTCATAACATAATGCATTAAGTTATAACAGTTACAGTCAATATATTCCGCAATTGCATTCATTCTTCATATGTTTTGTTGGTCTTCTTCAGTTATATTGTAAATGTTGTTCTGTGCAATACTTTAAAGGAACACCCGGCAACGCTGAAATCGATTCACTTTGTATCCATGTTTACACGTCAAATCATTTTACTCATATGAACGTATAACCATGTGAGTTGTATAGCTAATTTTCAAATATTACTGTCATATTTAAGAAATCAAAGTCGCCACTTTTGAAAGTATAAGTAAAGATTGTTTGAAAAATACATAAAAAAATATTGTTATTTTTCTGCAATTATTTCTGTCATTTCAATAAATACGGAAGGATATAAATGAGGATAGGTGTGAAAGTAGTTCCGACATGGCGGTGTTTCTCTTTTAGTCGGACAAATTAGACGTAAAAATAATAGTTTAAATGGATTAAATCGGGATTCAGCTTTATGATAATGCATAAATAGTTATTGGATATACTGTACTGCAAAGTGAATGTTTCAAAGAGTAAAACAATCGGTGCGAAGGGCGCGTAATAGCTCATCAGACTCTGAGCCCAGCACCCCTCTTAAACAACAAAGGATACACCTGCCTGAGGGCAGATTTATTTACTTACGAATTCAATGCTTAAATTCCAACAATTATGCTCTATTATTTAATATGACAAAAAAAAAACTATTATGCATAGACTACACCAATGCCCATTAACTCTAATTTGACTTTCATAAAATACCTAAATTAATTTGAACATATGTATCAACTTATTTGTTAAAAGTGATAGTGCTTCGTAAGCCTTTGTAGGCTGGCTAATTGTTTACTATTGACTTGTTTTGTATTGTGTTGTATATATATATATATATATAGGTTGCACTTTAAATAATAAGAAATCTATCTATCTATAAAGTAGTTCTTACATACTATGGCGTACACGGCCACGAATATGCGGAATATGACGCCGTTCACCCATTTACAAGACGTATGCCCCTTTTCAAAAACTAAACACAGTTAAGGATCTGCACATACATAGTGCACATATATAAATGAACAGTAACTTTGAATTGCATCATGTAATTATAAATTTTCAGAATACGAGTTAAGTGAAAATTTGTGAGAATTGCCGCGCGTCCCTTTAACTAGGATTAACTCCATTTGTAACGCCTTTAGGCGCGAAACAATGTTTTATAACAAGTATGTATTCTATTTATTGGCCTTTTATTTGCTTTGAATGCAGCACTTTACATTTTGTAAATATCAATTTAAAACTTCAAATACTAGTTTCAATACAATAATTATATACTTTATACAAACTGCAGGACCACAAAACCCAGGCAGTAATGCTCGGTTACCGCCTTTAAATTTGAAATCAATGCAATCATTGACAAATTAAAACTAGAAGTGTACTATATTATTCAATTAGGTGTGTTTATCGGTGACATTTGCGTGGTTAATAGGGATTTTCCTGGGAAACTGACTGGTTATAAACACAGGAAAATTGAATAACGCCATGCAATGATTGATTTCTTTTGTTAATTTGAATGTCGAGAACCCGTGTATTTCTTTTAAATACGTATTTTCGGTACAGAACTATTGACTTGAAGAGCAACGAAGGACGGCAGATAGCCTAAATTAGTGAACAAGTCATGGTAATTGGCTGCGAGGGGAGATTTCTACGTTGGGTATTTTTCGAATTCGCGAAATCTCCTTTCTGTTTAGTTACGTTTCGACAATAATGATATTTCATAAATTTTCAACTCGTCCAATAGCTATGATGCAACTGTGCTGATATCTAGTACAATTGTAAAAGTGACTTAATTGGTTAAAAAGTCTAAGATCAACTTAATAAAATCACATTCATAATTACACATTTTGTCGCTGCGCGAGGTTGAGAATGTAATAAATAAACTGTATTTTATGGCATGCCCACACATAAATGGATAATTTTATACGCGAAAAGCTCTAAATGGGAGATATTATGATATATATCAAATAAAAATGGTTAAAATATAGTCACTATCCTCAAACAAATCAACGAATGAACGGATCAATAAGAAATATACATTATTGACATACGATTTTATACCGAAAACCCAGTTCAGGTGTGATAATAGTGCATTATACTACTACTACTACTACTACTACTACTACTACTACTACTACTACTACTACTACTACTACTACTACTACTACTTCTACTACTACTACTACTACTACTGCTAATACTACTACTACTACTGCTACTACTACTTCTTCTTCTTCTTCTACTACTACTACTACTACTACTACTACTACTACTACTACTACTACTACTACTACTACTACTACTTCTACTACTGCTACTGCTACTGCTGCTGCTGCTACTGCTGCTGCTGCTGCTGCTACTGCTACTACTACTACTACTACTACTACTACTTCTACTACTTCTACTACTACTACTACTACTACTACTACTACTGCTACTACTACTTCTACTACTACTTCTGCTACTACTACTACTACTAATACTTCTACTACTACTACTACTACTACTACTACTACTACTACTACTACTACTACTAGTTCTACTGAAACATATGCTACTGCTATTGTCTGTGCTACTGGTACTGCCGCAACTGATGTAGATGCTACTGCCATTGCTACATAGAGGAGCCATCTCAGTGGTTGAGTATATTTCACAGGGATTTGTGTAACACAAGATCTAAGTGGAGTGCGTGGTCTAGTGGAAGAGCATCAGACCCGGGATTAGAGGGTTATTGTTCAATCATCCGCCAGCTACTTCTGTATGTGTGGTGTCCTTAAGCAAGATATTTTATCAGCATATGCTTACATGTAGTACTGGTTTTTACTCCAATTGTACTCCAATTTGCTAATTCACGATTAAACCTCAAAGTATGATTGCTAGATAGTATATAGTGTTATATCTACGTTTCAAATACATCTTTAACTCATATATAAGAAACGCATTCTCCTGATATTAAATCAAGAATGGCTTTAACTGCACTATGCGTAAGGGATTGTGTATCAGCATAAATCATGGTTATATATTCTTTCATGTTTACAGCCACAATTTATACTCAATTTTCAAGCGAATACTAGTGATATGCAATGTCAACGTATGGCGTCCATGTTCGATTACCGCATCAGAGTATTCATGATTGGACACATTCACCCTTTACAAGACTAACTAAATATATATTGTAAGACACCCAGTTGTACTGTGTTTATTTTATGTATTATTTAAACTGCATACTTAATATATGGAATAGAGATAAAGAGTGAAATAATGACATATTTCAAATACTCTAATTTACAGAGTACACGCTGTTTGTGTAGAGATCTGTACGGTCATAGTCTTGTAAGTTGCACGTTTATATGTTTAAACTTCCCGGTACATATAATACATGTACGTGTACATATATATCTCTCATACATCAGGAAACAATAGCATAACTACTGATATGTGCTGTCACTGTATTTCGGATCTCGTACGCAATATGTCCAGATACTTTGATCGAAAATGCAAAAGTGACAGTTACACGTATCATGTATGAATGGAATTATTCGGCGAATGCAAACGCGCCCACATGTTTCCACTTAAAACGAATAAAGAGAACGTGCACACACCCCTGACACAGACGTATATATAATGTCTCCTCCAGAAGCAACAACACAACACTAATGCTATAGCTCTGCCTGAGTGTACACGTAGATATAATGGTTACTCCAGAAGCAACAACAAAACACTAGTGCTATAGCTCTGCCTGGCTGTACACATAGATATAATGTCTCCACCATAAGCAACAGCACAACGCAAGTGCTATAGCTCTGCCTGAGTGTACACGTAGATATAATGTTTCCTCCAAAAGCAACAACAAAACACCAGTGCTATAGCTCTGTCTGAGTGTACACGTAGATATAATGGTTACCCCAGAAGCAACAACACAACACTAGTGCTATAGCTCTGCCTGAGTGTACACGTAGATATAATGGTAACTCCAGAAGCAACAACACAACACTAGTGTTATAGCTCTGCCTGAGTGTACACGTAGATATAATGGTTACTCCAAAAGCAACAACACAACACTAGTACTATAGCTCTGCCAGAGTGTACACGTAGATATAATGTCTACTCCAGAAGCAACAACACAACACTAGTGCTATAGCTCTGTCTGAGTGCACACGTAGATATAATGGTTACCCCAGAAGCAACAACACAACACTAGTGCTTTAGCTCTGTCTGAGTGTACACATAGATATAATGGTTACTCCAGAAGGAACAACACAACACTAGTGCTATAGCTATGTCTGAGTGTACACGTAGATATAATGTCTCCTCCAGAAGCAACAACACAACACTAGTGTTATAGCTCTGTCTGAGTGTGCACGTAGATGTAATGGTTACTCCAGAAGATACAACACAACAATAGTACTATAGCTCTGCCTGAGTGTACACGTAGATATAATGTCTCAGCCGGAAACAACAACACAACACTAGTGCTATAGCTGTGCCTGAGTGTACACGTATATATAATGGTTACTCCAGAAGCAACAACATAACACTAGTGCTATAGCTCTGCCTGAGTGTACACGTAGATATAATGTCACCTCAGAAGCAACAACAAAACAATAGTGCTATAGCTCTGCCTGAGTGTACACGTAGATATAATGGTTACTCCAGAAGCAACAACACAACACTAGTGCTATAACTCTGCCTGTGTGTACACGTAGATATAATGTCTCTTCCAGAAACAACAACACAACACTAGTGCTATAGCTCTGCCTGAGTGTACACGTAGATATAATGTCTCCTCCAGAAACAACAACAAAACACTAGTGCTATATCTCTTCCTGAGTGTACACGTAGATATAATGTCTACTCCAGAAGCAACAACACAACACTAGTGTTATAGCTCTGCCTGAGTGTACACGTAGATATAATGTCTCCTTCAGAAGCAACAACAAAACACTAGTGCTATAGCTCTGCCTGAGTGTACACGTAGATATAATGGTTACTCCAGAAGTAACAACACAACACTTGTGCTACAGCTCTGCCTGAGTGTACACGTAGATATAATGTCTCCTCCAGAAGCAACAACACAACATTAGTGCTATAACTCTGCCTGAGTGTACACGTATATAAAATAGTTACTCCAGAAGCAACAACACAACACTAGTGCTATAGTTCTGCCTGAGTGTACACGTAGATATAATGTCTCCTCCAGAAGCAACAACACAACACTAGTGTTATAGCTCTGTCTGAGTGTACACGTAGATATAATGTCTACTCCAGAAGCAACAACACAACCCTAGTGCTATAGCTCTGCCAGAGTATAAACGTAGATATAATGTCTACTCCAGAAGCAACAACACAACACTAGTGCTATAGCTCTGCCTGAGTGTACACGTAGATATAATGTCTCCTCCAGAAGCAACCAGAAAACACTAGTGCTATAGCTCTGTCTGAGTGTACACGTAGATATAATGGTTACTCGAGAAGCAACAACACAACATCAGTGCTATAGCTCTGCCTGAGTGTACACGTAGATATAATGGTTACTCCAGATGCAACAACACAACACTAGTGCTATAGCTCTGCCGGAGTGTACAGGTAGATATAATGTCTCCTCCAGAAGCAACAACACAACACTAGTGCTATAGCTGTGCCTGAGTGTACACGTAGATATAATGTCTCCTCCAGAAGCAACAACAAAACACTAGTGCTATAGCTCTGCCTGAGTGTACACGTAGATATAATGGTTACTCCAGAAGCAACAACACATCACTAGTGCTATAGATCTGCATGAGTGACACGTAGATATAATGGTTATTCCAGAAGCAACAACACAACACTAGTGCTATAGCTCTGTCTGAGTGAACACGTAGATATAATGTCTCATCCAGAAGCAACAACACAGCACTAGTGCTATAGCTCTGCCTGTGTGTACACGTAGATATAATGGTTACTCCAGAAGTAACAACACAACACTAATGCTACAGCTCTGCCTGAGTGTACACGTTGATATAATGTCTCCTCCAGAAGCAACAACACAACACTAGTGCTATAACTCTGCCTTAGTGTACACGTAGATATAATGGTTACTCCAGAAGCAACAACACAACACTAGTGCTATAGTTCTGCCAGTGTGTACACGTAGATATAATGTCTCCTCCAGAAGCAACAACACAACGCTTGTGTTATAGCTCTGTCTGAGTGTACACGTAGATATAATGTCTACTCCAGAAGCAACAACACAACACTAGTGCCATAGCTCTGTCAGAGTATGAACGTAGATATAATGTTTACTCCAGAAGCAACAACACAACACTAGTGCTATAGCTCTGCCTGAGTGTACACGTAGATATAATGTCTCCTCTCCAGAGGCAACCACAAAACACTAGTGCTATAGCTCTGTCTGAGTGTACACGTAGATATAATGGTTACTCCAGAAGCAACAACACAACACTAGTGCTATAGATCTGCCTGAGAGTACACGTAGATATAATGGTTACTCCAGAAGCAACAACACAACACTAGTGCTATAGATCTGCCTGAGAGTACACGTAGATATAATGGTTACTCCAGAAGCAACAACACAACACTAGTGCTATAGCTCTGCCTGAGTGTACACGTAGATATAATGTCTCCTCCAGAAGCAACAACACAACACTAGTGTTATAGCTCTGCCTGAGTATACACGTAGATATAATGGTTACTCCAGAAGCAACAACACAACACTAGTGCTATAGCTCTGCATGAGTGTACACGTAGATATAATGGTTACTCCAGAAGCAACAACAAAACGCTAGTGCTATAGCTCTACCTGAGTGTACACGTAGATATAATGTCTCCTCCACATGAAACAACACAACACTAGTGCTATAGCTCTGCCTGAGTGTACATGTAGATATAATGTCTCCTCCAGAAGCAACAACACAACACTAGTGCTATAGCTCTGCCTGAGTATACACGTAGATATAATGGTTACTCCAGAAGCAACAACACAACACTAGTGCTATAGCCCTGCCTGAGTGTACACGTAGATATAATGTCTCCTCCAGAAGCAACAACACAACACTAGTGCTATAGCTCTGCCTGAGTATACACATAGATATAATGGTTACTCCAGAAGCAACAACACAACGCTAGTGCTATAGCTCTGCCTGAGTGTACACGTAAATATAATGTCTACTCCAGAAGCAGCAACAAAACACTAGTGCTATAGCTCTGCCTGAGTGTACACGTAGATAAAATGGTTACTCCAGAAGCAACAACAAATCATTAGTGCTATAGCTCTGCCTGAGTGTACACGTAGATATAATGTCTCCTCCAGAAGCAACAACACAACACTAGTGTTATAGCTCTGTCTGAGTGTACAAGTAGATATAATGTCTACTCCAGAAGCAACAACACAACACTAGTGCTATAGCTCTGCCAGAATATAAACGTAGATATAATGTCTACTCCAGAAGCAACAACACAACACTAGTGCTATAGTTCTGCTTGAGTGTACACGTAGATATAATGTCTCCTCCAGAAGCAACAACACAACACTAGTGCTATAGCTCAGTATGAGTGTACACGTAGATATTATGGTTACTCCAGAAGCAGCAACACACCACTAGTGCTATAGCTCTGCCTGAGTGTACACGTAGTTATAATGTGTCCCCCAGAAGCAACAACACAACACTACTGTTATAGTTCTGCCAGAATATAAACGTAGATATAATGTCTACTCCAGAAGCAACAACACAACACTAGTGCTATAGCTCTGCCAGAATATAAACGTAGATATAATGTCTACTCCAGAAGCAACAACACAACACTAGTGCTATAGCTCTGCCTGAGTGTACCCGTAGATATAATGGTTACTCCAGAAGCAACAACAAAACATTAGTGCTATAGCTCTGCCTGAGTGTACACGTAGATATAATGTCTCCTCCAGAAGCAACAACACAACACTAGTGCTATAGCTCTGCCTGAGTGTACACGTAGATATAATGTCTCCTCCAGAAGCAACAACAATAAACTAGTGCTCTAGCTCTGCATGAGTGTACACGTAGATATAATGTCTCCTCCAGAAGCAACAACAATACACTAGTGCTCTAGCTCTGCATGAGTGTACACGTAGATATAATGTCTACTCCAGAAGCAACAACACAACACTAGTGCTATAGCTCTGCCTGAGTGTACACGTTGATATAATGTCTCCTCCAGAAGCAACAACAATACACTAGTGCTCTAGCTCTGCATGAGTGTACACGTAGATATAATGTCTACTCCAGAAGCAACAACACAACACTAGTGCTATAGCTCTGCCAGAGTGTACACGTAGATATAATGTCTCCTCCAGAAGCAACAACAATACACTAGTGCTCTAGCTCTGCATGAGTGTACACGTAGATATAATGTCTACTCCAGAAGCAACAACAAATCACTAGTGCTATAGCTCTGCCTGAGTGTACACGTAGATATAATGTCTCCTCCAGAAGCAACAACAATACACTAGTGCTCTTGCTTTGCATGAGTGTACACATAGATATAATGTCTACTCCAGAAGCAACAACACAACACTAGTGCTATAGCTCTGCCTGAGTGTACACGTTGATATAATGTTTCCTCCAGAAGCATCAACAAAGCACTAGTGCTATAGCTCTGACTGAGTGTACACGTAGATATAATGGTTACTCCAGAAGCAACAACACAACACTAGTGCTATAGCTCTGCCTGAGTGTACACGTAGATATAATGTCTCCTCCAGAAGCAACAACACAACACTAGTGCTATAGTTCTGCCTGAGTGTACACGTAGATATAATGTCTACTCCAGAAGGAACAACACAACACTAGTGCTATAGCTCTGCCTGAGTGTACACGTAGATGTAATGTCTCCTCCAAAAGCAACAACACAACACTAGTGTTGTTGCTCTGCCTGAGTGTACACGTAGATATAATGTCTACTCCAGAAACAACAACAAAACACTAGTGCTATAGCTCTGCCAGAGTGTACACGTAGATATTATGTCTACTCAAGAAGCAACAACACAACACTAGTGCTATAGCTCTGCCTGAGTGTACATGTAGATATAATGGTTACTCCAGAAGCAACAACACAACACTATTGTTATATCTTTGCCTGAGTGTACACGTAGATATAATAGTTACTCCAGAAGCAACAACAAAACACTAGTGCTATAGCTCTGCCCGAGTATACACGTAGATATAATGTCTTCTCCAGAAGCAACAACACAACAATAATGCTGTAGCTCTGCCTGAGTGTACAAGTAGATATAATGGTTACTCTAGAAGCAACAACACAACACTAGTGCTATAGCTCTGCCTGAGTGTACACGTAGATATAATGTCTACTCCAGAAGCAACAACACAACACTAGTGCTATTGCTCTGCCTGAGTGTACACGTAGGTATAATGGTTACTCCAGAATCAACAACACAACACTAGTGCTATAGCTCTGCCTGAGTGTACACGTAGATATAATGGTTACTCCAGAAGCAACAACACGACACTAGTGCTATAGCTCTGCCTGAGTGTACACGTAGATATAATGTCTCCTCCAGAAGCAACAACACAACACTAGTGCTATAGCTCTGCCTGAGTGTACACGTAGATATAATGGTTACTCCAGAAGCAACAACACAGCACTAGTGCTATAGCTCTGCCTGAGTGTACACGTAGATATAATGGTTACTCCAGAAGCAACAACACAACACTAGTGCTATAGCTCTGCCTGAGTGTACACGTAGATATAATGTCTCCTCCAGAAGCAACAACACAACACTAGTGCTATAGCTCTGCCTGAGTGTACACGTAGATATAATGGTTACTCCAGAAGCAACAACACAACACTAGTGCTATAGCTCTGCCTGAGTGTACACGTATATATAATGGTTACTCCAGAAGCAACAACACAACACTAGTGCTATAGCTCTACCTGAGTGTACACGTAGATATAATGTCTCCTCCAGAAGCAACAACACAGCACTAGTGCTATAGCTCTGCCTGAGTGTACACGTAGATATAATGGTTACTTTAGAAGTAACAACACAACACTAGTGCTATAGATCTGCCTGAATGTACACGTAGATTTTATGTCTCCTCCAGAAGCAACAACACAACACTAGTGCTATAGCTCTGCCTGAGTGTACACGTAGATATAATGTCTACTCCAGAAGCAACAACACAACGCTAGCTTATAGCTCTGCCTGAGTGTACACGTAGATATAATGACTACTCCAGAAGCAACAACACAACACTAATGCTATAGCTTTTCCTGGGTGTACACGTAGATATAATGGTTATTCAAGAAGCAACAACACCACACTAGTGTTATTGCTCTGCCTGAGTGTACACGTAGATATAATGTCTACTCCAGATGCAATAATACAACACTAGTGCTATAGCTCTGCCTAAGTGTACACGTAGATATAATGGTTACTCAAGAAGCAACAACACAACACTAGTGCTATTGCTCTGCCTGAGTGTACACGTAGATATAATGTCTACTCCAGAAGCAACAACACAACGCTAGCTTATAACTCTGCCTGAGTGTACACGTAGATATAATGACTACTCCAGAAGCAACAACACAACACTAGTGCTATAGCTTTTCCTGGGTGTACACGTAGATATAATGGTTACTCCAGAAGCAACAACACAACACTAGTGCTATTGCTCTGCCTGGGTGTACACGTAGATATAATGACTACTCCAGATGCAATAATACAACACTAGTGCTATAGCCCTGCCTAAGTGTACACGTAGATATAATGTCTCCTCCAGAAGCAACAACACAGCACTAGTGCTATAGCTCTGCCTGAGTGTACACGTAGATATAATGGTTACTTTAGAAGTAACAACACAACACTAGTGCTATAGATCTGCCTGAATGTACACGTAGATTTTATGTCTCCTCCAGAAGCAACAACACAACACTAGTGCTATAGCTCTGCCTGAGTGTACACGTAGATATAATGTCTACTCCAGAAGCAACAACACAACGCTAGCTTATAGCTCTGCCTGAGTGTACACGTAGATATAATGACTACTCCAGAAGCAACAACACAACACTAATGCTATAGCTTTTCCTGGGTGTACACGTAGATATAATGGTTACTCCAGAAGCAACAACACAACACTAGTGCTATTGCTCTGTCTGGGTGTACACGTAGATATAATGACTACTCCAGATGCAATAATACAACAATAGTGCTATTGCTCTGCCTGGGTGTACACGTAGATATAATGGTTACTCCAGAAGCAACAACACAACACTAGTGCTATAGCTCTACCTGAGTGTACACGTAGATATAATGTCTCCTCCAGAAGCAACAACACAGCACTAGTGCTATAGCTCTGCCTGAGTGTACACGTAGATATAATGGTTACTTTAGAAGTAACAACACAACACTAGTGCTATAGATCTGCCTGAATGTACACGTAGATTTTATGTCTCCTCCAGAAGCAACAACACAACACTACTGCTATAGCTCTGCCTGAGTGTACACGTAGATATAATGTCTACTCCAGAAGCAACAACACAACGCTAGCTTATAGCTCTGCCTGAGTGTACACGTAGATATAATGACTACTCCAGAAGCAACAACACAACACTAATGCTATAGCTTTTCCTGGGTGTACACGTAGATATAATGGTTACTCCAGAAGCAACAACACAACATTAGTGCTATTGCACTGCCTGAGTGTACACTTAGATATAATGTCTACTCCAGAAGCAACAACACAATACTAGTGCTATAGCTCTGTCTGAGTGTACACGTAGATATAATGGTTACCCCAGAAGGAACAAGACAACAATAGTGCTATAGCTCTGACTGAGTGTACATGTAGATATAATGGTAACCCCAGAAGGAACAAGACAACACTAGTGCTATAGCTCTGCCTGAGTGTACACGTAGATATAATGGATACTCAAGAAGCAACAACACTACACTAGTGTTATAGCTCTGCCTAATTGTACACGTAGATATAATGTCTCGTCCAGAAGCAACAACACAGCACTTGTGCTATAGCTCTGCCTGAGTGTACACGTAGATATAATGTCTCCTCCAGAAGCAACAACACAACACTAGTGCTATAGCTCTGCCTGAGTGTACACGTAGATATAATGGTTAGTCCAGAAGCAACAACACAACACTAGTGCTATAGCTCTGCCTGAGTGTACACGTAGATATAATGTCTACTCCAGAAGCAACAACACAATACTGGTGTTATAGCTCTGTCTTAGTGTACACGTAGATATAATGGTTACCCCAGAAGCAACAACACAACACTAGTGCTATAGCTCTGACTGAGTGTATACGTAGATATAATGGTAACCCCAGAAGCAACAACACAGCACTAGTGCTATAGCTCTGCCTGAGTGTACACGTAGATATAATGTCCCCTCTCCAGAAGCAACAAAACAACACTAGTGCTATAGCTCTGCCTGAGTGTACACGTAGATATAATGGTTACTCCAGGGGCAACAACACAACACTAATGCTATAGCTCTGCCTGAGTGTACACGCAGATATAATGGTTACTCCAGAAGCAACAACACAACACTAGTGCTATAGCTCTGCCTGAGTGTACACGTTGATATAATGGTTACCCCAGAAGCAACAACACAGCACTAGTGCTATAGCTCTGCCTGAGTGTAGACTTAGATATAATGGTTACTCCAGAAGCAACAACACAACACTAGTGCTATAGCTCTGCCTGAGTGTACACGTAGATATAATGTCCCCTCTCCAGAAGCAACAACACAACACTAGTGCTATAGCTCTGCCTGAGTGTATATGTAGATATAATGGTTACTCCAGAAGCAACAACACAACACTAGTGTTATAGCTCTGCCTGAGTGTACACGTAGATATAATGTGTCCTCCAGAAGCAACAACACAACACTAGTGCTATAGCTCTGTCTGAGTGTACACGTAGATATAATGTCCCCTCTCCAGAAGCAACAACACAACACTAGTGCTATAGCTCTGCCTGAGTGTATACGTAGATATAATGGTTACTCCAGAAGCAACAACACAACACTAGTGTTATAGCTCTGCCTGAGTGTACACGTAGATATAATGTGTCCTCCAGAAGCAACAACACAACACTAGTGCTATAGCTTCTGCCTGAGTGTACACGAAGATATAATGGTTAACCCAGAAGCAACAACACAACACTAGTGCTATAGCTCTGCCTGAGTGTACACGTAGATATTATGATTATTCCAGAAGCAACAACACAACACTAGTGCTATAGCTCTGCCTGAGCGTACACGTAGATATAATGGTCACTCCAGAAGCAACAACACAACACTAGTGCTATAGCGCTGTCTGAGTGTACACCTAGATATAATGTCTCCTCCAAAAGCAACAACACAACACTAGTGCTATAGCTCTGCCTGAGTGTACACGTAGATATAATGGTTACTCGAGAAGCAACAACACAACACTAGTGCTATAGCTCTGCCTGAGTTTACACGTAGATATAATGTCTCCTCCAGAAGCAACAACACAACACTAGTGCTATAGCTCTGCCTGAGTGTACACGTAGATATAATGGTTACTCCAGAAGCAACAACACAACACTAGTGCTATAGCTCTGCCTGAGTGTACACGTAGATATAATGGATACTCCAGAAGCAAAAACACTACACTAGTGTTATAGCTCTGCCTGAGTGTACACGTAGATATAATGGTAACTCCAGAAGCAACAACACAACACTAGTGCTATAGCTTAGCCTTAGTGTACACGTAGATATAATGTCTCCTCCAGAAGCCACTACACGACACTAGTGCTATAGCTCTGCCTGAGTGTACACGTAGATATAATGTCTCCTCCAGAAGCAACAACACAACACTAGTGCTATAGCTCTGCCTGAGTGTACACGTAAATATAATGGTTACTCCAGAAGCAACAACACAACACTAGTGTTATAGCTCTGCCTGATTGTACACGTATATATTATGCCTCCTCCAGAAGCAACAACACAACACCAGTGCTATAGCTCTGCCTGAGTGTACACGTAGATATAATGGTTACTCCAGAAGCAACAACACAACACTAGTGCTATAGCTCTGCCTGAGTGTACACGTAGATATAATGTCTCCTCCAGAAGCAACAACACAACACTAGTGCTATAGCTCTGCCTGAGTGTACACGTAAATATAATGGTTACTCCAGAAGCAACAACACAACACTAGTGTTATAGCTCTGCTTGATTGTACACGTATATATTATGTCTCCTCCAGAAGCAACAACACAACACCAGTGCTATAGCTCTGCCTGAGTGTACACGTAGATATAATGGTTACTCCAGAAGCAACAACACAACACTAGTGATATAGCGCTGCCTGAGTGTACACGTAGATATAATGTCTACTCCAGAAGCAACAACACAACACTAGTGCTATAGCTCTGTCTGAGTGTACACGTAGATATAATGGTTACCCCAGAAGCAACAACATAGCACTAGTGCTATAGCTCTGTCTGAGTGTATACGTAGATATAATGTCTCCTCCATAAGCAACAACACAACATTAGTGCTATAGCTCTGCCTCAGTGTACACGTAGATATAATGGTAACTCCAGAAGCAACAACACAACACTAGTGCTATAGCTCTGCCTTAGTGTACACGTAGATATAATGTCTCCTCCAGAAGCAACAACACAACACTAGTGCTATAGCTCTGCCTGAGTGTACACGTAGATATAATGGTTACTCCAGAAGCAACAACACAACACTAGTGCTATAGTTCTGCCTGAGTGTACACGTAGATATCATGGTTACTCCAGAAGCAACAACACAACACTAGTGCTATAGCTCTGCCTGAGTGTACACGTAGATATAATGGTTACTCCAGAAGCAACAACAAAACACTAGTGTTATAGCTTTGCCTGAGTGCACACGTAGATATAATGTCTCCTCCAGAAGCAACAACACAACACTAGTTCTATAGCTCTGTCTTAGTGTACACGTAGATATAATGTCTCCTTCAGAAGCAACAACACAATACTAGTGCTATAGCTCTGCCTGAGTGTACACGTAGATATAATGTCTCCTCCAGAAGCAACAACACAACACTAGTGCTATAGCTCTGTCTGAGTGTACACGTAGATATAATGTCTACTCCAGAAGCAACAACACAACGCTAGCGTATAGCTCTGCCTGAGTGTACACGTAGATATAATGGCTATTCCTGAAGCAACAACACAACACTAGTGTTATAGCTCTGCCTGATTGTACACGTATATATAATTTCTCCTCCAGAAGCAACAACACAACACTAGTGCTATAGCTCTGCCTGAGTGTACACGTAGATATAATGTCTACTCCAGAAGCAACAACACAACGCTAGCGTATAGCTCTGTCTGAGTGTACACGTAGATATAATGGCTACTCCAGAAGCAACAACACAACACTTGTGCTATTGCTCTGTCTGAGTGTACACGAAGATATAATGGTAACCCCAGAAGCAACATCACAGCACTAGTGCTATAGCTCTGCCTGAGTGTACACTTAGATATAATGGTTACTCCAGAAGCAACAACACAACACTAGTGCTATAGTTCTGCCTGAGTGTACACGTAGATATAATGTCTCCTCCAGAAGCAACAACACAACACTTAGTGTTATAGCTCTGCCTGAGTGTACACGTAGATATAATGTCTCCTCCAGAAGCAACAACACAACACTAGTGCTATTGCTCTGCCAGAGTGTACACGTAGATATATTGGTTACTCCGGAAGCAAAAACACAACACTAGTGCTATAGCTCTGCCTGAGTTTACACGTAGATATAATGTCAACTCCAAAAGCAACAACACAACACTAGTGCTATTGCTCTGCCTGAGTGTACACGTTGATATATTGGTTACTCAAGAAGCAACAACAAAACACTAGTGCTATAGCTCTGCCTGAGTGTAAAGCTTCTAACATGTCCCTGTTTAACTTTCATAATAATGTAGCAATAATTTATTTGATACACTAACCTTAATACCCGGAATTCTTTTTTTTCCGTGGAATTATGTGATTTAAAAAACAATATTTCATCTTTATTACTCTAATTTCCATACATAATTACATACATTTTCTACTTAATGTAAACATATAAAACCAATGGATAGCCATATTGCCATTTTTGAAAAAGGAATCGATTGATTCATGGTTGAATTAGAGCTGAAATAAAACTCGTTATTCAATTATTTGTGTTTATGAGCGACATGTGTGCGCTATGGAGATTTTCCCGGGTTGCGGAATGGTAATAAACAAATTTAAATTAGATAATGCATACATTGATTTATTAATACTGTTGATTTGAGTATTTGCAATGCTGTTAGCAATATAATTTCTCCGTATAAAATGTTAGAAATAACAAAATAGCAAACAACCGGTGCATTATTGAACAGGCACATTAGCACATTTTGCATCACACATTTCTGAATGTTATGAAAGTTACATATAGATAACTGTCATCACTATACATGTATATATCCTATATATATAGCGAATACACATTTAACTAACACCGTCTATACATTAAATATACACCATGTAGGCAGAACTGACTTTTCGACGACAAGAACTGTTAATGCTAATAAATTTTGGCTTAAAATAATCTCAGCAGCAAATAGAAAATATATAAGTCGATGTTACCAGAAATTGAAAAGTATCCAAATAAAAGAAAATAGGATTCTTTTGTCAGAGATACATTTAATAAATTGGGATTTAAATATATATGGCTTGGTCAAGGAGTTGGAAACACTAAATTGTTTTTTAAACCTTGAAAGGAGACAACTTTATTCGCGATTAATGACTCAAGCAGAGCAATATTCTATAGACCATTGTATTCCTTTAAACTACAACCATATTTATTAATTTAAAAGGTAAATGTACACACATATAGAGCTGCAATAACCAGACTAAGGGTTTGATCACTTAGGCTTGATGTAGAAAAGGGTAGATGGCAGCAACCGAGCACACCTTTCCAAGACAGATTATGTAATACATGCTCTAGAGTTCTAGAGGATGAGTATCATTAATTTTTATTTGAATGTCGGTTATACAAGGACTTAAGATATATTTTAAAGTTATTATTTTATCAAAACAAGTATGTATGAAACTGTTGAATTGTTACAAACTGACAGCAAATACATTATAAGAAACCTGCCTGTTTATATATATATAAAGCGTTTCAACTGAAAAACGAGTCTATGGTCATTGGATAGAAATCAATTGTAAATAAAATGAAATAAAATTGTTTAAGTCTACGCTATTAAAATGCAATATATAGACTCCCCGTATCATTGTAGTAGTAATTGATTAGTATAGCCTAAATATCCAATAGGTATATTTAACAACATGCACTTGTGAATGGTGTCGCATCTGTAAGAGAATGTCTGAAACTTGTGGATGGTGTCGTATCTGTAAGAACATGACTCGCACTTGGATGGTGTCGCATCTGTAAGAGCATGACTCGCACTTGGATGGTGTCGCATCTGTAAGAGTATGTCTGGCACTTGGATGGTGTCGTATCTGTAAGAGTATGTCTGGTATTTATGGATGGCATTCCATCCGTAAGAGTATGTCTGGCACTTTGATGGTGTCGTATCTGTAAGAGTATGTCTGGTACTTGGATGGTGTTGCATCTGTAAGAGCATGTCTAACATTTGTGGATGGCTTAACCATACGCTTCACACTAGATCCACAGTATTACAGTCGTGGCGGAGGACAAACCCACGATCCTCCCATCATCGGGCCGATGCTCTACCACTTGACCACACGCTTCATACTAAATCCACAATATTACAGCCGTGACTGTGGACAAACCCACGATCCTCCCATAATGAAGGCCGATGGTCTACCACTTAACCACACGCTCCGTACTAAATCCAAAGTATTACAGCCATGGCGGAGGACAAACCCACGATCCTCCCATCATGGGGCCGATGCTCTACCACTTAACCACACGCTACATAATAAATCCACAGTAGTACTGCCGTGGCGGAGGACAAAGCCACAATCCTACCATCGTGGGGCCGATGCTTTACCACTTAACCACACGCTACATAATAAATCCACAGTAGTACTGCCGTGTCGAAGGACAAAACCACGATCCTCCCATCGTGGGACCGATGCTCTACCACTTAACCACACGCTACATAATAAATCCACAGTAGTACTGCCGTGTCGAAGGACAAAGCCACGATCCTACCATTGTGGGGCCGATGCTCTACCACTTAACCACACGCTACATAATAAATCCACAGTAGTACTGCCGTGTCGAAGGACAAAACCACGATCCTCCCATCGTGGGACCGATGCTCTACCACTTAACCACACGCTACATACTAAATCCACAGTAGTACTGCCGTGTCGAAGGACAAAACCACGATCCTCCCATCGTGGGACCGATGCTCTACCACTTAACCACACGCTACATAATAAATCCACAGTAGTACTGCCGTGTCGAAGGACAAAACCACGATCCTACCATCGTGAGGCCGATGCTCTACCACTTAACCACACGCTACATAATAAATCCACAGTAGTACTGCCGTGTCGAAGGACAAAACCACGATCCTCCCATCGTGGGACCGATGCTCTACCACTTAACCACACGCTACATAATAAATCCACAGTAGTACTGCCGTGTCGAAGGACAAAGCCACGATCCTACCATCGTGGGACCGATGCTCTACCACTTAACCACACGCTACATAATAAATCCACAGTAGTACTGCCGTGTCGAAGGACAAAACCACGATCCTCCCATCGTGGGACCGATGCTCTACCACTTAACCACACGCTACATAATAAATCCACAGTAGTACTGCCGTGTCGAAGGACAAAACCACGATCCTCCCATCGTGGGACCGATGCTCTACCACTTAACCACACGCTACATAATAAATCCACAGTAGTACTGCCGTGTCGAAGGACAAAGCCACGATCCTACCATCGTGGGGCCGATGCTCTACCACTTAACCACACGCTACATAATAAATCCACAGTAGTACTGCCGTGTCGAAGGACAAAACCACGATCCTCCCATCGTGGGACCGATGCTCTATCACTTAACCACACGCTACATAATAAATCCACAGTAGTACTGCCGTGTCGAAGGACAAAACCACGATCCTCCCATCGTGGGACCGATGCTCTACCACTTAACCACACGCTACATAATAAATCCACAGTAGTACTGCCGCGGCGGAGGACAAAGCCACAATCCTACCATCGTGGGACCGATGCTTTACCACTTAACCACACGCTACATAATAAATCCACAGTAGTACTGCCGTGTCGAAGGACAAAACCACGATCCTCCCATCGTGGGACCGATGCTCTACCACTTAACCACACGCTACATAATAAATCCACAGTAGTACTGCCGTGTCGAAGGACAAAGCCACGATCCTACCATCGTGGGGCCGATGCTCTACCACTTAACCACACGCTACATAATAAATCCACAGTAGTACTGCCGTGTCGAAGGACAAAACCACGATCCTCCCATCGTGGGACCGATGCTCTACCACTTAACCACACGCTACATAATAAATCCACAGTAGTACTGCCGTGTCGAAGGACAAAACCACGATCCTCCCATCGTGGGACCGATGCTCTACCACTTAACCACACGCTACATAATAAATCCACAGTAGTACTGCCGTGTCGAAGGACAAAGCCACGATCCTACCATCGTGAGGCCGATGCTCTACCACTCAACCACACGCTACATAATAAATCCACAGTAGTACTGCCGTGTCGAAGGACAAAACCACGATCCTCCCATCGTGGGACCGATGCTCTACCACTTAACCACACGCTAAATAATAAATCCAAAGTAGTACTGCCGTGTCGAAGGACAAAGCCACGATCCTACCATCGTGGGGCCGATGCTCTACCACTTAACCACACGCTACATAATAAATCCACAGTAGTACTGCCGTGTCGAAGGACAAAGCCACGATCCTACCATCGTGAGGCCGATGCTCTACCACTTAACCACACGCTACATAATAAATCCACAGTAGTACTGCCGTGTCGAAGGACAAAGCCACGATCCTACCATCGTGGGACCGATGCTCTACCACTTAACCACACGCTACATAATAAATCCACAGTAGTACTGCCGTGTCGAAGGACAAAGCCACGATCCTACCATCGTGAGGCCGATGCTCTACCACTTAACCACACGCTACATAATAAATCCACAGTAGTACTGCCGTGTCGAAGGACAAAGCCACGATCCTACCATCGTGGGGCCGATGCTCTACCACTTAACCACACGCTACATAATAAATCCACAGTAGTACTGCCGTGTCGAAGGACAAAACCACGATCCTCCCATCGTGGGACCGATGCTCTACCACTTAACCACACGCTACATAATAAATCCACAGTAGTACTGCCGTGTCGAAGGACAAAACCACGATCCTCCCATCGTGGGACCGATGCTCTACCACTTAACCACACGCTACATAATAAATCCACAGTAGTACTGCCGTGTCGAAGGACAAAACCACGATCCTCCCATCGTGGGACCGATGCTCTACCACTTAACCACACGGTACATAATAAATCCACAGTAGTACTGCCGTGTCGAAGGACAAAGCCACGATCCTACCATCGTGAGGCCGATGCTCTACCACTTAACCACACGCTACATAATAAATCCACAGTAGTACTGCCGTGTCGAAGGACAAAACCACGATCCTCCCATCGTGGGACCGATGCTCTACCACTTAACCACACGCTACATAATAAATCCACAGTAGTACTGCCGTGTCGAAGGACAAAACCACGATCCTCCCATCGTGGGACCGATGCTCTACCACTTAACCACACGCTACATAATAAATCCACAGTAGTACTGCCGTGTCGAAGGACAAAACCACGATCCTCCCATCGTGGGACCGATGCTCTACCACTTAACCACACGCTACATAATAAATCCAAAGTAGTACTGCCGTGTCGAAGGACAAAACCACGATCCTACCATCGTGGGACCGATGCGCTACCACTTAACCACACGCTACATAATAAATCCACAGTAGTACTGCTGTGTCGAAGGACAAAGCCACGATCCTACCATCGTGGGACCGATGCTCTACCACTTGACCACACGCTACATAATAAATCCACAGTAGTACTGCCGCAGCAGAGGACAAAGCTGCGATCCTCCCATCGCGGGACCGATGCTCTACCACTTAACCACACGCTACATAATAAATCTACAGTAGTACTGCCGCGGCGTAGGACAAACCTGCGATCCTCCCATCGCGGGACCGATGCTTTACCACTTAACCACCCACTACATACTAAATCCACAGTATTAACGAGCTATTTAATAATCAACTACAAACCAATCCTCTACTGTTTGCAAGTAGGACACATCTTGTACAATACCAACTTGATAACTTTAAAAATAGTCAGTTAGTGTCAGGTACTACCGTTTAATTAAAGTTGTGTTTTTGAACTATTTAATTAGCTTCACAGTGTGCAATACGCAGTTCTATCGGCAGATTAGTCTGGAAATGACAGTACAAATTATAGATCATTGTATTCACTATTAAACTGAAAGCAACATTAACATCACCACATTCGATGATTTCATTTGTACGTACAGTCTTGTTTAAAATTGAAAAATAATTTGGACTAAGCAATCGAAATAATGATAGTATTTCACGGCTAAAGTTGCATATTTCTATAACTATAGGGAAGATATGTTAATATGTAAAGTTCTCACAATACACCGTCCCTTTTAGTTCAACTGAAAAACCCCCCACAAAACTAGTCATAAATTTGAGCACAATATGTATTGTTTATGCCATATTTCTTTGTAAAACCTTTAAATTACCAAAGGCAATAGATTGCCCATTGCTATATAAACTTGAAACTTTTAATTGATTTAAGATTGAAAATAAATAAAAAAAGCAGGCAAACCTGAGTTAGTTTGTTATATGAAGTCATCTAACATTGACCATTTACATTTGGAACATGGAACGACGGAAAACGAATATTTCAAATTATAGGCTGAAAATATTTCACGGCTAAAGTTGCATATTGTTATAAGTACAGAAATTATAAAAATAATACAAATCAGTTCTCGCAATCCAAATGATACTTCAGTGCATCGATGAAAGCAACATTCAGGTCACCATATTCGTGGGTTTCCTGATTTATCCATCCACCAGGATATTTTAAATGAGTAAGAAATTATTTGCAATATCGCTTCCCTTTACCTAGCTAGTTGAGTTAATATGCACGCTGAGACGTGAACTACTTACAGCTAGTTGAGTTAATACGCAGAGACGTGAACTACTTACAGCTAGTTGAGTTAATATGCACGCTGAGACGTGAACTAGTTACAGCTAGTTGAGTTAATATATACGCTGAGACGTGAACTAGTTACAGCTAGTTGAGTTAATATGTACGCTGGGACGTGAACTAGTTACAGCTAGTTGAGTTAATATGCACGCTGAGACGTAAAATAGTTACAGCTAGTTGAGTTAATATGCACGCTGAGACGTGAACCAGTTACAGCTAGTTGAGTTAATATGCACGCTGAGACGTGAACTAGTTACATCTAGTTGAGTTAATATGCACGCTGAGAAGTGAACTAGTTACAGCTAGTTGAGTTAATATGTACGCTGAGACGTGAACTAGTTACAGCTAGTTGAGTTAATACGCACGCTAAGACGTGATCTACTTACAGCTAGTTGAGTTTATATGCACGCTGAGACGTGAACTAGTTACAGCTAGTTGAGTTTATATGCACGCTGAGACGTGAAGTAGTTACAGCTAGTTGAGTTAATATGCACGCTGAGAAGTGAACTAGTTACAGCTAGTTGAGTTAATATATACGCTGAGACGTGAACTAGTTACAGCTAGTTGAGTTAATATGCACGTTGAGACGGTAACTAGTTACATCTAGTTGAGTTAATATGCACGCTGAGACGTTAACTAGTAACAGCTAGTTGAGTTAATATGCACGCTGAGACGTGAACTAGTTACATCTAGTTGAGTTTATATGCACGCTGAGACGTGAACTAGTTACAGCTAGTTGAGTTAATATGCACGCTGAGACGTGAACTAGTTACAGCTAATTGAGTTAATATGCACGTTGAGACGGTAACTAGTTACATCTAGTTGAGTTAATATGCACGCTGAGACGTTAACTAGTAACAGCTAGTTGAGTTAATATGCACGCTGAGACGTGAACTAGTTACATCTAGTTGAGTTTATATGCACGCTGAGACGTGAACTAGTTACAGCTAGTTGAGTTAATATGCACGCTGAGACGTGAACTAGTTACATCTAGTTGAGTTAATATGCACGCTGAGACGTTAACTAGTAACAGCTAGTTGAGTTAATATGCACGCTGAGAAGTGAACTAGTTACAGCTAGTTGAGTTAATATATACGCTGAGACATGAACTAGTTACAGCTAGTTGAGTTAATATGCACGCTGAGACGTTAACTAGTTACAGCTAGTTGAGTTAATATATACGCTGAGACGTGAACTAGTTACAGCTAGTTGAGTTAATATGCACGCTGAGACGTGAACTAGTTACAGCTAGTTGAGTTAATATATACTCTGAGACGTGAACTAGTTACAGCTAGTTGAGTTAATATGCACGCTGAGACGTGAACTAGTTACATCTAGTTGAGTTAATATGCACGCTGAGATGTGAACTAGTTACAGCTAGTTGAGTTAATATGCACGCTGAGACGTGAACTAGTTACAGCTAGTTGAGTTAATATGCACGCTGAGACGTTAACTAGTAACAGCTAGTTGAGTTAATATGCACGCTGAGAAGTGAACTAGTTACAGCTAGTTGAGTTAATATATACGCTAAGACGTGAACAAGTTACGGCTAGTTGAGTTAATATGCACGCTGAGACGCTAACTAGTTACAGCTAGTTGAGTTAATATATACGCTGAGACGTGAACTAGTTACAGCTAGTTGAGTTAATATGCACGCTGAGACGTGAACTAGTTACAGCTAGTTGAGTTAATATGTACGCTGAGACGTGAACTAGTTACAGCTAGTTGAGTTAATATATACGCTGAGACGTGAACTAGTTACAGCTAGTTGAGTTAATATGCACGCTGAGACGTGAACTAGTTACAGCTAGTTGAGTTAATATGTACGCTGAGACGTGAACTAGTTACGGCTAGTTGAGTTAATATGCACGCTGAGACGTGAACTAGTTACATCTAGTTGAGTTTATATTCACGCTGAGACGTGAACTACTTACAGCTAGTTGAGTTAATATGCACGCTGAGACGTTAACTAGTAACAGCTAGTTGAGTTAATATGCACGCTGAGACGTGAACTAGTTACAGCTAGTTGAGTTAATATGCACGCTGAGACGTTAACTAGTAACAGCTAGTTGAGTTAATATGCACGCTGAGACGTGAACTAGTTACAGCTAGTTGAGTTAATATGCACGCTGAGACGTGAACTAGTTACATCTAGTTGAGTTAATATGCACGCTGAGAAGTGAACTAGTTACAGCTAGTTGAGTTAATATGTACGCTGAGACGTGAACTACTTACAGCTAGTTGAGTTAATATGCACGCTGATGCGTTAACTAGTAACAGCTAGTTGAGTTAATATGCACGCTGAGACGTGAACTAGTTACAGCTAGTTGAGTTAATATGCACGCTGAGACGTGAACTAGTTACAGCTAGTTGAGTTAATATGCACGCTGAGGCGTTAACTAGTTACAGCTAGTTGAGTTAATATGCACGCTGACACGTGAACTAGTTACAGCTAGTTGAGTTAATATGTACGCTGAGACGTGAACTAGTTACAGCTAGTTGAGTTAATATGTACGCTGAGACGTGAACTACTTACAGCGAGTTGAGTTAATATGTACGCTGAGACGTGAACTACTTACAGCTAGTTGAGTTAATACGCAGAGACGTGAACTAGTTACAGCTAGTTGAGTTAATATGCACGCTGAGACGTGAACTAGTTACAGCTAGTTGAGTTAATATGCACGCTGAGACGTAAAATAGTTACAGCTAGTTGAGTTAATATGCACGCTGAGACGTGAACTAGTTACAGCTAGTTGAGTTAATATGCACGCTGAGACGTGAACTAGTTACATCTAGTTGAGTTAATATGCACGCTGAGAAGTGAACTAGTTACAGCTAGTTAAGTTAATATGTACGCTGAGACGTTAACTAGTTACAGCTAGTTGAGTTAATACGCACGCTAAGACGTGATCTACTTACAGCTAGTTGAGTTTATATGCACGCTGAGACGTGAACTAGTTACAGCTAGTTGAGTTAATATGCACGCTGAGACGTTAACTAGTTACAGCTAGTTGAGTTAATATGCACGCTGAGAAGTGAACTAGTTACAGCTAGTTGAGTTAATATATACGCTGAGACGTGAACTAGTTACAGCTAGTTGAGTTAATATGCACGTTGAGACGGTAACTAGTTACATCTAGTTGAGTTAATATGCACGCTGAGACGTTAACTAGTAACAGCTAGTTGAGTTAATATGCACGCTGGGACGTGAACTAGTTACATCTAGTTGAGTTAATATGCACGCTGAGACGTGAACTACTTACAGCTAGTTGAGTTAATATGCACGCTGAGACGTGAACTACTTACAGCTAGTTGAGTTAATATGCACGCTGAGACGTTAACTAGTAACAGCTAGTTGAGTTAATATGCACGCTGAGAAGTGAACTAGTTACAGCTAGTTGAGTTAATATATACGCTGAGACGTGAACTAGTTACGGATAGTTGAGTTAATATGCACGCTGAGACGTTAACTAGTTACAGCTAGTTGAGTTAATATATACACTGAGACGTGAACTAGTTACAGCTAGGTGAGTTAATATGCACGCTGAGACGTGAACTAGTTACAGCTAGTTGAGTTAATATATATGCTGAGACGTGAACTAGTTACAGCTAGTTGAGTTAATATGCACGCTGAGACGTGAACTAGTTACATCTAGTTGAGTTAATATGCACGCTGAGACGTGAACTAGTTACAGCTAGTTGAGTTTATATGCACGCTAAGACGTGAACTAGTTACAGCTAGTTGAGTTAATATGCACGCTGAGACGTTAACTAGTAACAGCTAGTTGAGGTAATATGCACGCTGAGAAGTGAACTAGTTACAGCTAGTTGAGTTAATATATACGCTGAGACGTGAACTAGTTACGGCTAGTTGAGTTAATATGCACGCTGAGACGCTAACTAGTTACAGCTAGTTGAGTTAATATATACGCTGAGACGTGAACTAGTTACAGCTAGTTGAGTTAATATGCACGCTGAGACGTGAACTAGTTACAGCTAGTTGAGTTAATATGTACGCTGAGACGTGAACTAGTTACAGCTAGTTGAGTTAATATATACGCTGAGACGTGAACTAGTTACAGCTATTTGAGTTAATATGCACGCTGAGACGTGAACTAGTTACAGCTAGTTGAGTTAATATGTACGCTGAGACGTGAACTAGTTACGGCTAGTTGAGTTAATATGCACGCTGAGACGTGAACTAGTTACATCTAGTTGAGTTTATATGCACGCTGAGACGTGAACTACTTACAGCTATTTGAGTTAATATGCACGCTGAGACGTTAACTAGTAACAGCTAGTTGAGTTAATATACACGCTGAGACGTGAACTAGTTACAGCTAGTTGAGTTAATATGCACGCTGAGACGTTAACTAGTAACAGCTTGTTGAGTTAATATGCACGCTGAGACGTGAACTAGTTACAGCTAGTTGAGTTAATATGCACGCTGAGACGTGAACTAGTTACATCTAGTTGAGTTAATATGCACGCTGAGAAGTGAACTAGTTACAGCTAGTTGAGTTAATATGTACGCTGAGACGTGAACTAGTTACAGCTAGTTGAGTTAATATGCACGCTGAGGCGTTAACTAGTAACAGCTAGTTGAGTTAATATGCACGCTTAGACGTGAACTAGTTACAGCTAGTTGAGTTAATATGCACGCTGAGACGTGAACTAGTTACAGCTAGTTGAGTTAATATGCACGCTGAGGCGTTAACTAGTTACAGCTAGTTGAGTTAATATGTACGCTGAGACGTGAACTAGTTACAGCTAGTTGAGTTAATATGCACGCTGAGACGTGAACTAGTTACAGCTAGTTGAGTTAATATGTACGCTGAGACGTGAACTACTTACAGCGAGTTGAGTTTATATGCACGCTGAGACGTGAACTAGTTACAGCTAGTTGAGTTAATATTCACGCTGAGGCGTTAACTAGTTACAGCTAGTTGAGTTAATATGCACGCTGAGACGTGAACTAGTTACAGCTAGTTGAGTTAATATGTACGCTGAGACGTGAACTAGTTACAGCTAGTTGAGTTAATATGTACGCTGAGACGTGAACTACTTACAGCTAGTTGAGTTAATATGTACGCTGAGACGTGAACTACTTACAGCTAGTTGAGTTAATACGCAGAGACGTGAACTAGTTACAGCTAGTTGAGTTAATATACACGCTGAGACGTGAACTAGTTATAGCTAGTTGAGTTAATATGTACGCTGAGACGTGACCTAGTTACAGCTAGTTGAGTTAATATGTACGCTGAGACGTGAACTACTTACAGCGAGTTAAGTTAATATGTACGCTGAGACGGGAACTACTTACAGCTAGTTGAGTTAATACACAGAGACGTGAACTACTTACAGCTAGTTGAGTTAATATGCTCGCTGAGACGTGAACTAGTTACAGCTAGTTGAGTTAATATGCACGCTGAGACGTGAACTAGTTACAGCTAGTTGAGTTAATATGCACGCTGAGGCGTTAACTAGTTACAGCTAGTTGAGTTAATATGCACGCTGACACGTGAACTAGTTACAGCTAGTTGAGTTAATATGTACGCTGAGACGTGAACTAGTTACAGCTAGTTGAGTTAATATGTACGCTGAGACGTGAACTACTTACAGCGAGTTGAGTTAATATGTACGCTGAGACGTGAACTACTTACAGCTAGTTGAGTTAATACGCAGAGACGTGAACTAGTTACAGCTAGTTGAGTTAATATGCACGCTGAGACGTGAACTAGTTACAGCTAGTTGAGTTAATATGCACGCTGAGACTTAAACTAGTTACAGCTAGTTGAGTTAATATGTACGCTAAGACGTGAACTAGTTACATCTAGTTGAGTTAATATGCACGCTGAGACATGAACTAGTTACATCTAGTTGAGTTAATATGCACGCTGAGACGTGAACTAGTTACAGCTAGTTGAGTTAATATGTACGCTGAGACGTGAACTAGTTACAGCTAGTTTAGTTAATACGCACGCTTAGACGTGAACTACTTACAGCTAGTTGAGTTAATATGCACGCTTAGACGTTTACTAGTTACAGTTAGTTGAGTTAATATGTACGCTGAGACGTGAACTAGTTACAGCTAGTTGAGTTAATGTGCACGCTGAGACTATATACAACCTATATAATAACAGAACTATCTATAGAATTGTACCTACTGGGACATTTAGTTGCATTACAGTTATAGCAAAGGATTTAAAGGTTTGCATTGCTACACAGTGTCTAGATGCAATCTTACATATCAGATAGGACGACTAGCAGTGATGAAATATGTCATACATATCGCAAGACAGAACAGGTAATTACCACACAGGTTGTGATTGGAGAATAGGGTTTAAGATTGGAGTAACAGTAACCAACACTGGTCAAAGTAAAACCAGCAACACAGACTGCAAACTTTACACTCGTCAGTAAATTTTATAACATCAGAATGGAATACTTAATACCAGACTGAGATCAGATAATGCTATCCTAAAACTGCGTAAGGGGTTATCGCCACGTACTTGTATTCCTTAACAGTACTTCCAATCGATCAGCTTAAGCCGAACAGGAAATGTTTAATTTTAGAAATTTGAATAAATGTAACGTTCCAATGTTGCCTTGATAAAGACTATCCAAAACAACTTTTGTATTTCCAAACATAATCTGACACAGAAGTTGAACTGTTTATCCTCATTCAAGCAATGTGATGTTCCAACTGGCAGTGAATGAAACATGTACGCGTGTAGAGAAAATCATGAACTAATTGCCGGCGTAAAATTCAAGTGCATTATGTCCAATGTATTAAAACTTTTTTTATTAATGTCTCATTGCATATTTATATTTAGAATACCATAGTATTACTATACTATAATGTCGATTGAATGTTGTTAAATTAAAGTGTCCATTCTTTCTCAAGAAAACCATTTCTAATTTTACAATTATTGCCATTTCATTCTATGTCCATAACTAACTGTCCTATTGACGACCTACCTTAGCTTGCCATCCTATATCTGTTCGGCTATGTGAAATGTACGTCATTTACATTCTTACTTACACGTTATAATAGAGAGATAAAATATAAGAACAAAGAGATGAAGTGACATATGTTTATAGTTACGACAAAATAGTAAATTCTATATAATGTACTTATAAAGCAAAGTTACACTTCGAGCAGGACGGTAAATGTAACGAAAATATTTTTGTTTTGTATATTGAGATCTACTGTAAGATTACAAGTGTACAAGTGTTACAGTTGAATAAGCTTATAGTTTATCATAATTTGTCAAGCAGTGATCTATATTTAATCAATGTACAATGACATAACGAAGGTCTGTATGGTCATTTGGGAATAACGTGGCTCATTGCTCGCTTTGTAACATGTTCATTTGGGAATAATGTGGCTCATTGCTTGCTTTGTAACATGTTCATTTGGAATAATGTGGCTCATTGCTCGCTTTGTAACATGTTGATTTGGGAATAATGTGGCTCATTGCTCGCTTTGTAACATGTTCATTTGGGAATGATGTGGCTCATTGCTTGCTTTGTAACATGTTCATTTGGAATTATGTGGCTCATTGCTCGCTTTGTAACTTGTTGATTTGGAAATAATGTGGCTTATTGCTCGCTTTGTAACATGTTGATTTGGAAATAATGTGGCTTATTACTCGCTTTGTAACATGTTGATTTAGATATGAAGATTTATTATCTATTTGCAATAACCCATAAGACACTTAGAGGGTTATCAACAATTTAATCAGTTGGTGTATTCACATTTTTGTCTGTGACTGCGTCCGTCAAACGCTAAGTTTTCTGTTGGACACATGTTTCTTATTGTTCATACTGTACTATCTGTCGTAATTCTTTTTTAAATAAAAATAACGCCATGCAATATAGCAATATAACAATATATAATAGACGGATCCCTCGGAAGCTTACAAAACGCTTCCAAAAACAAAAGGAGACTCATCGATTTTATTCACGCCTGTACACGAGGGGTACAACGTCACTCATGCCCAGTAACACCGTATTACGCAGACTTGGAAGCGTTCTCTATGTTCCCAAGGGATCCTTTTATATATTCGAAAACTATTGTATGGGCTCCAGAATTCCAAGGAATGAGAAATAACAACACTCAATCACAGTAGTAAGGTTTAGAAAAACACACGATGAAAGCAATGCTTTAAATCGATCTTGTGATTAGATCAAACACAATATCAGCGTAGAGCATTACTTGTCTTGAACTCATTTCTAAAGTATAATACATAAAGCAAAGATAGACCCATATCATCATACTGTTAATATATTTAAGAAATGCTCTACATAGTAGGGAACTTGCGTACAACTCCGTGACAGAGCGGTCGAAGGTCCTATCGTCTAATGATCACTACCATCTCACCACTGGGATTGACGGTTTGAGTCCAATATGTTGATAAGTTGCAGGCTAGTTGCGTAATGACGATTGTTCTGCTCAGTTTTATTCTGAGGATCTTACCCCACAAATGGAACTGCCATATATAACCTGTAATATGTTGAATATGACATTAAACCTCATTCCCTAAATAATAATGTAGCAGTAAAAAAGTGGGGATCACATTGAACTTAGGCAAGGGTTTATATTACGTATTTTGAGAAAAGACATATTAACGTAAGCATCCTTGCAAATTTCAACATAGACTATGTTACAAATAAAAATATTTCATCAACAAACATGTTTACAACATTTTAAAGGTGAAGATGGGGAATTAACGGTGAAAATGGTATTATATTAAAACCAGTGTTCAGGATTCGGAGTGCACGTATTTGTTTAACGTTCAGAAAACTCAATACTAAGGGCACTATTCATAAAGGTTTAGGTGGGTGTAATCAATACAACTGTTTTGTTGTATAAATATTGAAAATCAGCAATTTATATTTTATTTACAAAACTACATGTATATTTAACACAATACTGCTATCAAATAAAAGTTGTAGTTATTATAACATAAATAGAGCATATGACATTAATGTTCGCTTGCAAATGAATGTATTTAACAAGATGGTACACATATATAATGCTAGGCTCTGTCGAGCATCATATCAATTTTGCAAATTAATTAATTCAATAATAATAACCACAAATGTAAGATGTTTTTTGTTGCTGATTTGTTAATAAAAACTTGAAACATTTATTGCATAGTTCAAGAAAATGGTAAATTTAATTTATTTTTTGCAGGTCCCCTCTATAAGGAACGAGGAACAACGGCATATTAGTTTACGTAAGTCATCGCAAGACGTACATTGTAACATGTCAAATAACCAATTACCATAACAAATAAACGTCATTTATATATTCAGGCAAGTCAAAAATAGCTTGGCATTTTACATCGAGTACTGAGCTATACGGAAATTGCCGAGCGATGAATCGGAATTGCACAAGATCAATATCACAATTAGGTAATGGGTTTATTACACCACTGTTCCATAAACTATGGGATAAACATAATAAATTATCTTATTTTTAGTGTTTGATGAAAACAGATATTTCTATAAACATAAACGTGATATTTTAGGTAATAATGAAAAAATAAACGTTCCTATAAGCGTCACCAATAAACTGAATATGTATATACATTTTCCTGAGGTGATTTTGAAAACTTAAATTTGTAATTTTTATTTCTTTAAGACTGTGACCATATTGATGAACGCACCCAGACTATTTATACATAAAACAAAAGTGTCTTCCCATAGAGGACCCAAACAAACAAACACAGAAGTATGGTATTTTAGTTTATTGACAGAATATTATGAATTTAAATTAGGGTAACACAATATTTCGTAAAGAAGTCAACGAGCACAAAACGTAAAAGGCACATTCCATTAATCGCCATATAGACTGACACAACGAATAAAGCATGCCCAGTTTACTGTCCTTTTCACGGAGTTTAAATAAAATCAAAACATCAGTAACTCAACAACAGTGACGGATTGTGTTATAATCAATCATACGAGTATAAGTACAATATTTGCAGGATTAAACTGGTTATTGTGTTGGGTAGTAACAGTTGTGACTGTCAATCAAAAAAGAAATATAAAGGTATGTTGAAGAACGATTATATGCATATTGTGTTTTAATGTATTGTGTTGTAATATTTTGAGAGTCGCTTTTAACAATCGTTCAGTCATTTCATTCCTGACGGAGGCGTTAGTATTAGTGCTGCTGCACTGAGGTAGTACTCGTATTCACGATGCATGATACCCAAATCAGTATAAGATTACCGACTGCGGGCTTACCAGTCTCACAGCGTTAATCGAGACAACATCCAGTGTCACGTGACCTGAAGACCGTAAAGGACAGTAAAATAGTTCCAACCTGCAATGTTACAAAACCAATAGTTGCGGTTAAATTAACTGGCTTACCTTCATCATTCGATACGCTGGAAGAACATGTACCTAATTAAAAACAAAGATGTACAGCTTAGGTAAACAATTACATTAAAAATAAATGCACATCAAATTGAAACGTATATAAGATCATTCAGGGGTGACGTCACTACTGTATTGAACCTATATTGTATTCCAATGAACGGTCAATTTTAGATTCTGGCATAATTTTTGTTAAAATATCTGCGATTGGATTACTCAATGGCAGGTGTTTCAGACTTCATAGAACATAAAGTAACCTACAAGTGACTTGGCATTTGCTGTTTTCTTAAGCATCTTAAACGTAAGAACCACTAGCTTAAAAAAAAACGGTTGATCAGTGCTAAATAAATAAATGAAAAAAACGACAACTAAATATTTGTTTAAGGGGGAGTTTATAATATACATTCAAGATATGAACTATATTTGCTGACCATGCATGTGCTATAACCAAACTTGTATGTACGTGCATGTTCAAAATATACAATTAGTTATTTCAACCAAGCCACCGTTATATTACCTAGAACTTCTGTCGCCTGGGTACCACAACGTAAAGCTTGGAGAGCTTAAATTAGTCACATTAGTGGCGTTCGCTATGACTATTTATAATGCATGGTTCAACACATCCGACAAAAACAATTTAGACCAGACACTTTTCTGTATGACGAATGGACGGAGAGTAAACGTTCCTGGCGCAGGTTCACAGAGTGTTTGGAACTAGCTTTAAACAGAAAATAACCTTTAAGATCCTGACTAGACGTCTGGCTAACAGCGTTTTCCGTAATTAAAATATTGTTTTGTTTTCTATATAGGTTTAAGATGGATGCTTTTAGACGGTTAACTCTCGATAAAAAAGTTACAACGTTTATCTATTTTTTTTTAGAAATGAGCTTATTAAGAACAAGAACGTAGCCAATGCGAATATATTTTATATATTTGGTACGAAATTAAACAAACGACTTTTTATGAATTAATTTTAAGGACCTTTCTAAAAAAATGACAGACCGCTATCGAAACTATTTATTATTACCAAAATATGAATTAAGTGATGATACTATCATATTTGTGTGCTTTATGTCTTTCCCTATTTCTCTTTCTTCCAATTCCATAATACTTTTTTCGCACAATAACGTTATCACTTAAATCCCCTTTTAACATTCATAAAATGAATAATGCAAATATTATATTGAAAAATTACTCAGTACTGTGAATAATTATTACGTAAACACTATAAATAAATAATTCCAGTCTTAATATCTTATTATATGTATTTAAAGCATTTTCATTGGACATCGTCAAATTTTTTAAATACTTTTATTTTATGATAAAACACCTGGCACCGGACTTTTTTTTACATTTCTCGCGTAAACAAACAAGCATCGACATTTTGACGGTCGGTTGAATATTATACGAACGAAAATGACGTGCACAACGGTTTCATGCATATTTAAATAATAAAATACAACAAAAAAAAGTTGTTGGCTATGTTTTATTAATTTCTTTGGTTCAGCAGGTTTAACCGGGCGCCACAATCGGACCATAAGTTGTTTTGAGAAAGTAGGTCATAAAAAGTTCATATTTGAGATATAACGATAACATGAACGTGAATGCTAGTCGTTGACAAAAATTCCCACAGACCAATTTATTCGACATAAAACATGTAGTTGAAGGTCAGAAGCAGACGATCGTGAGACAATGTAAATACACAACCCTTGCACGTAAAAGTCGTTTGAAACGTTCAAAATTCGGATTCTCCATCAATTCATGAGCGTAGATTTATTTGACCTTCGCATTTAACATTCGTGTAGACAAAACCTAAACACTGACGTCAGCTTCTACACTGTGTAGGTATTTCCTAGAATTATCGATTTTTTATTTGTCCAAATCGGGAGATAAAAGGCGGGTGTTTAATTTTTTCACCTCAAAATATGTCGTCATTTTACAATAAACCAACTATTGTTGCAAAGTTCAGCTGATAATGGAAACAATAACCGTTACGATAATATTGGATATTAGATCTAGTGACAAAAGTAATGTATTCCTACGCGTTTACTTTGCAGCGGCAAGTTTAAATTTCCATTCACTTGAGGAGTCTGAGCGAATCAAATTTATATCTCATCATCACGATTGGAATTATAAGGATTAAATTCATTTTTTTGTTTTTTATGCATGTGTAAAGAATGTCGAATCACGCACAAATCTGACATGAAGTCCTTCGATCTTTATTTGATTGGTACGTGATTCGACCTTCTTTACACATGCATAAAAAACAGAAAAAAATGAATTTAATCCTTTAAACAATTTACAAAATCAAACAAAAATAATCACACCTGCTTTGGCCTGACATAATCTTATAATTGTCTGTAATTTTAATGACAATTTTGTTTTCCCTTTTGCTGTATAAAGAGCTACACAACGTAATATAAAAATAACAGATCATATTGGACTTGCTTGACAGTTGCAGAACGACATTTGTCCTATCTAAATGAAAATATAATTACCCCATTATTAAAGACAACTGACAAACAAGTTAATATGTTTTCTTTCACAATCATTATTGCCAAAAAAACCCCAGATAATCATTTACAAGTACACATGTTGAATGCTATACAAGTGCATAAGTACTTTTACATATCACCATGTGAGGATACAATTGACTTATCATCAGATGCTTTTATAAAGCATCCCTAGTTTGGTTTGGCATTATTGTTAAGACATTATGGAATTGAGAGAGGTAATAATAAACATATTTAGTTCTATATTCTGAGAAATAATTAGAACTTGTGTGTGTGTGTGTGTGTGAGAGAGAGAGAGAGAGAGAGAGAGAGAGAGAGAGAGAGAGAGAGAGAGAGAGAGAGAGAGAGAGAGTGGGAGTACGGCTTTGTTATAGTGTTAACTTAGTGAATCGAGTGGCAAGAACGTTACATTTTTTCTTATTTCTTATTTTTTATCTGCCATCATTGTATCTGTTTAAGCATGGAGCGGATTTACATAAGCATGCTTTCAATCCAATAAATTTTCTATCTGTGTATCGTTCTTACAGCTTATAAATTATTACATGTTATTGTATTGCAACATATAGATAATGAAATAAAATATGTTTAAATTCAATAACAAGACTCAACATCTTGAGAAATCACATACCAATGATATGATTCTTACACCACACAATATGTCAGTGGATCTGACGTCATGATATTACGTAGCATGACACGGTGGTGTGACGTGTAAAGAGAAAATGATTTAGTTTCATGTTTTTTTCAAGTATGCCCTTTAAAACGAAAAATTTCAACTTTTATTTTGCTGTAAATGTATGGAACATTCGGAATATAGAACGTACTACCCTCCACTACAATACATCAACAGCCTGCTTAGTACATTTATTACATATATATATATATATATCTGGGGAAATCAAACTTTTATTATAGTTTATCCTACCACCGACTGATTTTATAGATGAAAACTAAAGTGTCGTATAAACTTTTGCTTTATCCGACACACAGCCTTTATCCAACACCTACTTGACGGACTATTTTTTTTATCACCCGATGAAAACTCAAAATTCGACTTTTAATCCTTATATTTACATTATATTCTCCAGCAATTTTAGATAAAACTATTACGTTATTTTTGTAATTTTGATATTTAAAAAGCAAATTATACGTATTAAACCGTAAAGCCAATGTCATTAATGTAACGGCGACGTTGTCAACCTATTGGATAAGTGCACGCATTTGAAGGACACCTTACGGCAAACTTCACGTGAAACCAAAGGCAATATGACGTCACACCAGCAAACAAAATCGTGCAACCAATGAAATGCAAACTGATCCTTTTTAGCTCCGCCCAGCTGCAAGTGTTTTTCATTGGGAAATGAAAATGCAGTAAATCTATATAGTTCATTAAGGCCGATTGCAGTGAGAATGTAAATATTATATTTTATATGTTGATTAACTTTGGATGGAAGAGTATACTCGTTTTTGCTCTCATGGGTTTGTACGTTGAATAGGGTGACTATTTAATGTTGCGGAATAAAATTAACTGCCATGTTCCATATTAATACGCACGGTAAAACGGCTTTAAAATTTAAAGGTACTTCTCCAAAATTTCTAATAAAATGACGATAATTCGTCAATAAAATGACGGAAATTTAAAAAAAAAATATAGAAGGCTAATAGGATAAATAGAATATTAGGTTAGTATCTTTATGTACTTTAATTTATCGGACTCGTCTCCGAAAAGTTTATACCGCTCGGCAAGGTCTCGCCGTATAAATCTTTCTTCAACTCGTCTGATAAATTAAAGTACATAAAGACACTAACCTAATATTATCTATATAGTGTACGCGTTAAGTAAATATAAAGTTACCAAATTTACATCCAGTATTATATGGAAAAATCTATCAGTTTTATTATTTAAAATTACACACAAAGGACACATTTCTTTATTCACAGAACCTTTCAGGAAATGACAAATGCTATCACGTCTATGTGTTTGTAACATAATTTTATTATATGTATAAGAAAGAAAAGTAAATAATAGTGTATATTTGTCCATGTTGATTACGTGTATATAAGAACATATCATGATGTACAACATATCATGACTAGTCTTGTAATTTACGACAGATCGGTTCTAAAGGAAATATGTGATGAATGTGCACATTTGAAGACAATATAGTATTGCCTCTCTTCAGTGTGTATGTACTCTTGTGGCGTATTTGACTTGACTTGTCGTTTAAGTGTGATGAGTACTTGTCATAGAGCATATATCATATCGATTCTCATTTCATGACGAGATCATTGTTTTCCTACCGTCTACTGTAATTTGTCTTTCATTATGTGTTCTAACAAAACGATTGCAATAGGAACGCGAAGTCCTCGTACATGTAACAGATAAGTTTTATAGCACATTCTGCTGTAAACATTTATAAACAATGAGTCTAAGCGATTTAAAACAGCCAGAACCAGTTGTACATGTACAACCTTCGATGGTGTGGTTCACACACACCATACTATGCCAGCGGAACAAACGTATATAAAACACACATTGATAAATATATATTGTGTTCAATCAAGCTATCAAAATAATTGTTTTGGGAGAACATGTGCGAGTTACAGAAGAGAGTCAGAATTCAAATATCCGCCGTAAACAGACCCAATACAACCGAGTGTGCCGTTCTTTCTTGATTACGTGATGTACTTCCCAGGAATCCGTGTAATAATGTGTATATATTCATGTAAGACACGTCGTTCGCCATTTTCATCAGCATAACAAATATAATTCCAACGATATATTTATTTGTTTAGAAAATCTATTCACATTTTCAAATTTAGAGTGTCTCTAATTATAAAAATATCAATTATTTCTGAAATATAAATATTGAGATAGTAATACTTGTAGATGGATATCTTTATACGTATTGCGATTACTCTGCCAATACATTATAACTGTTTCGCTTGAGCACTATTTCATGCCATAGTATATGTATATAAACAACAATACATTATGACTGTTTCGCTTCAGCACTTTTCCGTGCCATAGTATATGTATATAAACAACATTACTTTATAACTGTTTCGCTTGAGCACTTTTCCATGCCATAGTATATGTATATAAACAACAATACATTATGACTGTTTCGTTTGAGCACTTTTCCATGCCATAGTATATGTATATAAACAACAATACATTATGACTGTTTCGCTTGAGCACTATTTCATGCCATAATATATGTATATAAACAACAATACATTACAACTGTTTCGTTTGAGCACTTTTCCATGCCATAGTATATGTGTCTAGTAAGGAAACGAATGTAAGATAAGATGACTGGATAAAGAAAAAGTAAAGGAGTAGAAACAGATAAGAACTGTTTGCTGAGATAAAAAGGTATCATATACTTATCATATACTTAAATGACAACATCAAACTTTAGGCCGTATTGTATATGTTAACTTTCGCTTTTACCATATATGTTTCAATGATAAGTTTTCTCTTTTTGTAATCAAAATCAACAAAGATTACTGAAAAAATGTTTATGTAATTTTGAAAATATAACAGTATTAGCAAAATAAAATAGACGGAACACAGCACAACACAACATAATAGAATAGAACAGAATATAATTGAATAATATAATATACTAGAATTCCCAATAGTGATGGGCAGTTTAAATGGTAAAACACTTGTATTAAGTTGGCCTATGTACAGCTGTACGGTGTACGTTATAGGACTGATATATCTAAGACTATTATACCGGTTATGATCAAACCAGGCACTGTGTTTCCAGATAGCTGTTTTCTTTGGTCCAAAGATTTCGCCTTATATCTTCAAGGATATATTACTTTTTTGTGATTAAATGTGTTCCTTTTCAAGGGCTATAACTGTGTTCATACTGGTACGATCTCGTCCATAATTGAACTTTTGAGATATTTTAGTCATTCATGTATATATTTGTTATACGGTTTGTCAATACTGCTTAAAAAATGTGGCCGCTATACGTATTTGTAACAAAATTCGCATGAGTTTCTCACAGGTGTGAAGAATTCGTCTCTGTGAAATTTACGGTTCAACATTATCTTTATATAATAAAACGATTGTACAGTATTTTTCCTAACAGATATAATACATTTACTAAAGCACGTATATGCTAGTTTGTATCGATATAGTTTATCTTTTCCACTGTACCATCATGACATTACCAACATTCATTTTCCGTCAGGATCTCCACAAGGAACAATAGAATTGAAGTATGTTAAGTTCTATATTCGGTAAATGCTGAATTGTTACAAAAAACCACTGTTCTAATCAACTCTCTCTCATTTTCACAACTGTACAATTGCCGTCAATTCGTCCGTCTGCCCCCTCTCTCTCCGTCCGTCCGTCCGTCCGTCCGTCCGTCTGTCTGTCCGTCCGTCTGGAGCAGCAGTTGTGGGTTGCGTTGCCAGTACAGAATGGCATTGTGGTTTTTTTGGTACTTGTGGGGTGCAATGTTCACCCCACAAGTGCGAAAACCCGTACAAATGGCATTGTGGGGTTAATTTCATTTCATTTTTCTTTTACTTTTTTTTCACCCTTTTTCATTCTTTTTTAGTGTCATTAAGGTTGGATCTCAAGGTTTGTGACATTAGGGTTAGAAAGAAAATAGGTTTTGTTTTGTTTTATGAAGAAAAAGATGTTTTATAACATATACAAACCGCACCCCACAACATCACTTCCACCAGAACGTCCGTCCGTCCGTCCGTCCGTCCGTACGTCCGTCTGTCCGTCCGTCTGTCCGGACGTCCGTCCGTACGTCCGTAAGTCTGGATCGACAGTTGTGAGTTGCGTTGCCAGTACAGAATGGCATTGTGTTTTTTTTTGGTACTTGTGGGGTGCAATGTGCACCCCACAAGTGCAAAAATGACAGAATGGCATTGTGGGGTTTATTTCATTTTTTTCACATTTTTCTTTTACTTTTTTTTTTTCACCTTTTTTCATTCTTTTTTAGTGTCATTCGGGTTGGATCTCAAGGTTTGTGACATAAGGGTTAGAAAGAAAATAGGTTTTGTTTTGTTTTAAGTAAAAAAAGATGTTTTATAACATATAAAAACCGCACCCCACAACATCACTTCCGTCCGTCCGTCCGTCCGTCCGTCCGTCCGTCCGTCCGTCCGTCCGTCTCTCTCTCTCTCTCTCTCTCTCTCATTCTCTTTCTCTCTCTCTCTCTATCTCTCTCTCAAGTCTGGTTCCAGTTGGCATAATGGGGGTACACGTACAACCACTGATGTAGGGGTTCTAACTTGTTTGGCGTGTGCACAAATGTAAATGTAAGGTGAGTGCAAACCAGAAAAAAGTGACTGTGGGATTAAACACATTAGGATTGTTTAAAAGCATATTGTTTTTAATTGAGGGTTAGAAAAAAGGTTAGGTCCCAATATCTATGTTGTCATTTGGTTTTTAAACGAATAAGCTGTTGTTTTTAGTTCTCATAAAAGTTATTTTTGACGTAAACTATTGGAAGGTCCTCCAAAGAGTACGCCAGTACGTTCGTCGTTACGTCAATCCATCAGTACGTTCGCCCGCTTGTTTCTAGTATGTAACATTACGTTTTTAATATATTATTTAAACAACACATACATGTGTCTGGTTACTCGATCAACATGTTGACTCATCCGTATCTTGACGTTATATTAACGTTTATACAGAAATCACAATATACTGTTGCGTCAGAACACGTGTTTAGTCACTCAGTCCAGTTATACAGAAATCACGATATACTGTTGCGTCAGAACACGTGTTTAGTCACTCAGTCCAGTTATACAGAAATCACGATATACTGTTACGTCAGAACACGTGTTTAGTCACTCAGTCCAGTTATACAGAAATCACGATATACTGTTACGTCAGAACACGTGTTTAGTCACTCAGTCCAGTTATACAGAAATCACAATATTCTGTTGCGTCAGAACACGTGTTTAGTAATACACAGTGTTCGTCAGTGTTTGACCAAAAAAAAGTCCAAAACACATATTTGGTGGATTAAGCGGTCAAAAGCATTGTACGTTTAAACGAAAACCAACATCATGCCGCTTTTCCTGTCAAGCTGTCGTTGCTAGAGGTTTCAATGATCGTACCATATCTCGATTGTTCAAGCGTATCAGGCAGATCAGGAAGGTCGGTTAGGCCGATGACCGTCCCAGATCGGGTCGTCTCTGCATTACGGTATGGCAGAAATTCAGGTTTATCCGTATCAAACACATACGTATCGCTTTCTCACAGCAACTGAAATGGCTATCAGTATACCAGATATTCACACAAAACGAAGATGTCATCGTAAGTTGTGGCTGAGAGCGTTGGTTTTCTCACGACATAATATCTCGTTCCCAAGAGATAACTATCGCGTTCCCACAAGATAATCAACCAATCAAGTAAAGCTTACGTCATTACCTGCACACCATTCATTCTGAGACTGTGGCAGGTAACCGCGTCAATGTTATAATATGCTAAACAAGTAGATGGTAATGCACGCAGTACCTGGGCCAAAAGTATTAAAGTCTTATTGTACTCGTATGGTGTTGGCTATATTGGTAATCACAATACGTAGGCGATATAGACTATTTTCTTAATACATTTAAGCAGAGAGAGAGAGAGAGATTGCTATTTGCAAAACTACTAAATACTACTAGTGAAGCAGACACATATAAAGTTTCCAAATCTGCACTCACTCTTGAAAAATATTTATCCAGCAAATTTGCTTTATCCATATAGGCAGACTTTAGCCAAATTAAGATGTTCTACGCATTCCTTACTTGCACATATATAATGTTGTATTGTAGGCCAGTGGCTTAATAATATGTGAATACAGTACTGAATTGAATTGGGATAAATGAAATTAAACATTCGTGTCATATTTTACAGATTTATTCAACAGCTAAAATGATATTGTTCTTCCTCAAAATATGATTTTTTTAATAAATCAATGGCAACTCTAGATGAAACAAATAGTAATAAATGTAATGGCCTTTTAACTGAACATGGAAGTGCAATAGCATTGAAACAAATGCAAATTAATAAAAGTCCTGGATCAGACGGTAATAAAACAGAATTCTACAAAATATTTTGGAACGACATTAAAACACACATTATTAACTCCTTAAAATACTTTCTACAAAATAAAACCATGACAGAATTGCAAAAACAAAGTGTAATAACCCTTCTACCTAAATCAGGAAAAGATCCCATTTATCTAGAGAACTGGAGACCAATTAGCCTTTTAAATTTAGATTTAAACGTTGATTTAAATGTAATACAATTGCAAATAAAATAAAGACTGTGTTACCCACTATCATTCAAACAGGATTTGGAAAGGGAAGATATAATAGGTGAAAATATAAGACTTTTATTTGAAACTCTAGAATACGTTGAAGAGAATAACACACCTGCATTTTTTTTACAGATTTCGAGAAAGCTTTTGACGGCTTGAATCATGATTTTATTTTTGATTACTTAAACAAATTTAAATTTGGTGACTCATTAATTAACTGGGTAAAACTATTTTACACAGATTCAAAAAGTTGTGTTATAAATAACGGAGTCTTATCTGACTTTTTCAAAATAGAACGTAAAGGTTGTCCTCTATCCCCCTACTCATTCATAGTATGTATTGAACTCTTATCTTATGAAATAGCTAATAATAAAAAAACATGAAAGGTATAGTTGTAAATGGTAAACAAATAAAAAAGACTTTGATTGCAGATGATGCAACCTTCGTAACAGATGGGTAGATACAATCGTTTGAAACACTAATCAAGATCATGGATAATTTTAAAAATGTAACAGGACTAAAGTTAAATACTTCAAAGTGTACGGCATTAAAAGCTGGTATGAATGTTTTTTCATACAAATACAACAAAAAATCTTAAATTAAATTTGGATCCAAAGTTAGTCTAAAAAGTTGGCAACATAGAAAACTCACATTACTAGGAAACATTACAGTTTTAAAATGTTTTGCATTTCCAAAGTTAATTTACCCGTTTGTCAGTACTTCCAAATCTACCAAAAGAAAAAAAAATATTATGTTCACATTTTTATGGGATAACATACCCGATAAAATAAAAAGAAATAAGAATATTTAAGACTATGAAAATGGAGGTATAAAAATGATTGATATAAATATGGTTCTTAACTCGTTGAAAGCAAATTGGATAAAACGTATATTACAAATAGACAATAATGGTAAATGGAAACTATTTTACACATCTAAATTAAGTAAAAAAAGGAGGTAAACTTTTATTCGATTGTAATTTAAATAAATCAGACATAGGTAAATTATTTCCGGAAAACAAGTTCTTGACATACGTATTGACATCATGGCATGACATAAAAAGAAACTCCTGCAGTAAAAACTTAAGCCAAGAAATAATTTGGAATAATTCCAACCTTAAGATAGGAGGAAAACAATTTTTTATCAAAAACTGGCATAACAGAGGAATAATAGAACACATTTTTGACTATAGAAAAATAGATTTTTATACATCATTTCATGAGTTAAGTGAATTATATCAAATTCCAAACACAGATTTTTTTTACAATACTCATCACTAGTGTCAAGTATACCTAAAGATTGGAAGGCAAAATTAAAACGAGAAAACATCAACGCAGATATAAATAAAAACTTATTAAATAAATTCCTCCAATCGAAACAATCAAATAGATTTTTATATGACTTCCAATCAAAACAGATACCAAATCTTGAAACTAAAATGGGAAGCCATGCTTCCAGAAATAGAATGGAACAAAACATATTCTATGTCGATTAAATCAACAATTAATACAAAACTAAGAAATTTCCAATATAAATATATTATGAGAATTATACTCATAAATAAATCTTTGTTTAAATGTAAATTAGTAAGCTCAAATCTTTGCGAGTTTTGTTCCATGAATGTTGAATGTTTAAATCATCTCTTCTGGGAATGTATGCATGTTCAACAGTGTTGGTCAGAGTTACGAGCTTTTTTAAACACATTGAATGTAAATATTAATCAGAATTCGAGAACTGTAAGCTTTGGGATTATCAAAACTGAAAAAGAAATGAACATGAAAAGCTTAAATATTTTGAGTGCAAAATATTTTATATTCAAGAACAAATATAATAAGTCAATACCACAATTTATCGAATACAAGGACTACTTATATAAACAAATAGAACTCGAAAAACAAATTGCAATGGATCATAATAAATTAGAAAGTCATGAAATTAAATGGAAAAATTTGAAAACGAATATGTAAGGCTAAAAATATTTAATAAAACCAGTAATATACTACAAACACGAGGGAAGGCAAAGCAATATTACTTATGACAAAGAAGCAGCGAGAGGATAAATATATATTACAAACTAGTTCTCTCGTCTATCTGTATCTCTCTTCTCTATAAATCTTCTTTTTTTTTCTTCCTTCCATATTATTTAGTCTCTTTATTTTTTTTAATAAAAAAATATTTCGTCATACAGAAGACGTCAACACTCACACATTCAAACATCCACAAAAGAAAAATGTTTGATGCTTTAAATGGAAACACGGACAATACTGCTACTCTGTAGTTGTTAAAATTATTCGTTTTCAGGCTTTTTACTACTATCCAGAGTAAACTTGTGAATGTCATGATGTATTGTATGTATTTAAAATAATATTGTTTATTTGTTCTGTGCTGATATGATATAGTATGGTGCTCTGCAAGAGCCTCGAATTATATTATTTTAGCCGACGAGATTGAATAAATTCAACAAAACATGAACACTTAAGTCAGATCCTCCATGTAATGTGCTCCATAAACATATGAATATGGAAACAATTTCTTGAAGATGTAATGAATTAAAGAAGTTATAAAATGTTGACGACGCCGACGACTCCGCCGTCGGAATGAGTAACGCATATAGCTCTATTATATTAGTCTCACCTCTTCTACAGGAGCCGTTTATAGATTTTGTCAATTTGAGCGAGAGTGTTGATTTACAAAACACAATAACTATTACTGATACATGTAGTGCTATTTACAAAACACAATAACTATTACTGATACATGTAGTGCTATTTACAAAACACAATAACTATTACTGATACATGTAGTGCTATTTGTCACGATCCATCCTTCTGTTGTAAACAAAAGAATATAATTTTCCAACTCGTTTAATGAATTCAATAATAAATAAGCACTCATGTACATGTAAGATCCTATACACATTTAAATAAAGGACTTCAAAATCAAACACGTTGTTTGAAACATACATAGTGAGGGTGACATTGTTGTGATGTTGTGATAAAGTTTAATCATAAATATTGACAGTGCATGTTATGTAAAAAATGTGTATTATTGGTGTAGAATTTATACAATAATGTTAAAAGTCTTGTTATATGTTCATTTACTTGATAACCGGGGTTTTATGTCATCTGAGTAACTGTGTATACTAGCTTCTGTTTGTTTCATTGGGAAAACATATATGTTCAAAATGCATATATATTTACAATATGAATGAATTAATACACATTATTAATATTAAATTACGGAGTATTGGTACAAGGAAACAATTGGTCCTGTATAAAAACATATAAAAGAACTTACATTGTTTAAAAATCATCATGTTAATAATTAAGAAGTTTGTAACTGCTTTAATTTCTCTCCAAACTTCATCTCACCCACACACCTGGACACTGGTAGTCAGCAGAGGCTCCTTACAGAAGTGCGGAAGCGGGACATTAGTTTATAATCATATGTTTATGACTATTTAAGACTATTATATTTTTTTAAAAGACATTTCACCTAGATTTGTTAATTGATTTAATATAATAACGTTTGGTCTAAATGAAACAGTAACTTGTAATGGATGTTTTTTATGGTTGGCTGAAAATAAAAGTATTTCAACTCGCGAGTGATAACACGGTGCTACTGCGAAGTTCACATACTATCTTTACTATTGTTTTGTAATATACTCTATAAATAAAGCACTTGAACATTATATTTGTATTTGTATTTGTATTGTAATTGTACTATGTGTACCACTTTTGTGCTGGTGGCCTCTGTCACTAGTAGGAGATTATATTGGACATACTATATAGTTTGATTTAAATACATCAATCCCGGTCACTCAGTCACACTGATAGCGTAGTGCCGTTATATCATCCCGGTCACTCAGTCACACTGATAGCGTATTACCGTTATATCATCCTGGTCACTCAGTGACACTGATAGCGTAGTGCCATTATATCATCCCGGTCACTCAGTGACACTGATAGCGTAGTGCCGTTATATCATCCCGGTCACTCAGTCACACTGATAGCGTAGTGCCGTTATATCATCCCGGTCACTCAGTGATACTGATAGCGTAGTGCCGTTATATCATCCCGGTCACTCAGTCACACTGATAGCGTATGCCGTTATATCATCCCGGTCACTCAGTCACACTGATAGCGTAGTGCCGTTATATCATCCCGGTCACTCAGTCACACTGATAGCGTAGTGCCGTTATATCATCCCGGTCACTCAGTCAAACTGATAGCGTAGTGCCGTAATATCATCCTGACACTGATAGCGTAGTGTCGTTATATCATCCCGGTCACTCAGTCACACTGATAGCATAGTGCCGTTATATCATCCCGGTCACTCAGTCAAACTGATAGCGTAGTGCCGTTATATCATCCCCATCACTCAGTCACACTGATAGCGTATGCCGTTATATCATCCCGGTCACTCAGTCAAACTGATAGCGTAGTGCCGTTATATCATCCTGACACTGATAGCGTAGTGTCGTTATATCATCCCGGTCACTCAGTCACATTGATAGCGGTGTGCCGTTATATCATCCCGGTCACTCAGTGACACTGATAGCGTAGTGCCGTTATATCATCCCGGTCACTCAGTCAAACTGATAGCGAAGTGCCGTTATATCAGCCTGACACTGATAGCGTAGTGTCGTAATATCATCCCGGTCACTCAGTCACACTGATAGCGTAGTGCCGTTATATCATCCCAGTCACTCAGTCACACTGATAGCGTAGTGCCGTTATATCATCCCGGTCACTCAGTCAAACTGATAGCGTAGTGCGGTTATATCATCCTGACACTGATAGCGTAGTGTCGTTATATCATCCCGGTCACTCAGTCACATTGATAGCGTAGTGCCGTTATATCATTCCGGTCACTCAGTGACACTGATAGCGTAGTGCCGTTATATCATCCCGGTCACTCAGTCAAACTGATAGCGAAGTGCCGTTATATCATCCTGACACTGATAGCGTAGTGTCGTAATATCATCCCGGTCACTCAGTCACACTGATAGCGTAGTGCCGTTATATCATCCCGGTCACTCAGTCACACTGATAGCGTAGTGCCGTTATATCATCCCGGTCACTCAGTCACACTGATAGCGTATGCCGTTATATCATCCCGGTCACTCAGTGACACTGATAGCGTAGTGCCGTTATATCATCCCGGTCACTCAGTCACACTGATAGCGTAGTGCCGTTATATCATCCCGGTCACTCAGTGACACTGATAGCGTAGTGCCGTTATATCATCCCGGACATAAATCTCTCAAATTATAATTAAAGTGTATGTGAATTTCATATTGTACATAAGCTGTAAAAGCCTCAACGATTTCAATTAATAACTGCATAAATATGATTTGGTTCTCAAATAGCAATCCGTCACTAGATTTCGCAAATTTAAATCAAATTCATTAATAAATGCCTAATTATCGATTATTGGATATGTGATATCATTAATGCTATACTGACATAATGTTGACTATTATATTGACATTCATGTTTATTATATACATATTACAGTTGATATATGAACGTTAGATATGTAAGTTTAAAAATAATACCCTTTTTTCTACTTGTTTCTCCTTTTTCCATTTACATTATTATTCAGCCTGAGTAAAAATACATATACATTGTATGTATTGCAAGAACAGAAACACCTGATATTTGGGTCTACCCTCCCACCACTACTTATTTCTTAATAATTGGGTCTAGACCCGACAATGCTTAAAATGACTCGCTAATCGACTTTTGACCAAACAATACAGATCTCATACTGACAAAAGGCCCACTTAGTTACAAACTTTATCTTTTTATGAATACAATAGTAGTTATCCACCAATGTACATTCATCACCATCAATACAAGCTATACTCGCGGTATATCCTCATGTAAAGTACATTCATCACCATCAATACAAGCTATACTCGCGGTATATCCTCGTGTAATGTACATTCATCACCATCAATACAAGCTATACTCGCGGTATATCCTCGTGTAATGTACATTCATCACCATCAATACAAGCTATACTCGCGGTATATCCTCGTGTAATGTACATTCATCACCATCAATACAAGCTATACTCGCGGTATATCCTCATGTAAAGTACATTCATCACCATCAATACAAGCTATACTCGCGGTATATCCTCGTGTAATGTACATTCACCACCATCAATACAAGCTATACTCGTGGTATATCCTCGTGTAATGTACATTCATCACCATCAATACAAGCTATATTCGCGGTATATCCTCGTGTAATGTACATTCATCACCATCAATACAAGCTATACTCGTGGTATATCCTCGTGTAATGTACATTCATCACCATCAATACAAGCTATACTCGCGGTATATCCTCGTGTAATGCACATTCATCACAATCAATACAAGCTATACTCGTGGTATATCCTCGTGTAATGTACATTCATCACCATCAATACAAGCTATACACGCGGTATATCCTCGTGTAATGTTCGAGGAAACTGTGAGTACTTTCCACTGGATCCAGTAGCCTCCATTAAAGGACACTGCATATTGATTGGGAAGGTTTTATGACCGGGAAGAAAAACATCCTGTCTTTGGTAATACAATAACATCGAATAATGTCTCGTTTATCGTACTGTTTCCTCTTTGTAATATATTAAATACATCGCGCATCGTTCTAGAAATAATATAAGATATTTGTTTTACTGATATATCTCTATACAGTATGAGTAAATATGGGAGGTATCGAAACGGGAATACTTGGTTAATGTAATGCTTCAGTAGTAAATATACAGATTAAATAATAACCTCGTGTCCCTTACATAAGGTTTTGCATTCAGTGCAACAAACTTTGCAGGTTAAGCTTTTATCACGTATGAAAGTCCAAGCACCTCCGTTTGCTGTCCACTTCAAATTCATAATATCTGTTGCAATACTAAACTTTATAGAAATCGTACCCATCAATTTATTAGGTAATATATAAAATATACAAAATAAAGCACGCCGTACCTGCAGAGTAGTTGTTGTTTTCGTTTATTAAAGTTTCAGTTTTCTTATAGCCTGTGTTGCTATGGGTTATTTATAATAAAAAAACCCACAATTAATCAAGCAAGTCAAGATTCTCAACAAACGTGGTGTCAATAGCATCCGATAAAACATATCGTTAGAAGCAGAAGTGCAAACAATACAAGAGAACTTACTCGATTTGATTGGATCTGTTCATGAAGGGTAATGCTAAATGGATTGGATTTGATCTGTTCATGAAGGGGTAATGCTAAATGGATTGGATTTGATCTGTTCATGAAGGGGTAATGCTAAATGGATATGATGGGATCTGTTCATAAACGATAATGCTAAATTGATTTTGATTGGATCCGTTCATGAAGCATGGTAGGTAATGCTAAATGGATTTGATTGGATCTGTTCACAAACGGTAATGCTCAATTGATTTGAATGGATCCGTTCATGAAGGGTAATATTAAACTGATTTGATTGGATATTTTCATGAAGCATAAAGGGTAATGCTAATTGAATTTGGTTGGATCTGTTCGTGAAGGGTAATGCTAAATGGATTTGATTGGATCTGTTCATGTAGGATAATGATGAATGGATTTGATTGGATATGTTCACGAAGGGTAATGCTCAATGGATTTGATTGGATCTGTTCATAAAGTGTAATGCTAAATTAATTTGATTGAATTTGTTCACGAACGGTAATGCTAAATTGATTTAATTGGATCTGTTCATGAAGCATGAAGGTTAATGCTAAATGGAATTGATTAGATCTGTTCACGAAGGGTAATGCTAAATTGATTTGATTTGATATGTTCGTGAAGGATAATACTAAACTGATTTGATTGGATCTGTTCATGAACGGTAATGCTAAATGGAATTGATTGGGTTTGTTAATGAAGGATAATGCTTAATTGATTTGATTGGATCTGTTCATGAACGGTAATGCTAAATGGAATTGATTGGATGTATTCATAAAGGGTAACGCTAAATTGATTTGATTGGACCTGTTCATGAGGCAATGCTTAATGGATTTGATTGGATGTGTTCATAAAGGGTAACGATAAATTGATTTGATTGGACCTGTTCATGAGGCAATGCTTAATGGATTTGATTGGACGTGTTCATAAAGGGTAACGCTAAATTGATTTGATTGGATCTGTTCATGAAGGGTAATGCTTTATGGGTTTGATTGGATGTGTTCATAAAGGGTAATGCTAAATTGATTTGATCGGATCTGTTCATGAGGTAATGCTTAATTGATTTGATTGGATCTGTTCAAGAAGGGTAATGCTAAATTGATTTGATTGGATCTGTTCATGAAGGGTAATGCTAAATTGTCTTTGGTAATAAAATAACATCGAATAATGTCTCGTTGATCGTACTGTTTCCTCTTTGTAATATATTAAATACATCGCGCATCGTTCTAGAAATAATATAAGATATTTGTTTTACTGATATATCTCTATACAGTATGAGTAAATATGGGAGGTATCGAAACGGGAATACTTGGTTAATGTAATGCTTCAGTAGTAAATATACAGAATAAATAATAACCTCGTGTCCCTTACATACGGTTTTGCATTCAGTGCAACAAACTTTGCAGGTTAAGCTTTTATCACGTATGAAAGTCCAAGCACCTCCGTTTGCTGACCACTTCAAATTCATAATATCTGTTGCAATACTAAACTTTATAGAAATCGTACCCATCAATTTATTAGGTAATATATAAAATATACAAAATAAAGCACGCCGTACCTGCAGAGTAATTGTTGTTTTCGTTTATTAAAGTTTCAGTTTTCTTATAGCCTGTGTTGCTATGGGTTATTTATAATAAAAAAACCCACAATTAATCAAGCAAGTCAAGATTCTCAACAAACGTGGTGTTAATAGCATCCGATAAAACATATCGTTAGAAGCAGAAGTGCAAACAATACAAGAGAACGTACTCGATTTGATTGGATCTGTTCATGAAGGGTAATGCTAAATGGATTGGATTTGATCTGTTCATGAAGGGGTAATGCTAAATGGATTGGATTTGATCTGTTCATGAAGGGGTAATGCTAAATGGATTTGATGGGATCTGTTCATAAACGATAATGCTAAATTGATTTTGATTGGATCCGTTCATGAAGCATGGTAGGTAATGCTAAATGGATTTGATTGGATCTGTTCACAAACGGTAATGCTCAGTTGATTTGAATGGATCCGTTCATGAAGGGTAATATTAAACTGATTTGATTGGATATTTTCATGAAGCATAAAGGGTAATGCTAATTGAATTTGGTTGGATCTGTTCGTGAAGGGTAATGCTAAATGGATTTGATTGGATCTGTTCATGTAGGATAATGATGAATGGATTTGATTGGATATGTTCACGAAGGGTAATGCTAAATGGATTTGATTAGATATGTTCATGAAGCATGAAGGGTAATGCTCAATGGATTTGATTGGATCTGTTCATAAAGTGTAATGCTAAATTAATTTGATTGAATTTGTTCACGAACGGTAATGCTAAATTGATTTAATTGGATCTGTTCATGAAGCATGAAGGTTAATGCTAAATGGAATTGATTAGATCTGTTCACGAAGGGTAATGCTAAATTGATTTGATTTGATATGTTCGTGAAGGATAATACTAAACTGATTTGATTGGATCTGTTCATGAACGGTAATGCTAAATGGAATTGATTGGGTTTGTTTATGAAGGATAATGCTAAATTGATTTGATTGGATCTGTTCATGAACGGTAATGCTAAATGGAATTGATTGAATGTATTCATAAAGGGTAACGCTAAATTGATTTGATTGGACCTGTTCATGAGGCAATGCTTAATGGATTTGATTGGATGTGTTCATAAAGGGTAACGCTAAATTGATTTGATTGGACCTGTTCATGAGGCAATGCTTAATGGATTTGATTGGACGTGTTCATAAAGGGTAACGCTAAATTGATTTGATTGGATCTGTTCATGAAGGGTAATGCTTTATGGGTTTGATTGGATGTGTTCATAAAGGGTATTGCTAAATTGATTTGATCGGATCTGTTCATGAGGTAATGCTTAATTGATTTGATTGGATCTGTTCATGAAGGGTAATGCTAAATTGATTTGATTTTGAATCTATTCACGAAGAGTAATACTAAATCAATTTGATTGGATCAGTAATGCTAATGCAATTACACTCGCATATAAAATCGGCTTGTTAATAAGCAAAATTCGATTTTCCAACCCTATTGACTGAGAGCTTGCATCGAAACAAATACGACACGTAATATGGTAAACATTAGTCACCATGTAATAGTTAGTATTGATGACTATTTGATGATATCCACTGTAAAACTAATATAGATATGAATGGTTCGCATAATTGTGTCCATGGTATGTCCGGTCATTTGTTAAACATCCATCTTTTATATTTTTACAAGCATGAAGTGTTATGTACACTCGAGAATTATGTAAACGCAACACATGAAGTGATATGAAAAAGCAACACATGAGTGATATGAAAACGCAACACATGAGTGATATGAAAACGCAGCACATGAAGTGATATGAAAACGCAACACATGAAGTGATATCAAAACGCAACACATGAAGTGATATCAAAACGCAACACATGAAGTGATATGAAAACGCAACACATGAATAGATATGAAAACACAACACATGAAGATATGAAAACGCAACATCACGAAAACGCAACACATGAAGTGATATGAATACGCAACATCACGAAAACGCAACACATGAAGTGATATGAATACGCAACATCACGAAAACGCAACACATGAAGAGATATGAAAACGCAACACATGAAGTGATATGAAAACGCAACACATGAAGTGATATGAAAACTCAACACATGAAGTGATATGAAAACGCAACACATGAATAGATATGAAAATACAACACATGGAAGATATGAAAACGCAACACATGAAGTGATATGAAAACGCAACACATGAAGTGATAAGAAAACACAACACATGAAGTGATATGACAACGCAACACATGAAGTGATATGAAAACGCAACACATAAAGAAATATGAAAACGTAACACATGAAGAGATATGAAAACGTGAGTATATGTGATCATATCCTACAGTAGTTATTGTCTGTTAATGTTATTGGTTGTTTACTTGAGGCGTCATGAATGATTTGGTACCCCCCTGCGTTGGTATATTTTTTCATTTCCAATTAAGTCCCCTCTAAACCATGTGTTACGTTTCCATAGCTCTTCCTGTGATGCGTTATCATATCTTGTAGTGGTGACTGATTGATAGTAATATATTTGGTTCAGTCATCAGATTGAGCATGGGCTTGACTACAGGACCTCTGTCGTAGCCAAACACACATTCCACAACAAGAACCGTATCACTTGAATAATTGAATATAACATGATTTGGTTTTCGGTCGACACTATATATCCCTATGTGTGGTTTATATACACGTATAGCGCTTCACTTCGCAATCAGTGTAACGTCATAGCAGACATACACATTCATGTCAATAAATGTAGATCAACAACGTTGATATCTATTTGTGGTGGCTGAAGGGTAAAGCACGAACGATTTGGTGACCTTGTACATGTACCAGTCTCAGTTATCTTTCTTAATATATCGCCAATACAATTTGCCAGAATCTAGTCATGTTTTTATTCTCATGTCGATTACAATAGTGGAACAGTTAACATATGTCACGCTATTTTAAATTGAAACCTATAGTTATTTCGGAACAGTTTATTTTCATTTATTTCCTCAATATTTATGTCAGGTCGCCCACATAGCAATATATCTATGCACCAGACACAAGACTTAATGTATGTAAACTTAGTTTGAACTGAAACGGGTTAGTTTTATTTATTAAAAAACATTACATATTTATTGAAATTACCATGCACATCATATATAAACACACATCGTCATCGTTTCGTGGCTGTTCTTCATCTCCTTTCGACTTTTGTTAACTGTGACATGCATCCCGTCACTAATCATGATTACTATTTCGAAAAGTCTATATCTGAACTTAGGATGCTTTATATAGTAACACTTGCAACTATACAAAAGTTTGCATTTTGAAACGAGTAAGTAGAAAGCACGTATCAAATATATACATTATTTAGCACTTTGCACATTTCATTTTCAAGCCTGAAATAGTTAATGCATATGCAGCTAAAACGCCCACAACGATGACGTTAGTGGAGCACCTCTCGTTGTTCTCATGTAGCAGAAACGTGCTATCAGATATATATATAGAATCATAGTGTCCAAGTAGAGTATGCACTTTTACTTTTGCTATAAATAAATATGTGTAGAAAAGTTAACATATTCGAATTTCGCCTTTCTGTAATTAGGTAACTATGTAATATTTGAGGTAAATAAGGTTAGGTGTTTTTTTGTTTTAAGGTGAATATCGGATCAAAATACGAAAAATGAATTACTAACTAACTTCAGTCTATCAGGGAATTCACATACACGTGTCTCTGAATCATTGTACCAAGTTTGCCTCTTTATAAAATGTATTATTAGGTTTGACAAATCAAGGTATTATATAAATGTTATGCACTCTGAATCATGAGGTATTACATGTATATCAATGTTATGCACTCTGAATCATGAGGTATTATATAAATGTTATGCACTCTGAATCGTGAGGTATTATATAAATGTTATGCACTCAGAATCGTGAGGTATTTCAATTATTGCACAACAGTTAATCAGTAAATTTACCAGCTAAAACCAGTATCGTGCCCGTCAAATATAAAACCAGTATCGTGCCCGTCAAATATAAAACCAGTATCGTGCCCGTCAAATATAAAACCATTGCTGTCCTTTTGATCTTCAATATGAAGATTGATACTGTTTTATTTTCTCTTTCTTTACCTTAGATTCCCTTTTCGTGTCATTATTTATATATGTTACCGAAAGAGCATCTACAATAGCACAGATACTATTTAGTCTCTAACTGGATGAGCTGGCATATTATACTTATATTTTTATCATATATACGTATAATTCCAAAAATAAATTATTTGTGTTCTAATGGAAATACTTTGGTGGCCAAAGTGTCTTGCAAAATATGTAGTATTCTTTTGGGGTTCTCTTCATTCCCGCAATTAATGGGATGTCGTCTCGGTGACAGATAAATAGCAGAGTGTACACAGTGAACTATAGAGTAGTTTTTAAAATGATTACTTTCATTTTCACTTACATTTTGAATTGCTGCACTGATACTGTGGTACTGTAGAAAGTTTTTTTAATAATTCTATTATATACTTTTTGATAAACTGTATATAAATACTAAGTTAACGTTAACCTTCCGACTTTGTGATAAACTGTATATCTATATTCAGTTAATGTAAAGCCTTTCAACTTTGTGATAAACTATGTATCTATACTAAGTTAATGCTAAACTTTCCAACATTGTGATAAACTGTGCATCTATACTAAGTTAATGTTAAGCCTTTCAACTTTGTGATCAACTGTGTAACTATACTAAGTTAATGTTAACTTTCCAACATTGTGATAAACTGTGTATCTATACTTAGGTAAATGTTAAACCTTCCAGCTTTGTGATGAACTGTGTATCTATACTAAGTTATGTTAACTTTCCAACATTGTGATAAACTTTGTATCAATACTAGTAAGTTAGTGTTAAGCCTTCCAACATTGTGATAAGCTGTGTATCTATACTTAGTTAATGTTAACTTTCCAACAGTGTGATAAACTGTGTATCTATACTAAGGTAAATATTAAACCTTCCAGCTTTGTGATGAACTGTGTATCTATACTAAGTTATGTTAACTTTCCAACATTGTGATAAACTTTGTATCAATACTAGTAAGTTAATGTTAAGCCTTCCAACATTGTGATAAGCTGTGTATCTATACTTAGTTAATGTTAACTTTCCAACAGTGTGATAAACTGTGTATCTATACTAAGGTAAATGTTAAACCTTCCAGCTTTGTGATAAACTTTGTATCTATACTAAGTTATGTTAACTTTCAAACATTGTGATAAACTTCGTATCAATACTAGTAAGTTAATGTTAAACCTTCCAACTTTTTGATAAACTGTATATCTATACTATGTTAATGTTAACTTTCCGACTTTGTGATAAACTGTATATCTATACTACGTTAATGTTAAACTTTTCAACTTTGTGATAAACTGTATATCTATATTAAGTTAATGTTAACCTTCCAACTTTGTGATAAACTGTGTATCTATACTAGTAAGTTAATGTTAAACCTTCCAACTTTGTGATATGATAAATTGTGTATCTATACCAGTAAGTTAATGTTGAACCTTCCAACTTTGTGATAAACTGTGTATCTGTACTAAGTTAATGTTAAACTTTCGTACATTGTGATAAACTGTGTATCTATATTAAGTTAATGTTAAACTTTCCAACTTTTTGATAAACTGTGAATCTATATTAAGTTAATGTTAGCTTTCCTACTTTGTGATAAACTGTGCATCTATATTAAGTTAATGTTTACTTTCCAACTTTGTGATGAACTGTGCATCTATATTAAGTTAATGTTAACCTTCCAACATTGTGATAAACGGTATATCTATATTAAGTAAATGTTAAACTTTCCAACTTTGTGATAAACTGTGTATTTATACTAAGTTAATGTTAAACTTTCCAACTTTGTGATAAACTGTGTATCTATACTCAATTAATGTTAACTTTCCAACTTTGTGATAAACTGTGCATTTATATTAAGTTAATGTTAACTTTCCAACTTTGTGATAAACTGTGCATCTATAGCAAATTAATGTTAAACTTTCCAACTTTGTGATAAACTGTGCATCTATAGTAAATTAATGTTAACTTTCCAACTTTGTGATAAACTGTGCATCTATATTAAGTTAATGTTAAACTTTCCAACTTTGTGATTAACTGTGTATCTATACTAAATTAATGTTAACTTTCCAACTTTGTGATAAACTGTGCATCTATAGTAAATTAATGTTAACTTTCCAACTTTGTGATAAACTGTGCATCTATAGTAAATTAATGTTAACTTTCCAACTTTGTAATAAACTGTGCATCTATAGTAAATTAATGTTAACTTTCCAACTTTGTGATAAACTGTGCATCTAAATTAAGTTAATGCTAACTTTCCAACTTTGTGATAAACTCTGCATCTATACTAAGTTAATGCTATATACAATATAACCTTCCAACTTTCCAGTTATTGGAATACTACTATCACTTTTACCGCTAGATAAACAGATTATTGAAAACATTGAACATGATAATACCTCATATGATAAACTGATAAACCATGGTATATGAAAGACAATATTAGTTTAGGCTTGTAGAGACGTTTGTGTGTGCGGATTTTGCAAGATATGCAGTGGCAATTTGAGGTATAAATATAATAAATATGAACAGAATTAACGTCTTTATTTTACTTGCGCAGCAAATTGTGCCAATGACAAAGAAACTTTATTGACGAAAACCATTAATATATACAAATTGGCATCATCCCAACTTGGTAATTACTTATGTTTTAGTATACACACACGTACATCCGTTTGGCATTGACTTAAGTTTTCTTATTGTTTTGATTGTTCTTCAGTATCCATGGAAACTAAATACTTTGGGATAAAACAATCGAATACGTTCAACAATCATCATTTATATTAAGTCTGATATTGTGATAGATGTATTGTGATTTACAATAGAAATCTTTTATCTTTTTAACCAACCACGTTATATATTATTTATGTTTAATATCCATGCATTGTTTGACTGACTGATGACGTCTTGGGACATTTCAATACCCTCAATGTGAATAGTTTGCTATTTGAAAGAGAAAACTAACCTTTCTTTGAATTATACATATATCTACATGGATAAATGGGAAATTAAAAATTGATATGTGAAACTCGATTTTAACATTGTTGCATAAAATGTGCCACATGTGTTCAATCATTATATACAGTAATAACTTTTTTACATGGATTACTAATAAGGTCATCAGTGCTCCTTGTAAACTATAAACAGTTTCATACGTGCTATTATAGAATCATGGAAACGCCAATGAAAGTATTTTTATTTTTATTTTTTTCAGCTAACGTTCTGTATCCAAAAGAGGTATGTATGCAAGTGTTTGTATGGGAGTCTCTATTTAAAATTGATTCAGTTGTGTGATGGCGGACAGTGTTCCTGTGATCCGCCAGGCGGCAAACTAATTCTAGTAATATTTTATCTCTGCAAGACTTGTGTTTCTCTGTACTATCAGAACCACTATATCATACATTGGATTACATATTTGTGATAAATGTTTTCATTTCATTCATTTCCTCATCTGCCTGACACCGCCGTAAACCACCCTGCCGGAATGCATAAGTATACCTAGTCTTGATATCATACATCTGCTAGTAACGTTTGTAATGGTAAACAGATACATATACGCTGTTATAGCTTTCTTCTGCATCCTGTTTGCTCGGTATAATGTGTATATATTGAATGTATGACTACTATGTTTATTGTGAATAAACTAATCGTATCGTCAATACGCTCAGTACTTGGCGTCTTGCGGACAGTGCCCTCTATTTGGTTTAGTTTAAACATTTTCATAAATGTATTCAAATTTCGGAAACCAACTCATGGCTAATTCATGATCTGTCTGGTATGAAGCGACATCGATAGATTTTGAAATCAGTATACATACAAAACATCCTAATGGATTACCTTTTGCTATTTTAAATGTATGTCACTCTTCCAAATAAGAATATGTACTAGTTCAAATTTCAAATGGTTTTGGTTGTGTTCGAAAACTAAGCTCTAACAATTAAAACCTAGATAAGTGTGATACAAACAACTACAACTCAAATAAATCTAAGTTAAATGCTGCTATATGATATTGTTTTCGATATTCTATGATACAATATTGAATGATGATTACAATATTGGACGATGATTACATTTGTATCATAATTCAGCCTTAAAATAAAATAATTTTAATTCTGCTTATAGCTATAATGGAGTTTTAAAACAAAAAGCAAAGTGTCTTTTTGGTCGCAGTCTGTTCTAAAGACAACAAGAAACGCCATATAAATATATCCGATCATAATTACCAAGCAAAACAACATCAAACCGTTTCAATCTAAGATTCTAATTTAAAGTATAGGCGATAATCCAGTAGAAACCGTCGGATTACGTTAATAACCGATGTATCTTCGGATTGTTTCGGAATCGTGTTCATTAAATATGATAACTCATAAAAACATTTTTACATAAATGTCTTTAGACTACTTGCAGTTGGATCGTATGCGATGTTTTTAGTCAATGGAGAACAAAGCCAGAATGTTGACAAATATAACAAGTAGATATGGCAGCAAATATGATGGTTAGTCAGTTACTTGTGAGTAACAATAACTATAATAACTGGATACACATATCATCTAGTATAACGCCAATTTATTTATTGTTTTGCAATATTCTATAAATAATGACAGACTGGTATAGATACTATTAGAGTATTTGTATGTAATGATAAATTACACTGTTTGTTGTAGAACTACACACAGGGTCTTTGAAAACGCACCACTGACATGCAGGTAATTTTTTGTGCATAAAATGTCATTCGATTTCAAAGAAAGTTTATATACGTTAAGAGTGTCAAAATTTAATGACTGAGACTTGAAAATTTGATGCATTTCTTCCATATCTCGAAGCTATCCCCAAAAATGAAAATTCACAGGCATCACTAACGAGTGTATGTATCGAGGCGAATGGTTCTGCTATTGCCGCCTGTGAAGTTACACTTTTTTTGGGAAAGCTTCGAAAAATGGAAAAATGCATCAAAAAGTCAAGTCTCAGTCATGGAATTTTGACAATAGAAGACAGAAATGGTACCCATAACGCATATAGACGTTCTTTGAAATCGGATAACATGTTCTGCACTAAAATACATTGTATGTAAGTGGTGCGTTTACAAAGTTCCTGAGTGTATATAAACATGTATTGTATCCTTGATTACCTTTGTATTTACATATACATCTCGGTTAAAGAAGTCCTTTAGTTAATCATCCTTGTAACATTGTTAATCAAATATGGTTATCTCAAAATGAAAGATTCGTATTTCTGTTCATAAAAAATATCTCATGGAAGAATCAATTATTTAAAGCCTCATTAAACTTCCGAAATGCCCACTTTTTGATAATAACAAAAATGATTGTAATTAAATGTGTTTAAAGTATTGCTAAAACCATTCCTGTAGACCCTTTAGTGACCGTTTTATAAAAAGCGAGAAAATAAATAACTTCGATCGAAATGTTGTTTTCTTAATCGAGCGGTCCGAACTTTTAACTTTTGTTTACATTTTTGTAATTCCGTAATGACTCAGTTGCTTTCCGACTGTATCTCCGCCAGTGTTCGAAAATACACAAATGATTACAGTAGTGGTAGTGTGTGGATTAAGACAGTTAGATAAGGGGTTCATTAACAAGATAAGACAAGTTTTGTCTTCGCTAATATTATGTATAGTTATTGGGTTTTCTTTTCTTTTTTAAATATATTGATGTCTTCAATAAAACTGTATCGAACGTAGTACGCATTATATTATTTATACGCACTGAAAAACAATGAGTACAGAATACTAGTTTGGTCTAGAAACTCTTGCTCAGTATCCTCCCTTGCATATACGCGTGATACTATCGCACGCGCTATTATGTCACATATCATTTTATCGCAGTCCATTTTGAGAGGCTACCAAGGGTGGCTAGTTTAGTACAGTTATCAAAGAAGTAATTTTATATTTAATTCTATATAACATGCAATAAATTAGCTCGTGGGGGAATAAAGGGGATGTTCTTAAAAACTATCTAAACGTAAGCGGTAATTTAATTTTTTAACCGCATCAGCTACAGTTCCCCATACTATGTTTCTCTCTGAAGTGAATTGATCATATATTACCGACGGACGCGTTTCCGAACAAGCTTCGTAACTCCCCGTTTTCTGCCGAAGTTATTTATTGGAAAGAGACGAACATTAATTTTTTAACAAAACCCGTTCTTAATTATGTATTAATAATGTGCTTTATATTTATTCTCACAGTGATCAAATAAACAGTATTCTATCATCTGGAAGAGTAAAACTGACTTAAATTAAAACAAAAAAACGACCATTTCGGAAGTTTAATGAGCCTTTAATTTTATTTTTTATCGGACATCTTAAAAGAATTAGCATATATCCATGGTACGGGCAAGTAACATAGGATACTACATAACTTTGTCATGCTTCTGAGATATATTAAATCGGTCACGTGATTTCGATTTGATTCACCAAATTGGTGACATGTTGTTGCAATTTGTTCATCTTAAAAAAATTCGAATATGAACAACCTTATTGTTTCTTTCAAATAGATATATTTATATTAAAAAACCATTTGCTCAGTAATTATAAATATTGAACCAAGACAACTGGCAAAAAATTGTTAAAAAGTCTAAAAAATAAAAAATCATTTAAAAACGATAAAAGCATCTAAGCATCATTAATGAATAAAGCGCGCACTGCGGGACAGGATTAACTTCGTCGGTTCAATACGCATGGTCGTTAATATTACATGTACATGTAATTATGAGATTCAGCTTCATATACACCTCGAAATATCTAGCTGTGAGATAAAACAAATATATAGAAGCAATAAAGAAATATGTAAATATTTCTTAACATATAATATTCTACGGTCTAACTCTTGCTGGAGACATGTATGTAATACTATGTATTTGTAACTGATACCCTTAATGTTCTCGGTTAAGATATTACAAATATGCATTGCCGGTCATATATGCATTTACACTCTAAGTGCTGTTCTTTCCTATTAAATGGCGCAATCTAGTGTTAATATATTACATACATTTACAATGATACATTGCTATATATTATGAGAACGTTGTGGAAGTAAAACGTATACTCGAACTAATCTGTGTAACGTATACTCAGATTAGTGTGTAACGTATACTCGAACTAATCTGTGTAGAGTGATTTATTGAAGGGGTTAGACAATCACAGTTTGTGGTCTTATCGGATTGTGGAGCATTTCTATGTGTCTCATACTTGCTACTACTTAATTCATTACTAGGGGGTGGGGGAGCATTTCTACGTGTCTCATACTTGCTACTACTAAATTCATAACTAGGGGGTGGGGGAGCATTTCTATGTGTCTCATACTTGCTACTACTTAATACATTACTAGTGGATGGGGAGCATTTCTATGTGTCTCATACTTGCTACTACTTAATATATTACTAGGAAGTGAGTAGCATTTATATATGTCTCATACTTGTTACATGTACTACTTAATACATTACAAGTGGGTGGGGAGCATTTCTACGTGTCTCATACTTGCTACTACTTAATACATTACTAGTGGGTGTGAGCATTTCTATGTGTCTCATACTTGCTACATATACTACTTATTACATTACTATGGTATGGGGGTGCATTTTGTATGTGGCTCATACTTGCTACTACTTAATACATTACTAGGGGGTGGGGGAGCACTACTTAATACATTACTTGGGGTTGGGGAACATTTCTATGTGTCTCATACTTGGTACATGTACTACTTAATATATTATTAAGGGGTGGGGAGCATTTCTATGTGTCTCATACTTGGTACATGTACTACTTAATATATTACTAAGGGGTGGGGGTGCAATTCTATGTGTCTCATACTTGCTACTACTTAATACATTACTAGGGGTGGGGAAGCACTACTTAATACATTACTTGGGCTGGGGGAACATTTCTATGTGTCTCATACTAGCTACTATTTAATACATTACTAGGGGATGGGGAGCATTTCTATGTGTCTCATACTTGCTACTACTTAATACATTACTAGGGAGTGGGTAGCATTTATATATGTCTCATACTTGCTACATGTACTACTTAATACATTACAAGTGGATGGAGAGCATTTCTACGTGTCTCATACTTGCTACTACTTAATACATGACTAGGGGGTTTGAGCATTTCTATGTGTGTCATACATGCTACATGTACTACTTATTACATTGCTTTGGTATGGGGGTGCATTTGTATGTGTCTCATACTTGCTACTACTTTATACATTATTAGGGGATGGGGGAGCATTTCTATGTGTCTTATACTTGCTACTACTTAATACATTACTAGGGGGTAGGGGTGAATTGCTATGTTCCTCATACTTACTACTATTTAATACATTATTAGGGGATGGGGGAGCAATTCTATGTGTCTAATACTTGCTACTACTTAATACATTACCAGGGGCTGGGGAGCTTTTCAATGTGTTTCATACTTTCTACATGTACTTCTTAATACATAACTAGGGGGTGGGGGAGCATTTCTATATGCCTCATACTTGCTACTACTTAATACATAACTAAGGGGTGGGGAGCATTTGTATGTGTCTCATACTTGCTACATATACTACTTAATACATTACTAGGGGTGGGGATGCAATTCTATTCCTCTCATACTTGCTACTACTTAATACATTACTAGGGGGTGGGGAGCATTTCTATGTGTCTCATACTTGCTACTACTTAATACATTACTAATGGGTCGGGAGCATTTCTTTGTGTCTCATACTTTCTACTACTTAATACATTACTAAGGGGTCGGGAGCATTTCTATGTGTCTCATACTTGCTACTACTTAATACATTACTAAAGGGTCAGGAGTATTTTTATGTGTCTCATACTTGCTACTACTAAATACATTACTTTGGTGTAGGGAACATTACTATGTGTCTAATATTGCTACTACGTAATAAATTATTAGGGGTGCATTTCTATGTGTCTCATACTTGCTACTACTTAATACATTACTAGGGGATGGGGGTGCATTTCTATGAGTCTCATACTTGCTACTACTTAATACATGACTAGGGGGTGGGGTGCATTTCTATTGGTCTCATACTTGCTACATGTACTACTTAATATATTACTAGGGGATGGGGTGGATTTTTTATGTGTTTCATACCTGCTTCTACTTAATACATAACTAGGTGGTGGGGAACATTTCTGTGTGTCTCATACTTGCTACTATTTAATACATTACTAAGGGGTGCAGGAGCAATTCTATGTGTCTCATAGTTGCTACTACTTAATACATTACTAGGGGCTGGGGAGCTTTTCTATGTGTCTCATACTTTTTACATGTACTACTTAATACATTATAAGGGAGTGGGGGAATATTTCTATGAGTCTCATACTTGTTACTACTTAATATATTACTTGGGGGAGGGGAGCATTTGTATGTGTCTCATACTTGCTACATGTACTACTTAATACATTACTAGGGGTGGGGGAGCATTTCTATGTGTCTCATACTTGCTACTACTTAATACATTACTTGGGGGTGGGGAGCATTTGTATGTGTCTCATACTTGCTACATGTACTACTTAATACATTACTAAGGGGTGGGGGTGCAAGTTTATGTGTCTCATACTTACTACTACTTAATACATTACTAGGCGGTGGGGAATATTTCTTTGTGTCTCATACTTGCTACATGTACTACTTAAAACATTACTAGGGGATTGGGTGCATTTGTATGTGTCTCATACTGGAGCATTTCTATGTGTCTCATACTTGCTACTACTTAATTCATTACTAGGGAGTGGGGAGTATTTCCATGTGTCTCATACTTGCTACTACTTAATACATTACTAGGAAGTGGGGAGCATTTCTATGTGTCTCATACTTGCTACTACTTAATACATTACTAGGGGGTGGGGAGCATTTGTATGTGTCTCATACTTGCTACTACTTAATACATAACTAGGGAGTGGGTAGCATTGATATATGTCTCATACATGCTACTACTTAATACTTTACTTGGGGGTGGGGAGCATTTGTATGTGTCTCATACTTGCTACATGTACTACTTAATACATTACTAAGGGGTGGGGGAACATTTCTATGTGTCTCATACTTGCTACTATTTAATACATTACTAGGGCATGGAGAGCATTTCTATTTGTCTCATACTTGCTACTACTTAATACATTACTAGGGAGTGGGTAGCATTTATATATGTCTCATACTTGCTACATGTACTACTTAATACATTACAAATGGGTGGGGAGCTTTTCTACGTGTCTCATACTTGCTACTACTTAATACATTACTATTGGGTGTGAGCATTTCTATGTGTCTTATACATGCTACATGTACTACTTATTACATTGCTATGGTATTGGGGTGCATTTGTATGTGTCTCATACTTGCTACTACTTTATACATTACGAGCGGGTGGGGGAGCATTTCTATGTGTCTTATGCATGCTACTACTTAATACATTACTAGGGGGTAGGGGTGAATTGATATGTTCCTCAAACTTACTACTACTTAATACATTACTAGGGGAAGGGGGAGCAATTCTATGTGTCTAATACGTGCTACTACTTAATACATTACTAGGGGCTGGGGAGCTTTTCAATGTGTCTCATACTCTCTACATGTACTTCTTAATACATTACTAGCGGGTGGGGGAGCATTTCTATATGTCTCATATTTGCTACTACTTAATACATTACTAAGGGGTTGGGAGCATTTGTATGTGTCTCATACTTGCTACATGTACTACTTAATACATTACTAGGGGTGGGGGTGCAATTCTATTTGTCTCATACTTGCTACTACTTAATACATTACTAGGGGTCGGGGAGCATTTCTGTGTGTCTCATACTTGCTACTACTTAATACATTACTAGGGGGTGGGGAGCATTTCTTTGTGTCTTATACTTGCTTCTACTTAATAAATTACTAGGGTGTTGGAGTGCATTTTCTATGTGTCTCATACTTGCTACTACCTTATACATTACTAGGTGTCGGGGAGCATTTCTTTGTGTCTCATACTTGCTACTACTAAATACATTACTATGGTGTATGGAGCATTACTATGTGTCTCATATTGCTACTACTTAATACATTACTTGGGGTGGGGGTGCATTTCTATGTGTCTCATACGTGCTACTACTTAATATATTACTAGGGGATGGGGGTGCATTTCTATGAGTCTCATACTTGCTACTACTTAATACATGACTAGGGGGTGGGTTGCATTTCTATTAGTCTCATACTTGCTACATGTACTACTTAATATATTACTAGGGGATGAGGGTGCATTTCTATGAGTCCCATACTTGCTACTACTTAATACATTACTAGGTGGTGGGGAGCATTTCTGTGTGTCTCATACTTGCTACTATTTAATACATAACTAAGGAGTGCAGGAGCAATTCTATGTGTCTCATACTTGTTACTACTTAATACATTACTAGGGGGTGAGGAGTATTTGTATGTGTCTCATACTTGCTACATGTACTACCTTATACATTACTAGGGGTGGGGGAGCATTTCTATGCGTCTCATACTTGCTACTACTTAATACATTACTTGGGGGTGGGGAACATTTGTATGTGTCTCATACTTGCTAGTTGTACTACTTAATACATTACTAGTGGATGGGGTGCATTTCTATGTGTCTCATACTGGAGCATTTCTATGTGTCTCATACTTGCTACTACTAAATACATTACTAGTGTGTGGGGAGCATTTCCATGTGTCTCATACTTGCTGCTACTTAAAACATTACTAGGAAGTGGGGGGCATTTCTATGTGTCTCATACTTGCTACTACTTAATACATTACTAGGTGTGGGGGAGCATTTCTATATGTCTCATACTATCTACTACTTAATACATTACTAAGGGGTTGGGAGCATTTGTATGTTTCTCATACTTGCTACATGTACTACTTAATACATTACTAGGGGGGTGGGGTGCATTTCTATGTGTCTCATACTTGCTACTACTTAATACATTACTAGGGGGTGGGAAGCATTTCTTTGTGTCTTATACTTGCTACTACTTAATACATTACTAGGGGTCGGGGAGCATTTCTTTGTGTCTCATACTTGCTACTACTAAAAACATTACTATGGTATATGGAGCATTACTATGTGTCTCATATTGCTACTACTTAATACATTACTTGGGGTGGGGGTGCATTTCTATGTGTCTCATACTTGCTACTACTTAATACATTACTAGGGGGTGGGGAACATTTCTATGTGTCTCATACTTGCTAGTTGTACTACTTAATACATTACTAGTGGATGGGGTGCATTTCTATGTGTCTCATACTGGAGCATTTCTATGTGTCTCATACTTAATACTACTTAATACATTACTAGTGTGTGGGGAGCATTTCCATGTGTCTCATACTTGCTGCTACTTAAAACATTACTAGGAAGTGGGGAGCATTTCTATGTGTCTCATACTTGCTACTACTTAATACATTACTAGGTGTGAGGGAGCATTTCTATGTGTCTCATACTTGCTACTACTTAATACATTACTAGGGGTCGGGGAGCATTTCTTTGTGTCTCATACTTGCTACTACTAAAAACATTACTATGGTATAGGGAGCATTACTATGTGTCTCATATTGCTACTACTTAATACATTACTTGGGGTGGGGGTGCATTTCTATGTGTCTCATACTTGCTACTACTTAATACATTACTAGGGGATGGGGGTGCATTTCTATGTGTCTCATACTTGCTACTACTTAATACATGACTATGGGTTGGGGATGCATTTCTATTTGTCTCATACTTGCTACATGTACTACTTAATATATTACTAGGGGATGGGGGTGCATTTCTATGAGTCTCATACTTGCTACTACTTAATACATTACTAGTGGTTGTGAGCATTTCTATGTGTCTCATACTTGCTACATGTACTACTTATTAAATTACTATGGTATGGGGGTGCATTTTGTATATGTCTCATACTTGCTACTACTTAATACATTACTAAAGGGTGGGGAGCATTTGTATGTGTCTGATACTTGATTCATGTACTACTTAATACTAAGGGTTGGGGTGCATTTCTATGTGTCTCATACTTGCTACTTCTTAATACATTACTAGGGGGTGGGGAGCATTTCTTTGTGTCTTATACTTGCTACTACTTAATACATTACTATTTGTGGGGGAGCACTACTTAATACATTACTAGGGTTGGGGGAACATTTCTATGTGTCTCATACTTTCTACTATTAAATACATTACTAGGGGATGGGGAGCATTTCTATGTGTCTCATACTTGCTACTACTTAATACAGTACTAGGGGTGGGGGAGCATTTCTATGTGTCTCATACTTGCTACTACTTAATACATTACTAGGGGTTGGGGAGCATTTGTATGTGTCTCATACTTGCTACATGTACTACTTAATACATTACTAAGGGGTGGGGGTGCAATTCTATTTGTCTCATACTTGCTTCTACTAAATACATTACTAGGTGGTGGGGAGCATTTGTATGTGTCTCATACTTACTACATGTACTACTTTATACATTACTAAGGGGTGGGGAGCATTTGTATGTGTTTCATACTTGCTACTACTTAATACATTACTAGGGGTTGGGGAGCATTTGTATGTGTCTCATACTTGCTACATGTACTACTTATTACATTTCTAGGAGGTGGGGAGCATCTCTTTGTGTCTAATACTTGCTACTACATAATACATTACTAGGGGATTGGGGTGTATTTCTATGTGTCTCATACTTGCTACTACTTAATACATTACTAGGGGTTGGGGTCATTTGTATGTGTCTCATACTTGCTACATGTACTACTTATTACATTTCTAGGAGGTGGGGAGCATCTCTTTGTGTCTTATACTTGCTACTACTTAATACATTACTAGGGGGTTGGGGTGCATTTCTATGTGTCTCATACTTGCTACTACTTAATACATTACTAGGGGTCGGGGAGCATTGCTATGTGTCTCATACTTGCTACTACTAAATCCATTACTAGGGGTAGAGGTGCATTTCTATGTGTCTCTTATTGCTACTACTTAATACATTACTAGGGTGTAGGGAGCTTTACTATGTGACTCATTTTGCTACTACTTAATACATTACTTGGGATGGGGAGCATTTCTATGTGTCTCATACTTGCAACTACTTAATACACTACTAAGGGGTGGGGAGCATTTGTATGTGTCTCATACTTGCTACATGTACTAATTTATACATTACTAGGGGATTGGGGTGCATTTCTAGGTGTCTCATACTTGCTACTACTTAATACATTACTAGGGGTCGGAGAGCATTTCTATGTGTCTCATACTTGCTACTACTAAATACATTACTAGGGGTAGAGGTGCATTTCTATCTGTCTCATATTGCTACTACTTAATACATTACTAGGGTGTAGGGAGCATTACTAAGTTTCTCATATTGCTACTACTTAATACATTACTAGGGGGTTGGGTTCATTTCTATGAGTCTCATACTTGCTATTATTTAATACATAACTTGGGGGTGGGGTGCTTTCTGTTTGTCTCATACTTGCTACATGTACTACTTAATATATTAATATGGTGTAGGGAACATTACTAAGAGTCTCATATTGCTACTACTTAATACATTACTAAGCGATGGGGGTGAATTTGTATGTGTCTCATATTGCTACTACTTAATACATTACTTGGGTTGGGTTTGCATTTCTATGTGTCTCATACTTGCTACTTCTTAATACATTACTTTTGGGTGGGGTGCATTTCTATGAGTCTCATACTTGCTACTACTTAATACATGAGTAGTGGGTGGGGTGCTTTCTATTTGTCTCATACTTGCTACATGTACTTCTTAATATATCACTAGGGGATGGGGGTGGATTTCTATGTGTTTCGTACTTGCTACTACTTAATACATTACTAGGTGGTGGGGAGCATTTTTGTGTGTTTCATACTTGCTACTAATTAATACATTACTAGTGGGTGGAGGAGCATTTCTGTGTGTCTCATACTTGCTACTATTTAATACATTACTAACGGGTGTGGGAGCAATTCTATGTGTCTCATACGTGCTACTACTTAATACATTACTAGGGGCTGGGGATCTTTTCTATGTGTCTCATACTTTCTACATGTACTGATTAATACATAACTAGGGAGTGGGGGTGCATTTCTATGTGTCTCATACTTGCTACTACTTAATACATTTCTAGGGGGTGGGGAGCATTTGTATGTGTCTCATACTTGCTACATGTACTACTTAATACATTACTAGGGGATGGGGTGCATTTCTATGTGTCTCATACTTGCTACTACTTAATACATTACTAGGGGGTGGTGAGCATTTCTATGTGTCTCATACTTACTACTACTTAATACATTACTAGGGGGTGGGGAGCATTTGTATGTGTCTCATACTTTCTACTACTTAATACATTACTAGGGTGTGGTGAGCATTTCTATGTTTCTCATACTTGCTTCTACTTAATACTTTACTAGGGTGTGGGGAGCATTTCTATGTGTCTGATACTTGGTACTACTTAATACATCACTAGGGTGTGGGGAGCATTTCTATGTTTCTCATACTTACTACAACTAAATACATTACTATGAGTGGGGAGCATTTCCATGTGTCTCATACTTGCTACCACTTAATACATTACTAGGGGATGGGGAGCATTTCTATGTGTCTCATACTTTCTACTACTTAATACATTACTAAGGGGTGGGGAGCATTTGTATGTGTCTCATACTTGCTACATGTACTACCTAATACATTACTTAGGGGTGGGGATGCAATTCTATGTTTCTCATACTTGCTACTAATTAATACATTACTAGGGGGTGGGGAACATTTCTATGTGTCTCATACTTGTTACATGTACTACTTAATACATTACTAGGGGATGGGGTGCATTTCTATGTGTCTCATACTTGATACTACTTAATACATTACTAGGCAGTGGGGAACATTTCTATGTGTCTCATACTTACTACTACTTTATACATTACTAGGGTGTGAGGATCATTTTTATGTGTCTCATACTTGCTACTACTTAATACATTACTAGGAGTTGGGGAGCATTTCTATGTTTCTCATACTTGCTACTACTTAATACAATACTACGGGGTTGAGAGCATTTCCATGTGTCTCATACTTGCTACTACTTAATACATTACTAGAAGGTGGGGAGCATTTCTATGTGTCTCATACTTACTACTACTTAATACATTACTAGGTGGTGGGGAGAATTTCTATGTTTCTCATACTTGCTACTACTTAATAGATTACAAGGGCGTGGGGAGTTTTTTTATGTGTCTCATACTTACTACTACTTAATACATTACTAGGGGGTGGGGAGCATTTCTATGTGTCTCATACTTACTACTTCTTAATATATTACTAGGGGGTGGTGAGCATTTCTATGTGTCTCATGCTTTCTACTACTTAATACATTATTAGAGTGTGGGGAGCATTTCTATGTGTCTCATACTTGCTACTACTCAATACATTACAAGTGTGTGGGGAGCATTTCTATGTGTCTGATACTTGCTACTACTTTTTTACATTACTAAGGTGTGTGTGTGTGGGGGGGGGGGGGGGGGGGGGGGAGGGGGGCATTTCTATGTGTCTCGTACTTGCTACTACCTAATACATTACAAGGTGGTGTGGAGCATTTCTATGTTTCTCATACTTGCTACTACTTAATACATGACTAGGGTGTAGGGAGCATTTCTATGTGTCTGATAATTTCTACTACTTAATACATTACTAGGATGTGGGGAGCATTTCTTTGTGTCTGATACTTGCTACTACTTAATACATAACTAGGGTGTGGGGAGCATTTCTATGTGTCTGATACTTGCTACTACTTAATACATGACTAGGGTGTGGGGAGCATTTCTATGTGCCTGATACTTGCTACTACTTAATACATTACTAGGGTGTGGGGAGCATTTCTATGTGTCTGATACTTGCTACTACTTAATACATTACTAGGGTGTGGGGAGCATTTATATGTGTCTGATACTTGCTACTACTTAATACATTACTAGGGTGTGGGGAGCATTTCTATGTGTCTGATACTTGCTACTACTTAATACATGACTAGGGTGTGGGGAGCATTTCTATGTGTCTGATACTTGCTACTACTTAATACATGTCTAAGGTGTGGGGAGCATTTCTATGTGTCTGATACTTGCTACTACTTAATACATTACTAGGGGGTGGGGAGCATTTCTATGTGTCTGATACTTGCTACTACTTAATACATTACTAGGGTGTGGGGAGCATTTCTATGTTTTTGATACTTGCTACTACTTAATACATTACTATGGTGTGGGGAGCATTTCTATGTGTCTGATACTTGCTACTACTTAATACATTACTAGGGTGTGGGGAGCATTTCTATGTGTCTGATACTTGCTACTACTTAATACATGACAAGGGTGTGGGGAGCATTTCTATGTTTCTGATACTTGCTACTACTTAATACATTACTAGGGTGTGGGAAGCATTTCTATGTGTCTGATACTTGCTACTAATTAATACATTACTAGGGGGTGGGGGAGCATTTCTATGTGTCTGATACTTGCTACTACTTAATACATTACTAGGGTGTGGGGAGCATTTCTATGTGTCTGATACTTGCTACTACGTAATACATAACTAGGGTGTGGGGAGCATTTCTATGTGTCTGATACTTGCTACTACTTAATACATTACTAGGGTGTGGGGAGCATTTCTATGTGTCTGATACTTGCTACTACTTAATACATTACTAGTGTGTGGGGAGCATTTCTATGTGTCTGATACTTGCTACTACTTAATACATTACTAGTGTGTGGGGAGCATTTCTATGTGTCTGATACTTGCTACTACTTAATACATGACTAAGGTGTGGGGAGCATTTCTATGTGTCTGATACTTGCTACTACTTAATACATTACTAGGGGGTGGGGAGCATTTCTATGTGTCTGATACTTGCTACTACTTAATACATTACTAGGGTGTGGGGAGCATTTCTATGTTTTTGATACTTGCTACTACTTAATACATTACTATGGTGTGGGGAGCATTTCTATGTGTCTGATACTTGCTACTACTTAATACATAACTAGGGTGTGGGGAGCATTTCTATGTGTCTGATACTTGCTACTACTTAATACATTACTAGGGTGTGGGGAGCATTTCTATGTGTCTGATACTTGCTACTACTTAATACATTACTAGGGTGTGGGGAGCATTTCTATGTGTCTGATACTTGCTACTACTTAATACATTACTAGTGTGTGGGGAGCATTTCTATGTGTCTGATACTTGCTACTACTTAATACATTACTAGGGTGTGGGGAGAATATCTATGTGTCTGATACTTGCTACTACTTAATACATGACTAGGGTGTGGGGAGAATATCTATGTTTCTGATACTTGCTACTACTTAATACATTACTAGGGTGTGGGGAGCATTTCTATGTGTCTGATACTTGCTACTGCTTAATACATTACTAGGGGTGGGCTGCATAACAGTTTACAAACAGACTGATAAAACAGAATCTGCTGTTTATATTTCTTTAATAACTTCTGTTCTCATGATAGTTTTATTAGATATTAATATTGACATACATTTTTGTAACCGACCGAGAGTAAAAAATACATTTGCTATTGATTGCATTTATACTTCTCATAATGGATTAGGTTTTGTTTGAAATAATTACACTGGTATAACACGTTGGGTGCGTTGCAGTCGTCTGAATGGAAATTCGACAGCAATTCGAACCTGTGTTAGATACAATATCAGATAATATATGTTAATTCTACAACAGTGACAAAGGAAGCATTTGAATTACCAAGCTCAGAACTGTTAATGATCTGGTAATTATGTAAAACATACGGTACTGCTCACAGAAATCTCAATCGACAATTCACAGAGGAATAATACAAGGGATGTCGATGCAAATCAATGAGACAATACATTTGTTAAAGAGTTCATACTTGCTGTATTTACAAGAAATCTGGAATGGTTTACATGTACGGGAAGATTTAGGAATGCATGATATTGCACGATCATTTTATACTCCCCTATGATAAAAATCTGCTGTATGTATTTCGTAGATGATTTGTCATTCTAGCTTAATTATTGATATTTCCAGATCAATATAAAAGTGCTTAAGTAAAGTATAAGTAAACATAGTTTCATCAAACAGGCTGGGAAATAATACCGGTCATAGTTTATTTTTAAATAAAACAACTATAGATTACGAGTTTTTGTCTCATTGTCTTTCATTTTCCATCGTTGAATTGGGTTATCATTTACTATTAATGTGGAGATGGTGTGATTGAGTACTGGTTAGCTTACTTGTAGAGATGGTAAGGTTGAGTACTGGTTAACTTACTTGTGAGATGGTAAGGTTGAGTATTGGTTAACTTACTTGTGAGATGGTAAGGTTGAGTATTGGTTAACTTACTTGTGGAGATGGTAAGGTTGAGTACTGGTTAACTTACTTGTGAGATGGTAAGGTTGAGTATTGGTTAACTTACTTGTGGAGATGGTAAGGTTGAGTACTGGTTAACTTACTTGTGAGATGGTAAGGTTAAGTATTGGTTAACTTACTTGTGGAGATGGTAAGGTTGAGTACTGGTTAACTTACTTGTGGAGATGGTAAGGTTGAGTACTGGTTAACTTACTTGTGAGATGGTAAGGTTGAGTATTGGTTAACTTACTTGTGAGATGGTAAGGTTGAGTATTGGTTAACTTACTTGTGAGATGGTAAGGTTGAGTATTGGTTAACTTACTTGTGAGATGGTAAGGTTGAGTACTGGTTAACTTACTTTTGAGATGGTAAGGTTGAGTACTGGTTAACTTTTCAGGATCCAAGGAAATAATAGTTAGGTTAACTGTAAATTAGCCCTCGAGTGCTTACAATTGACCGTCAACATTCAAACAAATATCAATACCTTGATAATACATCAATTAAGGCTGTATTTATCATCAATAAAAATGAAACATTTCTCTATGTTAACGTCTCACTACACAGTTACGCCCATTTTCCCGCGGTAGCATCATTCTCACGCTTAAAAAAGTCGTGTGCAATTTGGTTTTGAAATATTTTCAAAATGGTTCATAGTGGTTATGATTTCTTGCTGCAGATTAGCAGAGCAAACGCTGGCATAACATATAGTGCAATAAGATATCACTGGTGTTAAACAAGTGACTTTTATAGGCGTTCAACATTATTATGCATGTATTTATAAGCATTAGAGGACTTCTTTTATAAAAAAAATATGATGGTGTCGCCGCACCCTCTTCGAAAAAAAACACAAGCTGGTAAATCTACCAGTTATTGTGCATTTTTATGTGGGGATACATTGCTGCTATAAAAAATACTTAAACAAAATCTAGGTTAGATTCTTTTTTACCGTGGAAGTCCTAGACCTTATATTATATAGAACAAAGAACAAAATTCAATTTTGTAGTGAGACCTATGAACAAACAGCTTGACAGTTTAGCCAAAAAAAGGGAATATAATATTAATTGTTAGTCTTAAAGAATATAAATATATGTACAACTGGAGACATATTTCACAAGAAAAGCTAACACGCATTTTAACCTTACGATAAATACTGTTAGGGTGATACTGCATCAATAACAAATACGTTTATATTAGCGTATTCACTTTGTATTGAGTATAACTTTCACAGGTGTTTGGAGTCCAAAGGCTAGTATGCAGATGAAATCATACTATCTTCACTGTTATTGTTGTCTATAAACTGTTTTCATTTAGCATGGTAAACTATAATTATCAGCAGGGATACGATTACCAAAATTATTTAAATCACCTTATATTACACTTAAAATTATATCAAGTAATGTGAACTTGTATTAACTTTATGACTGCACATGGTAATTAATGCGTTAGAATAATGTATAGTTGAGATGGTGCATGTACATGTTATGCAATAGCATGCGCATTATATGATAAATAGCAACAAGCATGGTATACCAACATATAGTCGATATATTTTTATATGAAGCCTAGAAATAGGTGCACGTGGCACCGTCTGTACAGAAAATATTTGACTTCATAATGTGTTAGTTAGATGCCTACGGGAGGTTGTAAGACCTCTAGTACTAAAGAATTGTGGTATAACTTTTAAGTTTTGGGGCTAAATACATCGGAATGTATAACGACACTGGTGATTCTGGGAATAATGGAATAAAACCTAAAGTTACACTTATACTCCTGTTTTTTTGTTTTGATTTCCACTATTTCATATTGGTTACAAATAAAAATATACTTGTACATAATAGCTCTATAAGTGGCGGATCTAGAATTTAAGATTTCATGGATTGGGTTGGGAGCAAACTCTCATTTTTCGGATCATTTTTTATTTACTTATTAAAAAATTCTGAATTTTTAGTCGATATGGATCCATTAATGTATCCATCTACCTAGTCTCCGTGTTGCTATTATATTTTACTTTGTCTCAATCAATGTTTCTTTAAAACAATACTTAGGTCTATGCATAGGACATTTCACCTCATTAACAGACCAGATTTAATGTAACTGTCTCCTTTCCTACTAGAAGTATATGTAAAGGTATTTATTGATACGGTACAGTATGATAAATTACACACAACAATCATTGTATGGCATCATTAGCAGCATATTCAAGGTTATTGGGTAAATACAAGGCACAGCTAGACGCACTTCTTACATCCTTCAGACAAATCTTCAGATTCTCCTGGCTGCGACAAATTTTCTTGGTGGACATCAGAGGACGTGAATAGATTAAGAGCCATTCTGTTGCCTATTATAGCTAAATAACATCAAGTGAGACATTGTATTGCAGGTAACACAGAGCTAACTGATTGGCCGACGCCTTCTTCGACATCATGAATAGGAATGAAGCTCTGTTGAGCCGTATATGTCACAGATCGAATATGTAACACGAGTGAAAAATTCGACCGAATATATCACACGTGTGATATGATATATTCGGTCGAACATGACACACGCAATAAACGAATATGGTACATAAAATGCGATGTATTCGTGTGGCTTAAGTTTTTATATGCACACCAAAACGAATATGTCACACGTAAAAAGTAGACACAGGAAAACGAAATTGGCAACGAATACATCACATTTGTCATCAGTTTTGAAAGAAAAACGTATTTTTAAACAATCACATTTTATTGAACATCTTATTTATGCCACAAAGTTTTTATGGTTGACATAATGATCAACACGATCATCATCATCATCATCATCATCATCATTATCATCATCATCATCACCACCACCATCATCATCATCATCACATACAGAAAGACATCTTGAAAACTTGCATTAATTCAAACCCAGTGATGCAGTTTGTAATTGCCAAGGTCAGTGAACACTTCAGAGAATCAATTCGGTTAATGGGTATTCAAAAGCCAAGGATCTATATAGCACCAGATAGTCAACTGAATAATCGAAATCCGGTCAGCGTTCGTTTTCTGCTTATGAAGGCAGGTAGAAACAGTGGTCTTATATTAGCAATTAAACAAGTAATAAAAGACCGAAGATGGTCAAATGCCTGGCTCCGTTTGCGTATGAGTGGCATTAATCTGGTATGATGTTATCGACACTACCTATTTGCGGCAGTGATGTTAAAATGACACAGCGTATGAGTGGCATTAACTGGTATGATGTTATCGACACTACACATTTGCGGCAGTGATGTTAAAATGACACAGCGTATGAGTGGCATTAACTGGTATGATGTTATCGACACTACATATTTCGTAGTTTCGTTAAAATGACAAAAAGAGTTGTCAAGTGAAACTGTGCAGATACAATACATGCTTAAAATAATTATGACATCGTAATTGTATTGAAATAATATGTATGACAATGCTGTTTAGTTCTTTGAAATCACTTTTTCAGAGTTGTATCAGTTTCTTGTTTATTACAGTTATGAAACGTTCATTTGTTCTCTTAAATTAGATACCCCTTTACATATGGAGAGTCAAATAGTCTGAAAGTCACTTTCAATTATGAACAAAAACAAACAAGAAAGCTAAATAAAATGGTTATGAGTTGAATATGACAAAGATGACAATCAACACGATGATGTTGTTGTTGTTGATAAGCATGGTCGTACTGATGATGGTGTTGTTGTTGATGATGATGATCGTGATGCTGGTTGTGATGATAATAATGATGAGGATGATGATAATGATCGCGATTCTGGTCGCAATGATGATGATCATGAGGTTGGTCGTAATGATGATGATGACGACAACGATGATGCTGATTATAATAATTATGATCGTGATGATGAGCGTTATTATGTAGATGCTGCTGATGATGATCTTGATGATAATAGTCATAATGGTCGTGATGATCCTGATGATGATGATGATGGTCGTCATGCTGCTGCTCCTCATGATGATGATGGTCGCCTTGATAATTGAAATAATTATGTTGTTGATGATGGTGATGATGAGCAGAAGTACGTTGATTGCGATGATGATGATGATGACGATCGTGATGATGTTTCTGATGATGTTATAATTTGTAGTTCCATTATTTTATATCACAACGTATGTGACATATTCGGTTATGTTTTTGACTGTCAAATTGAGCAGACGAATATGTCACATAAGACAGATGTCATTTTTACGGTCGAATATATCACACACGTGTTACATATTCGATCTGTGACATATACGGCTCAACAAAGCTCAGCTTCTGCATCATTTGTGTGTTTGCTTTCTCGTGATCAGACTTAAGGTATTTTACAACTTCAGACTGTTGTGTCAATAGCATGGACGCTGTATCCAAACCATTCTTGAATCTACCACCTGTAGCAAATGTTTTCCCAGCAGGTTGTTTTCGGGTCCGACTTCCACCATTTATCGCTGTGAAATGCAGTAAGACTAGTCTTGTTTATTGGATTGCTAATGTAGTTGTTCCACTGTCTTGGAACTTGTGTGTCTTACTCTGGTTATTTTCATCTGAAATGCTGTTTAAGCTCCCCGTTTTATTCGCTCATCCAATTTGATCGACAATTGTTTATCATACCTAACAAAGACTCATCTTGGTCGCATTCGTTTTGATGGTAAAGTGATGTCATCACCTTCCAATGACTGACAGCTAAATCTCCAATTGTGACTGCACCTCTATATTTAACTATTTGAATGGTTGCTATTCCATCTGTAATGTAAGCTGTACATTAGATGTTGGCACTCTTATATGCCTCCGTCTATAGCTCCGTAAGTAACATACTTTTAACCGGCTTTCTCAAAGTTCCATATGCGTGTGCATATGGAAATTGAACAGTTGATAGTTCAGGTCAGAACGTCTTTAAGAAATACTTCTCTGGACATTAATTTAACTAACAGTCTACCAACCAGTTCTATGTCGACACTTATGGTTGCAATCTGTTCATCTTTAGCTTTGACCGATTTCTGATCTGATAGAGTGAAAACTGTATTCAATTTCAGAAGTAACATGTAGAGAATAGTTAACTTGGAGCACTGGTAGTTGTGTAACATGTAGAGAATAGTTAACTTGCAGCACTGGTAGCTGTGTAACATGTAGATTATTGTTAACTTGCAGCACTGGTAGTTGTGTAACATGTAGATACTAGTTAACTTGCAGCACTGGTAGTTGTGTAACATGTAGATTATTGTTAACTTGAAGCACTGGAAGTAGTGTAACATGTAGAGAATAGTTAACTGGCAGCACTGGAAGTTATATAACATGTAGGGAATACTTAACCTGCAGCACAGAAAGTTGTGTAACATGTAGATTATTGTTAACATGAAGCACTGGAAGTTGTGTAACATTTAGAGAATCGTTAACTTACATCACTGGAAGTTGTGTAACATGTAGAGAATAGTTATCTTGTAGCAATGGAAGTTGTGTAACAGGTAGAGAATAGTTAACTTGCACCACTGGTAGTTGTGTAACATGTAGATTATTGTTAACATGAAGCACGGGAAGTTGTGTAACATTTAGAGAATCGTTAACTGGCATCACTGGAAGTTGTGTAACATGTAGATAATGATTAACTGGCAGCACTGGAAGTTGTGTAACATGTAGAGAATAGTTAACTTGCAGCACTGGTAGTTGTGTAACAGGTAGAGAATAGTTAACTTGCACCACTGGTAGTTGTGTAACATGTAGATTATTGTTAACATGAAGCACTGGAAGTTGTGTAACATATAGAGAATCGTTAACTTACATCACTGGAAGTTGTGTAACATGTAGAGAATAGTTATCTTGTAGCACTGGAAGTTGTGTAACAGGTAGAGAATAGTTAACTTGCACCACTGGTAGTTGTGTAACATGTAAATTATTTTTAACATGAAGCACGGGAAGTTGTGTTACATTTAGAGAATCGTTAACTGGCATCACTGGAAGTTGTGTAACATGTAGATAATGATTAACTGGCAGCACTGGAAGTTGTGTAACATGTAGAGAATAGTTAACTTGCAGCACTGGTAGTTGTGTAACATGTAGATAATAGTTAACTTGCAGCACTGGTAGTTGTGTAACATGTAGATTATTGTTAACTGGCAGCACTGGAAGTTATATAACATGTAGAGAATGATTATCTGGCAGCAATGGAAGTTGTATAACATGTAGAGAATGATTAACTGTCAGCACTGGAAGTTTTGTAACATGTAGAGAACAGTTAACTGGCATCACTGGTAGTTGTATAAGATGTAGAGAATAATTAACTTGTAGCACTGGTAGTTGTGTAAAATGTAGAGAATACTTAACCTGTAGCACTTAAAAGTGTGTAACCTGTAGAGAAAAGTTAAGTTGTAGAACTGGTAGTTGTGTTACATGTAGAGAATAGTGACTTGCAACTTGTAGCTCTGAAAATTGTGTAACATGTGTATAATAGTTAACATGTAACACTGGTAGTTGTGTAACAAGTACAGAATACTTAACCTGTAGCACTTAAAGTTGTGTAACATGTAAAGAATAGTTAAGTTGTAGCACTGAAAGTTGTGAAACATGTTGAGAATAGTTAAATTGTAGCACTGATAGTTGTGTAACATGTAGAGAATAGTTAAATTGTAGCACTGATAGTTGTGTAACATGTAGAGAATAGTTAAATTGTAGCACTGATAGTTGTGTAACATGTAGAGAATAGTTAAATTGTAGCACTGATAGTTGTGTAACATGTAGAGAATAGTTAAATTGTAGCACTGATAGTTGTGTAACATATAAAGAATATTTAACCTGCAGCAAAAAAGTTGTGTAACATGTTGAGAATAGTTAACTAGTAGCACTGAAAGTTGTGTAAAATGTAGAGAATGATTAACTTGCAGCACTGGAAGTTGTGTAACATGTAGAGAATAGTTAACTTGTAGCACTGATAGTTGTGTAACATGTAGAGAATATTTAACCTGCAGCACAGAAAATTGTGTAACATGTTGAGAATAGTTAACTAGTAGCACTGAAATTGTGTAACATGTAGAGAATGATTAACTTGCAGCACTGGAAGTTGTGTTACATATAGAGAATAGTTAACTGGCATCACTTGTAGGTGTATAACATGTAGAGAATACTTAACCTGTTGCACTTAAAATTGTGTAACATGTAGCAAAAAGTTAAGTTGTAGAACTGTTAGTTGTATAACATGTAGAGAACAGTTACATGCAACTTGTAGCACTGAAAATTGTGTAACATGTAGAGAATAGTTAACTTGTAGCACTGGGAATTGTGTAACAAGTAGATAATACTTAACCTGTAGCACTCAAAGTTGTGTAACATGTAGAGAATAGTTAAGTTGTAGCACTAAAAGTTGTGTAACATGTTGAAAATAGTTAACTAGTAGCACTGATAGTTGTGTAACATGTAGAGAAAAGTTAACTTGTAGCACTGATAGTTGTGTAACATGTAGGGAATACTTAACCTGCAGCACAGAAAGTTGTGTAATATGTTGAGAATGGTTAACTAGTAGCACTAAAAGTTGTGTAACATGTAGAGAATAGTTAACTTGTAGCACTGAAAGTTGTGAAACATGTAGAGAATAGTTAACTTGCAGCAATGGTAGTTGTGTAACATGTAGATTATTGTTAACATGAAGCACTGGAAGTTGTGTAACATTTAGAGAATCGTTAACTTACATCACTGGAAGTTGTGTAACATGTTGAGAATAGTTAACTGGCATCACTGGTAGTTATGTAACATGTAGAGAATAGTTATCTTGTAGCACTGGAAGTTGTGTAACATGTAGAGAATACTTAACCTGTAGCACTTAAAATTGTGTAACATGTAGAAAAAGTTAAGTTGTAGAACAGTTAGTTATGTAACATGTAGAGAATAGTTACATGCAACTTGTAGCTCTTAAAATTGTGTAACATGTAGAGAATACTTAACCTGCAGCACAGAAAGATGTGTAACATGTTGAGAATAGTTAACTAGTAGCCCATTTATTTGTGTAACATGTAGAGAATAGTTAACTTGTAGCACTGATGGTTGTTTAACATGTAGAGAATACTTAACCTGTAGCACTTAAAATTGTGTAACATGTAGAGAAAAGTTAAGTTGTAGAACAGTTAGTTGTGTAACATGTAGAGAATAGTTACATGCAATTTTTAGCTCTTAAAATTGTGTAACATGTAGAGAATAGTTAACTTGTAGCACTGGTAGTTGTGTAACAAGTAGAGAATAGTTTATTTGTAGCACTGAAAGTTGTGTAACATGTAGAGAATAGTTAACTTTTAGCACTGATAGTTGTGTAACATGAAGAGAATACTTAACCTGCAGCACAGAAAGTTGTGTAAAATGTTGAGAATAGTTAACTAGTAGCCCTTATAGTTGTGTAACATGTAGAGAATAGTTAACTTGTAGCACTGAAAGTTGTGTAACATGTTGAGAATAGTTAACTTGTAGCACTGATAGTTGTGTAACATGTAGATAATGATTAACTGGCAGCACTGGAAGTTGTGTAACATGTAGAGAATAGTTAACTGTCATCATTGGCTATTATGTAACATGTAGAGAATGATTAACTGGCAGCACTGGTAGTTGTGTAACATGAAGATTATTATTAACTTGAAGCACTGGAAGCTGTGTACCATGTAGAGAATAGTTAACTGGCAGCACTGGTAGTTGTGTAACATGTAGAGAATAGTTAACTTGCAGCACTGGTAGTTGTGTAACATGTAGATTATTGTAAACTTGCAGCACTGGTAGTTGTGTAACATGTAGATAATAGTTAACTTGCAGCACTGGTAGTTGTGTAACATGTAGATTATTGTTAACTTGAAGCACTTGAAATTGTGTAACATGTAGAGAATAATTAACTGGCAGCACTGGAAGTTATATAACATGTAGAGAATAGTTAACTGGCAGCAATCGAAGTTGTATAACATGTAGGGAATGATTAACTTTCAGCACTGGAAGTTGTGAAACATGTAGAGAACAGTTAACTGGCATCACTGGTAGTTGTATAACATGTAGAGAATAATTAACTTGTAGCACTGGTAGTTGTGTAAAATGTAGAGAATACTTAACCTGTAGCACTTAAAAGTGTGTAACATGTAGTGAAAAGTTAAGTTGTAGAACTGGTAGTTGTGTTACATGTAGAGAATAGTGACTTGCAACTTGTAGCTCTGAAAATTGTGTAACATGTAGATAATAGTTAACATGTAGCACTGGTAGTTGTGTAACAAGTACAGAATACTTAACCTGTAGCACTTAAAGTTGTGTAACATGTAGAGAATAGTTAAGTTGTAGCACTGAAAGTTGTGAAACATGTTGAGAATAGTTAACTAGTAGCACTGATAGTTGTGTAACATGTAGAGAATAATTAACTTGTAGCACTGATAGTTGTGTAACATATAGAGAATATTTAACCTGCAGCAAAAAAGTTGTGTAACATGTTGAGAATAGTTAACTAGTAGCACTGAAAGTTGTGTAACATGTAGAGAAAAGTTAACTTGCAGCACTGGTAGTTGTGTAACATGTAGAGAATGATTAACTTGCAGCACTGATAGTTGTGTAACATGTAGAGAATATTTAACCTGCAGCACAGAAAATTGTGTAACATGTTGAGAATAGTTAACTAGTAGCACTGAAAGTTGTGTAACATGTAGAGAATGATTAACTTGCAGCACTGGAAGTTGTGTAACATGTAGAGAATACTTAACTGGCATCACTGGTAGGTGTATAACATGTAGAGAATACTTAACCTGTAGCACTTAAAATTGTGTAACATGTAGCGAAAAGTTAAGTTGGAGAACTGTTAGTTGTGTAACATGTAGAGAACAGTTACATGCAACTTGTAGCACTGAATATTGTGTAACATGTAGAGAATGATTAACTTGCAGCACTGGAAGTTGTGTAACATGTAGAGAATACTTAACTGGCATCACTGGTAGGTGTATAACATGTAGAGAATACTTAACCTGTAGCACTTAAAATTGTGTAACATGTAGCGAAAAGTTAAGTTGGAGAACTGTTAGTTGTGTAACATGTAGAGAACAGTTACATGCAACTTGTAGCACTGAATATTGTGTAACATGTAGAGAATAGTTAACTTGTAGCACTGGGAGTTGTGTAACAAGTAGATAATACTTAACCTGTAGCACTCAAAGTAGTGTAACATGTAGAGAATAGTTAAGTTGTAGGACTGAAAGTTGTGTAATATGTTGAGAATAGTTAACTAGTAGCACTGATAGTTGTGTAACATGTAGAGAATAGTTAACTTGTAGCACTGATAGTTGTGTAACATGTAGGAAATACTCAACCTGCAGCACAGAAAGTTGTGTAATATGTTGAGAATAGTTAACTAGTAGCACTAAAAGTTATGTAACATGTAGAGAATAGTTAACTTGTAGCACTGAAAGTTGTGTAACATGTAGAGAATAGTTAACTTGCAGCATTGGTAGTTGTGTTACATGTAGATTATTGTTAACATGAAGCACTGGAAGTTGTGTAACATTTAGAGAATCGTTAACTGGCATCACTGGAAGTTGTATAACATGTAGATAATGATTAACTGGCAGCACTGGAAGTTGTGTAACATGTAGAGAATAGTTAACTGGCATCATTTGTAATTGTGTAACATGTAGAGAATGATTAACTTGCAGCACTGGTAGTTGTGTAAAATGTAGATTATTGTTATCTTGAAGCACTGGAAGTTGTGTAACATGTAGTGAATAGTTAACTGGCAGCACTGGAAGTTGTGTAACATGTAGAGAATAATTAACTTGTAGCACTGGAAGTTGTGTAACATGTAGAGAATCGTTAACTTACATCACTGGAAGTTGTGTAACATGTTGAGAATAGTTAACTGGCATCACTGGTAGTTGTGTAACATGTAGAGTATAGTTATCTTGTAGCACTGGAAGTTGTGTAACATGTAGAGAATACTTAATTGGCAGCACTTAAAATTGTGTAACATGTAGAGAAAAGTTAAGTTGTAGAACAGTTAGTTGTGTAACATGTAGAGAATAGTTACATGCAACTTGTAGCTCTTAAAATTGTGTAACATGTAGAGAATACTTAACCTGCAGCACAGAAAGTTGTGTAACATGTTGATAATAGTTAACTAGTAGCCCATTTAGTTGTGTAACATGTAGAGAATATTTAACTTGTAGCACTGATGGTTGTGTAACATGTAGAGAATACTTAACCTGTAGCACTTAAAATTGTGTAACATGTAGAGAAAAGTTACATGTAACTTTTAGCTCTTAAAATTGTGTAACATGTAGAGAATAGTTAACTTGAAGCACTGGTAGTTGTGTAACACGTAGAGAATAGTTAATTTGTAGCTCTGAAAGTTGTGTAACATGTAGAAAATAGTTAACTTTTAGCACTGATAGTTTTGTAACATGTAGAGAATAGTTAACTTGTAGCACTGAAAGTTGTGTAACATGTTGAGAATAGTTAACTTGTAGCACTGATAGTTGGGTAACATGTAGAGAATAGTTACATGTAACTTGTAGCACTGAAAGTTGTGTAACATGTTGAGAATAGTTAACTTGTAGCACTGATAGTTGTGTACCATGTAGAGAATAGTTACATGTAACTTGTAGCACTTAAAGTTGTGTACCATGTAGAGAATAGTTACATGTAACTTGTAGCACTTAAAGTTGTGTAACATGTAGAGAAAAGTTAACTTGTAACAAATAACAGACCAAAGAACATATTGTCAAAGTTAATACTGACACCCATTTATTTCACCCAAGTGTGCATTTAATACTGTTTTGATTTTATTATAAAGATGCTTTAAGTTACTTATTGTAAATGTTTGAGAGGGGCATATTATACACTTCCGTTGTAATAGATGACAAGACATATAACGCTTATTTCATTTACATCAGTTTTTATCTGTATTATCTATATTAAAAGCTGGCATGACTTTATATGATTTATACTATATGTTTATAATTTCTATAATAATAGTTTCAGACAGACTTGTAGATTACTTTATTCATATGATTTTTAATAAGGTGCGTGAATATGAGTAAATTTCGATTTTAAATTCCATTTCTCGATTTAAGTGCTTAAACGGCAGTTGAATCGTCTGTTTTTATGTATATATATATATATATACCAATCACGTTCTTCACTATATTTTAATAATGAATATAGAACCAACTTACTCTGCTCTTCATTCTCAATTGATATAATCAACGTCTCAGTGACAATAAATGTTATTTGAAAATTGTTACCAATGGTGTCGGCAGTTGACCAAACCATTCTAGTCAAGTTATTTAAACACAATATTAAATATTCCTCGGAGACAAGATGTACTCATTGAATGAAACGGGAAAGAGTTTCTGCTTATTTCCCAGTCGACTTTCCTTTGGTAAAAAAATGTCATTTATTTGATAGTGATGACATAAAATTGTTTAAAAAGAAAGATTGATGTATTGTGCATGGTCATGTGATATGAGGAAAAGACAAATAAATCAGATTTTTGTTATATCTTTATAACCGATAGTTACATATGGAAAAGGGCACTGAGCTCGTATCCATAAGAAAGAAATTCAAACTTTATTTTTAAAAGTAAACTTCTTAATATGTCAATTTCAAGCATTTTTATTTTAACTGTGTGCATTAAAAGTTACAGTTACAGTTCAACAGCTATATACAAGCAACCGGTCGTTCGAAACCGTTTATTCAATTTAATATGAAAATAACAAGAGCACATTTATAGTGCATGTGTAACAACACAAAAATGAAATATCCAACAACAAAAGGTTCTGTGCTATTCGAAATATATTCGAAGTCGTATAATGCTTATTCTAAAGTGAGTTATGTACTTGTAAAATATGTTTTTATATATGTCCGTATTGTGTAATCTCTTAAAATATGGGAATCAAGCCAAAACATATTAAAAAGACATATGTAATTGATTAAACCTGTGGGACGGAGACCCTTTACTATTGTATTTCCTAAGCCATATCTAAAGAAATTACAAAACGATGTAGTCGACAGGAGACGTAAGATTCCTGAACCTGACCAGAAATTACATTCTGTCAGACTTTAAGTATATTGTGTCACTGACAAGGAGGCGATGTAGGCACAGTCTATCTATTTATAAATGATCACCTTTATACTCGATGGTTATTATGTCCATCCTCACGTTTTGTACAGGATACCAATAATTCAAGGTTTCGGATTGTTTTTATTTTCTTCGTAAATATTAAATAACTGTCATTCCTATGTTACAAATAACGCAATAGTATATACTGAGTAACTCGAGAAATGTATTGTTTTATTATAAATATATTTTAAACAATGTGATACAAAAAACATACATTATTCATGTACATTCACCAAACTATTGTCAATAATAGTGTTGATGTTCTAACTTGTGGAGAGGTTCAAGCAATTTATTACCTTAAAGTTACTTCTTTGTACATGTGACACATTCTAGTTAACAGTATGAACGGTAATATAACTAATTAATTCAGTCACGTGTGTATCATAAAATTTCTTCACATTATTTTCAAAAATTGCACATAAGGACTTCTTTATGAAAAGTAAGTTAAACTACATTCCCTCTAACGGACATAGTACCTCTAAGTTTACTTTTACCAAATTGATAATAATGTCTCCAATAACTAGATGTAGAAGAGAACTTTCTCTTTTATATTAGCAAGAAAACAAAACAAAACAAAGATATATTTATGAAACTGCACTCAAAGTGTTGGCAACACAATGCACATATATCATGGAACGCCTTGTTGAGTTTCTAGGGAACAGCGCGAGGTTGGATGCACATGTACACCAGTTGCAAATGTTTTAACGATAGTTTTGCTGTGTATTTGTATTAATTATAATTACGATTATTCTACATATGTTTAATATGGCTGTTGTTGTGACTGAGTCAGTTGAAGGCGATGTCTCATATTGGTCGTATATTTCCGTATCTGCTTTACAAGCTCCCATCAGTGTGAATGTCAGGATTGAGATAAGTCAAATACACATCCCTCTTTCTCGACATATCAATGCAGAAGTTAAAGTATCTGAGAAGCAGGAATGTCTGCTATTTCCGAAAACATTTGTGTCAGTATAATACGTAGTTTGATATCGTCTGTAAGGATACTTCACCGTTCTCTTATAGAGAATAGCTAAGCATTGAGTGTTTCTCCAGAGAACTATAATGAGCTTTTGTGTTCTGAGAATAGCCAAAACTGGAAATGAAAACGAATTGTTTGTAAAAAAGATGAACTTGAATCAAAACTTATACTGAGAAAAACACTTTAAAGACAACTTTGGAAGTGGATTTTATTACTAATAGGTATTAGTTTTTTCATTGTCCAATGAGAATCATTTGTGAATAAGTGTTTTAACTACATGTATTTCCTCCAACCAACTACCAAAACCTTTATTTTCGATCTGTATGCGACTCTTATGGTTTCATATTTAGACTAACAGAGAGTATCCATATCCCTTCAACCGTCCAATTAACTCGAGTACATAAAAATATGTTCAGTATAAGAAAAAATGTTTTGACTTTAAAGAGGTGATCTATATTGTAATTTCACCTGTACATGCATATTTATATAATTTTATATCATATTTATATTAAAAGTAACTATTCTGTTTTTATTACAATTATACTGTCTTTAAGGGTGTGTCAAAAAGTGCCTCCAATTCCACGTATATTAGCAAACTCTGTTTGCGCTTTCATCATCAATGCAATTTTGTATATAATTTTTATACAATAGAATGAGGAGATTCATCTTTTATGTTTTAATTTAACATTTGTTACGGTATTTTGTTTTGGTTTTTAATGTTTTCGCAATTAAACGTATAAGTGTACTTTACATTGTGTAAGACTATGTATGGTTATGGAAAACGTTGTATTTAAGTTTGATTAAGTATTTGTAAAAGCATGTAAATACGCTCTCTATTTAGAATTAATAGTCAGCAACATGATAGATTATATAAGTGATACATTTGGCCAGGATGTCCTAAAGTAAACTATATTTTGTGATCGCCTCAGCCAGAATCAATGCACACAAGTATCATTAACTTTCATCCCAGTAATGTGATATTGGTCCATGAAGACCATGACATTGATCGTTACAAAACATCAACATGCGATTCAATCCTGCTGCTTCTTAACATCAAACCTGATATTCACATGTCATTGATTCCGAAAACAAAATTGTGCCTATCTGTAAATGATAACACTGGGGCGTATTGGGAAGAACTTATCGCTCACAACGATAGAGGCTTTATAATTTTATCAATACCACTGAACGTGTTAAAGTATAAAACGCTACACTTATTGATGTTGCTTTTTTATAACGGAATAGTTACCATTGCAAAACCATTGACATCGGAGGACACGTAATGTTAAAAGTATTGTTATTTAATGTATTTGTATTTATGTTGATTACTATGTATGTATTATTGAATTGAATTAATATGTTTAAACCAAATGTTAACATCGCTTCACTGAACATTATCATTACCTCTATAAAAATGTATTAGTTTACTCGACATGTGAACCTGTACACTATGTATATTCGATAACGACCAATAATCGACATTGTATTTTTTTACTTTTTTGTTTTATTTCATCAATCTGGGTTAGATTTAATGACATTTACAACATAATACAGGTTATATATGGCATCCAGTTGTGTTGGTGGAGTAAGACTTTAAAAGGAGTAAACCACCGTCATTCCGCAAGCATGGACCAAGACAACGAGCTCAGAGGTGAAAGATAATACATTTTAATACGGCTCTAAGACCATTTGGTCATTGAGTAGTCCCCATAGAGAGCAAATCTCCAGAAAAATGAGACCACAATACAATTTCTAAACGATGTGATCCATTAAACTTTATATCATAATGTTATATATCCGTGGTTTTATTCATGGGCGGATCCTGTATTTCATATTATGGCGACGGGATGGCGTACTGTAAAAGTGTGTGTGTGTGTGTGTGTGTGTGTGTGTGTGTGTGTGTGTGTGTGTGTGTGTGTGTGTAGGGGGTGGGGGGGGATCAGGGAGCATGTTTCTGTATGACACTTTAGATAAAGTTTATTTTCCCCTTTCAGGGAGAAAATCAGTGAAACCTGGTAACCCGGCACTTTTTATTGATATGGAAAAACTAAAATAAGAATATAAAGTCAAGATGGAAAACGATTTATTACTATCTCGCAATCCCAATATAAATATCTTAAATCGACTTACAAGCACATGCATACATTAATATTATATTGAAAACATTTACTTTTATTTGGAATAAGATTGTATTCTAAAACAATTTCATAAACAAATATAACGGTCATCTAAAAAGGGAATCGAACATAAAATAAATGTACCACTGTAAAACGCAACCAACGTATTAAGACTGCATTTGTGTCTACATAATAGTATGCTTGAAATTTCGTTTGCGGTTCAATTTAGCCCTTTAGAATATAAACATGTTTTTCACGAATTCAAACTGAAACTGGACGCTTTATTTTATTTCTGGTAAATATTCCGTTGCTATTGCCAATCAAAGTGTAATTCAATAGACGATGTTAATGCCTCAATACTTTTATCATATCACAACTTGATTTTATAATATTCGATTAAATCGCCATTAACATGCTCCATTAATATACCCGCACAGCGTAGTTAAATGTACCCTGACAGCTTCCCAAGAATGTGTTAATCGGCAATGGGTCAATTTTGTGAATGTCTTTGAAATAAAGTGTTACTGGTTTTGATGATCATGTTACATACTCTAATATAGAGTGTTCCAGATATTCCTTTATCTCCATTCACCGTAAATGCCAGAAATAACAACTTTAAGTTAATTATCAAGCAAGCCTGAAGACATTTTTTTTTCATTTTTATGAATTAACTTCTTTAAAAGATAATGTTCGTTTATAAAAGCCTGTTTATAATTACACATATGTATTAAATGAGTTTTTTCATTTATTCAATGTCATTTTTCGGAAGTGTTTGTTAAACAAGTAATCAGGGTTTACATGTCAAATAAGAACATCTGCGTGCCAAACCTTTGTTTTCATATAACTCTATGCGTATACTATGGGTCGCTTATAAGAATATATATACATTTTTATTTTTGATAAACGTCAGCATCATACTACTAATATGCATGATTTAAACACACAGAGGAAATGACATGACAACAGATGTCACAGGAAGTACCGTACTTAATAACAAAACTTTGTTTAAAGATAAACCCAACCTCACTCTTCCCCATGGCAAATCTAGGCAAGTGTATCCTTTTACAAGTGAGACACATATATAGTGTGTACTCTAGGCAAATGTATCCTCTTACAAGTGAGACTCATATATAGTGTGTGAGACACATATATAGTGTGTACTCTAGGCAAATGTATCCTCTTACAAGTGAGACACATATATAGTGTGTACTCGACGATTATTTAAGTAAGAGCAGAAACATTGTATTATTGAACTGTAAAACAAGATGGAGATCAGAACAATTATCCAGTATCTTCGTCTGTATGCTATAATTTAGGATTAACCCCACATCCACTCTGTTCTTCAATCAATTCTTAAATTCTTACCACTTCACAATATATAATATACACATACAAATGTGTAAAATCAAATTCATTTAAACGATAGTCTGTTTGGAATAGATAATAAGCAAAGAACGACCATGCAGATACAAATATACACACTATTTCAAACTGATGAAATATTTAAAATTGTTTAGCGATGCTTGCCATCAAATAAAGCAATTTTTATTATCAAGTTTTAATTAAGTCTTGACTTGTATTTATTTTATTGATACTTTACATAATTGAATCAATTGAAAATTCACTGAAACAGCAGCATGAATTATCTGCTGATGAAATATGTTTCCAAATTAGAGACTCGTTTAAAAATAAAAAACAAATAAATAAATAAATAAATAAATAAATAAATAAATAAATAAATAAATAAATAAATAAATAAATAAATAAATAAATAAATAAATAAATAAATAAATAAATAAATAAACAAACGAAACGTACGGTATTTCTTTGCCAAAGTATTTATTCTCATATATCGTTATTTGTCACTGTTTTCCATAAAATATATAAAATTAAGAATTTATTTCTACAACGTTAGGCCAACTTGGTCCGGGTAGATTAGACGGTATCGCGTCTGACTCAACCAATGGCCCGTTAGTTCTAATCCTCGCACGACCACATTATCTGTGCACTTATTTTGTTCTGCTATTCTTAATTTTCTGCCCAGAATATGTTGGGAAATTGTCAATGACTTGCAGAATTGAGAATTGTTTAAAATTGGTTATTCGTCTAGCGGATAATGATGATATAGTGCGCTGACCGCTATATAAGTATTGACATACTGTTTGAAAAAATAAGCAAAATTCCATACAAACAACCAACCAAACAAACGCAAACCTCTGCTAAGTTTGCCTTATATTTCATTAGATTATCCACTTAAATGTTTTACTGCAGTGTAATGTGTTGTAATTACTGTTGTATGTTCGCATTTTAATGGATTAAGTACACAAATGATAACGACGACAATCTTAAGACTGAGTGTTTTATTTTATATTTGTTTTGAATAAATATTTCATGAAAAAATAATGTACTTCTTTAATGCTGATCAAATTAGAGTATTTCTGACCAGTTTTATAATAACATCTAGATATATTTAATATGATCATATGTAAGTAGCAATATTATGATACATCTTGATGAAAACAAACCAACTCGTTGTCACAGTATCATTGTTTGAAGCATGTTTTTATAGAATCATTTTCGATATTAAACACAAATCAACAAGCATGATAGATGTCCCTGTGGCATGTTTTTAATATGCTAGTTATACAATCTAGTGCATTTCTGTCCTTACATTCTACTTAAAATAGATTTATTGACGGGTCGCTGTTGTCAACATATTGTCCTTGCATCTTCAACTACAGTTTAATGACATTCAATTTTTAACCGGATGTGACTCTGGTAGTTTGACTAGCACAAACACATTAGTTTGACAGAATACCACCAGGAGACAGCGTTAAACTAGGCTAATTAGACAATGATGGCATAATAAACGAAGTCATTAACACTGTCATTGGCAAACACAATTGATTACAAAGCCAAAGGTTTGGATTGCATGTTGAAATGCAAGACCCATTACCTAGACTGAGGTATATTGTAGTGTAGGAGTTTCAACTTTGGTTTGAGTAAGCTGTTTTTTTCCCTGCGTGTTAGCTTAACTCTTTTTTTTCTTCATATATAATGATGTGATTGTATATGACCGTTTAAACTCATGTAATGCATTTTGGGATTCTAAATAAAAATCAAAACATTATAAACCAATGATGTTGCTGTGATAAAGACTGCACTGTAACTTGTGTAAATGATTGATATGCACAGCACTGTAACTGTTGTAAATGGTTGATATGCGCTGCATCTAATATGCATATCCGCGGTCATATGTGACAATACCATATATAATCAGATAAGCACTTATTCAAAGCATTGATAACCTGGCGGAAGGACTAAAAACCTTAGTACTACATACATATTCAAAGCATTCATTTCCTGTTTCCGGTCAGCCAGGAGGCTGCCATTTTGACAAAGTAGGAGATCAAAAATCTAAAATGTTTGTGTTTTTCCTGCCGACGGGGGATTTGTCAAGTTATTTCTACACACAGAAAGATCCGTTACACTCTCCGCCACACCCGGTATCCTCCGACCTTTCCCTCATCTTTGTTTCATGTGATCTTTAGGCCTTTCAAAAAAATTTCCTTTGTTTACTTTTGGCAAAACCTCCCCCACTCAGTTTAGGCGCACTGTATACTCAAAATTGACCCCATCCAAAAGTATTAGGATAGTAAATACAGTGCTTAAATCGTTTTACTTCACCTGAACCTTTCGTTTGCCCTTATCTTTGGAATTTCATTATGGCGACCGGATACTTTTAAATGTTCATATAATCATCATATCATATAATCATATCATATAATCATCTTCATGTCCATTACAGATTAAATTATTTCATGATCATCTACATTAAACTACTGTTTCATTTGAGTTATCTGATAACTACATGCTTGTGCTTATATTTTAGTTATGCATCAGCCAGACAAAAAAAATGGACCACTTTTGGTAATAATGAGACTCGATTCTCAGCCTTGGGTGTCCACTGACAGTCATTATCTCACAAAAAGTACGTGGGCACACAGGCTGATTATAAAGTCAGCCGGGCCAGCTCCCATACTGAATCTTATTTCCATTAACCGGTTCACTAGAGCAATTCATCGGGAGCTGGCCAACAAAATAAATAGAAGTATTCCGCTGAAATCGGGGTCCTTTATGCTGGAGCTCGCGTCGGCCGAATGTTTGGCGGGTGTATTAAAGATAAAACCTTTCACCCTGGCTTATATCCCACTGGTGGCTTTTCTCCCCAGTGGCGGACCATCCATAGCCGGGGTGATCCATAATATACCCTTGCGGGTCGACCTTGGGGACCTCCGATCCCACCTTCAACCTAAACCAAGGAAAGATGGTGGGTTTTGTGAGGTCCTAAAGGCTGACAGGCTTAAGGACAAGTTTGGCCGCCAGTCTGGGGCGGTGAAACTGACATTCACGGGCAGATCTCTACCGGTGTCGGTCACAGTGGCTGGCACTTATTGGGACGTGGAGGAGTATTCGCATCCCCCGATTCGGTGCTACACCTGCCAGGCATTCGGGCACGGGAGCTCTGGTTGTAAGAACAAGGTCAGGTGCGCAAGATGCTCATAACACCACAATATACGTGAGTGCCGGTATTCTGGAATACCGCGGTGTGCTAACTGTGGGGGTGGCCACACTACTCGGTTCAGGGGCTGCCCGTCCTATATCACAGCAGCCAAAGTTTCAAATTTGGTTTATAGGGACGGGATCCCATGGGATGTGGCAGTGAAAAGAAATACTCGGATCACCTCCACTACACCCCCACAGAGTCACACCGAGGGAGGGGGGGGGGGGGGTGCATACCGGCACACAACCAAATTTAGCAGATAATGTCTCATCTCAATCGTTGTTGGAGTCTGTGTCCATTGCTGACCTTGTGGGAGGTATAGATCCAGGAGTGATTAGCCAACCAATAGAAATAATCACACTGGAAGATAGAAGTCAACAAACATCACCATTTCAAAATCAACATTTAGAGCCAACTTCAAAAATAAATTCCACATAATAAAAAAAAAAAAAAAATTAATCTTAAATAAATAAAAAATAACAGGAAATAAGCTAACAAATTACTTTAAACGAGAATATATTTATAAATTAAAAAAAAACAATAAGTGAAAAAGCCAGTGTGGTTCAAGGTACAATGGGGGTCGATGAAAATATCAAAAAAAAATTTTAATGTGCACCTGCCTCAAACATGGTAGCAAAACTACCCGTGTTGGCAGGGATTCTGAGACAGTCCAAAACACCAAAAAAGATCCTGTCTCAGTCTCCAAGACATAAGAAACTGATTGATCGAAATCGTCGTAACATCAAGCTACATTTTCAATAGGGATCTGACTGTGATATCTTTTAATGTTCAGGGACTGATCCCTCTTAAGCACACAGAGATAAAGGCTTTCTTGGATTTGAATCCACACATAGATATTCTTTGTGTGCATGAATCTAAATTATCAGCAAATAAAGAGAGGAATGTCCCTGGATATCACGCTGAATACAGATTTTATAAAAATGCCCAAAACAATGTTTGTGGAGGGCTAATAACCTATTTTAAAAACAATATTAATTTTGAGGAGATTAGAGTAGACGACCCCAAAGATAATACGGGGAACTCTAATATTGAAATCCAATTATTTAGAGTTTATTTAGGGGGTCCCCCTTCATACTTATTAATTTATATTCTAGGGGGTGTGACCTAGATTATTTGGAATACATAAGTTCATCTATAAATGCTGAAGATGAACTTAGGGACTGTATTATAACTGGAGATTTCAATGCTCCCCACCCTTTATGGGGATCTTTACATGAGGACCGTCATGGGAGGGATATTTTGGAATGGGCGGGGGGAATGATAAAGTTCTACTCAATGACGGCTCCTTCACGCCAGTAGACCAGGGCTCAGGAAAGGGCTCCTGTATTGATCTAACATTCACCAGTTCCAAATTTTCAGCTATTTCAAATTGGCATGTTCATGGGGATAACATGGGATCAGACCACTTCCCAATCTGCATTACAATAAATTCTCAACATCACAAAATTAATGAAAATAGAAAGATTAAAGAAGAAAGATTCAAATTCGAAAAGGCAGACTGGGATCTATTTAAAAAGCTTTGCAGGGAGATAACCCAAGATGACGTCTACTCTAAAGACATCAATACTTTTAATAATAATTTAACAGAAAGGTTCCTATTGGTAGCAAAAAAATGTATACCCATCTCTGACTCTGGCAAAAAAAAACAAGAAAAAATGTCTCGTGGTGGGATTCTTCCTGCAATAAGGCTATTAAAGGGCGAAAAAGAGCTTTAAATAAATTAAAACAGCACTCATGTCTCGGAAACTTATATGACTACAAGGAGGCTGAAAGAGAAGCCAAAAATATCATCTTAAACGCTAAAAAGCAAAATTGGGAAGAATTCTGCGAATCTTGCACATATAATAACACAAACTCTAAAGAATTTTGGACTAAACCTGCCGAATTAAAGGAAATTCACAACGCCCAATTCCACTACTAAGAAATAAGACAGCTTTAGCAGTCAAATCAGTAGAAAAAGCCAACTTCTTAGTTGAACACTAATCTAAAGCTGCCAGTGATTCAAACATCAACTCTGAAACACTTAATTATCAAAATAAATTTGAATCACTGTACAAAAACTACTTTAAAAACCCAGAAATAAACAGGTCACCACTTAATAATGGCTTCTCAATATTTGAACTAAGATCAGTAATTGATAATAGGAAGAATTCAGCTTCGGGACTAGACAAAATATCTTACTACATGTTTAAACACATGCCAAACTCTGCCTTGTATCTGTGGTTAAGGTTATATAACAAGGTGTGGAATGGTGGTGTCTACCCTGTAGGTTGGAAGCAGGCTTGTGTTATTCCCCTACTAAAACAAGGGAAAACCCCAATTGAAGCTCAGTCTTATAGACCAATTAGCCTTACCTCCCATCCAGGTAAATTAATGGAGGGGATGGTTAAGGCACGTTTAGAACATCTGCTTGAATCAAAAAATATAATTAATCCCTTTCAATCTGGCTTTAGAAAGGGCAGGAGCACTTTGGACCAGCTCATTAGACTACAACATGATGTAAATGCAGCAAAAAATAGGGGACACTATGTCCTAGCAATCTTTTTAGACCTTCAAGCAGCCTTTGATCTAACCTGGCATTCAGGTGTACTCTATAGATTAAAAGAACATGGAATAACAGGAAACTGCTACCAATATCTGAAGAACTTTCTTGAGGGACGTAAAATTCAAGTTAAGGTGGGGGATACCCTGTCACACAATAAAACGTTACACATGGGAACCCCTCAAGGGGCCATTTTATCTCCTCTTCTATTTTCTCTTTTGATCAATGATCTCCCTGACACACTAGAGGGGACAGGGATGGTTACCAGCCAATTTGCCAATGATTCTGGCACATGGCTAGGTGGGGGGTGGGGTGGGTGTGTGTGTGTGTGTGGGGGGGGGGGGGGGGGTAGGGGGGTCAACTTAAACCTGTTACAATCAAGAGCTCAAACAGGACTTGACCTAATCCTAATCTGGGGATGGGCTAAAGAATGGGGTTTTAAAATAAGTCAAACAAAAACAGTGGGAATTATTTTTGGCAACTCAAAACAGCACATCTTGGACGTAAATTTAGGCGGCACACCGATCATATTTAAAATCAAAGCATTGTAGTGCTGATGGGGGCGGAGCATATAAGATGTAAAATGTCGCTATTGTTTAAGACAAACAGGTCAGTTTACATACGTTGAAGTAGAATAATCCCGATTACCTTTGATTCTTATACATTGTACAGAATCTACATGTTCTATGCTTAACGTTGACTCTTTTCTCGAATATGTCAGAAACGGAATGGTTTGCCTTTGAAAGTGTATTTCTGCTATAGTACGAATATTAACTCTTAAATTTTGCAAATGTCCAACTTCAAGATATTAGTTCAACTCAATGATATGAGATTTGTATATTCAATTCAACGCGTGATATTTTCAGAGATGCTTAGCTTTCTATCATAAACAGTATATATAAAATAGCAAAGTACTCTGAATCTAGCACGATGAATTCCACTTTGAGTATATTCATTTACTATTTTCGTTATTGATTTCTCTAGCGCAACAGTGAAACAATTCGTTTAAAAGACGAAAAGTAGAATTGTGTATGTCGACGTTAATAATTGATTCTTACATTTATATTTTCTAGGGCCCTATATCACCCCGTAAACGGAACCGCACTAACCAAAATATTATGGCGCCGATTTTTAGACACATCTGGATGTTTGCGTATTTTCGCTACGGAAACACAAATGCTTTAACTCTTATATGTTTAAGTAGAAATTATCTACCGTTCCAATTATTGGAAATATGTGAAATATTTACTAAATAATAATAAAACAGCACTGACATTATTCATAACTTGATCAATCTCGAATTCTTTTTAGGAATACAAGTCTATTTTTCAACATTTGGGAGAAACCGCAAGTCACATGATCGACATTAGCATATCTCTATTTTTAGAACGAGTATTGATTGTTTATTGGCATAAGCAAGGATGTTCGTAACTACTCGGCGATCTCCGGCATGCTCAGATAATAACCTCGTAAATAATTGTAGGAATACACCAATTGGTAATTTGCCCCGGCAAGTTACTTCCCGTTATTATCGTAAACAAAAATGGCTGCCTTTTAGACGTGCATTCAGTATTCTTTGGACATAATGGAAATTAAACATTCTTTGAAAAAAGAGCAGCTTGAAGCGTTGCAGAATATCTTCATTTTGAATGTAGTCCGGCCATGTGTTAGTCTGGTACTCGGCAGAAAGGCCGGGTCACAGCAATATGGCGGCCCCCGTATTATTTCCGAGGTTATTACGTGGTAATAGCCAAGGTGTTCCGAGTGAAGCAAGGAGTATAGTTCCATGGCATAAGGGACAGATCTAGAAAATTTTCGTTACCGTACATATTTTTAAAATGATAGGAAAAAGCGAAATTAAACTCCCGAATCAAGTACTTATTATCTGAAGTCCTTGCCGAAATATACGAATTTTTCAATGTGCATGTTGGCGATATAGTTCGTGACCTGGAATTTGATTTACAAGCTGGCTAATCTTTTGGTCACGTGACCATAGTTCAGCGCGTCTGTATCAATGCGTTTAATTCCTTTGTGCTGATTAATGCTACAGAATATAAACTTGGAATTTATGCGATACGTAATTGTTTATAGGTATAAATCGTCGCTGTATGTTATAATATTAATGTTTTCGTTGAAATAGGCGAATCTACTGTTTATAGTGAGTTCGAGCGCTTATCAGGTGGAACTATTTGATAAGTGGTTGTTAGGTTTGCATTAACACGAAACACGGTTGTAGATTTGCGGTATTGAAAATAAAATCATGTTAGCTCTGAGAACGGCTGCTAAAGCACCGCCCCCAAAAATAGTAAAAAATTAGGCGTGCTTTTAGATAGGAAACTAAATTTTCACAGTCACATAAAAGACATCATGATCAGGTGTGAGAAAGACTTGAATTTGATGAGAATGTTAAGAGGCACAGATTTTGGCACTGATAAAAATAGCCTCTTACTTCTATATAAGTCTCCCATACGTCCAAAAATAGATTACGGGGCTCAAATCTATTCATGTGCACCACCCTCAATATTAAAAAAATTAGACTCAATCCAGAATAAGGCCCTTAAGATAGCCCTCAGTGCACTACGCTCCACACAAAAGTATTTGCTAGAGGTAGAGGCAGGTGTTACCCCATTATGGTTGCGGCGACAAGACCAGTCAGTCAAATACTGGGCCAGGGCTCAAACCCAAAAAGAAGGAAACCCTGTGAACAAACTCTTCGGGACCGGATATCATATCAAGTCTAAATATATCAAAAATCATATAGCCATGCCATTTGGGGCTTACATCCAGGACTTGATTGAAGAGTATGGTCTCGGGGAGGTCAGTGTAGCAGACTTTCAGGCCCAAACCGGATCCGCCCTGGGTTCTTCAAAATCCTGATATTAGGTTATCCCTATTAGCCGAGTTCAATAAAAGTGACTTGCCAGCAATTATAAGATCCATTACAGCAATCGACGTTCCGTAAAACACCATTCATTCATTCCATTACAGCAAACCACATTGACCGGGATTATGCTGAACACACTCAAATTTACACTGATGGTAGTAAAAATCCCGAGGACGGGAAAGTTGCAGCTGCATATGTCATTCTGTCCCTTCAGATACAGTATTCTGAGAGACTCGGCAACAATTTGTACATCTACACAGCTGAACTAGTCGCAATAAAAAAAGCAATGTGCTGAATCATAGAAAACAAATCAAATAAATCTGCTATATTTTCGGATTCACTTTCAGCTCTAACCTCACTCAAAAATAACAATAGCAGATCAAGGCCTGATCTTTTGGCAGACATATATAAACAATATAATCAGTGCCTTGAATTAGGACTACAAGTTACTATAGAATGGTGTCTAGCACATGTTGATATACCAGGAAATGAAGAAGCAGATAGGGCAGCAAAGGAGGGCCTGTAATACAGTACTATCTCTAACTCAGTCTCCCTTGCACCAACCAAGGTATACTCATTATCAAGGAATATATTAATAAAAAAATGGTCTGAATCTATTTCAAACAAGCCATTCAAACAAACTTTCCGCAGGACCTCGGTTAATTTCAGACGACCAACAAACTACTCTAATAACAAGAGAATTGATAAATGTGTATAACCCGTCTGAGATTGGGTGTAAATCTCCTCCCAGGTAATAAAGGACAATTTATTATTAATAAAGGGAAAGATTGCACCCGGTGCAAGGAGAAACTGACAAATGAACATTTTCTGCTGCACTGTCCGGTTCACAGAGTCCCCCGGATAAATTTAAGGACCGCACTTCCTGGGAATAAGTTGAATTTTGATATTAATAACATCTTGGACCCCAGCAAGGCTGTCCGGGCTTCAGTTTTTAAAGCCATAGAGTGCTATATTGTGGATTGTCAGATATCTGACAAAATCTAGAATTATATTCAGGACCTAAGTTTCATCATATATATCCCTAAATTTACCCCCAAGGGTCAGCATTTTTTGTATTTTGATTTGTGTTTATAGTATGGCTTAGTTTATCTTTTGTAGCACTTAGCCCTACTATGTGCAAAATAAAACCAGTTTCTAGTGGGGGACGGGTGGAAACCACAATGCAGTCCACATATATTTATGTGTGGCCTGGGTTGTGGACTCATGCCGCCTCCCACAGCTGAGCCATGCATACCCAAAGAAAAATGCCAGAGGAGATTAGTATAAATATAGATAAATTGATTTGTCAGACTAATATAAGTCTTGATATAAATATAAATTGGCTGGTTGTAAAATATTTTCTTATTTTTACCATTCAAAAAATTAACCTTTATTGTAAAGGAAATATACATGTAATTTTGTTATCAATATGACATACAGAAAAAATATATGCTGACCCTGGGGATAGATAATATACTTTATATTGTCAAGGGACCTAGCCCGGTATCCCAACACGGATGATGACATTAATTTACAGGGCCCCAAGATTCAATGGAATTAAATGATTAGCAATATTATTTAGACCTGGGCCTGTCGGACCCAAGCGGCTAATTAGCTTTATCCTAAATGCAACAATATAATATATTTTACTTTAAATGTTGTATATAATGTACAATTCTTTTTTAATAATTTATTGTCTATTTTACAAACCCTAAATTGGGCCGTTGTGTACATAGGAAACAGGATTAAAACCATTATTCTTAGTAACTTGTCTTAAAAATATACTATTATTTTAATAAGATATTGTTGCACTCAGGAAACAGCGTTTTACCCTACACCACATAAACTTTATAATTATAGGCTGTGTATTTCATACAAAGATCCACTTGTCACCAAGTGCAATCTTTTGTTTACATTTCCCCCAGGTCAACATTCCATTAAAGGTCAAACGTTGCCGATTGGCTGGATTTCAAGCACACGGACCTTATAGTGGATAGTAATCTATTTTTACCCCACTGTTTTATGTCCTGAGCTCGAAGCTGAAAACGGATTGAAATCTAGCCAATCGGTATGAGTGTATCATTTCTGATTGAACCTATCAGCGACCGGTTTTCATTAGGGCCTTGGCCCGCTGATGTTGATCTGGGGAGGATATGTAATCATAAATATAGACATGAACGCCTCTACTTGATATATGATCACTCTTCAAGCGTCGAGCAGGACGGACGTCTCCTGGGCAAGCTCCAGCCTTCTTAGTGGGTCACGGTCCCTCCACGTTTACATGGAGGGATTTTTAACGTATCATCGTTTTTATGTTTTTAACGTGGTGTTAAAAAGGGTCGTTTTAAATAATCAACAAGAATCAGCATGCTACAATAGTACTACATCTCCAAGAAACATCTTTTGACGGGAACCTCCATATCATCAGAATCAACTTAGCTAAAAAATGGACTTCAAGAATCATCTTTAGTCTTCTTTAAATCAACTTATCTATTAGAATCTTCCAGAATCTTCATCGTCGGGCTACTCGTCTGTTTGACAGCTTCGGTCTCAAATCGCTTTAATGCAATGCACTATGTGATACACCATGGAAGATTTGCGGTGGTTGGTCACATTTTAATAATGTTGTGTACTAATTAAATATTTCATGGCTGACGAATACATTTTAATAGTATCTGACAATAAGTAAATAAATCATCTACTTGCGTAGCTCAAGCTATCATATAACGGTACTTGCCGATATATTATTAATAAAAATGTGAGTACACTTTTGGAAGTTCGTATTACTTTTAGAGTGTACAAAAAATATACAAATTAATGTATATAAATAACAATGTACGTATGTACATGGTTAAATGGTTCACCACTAACAGTAAACACTACTGTATAATGGTTTTAGGGAATGTCAACTGATGTTATTGGTATCAAGGGCATTCAATATAGAGCTATGCAAGATGATAAATTAAAATAAACTAACATATTAAACACCGTTCACTTAAATTTAGCTACCTGTGCAGCCACATTCTTTTTAAGTCACCTACCATACCAGCAACAAAAATATTATTGTTGCGGGTTTTACGGCATACACTAGCTTGTTGATATTCTTATATTGACAATTACTGTTTGTATGTGGTATACACGGTTGCTAACGATATTGTCTTACAAATACAATTTTACCATAGCAACCGAGCCCAATTAATGGGCACAGATATACAATCAACAGAAATAAATCCTGTTGAAGGTTCAAGTTGAGTCGGACACTTATGATACTACTAGCAAACTTATTTGCGCTATAAGAAAAAGTGTCTGGCCTAACATATAGGTATTACATATAGTAAACTACCAAAATAACACTTATACACTCAACACCACTGTTTTAACTCATCATTTGGCTGCACAAGGTAAAGTAAAATAATTAAAATCTTAATGATTAATCGTCAACTTTTAGTCATCAAAGAAAGTCACATATAAAGTATGCATCAATAATGACAAATAAAATTATTAAACTAAACAACTTGTTAAAATAAAAATAAAAATATCTATATATATATATATATATATATATATATATATATAATTAAAAAAAATAAAAATACTTAAACTCCAAAGTAAATAATCATCGTTCATTATCATCATCATCATTGTTTAAAATAATCGTCTTATTTTTAAATAATCATCTATCCGGCTCGCCAAAATGACTTAGTTCAAAGTGCGAGGGTAAACAAATACTTATACATACATACATTCAAAGCATTAAATTGTCTGGAATAAATAAGCATTGAAATTTCATGTACGTGCTTAACCAATAATAATAATAATAATTATAATAATAATAATAATAATAATAATAATAATAATAATAATAATAATAGTAATAATAATAATAATAATAATAATAATAATAATAATAACAATCATTGTATACTGAAAACTTCAGTGTTGATCGGTTTATTTAAAGTTATTGTAACAGTAGTAATTTGATTAAAATGTTAATTGTTAGCCTTAAAATTGTGAAAATAATCATTGCATACAAATTTAAGGAGTAAACACCTCATTTGAAATAAAGCTTATCTCGAGCACTTGCTATAAATATTCTATTTTTATAAACAGTTCAAGGTACATTGTATGAATAAGAAAGTCCAAGAAAGTATCATTTGGTATTTTTTAATAAATTTCTTGAAGCGAACTTAATTTTAACATTTCTTTTCATGATTAGACACGCACAACTCATATTTTTAAATGATATTCAACTATTCAATAACATATTCGCTCTGTATTTTGATAACCTTCTGTATATGTATTTATCAACATAATAAGGAGACGGATTATGGATGAAATAAAACAAAAAAAAACGGTTATAATTTACAATGTACGTATGCTCGAAAACCATACTAGGGAAGTGTGTCCAATATTAGTTATTTAATACAAAGTACGTAGAAATTCTGAAGTACAAGCGATGGTTTACATAATAGAACAAATACTTATGCGTAAGACAAAAAATGAAACGTAGTACTCGAAGGACGAAACCATTTCACCATACGAATGTCACGCAACCGCACGTGTTCCTGGGTTATTGGTGTAGTGTTACTTTTATAGTATTCTCTTTCAATTTTCACTGTCTCGTTTAATGAAGTGACGTCGAGGGGAGCGAGGTCGGATCCACACGTATTTTATTGACATGATTAATATGACAATGTATGCATTCTTTATCTGTTTCGGTGGTGCGTCTGTCATGTTTTTGTTTCGGTTGTCCGTCTGTCATGTGTTTGTTTCGGTTGTGCGTCTGTCATGCGTTTGTTTCGGTTGTCCGTCTGTCATATGTTTGTTCGGTTGTGCGTCTGTCATGTGTTTGTTTCGGTTGTGCGTCTGTCATGTTTTTGTTTCGGCTGTGCGTCTGTCATGTGTTTGTTTCGATTGTCCGTCTGTCATGTGTTTGTTTCGGTTGTCCATCTGTCATGTGTTTGTTTCGGTTGTCTTTCTCTCATGTGTTTGTTTCGGTTGTGCGTCTGTCATGTGTTCGTTTCGGTTGTGCGTCTGTCGTGTGTTTTCGGTTGTGCGTCTGTCATGTGTTTGTTTCGGTTGTGCGTCTGTCATGTGTTTGTTTCGGTTGTCTTTCTCTCATGTGTTTGTTTCGGTTGTGCGTCTGTCATGTGTTCGTTTCGGTTGTGCGTCTGTCGTGTGTTTTCGGTTGTGCGTCTGTCATGTGTTTGTTTCGGTTGTGCGTCTGTCATGTGTTTGTTTCGGTTGTCTGTCTGTCATGTCAATGCTTCGTCTCCTGTGGAACATGGCGTTTATTAATGATAAAAGAGGGCAGATATGCAGATATTTTTATGATCCCGATATAGTGAGATGCTTGATCATCCGGGAAACTGTTCATTTCCATTAAATTACCATTTTATTGATGTTCCTTTATAAATTACATAAGGTATTGTGAACTCAATCTAATTTGATGAAAATATTTTATACGTCTAATATTGTATAATACAATTACAGTATTTGGATATAAAACCGAGTCACGTGAATGCATATTTTATGGGGTTTTAACGAAACGAAATTTCCGATTTGTATAACTTTTCTTAATTTGATGATCGTACGAAAAGTATCAATCTCTCCGTGAAACTACAATTTAATGATGATACCACCAAATAAATGGCACTATTAACCGACACATAGCCGACAGGGAAATAAACAGAAATTGTTATTCGCCACATTTGGCAAGAAACTAGTTGTCTCTCATGAATACTCTATAACGGTTTTATGTGGTTTAAAAGATGGGTGAATTTCTTAAAACAAATCGCTAAATCAAATTTTAGACTAATACAATTGGAGCAATAGAAGGACGTTGTCATATATTTTAAGTTATACTAAAACTATGAATCAATAATCAAGAATTAGTCCTTTTTGGACAGAATGCAATGGCGTTGTCAATATTCGTATTTGAGAAGACAGTATATATTAGAAAAAAAAATATATATATATTGTCTTTAGGTTGTAGATAATATTTAAAAGAAAAAGTATTAGTTTAAAGAAGATTAATAAGGGTTTCCTTAAGAAATGATTGTGAATAGACATACCCAAGATAGTTTGTACTATTTGTAGAGAATTGAAGATGATATTATAACTTGTAAAATTTATAATGCGATGATGAAAACTTGAGATTAATGGGTTTGTCAAATATGCCAAATATTTTGTCTTAATATCAAGATGATAGTGTGTCCAACATGACGCGTAGCATTTACCACAGCTCTATCACAATATCCTAAAATAATCAATACATAGAACAATCATAATAAATACGATATATATAAGGTCGCACAGTTTCTTAAACATAATCAATACATAGAACAATCATAATAAATACGATATATATAAGGTCGCACAGTTTCTTAAACAAAATCAATACATAGAATAATCATAATAATTACGATATATGATATATGAGAGATTGAATAAAACAGATGATAAGTTAGAAACAGCCGAGTTTGAGTATGGCATGATCAGCAATAAACTTTTGCAAATTGAAATAGAAAACGGGAAATTAAAAGAGTCTATGTCTTACTTACAATCTCAATCAATGAGAAATAATCTTGTGTTCGGAAACATTCCGGAATCGCCAAACGAGAAGCCCGAGGATACGGAATTAAAATTTCGTCAGTTCCTATGTGAAAAGCTGGAAATAGCCAAATATATGGCAGGTAATATCAAAATGGAATGGAACGTGTACACAGAATCGGCGCTCCCATAACAGGCCCCACACGTAAAACTGTGTGTAAGTTCAATATGTTCCCCGACTGAGAGATGGTGAAAAACTGCACTTTAAACTAGACAATACAGACTTTTTCTTACATGAAAATTTCCACCGGAAGTAGTCACCAAACGACGCAAATTGATGCCACTACTCAAGAAAGCCAAAGCAGACAACACACGCGCATGGATCAGCTATGATACGCTATATATTGATGGGAAACCAGTTAAGACATAGGATACAGCCGAGGGTGGACCGAATGTCATGGTATGGAACTACAACGGTCTGACAGACAACAAAAAATCAAACAGTGAATTTGAAGATATGTTGATTCAAAATGACATTATTATTTTATCTGAAGTGTGGATATGTAAAGATAGTGAACTAGAACTATGACTGTAAAGTTAGTAGGTAGTTCGCAGTTGGTAGTTGGGGATTGGAATAACCAACTACCGAAATGTATGTAAATTAATATAAAATCTGAATCCCCAACTGGCAGCTGGTTGGTAGTTGGTGATTCGCGGCGAATCCCCAACTGGAAATTTTGAATCGCCGTCTGGTGAGTATACTCATTATATTGAAGAACCAACCCGGCAAAAGTGTGTTATTTATTATTATAAACTTATTTTTAATTGAATTGATTTATTAAAAAAATAAAACAACGATTTAAAAAAAATCCGAATCCCCAACTGGCAACTGGTTGGTAGTTGACGATTCGCCGCGAATCCCCAAATGGAAATTTTGAATCGCCTCCTGGAAAATATACTCATGGTATTGAAGGAACAGCGCGGGAACGGTGTTTATTATTGTTATGAACTGTTTTTCTATGGAAATGATTTGTTTTCAAAAAAAATATCGATTTGAAAAAAAAAAAAAAAAACGAATCCCAAATTGGCCACTTTGAATCACCGTCTTGTGAGTATATTCGTTTTATGGAAGAGCCATATCACCATTGGTGTTATTATTATCCTAAATCTGTTTTCTTTATTGAATTGATATGTTAAAATAATAAAACAGCTATTTAAAAAAAATCCGAATCCCCAGCTGGCAGTTGGTTGGTAGTTGGCGATTCGCAGCGAATCCCCAACTGGACATTTTGAATCACCGTCTGGTGAGTATACTCGTTATATTAAAAAAAAAAACCCGGCAAAAGAGTGTTTTTTATTATTATTAACTTATTTTTTATCGAAATTGATATGTAAAAAAATAAAACAACGATTTAAAAAAAATCCGAATCCCCAACTGGCAACTGGTTGGTATTGGCGATTCGCCGCGAATCCCCAACTGGAAATTTTGAATCGCCTCCTGGTGAATATACTCATGGTATTGAAGGAACAGCGCGGGAACGGTGTTTATTTATTGTAATGAACTGTTTTTCTATGGAAATGATTTGTTTTCGAAAACAAATATCGATTTGAAAAAAAAAACGAATCCCAAATTGGCCATTTTGAATCACCGTATTGTGAGTATATTCGTTTTATTGAAGAACCAAACCACCATTGGTGTTATGATTATCCTAAACCTGTTTTCTTTATTGAATTGATATGTTAAAATAATAAAACAGCGATTTAAAAAAAAATCCCAATCCCCAACTGGAAGCTGGTTGGTAGTTGGCGATTCGCGGCGAATCCCCAACTGGACATTTTGAATCGCCGTCTGGTGAGTATACTCGTTATACTGAAGAACCAAACCCGGTAAAAGTGTGTTATTTATTATCATAAACTTATTTTTTATCGAATTGATTTGTTAAAAAAATAAAACAACGATTTAAAAAAAATCCGAATCCCCAACTTGAAACTGGTTGGTAGTTAGCGATTCGCCGCGAATCCCGCTCTGGAAATTTTGAATCGCCTCCTGGTGAATATACTCATGGTATTGAAGGAACAGAGCGGGAACGGTGTTTATTTATTGTTATGAACTGTTTTTCTATGGAATTGATTTGTTTTCAAAAACAAATATCGATTTGAAAAAAAAATCGAATCCCAAATTTGCCATTTTGAATCACCGTCTTGTGAGTATATTCGTTTTATTGAAGAACCAAACCACCATTGGTGTTATTATTATCCTAAATCTGTTTTCTTTATTGAATTAATATGTTAAAATAATAAAACAGCGATTAAAAAAAATCCGAATCCCCGACTGGCAGTTGGTTGGTAGTTGGCGATTCGCAGCGAATCCCCAACTGGACATTTTGAATCACCGTCTGGTGAGTATTCTCGTTATATTGAAGAACCAACCCGGCAAAAGTGTGTTTTTCATTATTATAAACTTATTTCAGGTTATACATGTTTTAATTACTACCGCTTTTGACCGAGTGTGGCATAGAGGACTACTTTTTAAACTTAAAGAAAATGGTATTAATGGAAATCTTCTTAAGTGGATTTCTCATTATTTAAATAACAGATTGCAACGTGTCATCATCCAATCATCAGAATCTAAATTTGAAAAACTAACTGCAGGTGTACCTCAAGGCTCTGTGCTTGGTCATTTATTGTTCCTTATTTATGTCAGTGATATAGCTGAACATCTCCTTAGTTTGGCCAGGCTCTATGCAGATGATAGCTCATTACACTACTCTGCTTCTTCAGCTGAATATATTGAAGGTATTATCAATCATAATTTATTACATATATCGTGCTGGGCCAACCAGTGGCTGGTTAATTTTAATCCGAAGAAGACAAACGCTGTGTTTTTTTCCTTAAGAAATTGTGACTCACTTCCTAAATTATTTTTTAATGACACTCCTCTTGAATTTGTTCAGTCGCATAAACACTAAGGTGTAAATTGTAATAACGACGGAAAGTGGAAAACACATATTGAATACATTCTTTCTTCAGCCTCAAAGGCAATAGGAGTCATGAGAAAACTAAAATTTAAAGTCGGTAGAAATGCTCTTAATCAAATGTATTTTTCTTATGTGCGTCCGATTTTAGAATATTCATCTGAAGTTTGGGACGGTTGCACTGTGCACCTCTCAGACTCCATAGAAAAAATTCTGAACGAGGCAGCGCGAATTACAACTGGTCTCACACGATCTGCATCATTGGAAAAGTTATACCAGGAATGTGGATGGGAGAAACTTAAAAGCAGACGTGAACTCCAAAATAACTATTTTATGTTTAAAGTTTGTAATAATAATGTCCCTTCCTATATTAATGATATAATTCCATCATATGTTGGTGAGACAACACAATACCCACTAGAAATAGAAACAATTTTACTCTCCCACACGTAGAACAAATATAATGAACAAATCATGTATACCCTCATCCATTTCTTTGTGGAATTCTTTAGATAATGAAATTCGATCCTCGCCTTCACTTATGGTTTTTAAAAAAAAAACAAATCAACAAAAATCACAATAACAGTAATATACCATTACATGTATCGCATTGCAAGCGGCATTGTCTGTATTACATGCTAGGTTAAGAAATAACTGCAGTTTTTTAAATAATGACCTATATATAAACAATCTAAAATTCAGCCCATTCTGTAAATGCAGCGATACAATTGAGGACGCAGAAAACTTTATCTTTAAATGTTCCATTTATAGAAATCAAAGACTAATACTCTTTCAATCAACTAGATTGTTTCACCCTCTTAATGTTAAAATCTGTTATTTGGCAATAAGAGTTTATCTTTAAACGAAAATAAGAAAATTGTTAAATCAGAACATAATTTTATTAAAACAACAAAAAGATTTAACGATTAATAATGATGAAGTTCTACATATTTGTTTTTATTAAGTTTGCAAAATAATAGAACCTGTCAATGCAGGTTGACTGCTGCTTCTGTTGAAATTACTTATCACGAGCCGCTGCCAAACAGACGAGAAGTGAACTATCAAAATAACTGTATATGAACTTTGTTATGCAGCAACTAACTCTCTCTATCTCTTTCTTCTTCTTTTTCTCTCTTCCTCCCTTAAAAACTCACCTAAATATTGTTTGTTTTTTCTCTTTCCATAATATTTGTCAATGATTTTGGTTTTGTAATGTATTTTATGCCATTGTTAAAAAACGATTATGTAAACTGTAGGGGAAGGGCCGAATCTAATGCTGGCAGAAATTGTGGCCCAACCCCATTTCATGTAAAATCATGAAATAAAATATGTTTAAACTAACTAATTACTACCGCAAATTTAGACATAGGCGGGCGAAACGAAACAGTTGCGGTACAGTTATATATATATAAAAGACACTTTAAAAATGGTATTTCTATTGTTAAAAATCGTTTTGATACAATGTTATGGTTGAAATTAGATAAATATTTCTTTAATAATGATGAAGATATATTCTTGTGCGGTGTGTATTTATGGGGTGAAGATTCGTCTGCAGCAAATGTTATTAATTCTGACTTATTTAATGTTTACAAGAGGATATTAATTATTAGGAATCGTAAGGAAGAGTTATTGTTGCCGGAGATTGTAACGCGAGGGTATCAACATACTGGACTATTTCAGACATTTCTCAAGAGTTATCCGATAAATGCCACTGGGCAGTTTGATGATATTGGAGATGAATCCAATTACTTCCTTTAGACTGCGATAAAACATACAGGTATCGTTCCGCTCCGACACTAAAATTAAGTAGGCATGACGTGTTATATATGCCTTCGGGTACAATTTGACAAGGTCTTATATATGTCCTTGTTTTGATAAGGGTGTTTTGGAGATTTTGATTTCTATATACTTTGATATGTATTATATGGTTTAAATTAAAAAAGCAGTTTTTTGGTAGCGCTAACGATCTGTACTTTTGCACATGTTATATCCCCCCTGAGAGCTCAACTATTTATAAAAATGCAAACTCAGATCTTTTTGAATACGACTTCATTAACCAATTAAACACCGATATTGTTAAATATCAATACTATGGTGATATTTATGTCACAGGTGACTTCAACTCCAGAGTAGGTCAACGGTCAGATTTAGTCGATAGTATTAATCTTGACCGATATGTTGACATGCCGTTAAGTGATTTCCCCGTGCAAGGCATACCTGTACGGTATTCCCTGGACAATACAGTGAACACGTTTGGCAACAAGCTGTTAAATCTCTGTAAAGAGAATAGCCTAGCTATTGTGAACGGTCGCCTTGATCAAGGTAAATTTACCTGCTTTAATTTGATCAGAAATCGAACCGCATCGAGTGTTGTGGATTATTTAATTACTGAGTTGATCGGATATGAATGTACTGGATCTAAATGAATTTTCAGATCATTGTCCGATAGAGTTTTCGATTGACTGCGATAAAATAATATTATATAAAACTGATAATTTAACATATGATAAAATCATTTGGAACGATTCAGATTTAAATGATTTTAACAATTCATTGCATGAAAATAAACATGTTTTTGATGATATTTGTGATAAATTATTACAAAACGAAATTGATATTAACACATGTGTAAATAATTTATCTAGTATTATATATGGTATTTCTTTTAAAACAAATGGGAGAACATTTAAAATAAATTCAAAACATAAAATAAAAAAATCTCCATGGTTTAATGAAACTTGTCGAAATGCCAAAAAAAAACAACAATTTCTAAATGATAAAAGGGTCTTTAAATCTAACAAAAATGAAGAAAATAGATTATTATTTTTGAATAGTAGAAGGGTATTCTGCAATGCAAAAAGAGTAGCAAAATTTGATTTCCATAAAATCGAAAAAAGTAAATTATCGTCTCTAAGCAAGAAAACCCCCAGGAAATTCTGGAAACATATAAATAAATACAAGAAAAAGAATAGTCATAATTCAAGCGATATTAATATGCAAGATTTCGTGGACCATTTTAAAAATATTTCAAATACACCGCATGGGCAGTTCGATCCTGATGAGCATATTCCGGTTATGCAAACGGAAGCACTGTCTATTGATGCTCTTGACTGTCCAATAAGTATTGAGGAAATTTCAAAAACCATTTCCAGTCTAAAAAGACATAAAAGTTGTGACTTTGAAAATAATGTTGCTGACTTTTTTATTGATTCTAAAGATTTTATTAGTCCATATTTAAAGCATATTTTTAATCATATATTTGACTCTGGTATATACCCTGATGCGTGGTGTAGGGGAGTTATAGTTCCTATTCATAAAAAAGGAGATAAAACTGACCCTAGTAATTTTCAAGGAATTACTCTTGTAAATATAATCTCGAAAATATTTTCATTGGTTTTACGGAATAGAACTTATCGCTGGTGCGAATCTGAAAATGTATTTAACGCTTCACAATTTGACTTCAGGGATAAACGAAGTACAGCTGATAGTATATTTATTCTTCATTCAATTATTCAAAAGATTTTAGCTAATAAATCCAAACTATATTGTGCATTCATTGACTACGAAAAAGCTTTTGACACCGTTATTAGGGATGCCTTCTGGGTTAAACTTATACAATCAGGATTAAGCTGTAAAATGGTTAAAATCATTAAATGTATTTATGAAAATGTTAAATCTTGTGTAAAAATTCCGTCTAACAGTAATTTATCGGAATTCTTCGATGTTACGCTTGGTTTAAAGCAAGGGGAGCCACTCTCGCCTCTCTTATTTATACTTTTTATTAATGATATTCAGTACAGTATTGACTTTCAAGGTTTGTTTGAGAATGATCTAAATCAACTGTCTATATACATGATTTTATTTGCCGATGACATAGCGCTATTCACTACTGACTCAAAAAGTTTACAGACTCGGCTTAATGAAATATCAAACTATTCGCGTAAATGGGGTCTTAAAATAAATGTTAATAAAACAAAAATATGTATCTTCGAGAAAAGAAAAGAAATTAATAACTTTGATTTTTTTGTTAACGGGGAACCTATTGAAGTTGTTGACACGTTTTGTTATTTAGATATAAAATTCACTCACACGGATATATGACACACGCTGTGAACGCGTTATCTGAACAAGCATTGAAGGCTTATAACAACTTATTATCTGTTTGTGATAGACTTAATCTCGACATTAAAACCAAGTTATCCCTTTTTGACTCGATGGTGGTACCTATTATCTTATATGGGGCGGAAGTCTGGGGTATCTATGATTTCAAGGAAGTGGATAAAATTCATATTAAATTCTGCAAACGTATTTTAGGTGTTCGTCAGCAAACCTCAAATCTAGCTGTATTAGGTGAACTAGGAAGATATCAACTGTCAATTATAGCTAAAGAGAGAGCATTAAAATTCTGGACAAAGATTTTGAAAAGCCCAAATTCTATTATATATAGATCTTTTATTGATCAATGTGAATCTATCACTGGTAAATGTTGGGCGAGTAATGTGAAGGAATATTTGGATAGACTAGGATTTGGTGAACTATGATTAAACTTCAATACAGACGTAAATTATCTACCCATGTTTAGACAAAGAATACGTGATCAGTATATCCAGAGTTGGAATACTGGCATTGAAGAATTGCCTAAATTGGAATATTTTAGGAAATTCAAGAAACAGTTTATTTTTGAAGATTATTTAGCTGTTATAAAAATAATGCCATTAGAAAACAGTTAACGTGCCTTAGATTAAGCTCCCACGATTTAGAAATTGAGTTTGGAAGATTTAATAATATAGATAGAGAAAATAGGCTATGTAAATTATGTTCCATGAAAGTTGTTGAAACTGAATATCATTTCTTACTATGTTGCCCAAGATACCATAACATCAGAATATTATATTTAAATAGTTCATCTTGGCCTACAGTTCAGAAATTTTCAAGTATTATGTCAAATAAAAACAAGAAAAATATTTTAAAAATAGGAAAATATGTATCTGAACCTTTTAAGATAAGAAAACCAGCACTAGAACAAGTAAATAATATTTGATGATGAAACCACTTTACAATCCCTATATAATGTAACTGTTTCTTATACTCAATATGTGTATAGCTTAGTACATAACTTGTATGTGAATGATATTTATAATTTTGTTGTGTATTGTGTCTTGGCCATATTTATTTAAAAACTTTGTAAATGGCCAAAGGCAAATGTTTGCCGAAATTGCCAATAAAATTTGAAATTTGAAATTGATATAGTTTATTTTATTATGAATCAACAGATAAATATTGATTATTTTGTGGTACTATAAATAAATAAAATTATTACGGTTAATTGATTATATAAACTTATATATGAAAGAGACAGAATGACAAGGCATAGTACCACCATTGGAAAAAGGAAGTGCTTCCGTGGGGTAGTTGCATAATGGCGGTTATAAATAATCCTCGTTTCTTCTTCTTTAAAAATGCAATTTCATTATTTTAATGCTCTTTTTTTTTATTTCAATGGCATTATTGATGTATTTTGAACATTTTGGTAGCATTGTCATGTTTGAATTGTGAATTTAGAAAAAAAATTGATGCTTGGAAATTGGGATATGAATGGGGTATTGAAATTTCATGAAAAATCACAACATTTTGAGGTTTTTTATTTTGGATGGTTGATATGTGCAATTTTTTATCATATACATTGTATTGAATAATGTATTTTGGTAAGATAATATCATCAATGTGTCATGAGACTATTTTGGTGTAAAAAATTAATTGAATTAGGTAAAAAAATATTTTTTTGGTAAAATTAGTCAAACACATCAAAATTACCTGTCGGTCAACATCTCGCGCCTGTATACAATGATCATGTAAAAAGTGGTATTTTGACAAAAGTTTCAGTATTTAATGCCTGCAACTTGGCAGTATTACTTCAAATTGATAGTACTTAGTAAAAAAGAGGTAATTATGAAATTAAAAAAAAAGTTTACTTATAGGCATAGTACCACCATTGGAAAAAGGAAGTGCTTCCGTGGGGTAGTCGCATAATGGCGGTTATAAATAATCCTCATTTCTTCTTCTTCAAAAAATGCAATTTCCTTATTTTAATGCTCTTTTTTTTATTTCAATGGCATTATTGATGTATTTTGAACATTTTGATAGCATTGTCATGTTTGAATTGTGAATTTAGAAAAAAAAATTGATGCTTGGAATTTGGGGTATGAATACATGATTTCGGAAGTCTACTTTCACTTTGTCAACCGTGTACACACTGAGCAGAAAATGATCTCTTATATGACACATGACCCCTACTTTTTTCATCATATTTTGATAGTGCAGATGTTGACAAATAGTAAAATGTAAGTTTCACTTCTTTCATTTGGGTCTCTCTATGAATGAAAAGCCTTTAAACTTTTATTATTTACTAAAGAATAAAGAACAAAAATCATGGTGGAATTACAACACAATGAGACATAATGTCGTAAATCAATCACCACAGAGACTCTTTATTTCTAAACTTATTTATTTTTCTTCGATTGTGAAACAAGTTCTTACAACTTAGGCAAATCACGCTCGAAGTCGTCATTGTTATGACCAGTACTAAGTATATGCGGAAAAGGTGTCTTGCTCAAGGACACCACACATAGCCGTAGCGGAGGATCGAATCCACGACCCTCCGATCATGGGTTCGGTGCTCTATTACTAGACCGGGCGTTCCACTAATCACAGAGACTAGTGCCGGGCGGGGATTCGAATTCGCGACCCGAGGGTTGATAGTCAGACGCATTACTTTCTGAATTAACGGGACAAGTGCACTGATATTCAAATGATATTTTAAACTTTATGTTGTTGTTTTTAAAACAAAAATATTACGGTTATATAATTATATAAAATTTTGTTTGAAACAGACATCTGTATATTAGCGCATGTGTTTTAATAAAACCTAAAACGGCATTTGACCATAATTCCTTTTTTAACAACTTCTTTTAAGAACCTCGTGTTATAATATCATAAGAGTATGTTGTTACAACAGATTAATATGTTTCGCATATCACTTCAAAATACGAAAGGATCTATTATTGAAAAAATAAGTTAAAACTGTACGTGGGTTTAGAAAAATATTAAGTTGTTTAAAGAATTTAACAAAACATCTATATGAACGTTTAAACTTGTACAAAGCCATTCTAAAATAATTATAAGATTGATTGGTTGAATGATTGATTGATTCATTCATTCTTTATGCATATCAATGTAAAGCACAATTAGTATACATGATTAAACTCTATGTGAAAGATTGCTAATCTTATACTAAAATTTGCAATTAACATAGTTTTGAATTAAAAGCTGAAGAGGAAAAAGAGCACTATTGCGCATTTTTAAAAAATATCTTAAAGAGATCATTAAATTGAGTAATTCAAAACAGTGATATGCTAATTATGCTGTATTAACATACTTATCAACCAATTACATTATCAAATTTTCTTTGTTCAATTAATATGCTTCCAGTAAAGTTATGTTGTTATTTAGTCACTGGTTTTGGTCTTTATTGATATAAATTGATTATCTAAATTATACATACTCTTTAATCAATTTTCTTTCTATGTCCACTGAATTATTTCATAACAAAAACATAAATTTGTGCAAAAGAAATACACCATTAAATAATGTTTTGGATTACAAAAGAAATGTACTTGAATTTGAAGTTTTTTGAAGGTTCTTAAGTTAAAATATGAAATTAAAATAAAACTTTTCTTTAGAATATAAGTAAAATATATAAATAAAAACAACACTTTAAACTACACATAACTTGCAATATCACCATGTGTATAACATGTCGGGATTGGCCAACATCTGCCGGCTGATATAGCGACATACATGCTGTATTTAATTGGGTACATTAATATACTGTATTTGGTTCAATAGTACTCTCTATTGAACATACAGAAAATAAATCAGAATTACATTTTGTCTCTTTTTCAAATCAAAATGGAAGCTGGATGCAATTATTATATTTTCTATATCGAGAAATCACCGTAAACAGAATTTATTTGCAATAAACATATATGTTGTAATAGGTTAGAAAAAAATTATAGTTAATGTTTATAAGACATTAAAAGTGGCCGAAAACGTGTTTTGAGTATTTCTTTTATAGAACATATGCTGTTATAAAATTAAAAAAAGGAGGCAAGAAGACGTAAACCTGTTTTAATTTTTATTTTATCATAATAAAGGTTATATTTTTAACTTAATGACTAGACGTTGTAATAGGTTGGCAATTTAATAATGAAAAAGTTATAACGATAAAATTAAATTTCTCCTATATGTTTCTATGTAAACCAAATATGACGGTTTAGCCAGGTAAGTAGTAAAAACCGCCAATATCAAGGGGGTAACTTCTCTCGATAAGCCAGTGGGATGTTTGAAATAGTCCCACATGAGTAAAAGGGATCGTATTCAGTGTGGCCTAGTTATAGATGAGATTGATGCAACCGATTATTTACCTGATAACCCATTTGAGCGAAACTCACAGGATAGTATTTCTAACGCGCAAGAGATTAAGTTATTAGATTTATGTAAAGCTACGTCATTGCGAATAGCCAACGGTTGACTCGGACTGGACTACAATGTAGGTGCTTACACTTATGTAAATAGAAATGCATGTAGAGTGATTGATTACCTTCTATTGACAGAAACTGATTTCGCATTAGTCGAAAACTTTAAAACAGGCAATTTTACTGAATAAAGTGACCATGCACCGTTATTATTTACTGTACGCAGTAGTAAAACAATTACCGAGAACGAATACTGTTTTGAACGCGAAAGTGTTAAATGAAGTGAATCGATGAAAACTCTATTTCATAATAGGATTATTGGTAAATTGTCGGAATTCAATGAAATAGTCGAGAATGTTAACTCTCCTGACCAAAATAAGATAAATGATCTCGTTTTACAATTTACTACTACAATTAGCAAAGTTGGCGATTCGCTTTTTAAGAAAAGTTTTACTGTTAAGAATAAGGGCTTTCGATCTTTAATCTCTGACACAAATAAATGGTTTGACCATGATTGTAGAGAGGCTAAATTGTTGTACAAACAATCCTTACACATATTCAGTAAGGAAAAATCAAGAGAAAATAGACACTCACTAGCCAATGCTAAAGTACAAAGAAATCACTGATAAAGAAAAAAAAGGCGTATTTATAAAAACAAGCAAATGAAAGAACTGGAAAACTTAAAACATTCAAATCCGCGCGATATTTGGAAAATGTTCATAAAGAAAAAGCAAAGTAACTCTGATATACCGTTTAAAGACTTCCATGCATATTGTTTAAACTTGTTTAAATATATAAACGCTACAAACAATGAAGAGGCAGATGACTTTAATAATTCCTATGATTTTGATCAGGATGACCCAATATATGAAGAATTAGATAAGTGTTCACTGTACCGGAAGTGGAAGCCGCAATTCGTTCTTTAAGTAAAAATAAGGCAGTTTCCAGTGATAATATTTTAAACGAATATTTCATTGCAGCAAGCGACATATTATCTGGTCATATTACTGATATTTTTAATGCAATACTTGATTCTGGCCTTTTTCCAGAAGAATGGACAAAAGGCGTTATCATACCGATACATAAAAAAGGAGATAAACACAACGTAAACAATTTTAGAGGAATAACACTTGTTAGCAGTATGGGTAAACTTTTTACAAGCATTTTAAATCGGCGTATTAGCAATTGGTGCGAAAATTATGACATTATCTCGGATCAGTTCGGGTTTAGAAAAAGGTAAATCAACAGTGGATGCTATTTTTATTTTGCAAAGCCTAATAGAAAAAATATTAAACGAAAACAAACCGCTTATATTGTGCCTTCATTGACCTCAAGAAGACGTTCGATTCAATTAAAAGGAATGCAATGTGGCTAAAGATTTTCAAACTAGGCATCACTGGCAAAATGCGAAGAATAATGAGACCAATGTATTCAATTGTTAAATCTTGTGTTAAGCAGTGTGGCACATATTCGGAGCTATTCGATATAGCAATTGGACTAATACAAAGAGAAATCGCCTCTCCGATAATGTTTTCTCTTTTCCTTGAGGACCTTGAGCTATATCTGCAAACACATATTATATAAAATGGAATCTCTTTGAGCAATTTAACGCTTATACTTATTCTATTCGCAGATGATATGATTTTGCTAGGTTCAACAATAGAAGATCACCAAAATAGTTTAAATCTTTTATACATTTACTGTAATAATTGGGGATTAGAGGTCAATACAGATAAGACAAACAATGTTGTATTCTGTAAAAGGGGCAAAACTAGTGAACACGAAAAATGGACTTATAACGGTAAGACGATTGAGGTAGTTGAGGATTTTAACTACCTTGGGGTAATTTTAAACTATACGGGATCATTTTTATTAAACCAACAATCATTATGCGGTGAAGCCCTCAAGGCAATGAACCTACTATCAATTAATACGAGAAAATATTAATTAAATCCAAAAACATGTATGCAATTGTTTGATGCTTTTGTGACATCAATTTTAAATTACAACTCGGAGGTATAGGGATTTACAAAGTCTAAAGAAATTGAAAGGATTCATTAAAAACATTGCAAACAAATGCTTGGGGTAAAACTATCAACAAGTAATGCGGGTATTTATGGGGAATTGGGGCGATATCCTTTATTCATCAACAGATATGTAAAAACAATTAAATATTGGTTAAAGGTTGTATGTACTACTAATATTATAATAAAGACGATTCATCAAAGTGCATTGTTAGATTGTGAAAATAAACTGGGTGTCTAAAGTTAAATCTATATTAAGTTCCAATGGTTTTCTATACGCATGGAATGATCCCTACTCATTGAACAGTAAGCATTTCCCAGCGGTGTTCAAACAGAGACTTATCGACACCTTTTTACAAAACTGGTGGACGGATATGGAAAAAATAGGGTATTAACTTTATACAAATCAGTAAAGGTTAATTGGGAATACAAAAACTATTTAAACGTTATACGAACTAAATCAATGAGGTGTTTAATGACGAGGCTGCGATTGTCAGCCCATTACTTAAGAATACAAACCGGAAGATATGATAGAGAAAGAATAGAACGGCACGAATGTATTTGCCTTTTTTGTAATAATGACATTGAAGACGAATAACATTTTGTCAAACATATAGTGAACTAAGAAGTAGATATATTAAACGATTTTATACACAGAGACCTAACATATTGAAATTTTTATCTCTTCTTCAATCAACAAACAATAAAGAAATCATAAATTTTAGTAAATTCCTTTCAGAAGCATTATGGAAAACACGTTCCATAATAAACAACCAATAAGTGTTTATCCTCCTTTGATATTGATTTTTTTATAATTAAAATAGAATATAATAAAATCACCTTCTTACTAAAAATGTGAGTGAGAGCTATGTATATGTTGAACATTTGTAATTGTTAAAATTTGTGCATTGATTTGTCACGTAAATTTATTGTATATATGTTTTATATGATGAAATACTGTAATAGTTTAAATCAATAAAAATTCTTCTTCTTCTTCTATATAATTTCGTACATCTTAAACATAATCATATATATCGTATTTAGTATTATTATTATTATATATATATAATAATAATAAATACGATATATATAAGGTCGCACAACATCTTAAATATAATAAATACATAGAATAGTCATAGTAAATACGATACATATAAGGTCGCACAGCATCATAAACATAATCAATACATAGAATTATCATAACAAATACGATATATATATATATATATATATATATATATATATATATATATATATATATATATATATATATATATATATATATATATATATATATATAAGGTCGCACAACACCTTAAACATAATCAATACATAGAATATTAATAATACGATATATTTAAGGTTGCACAACATCTTAAACATAATCAATATATGTAATTATCATAATAATTACGATATATATAAGGCCGCACAACATCTTAAACATAATCAATGCATAGAATAATCATAATAAATACGATATGTATAAGTTCGCACAACATCTTAAACATAATCAATACATAGAATAATCATAAAAAATATGATATATTTAAGATCGCACAACATCTTAAACATAATCCATACAGATAATAATAATAATAATAAATACGATATATATAAGGTCGCACAACATCTTAAATATAATAAATACATAGAATAGTCATAGTAAATACGATATATATAAGGTCGCACAGCATCATAAACATAATCAATACATAGAATTACCAAAATAAATACGATATATATATATATATATATAAGGTCGAACAACATCTTAAACATAATCAATACATAGAATTATCATAACAAATACGATATATATATAAGGCCGCACAAAATCTTAAAAATAATCAATACATAGAATATTAATAATACGATATGTTTAAGGTCGCACAACATCTTAAACATTATCAATACATATAATTATCATGATAAATACGATATATATAAGGCCACACAACATCTTAAACATAATCAATACATAGAATAATCATAATAAATACGATACATATAAGGTCGCACAACATCTTAAACATAGTCAATGCATAGAATAATCATAATAAATACAATATATATAAGGTCGCACAACATCTTAAACATAGTCAATACATAGAATAATCATAATAAATATGATATATATAAGGTCGCACAACATCTTAAACATAATCAATACATAGAATAATCATAATACATACGATATATATAAGGTCGCACAGGATCTTAAATATAATCAATACATAGAATAATCATAGGAAATACCATACATATAAGGTCGCACAACATCTTAAACATAGTCAATGCATAGAATAATCATAATAAATACAATATATATAAGGTCGCACAACATCTTAAACATAGTCAATACATAGAATAATCATAATAAATATGATATATATAAGGTCGCACAACATCTTAAACATAATCAATACATAGAATAATCATAATACATACGATATATATAAGGTCGCACAGGATCTTAAATATAATCAATACATAGAATAATCATAGGAAATACCATACATATAAGGTCGCACAGCATCTTCAACATAATCAATACATAGAATAATCATAATAAATACGATATATATAAGGTTGTACACATCTTAAACGTAATCAAGACATAGAATAACCATAATAAATACGATATATTTAAGGTCGTACGAACACATCTTAAACATAATCAATACATAGAATAATCATAATGAATACGATATATATAAGGTCGCACAGCATCTTAAATATAATCAATACAAAGAATAATCATAGTAAATACGATACATACGAGGTATGTCACAAAAGTAATAGGGCGACCATGTCATTTTCGTATTGAGGGCGTCACATACAAACCAATGGTATCAATGGATCGATCGACACATGTTTTATTATCATAAAACATTGAATCAACTTTCAGTGATAATTAGGTTAATGCAAAAGTCACCATAGTGACGCGAGTTTAGAAGTACGGGGGACTTTGAAATAAGACGCCATTTAAAAAACAACAACATTGCCTTGGAAAGCAGAGAACTTCCTCAATATGGCGACAAACGTTATGAAACATCAGAAGACGTAATTTCAGATCATGTGCCTTTTAATAATTCGACGTTATTGACAGACATATGAATATTGTGCGCACTTTTGAAATAACAAGCGCGAATTTGAATAGTGAATAAAATGGGCGACGTCACGTCCAGAGTGGCAAAAGAGTGTGATTAAAGTTTGTGTTGGGTTTTATATGACCCCATAATGTCAACTTGATGTCGCATAAATAACGTCAATCTCCCACGTACTTTGTAACATATAAGTTTTGACATGTCAAATTTAATGTTAAATGTTGCTGAACAATATTGAAATTGTGCATGATTAAAGTTAAATATGGTTATTTATTCATGCCAGTTTTTGTTGTGATTGAAACACTAACATGCATGTTTCTAAATGCGTCCTATTTCTTTTGCAACATACCTCGTATAAGGTCGTACAACATATTAAACATAATCAATACATAAAATAATCATAGTAAATACAATACATAAAAGGTCGTACAACATCTTAAACATAATCAATACATAGAATTATCATAATAAATACGATATATATAAGGTCGAACAGTATCTTAAACCTAATAAATATATAGAATAATCACAATAAATACGATACATATAAGGTAGCATAACATCTTAAAAATAATCAATACATAGAAAAATCATAATAAATACGATATATATAAGGTCGTACAACATCTTAAACATAATAAATACAGAGATTAACCGTAACAAAAACGATACATATAAGGTCGCACAACATCTTAAACATAATCAATACATAGAATAACCGTAACAAATACGATACATATAAGGTCGCACAACATCTTAAACATAATCAATATATAGAATAACCGTAAATGATATGATATATATATAAGGTCGTACAACATCTTAAACATAATCAATACATATACTAACCATAATAAATATGATATATATATATATATATATATGGTCGCACAACATCTTAAACATAATCAATACATATACTAACCATAATAAATATGATATATATATGGTCGCACAACATCTTAAACATAATGAATACATAGAATAATCATTATAATTATGATAAATATTATTTCGCACATTTTAATCATAATCATTACATAGAATAATCATAATAAATACGATATATATAAGGTCGCACAACATTTTAAACCTTATAAATACAGAGAATAATCATTTCAATTACGATAAATATAAGGTCGCACATCTTAAAAATAATCAATACATATATTAATCATAATAAATACGATATACATAAGGTCTCAAAAGCTTCTAAACATAATCAATACATAAAATAATCATAATAAATACGATATATATAAAGGTCGCACAACATCTTAAACATAATCAATACATAGAATAATCATAATAAATATGATATATATATATAAGGTCGTACAACATCTTATAAATAAAATATTTACAATTTCGCACATTTTAAACAAAATCAATACATATAAAAAAAACATAACAAATACGATATATATATAAGGTCGCACAACATTTTAAACATAATAAATACATAGAATAATCATAATAAATATGATATATAAAAGGTCGTACAACATCTTAAGCAAAATCAATACATAGAATAATCATAATAAATACGATATATATAAGGTCGCCCAATATCTTTAACATAAACAATACATAAAATACTTATAATAAATACGATATATTTATCAGGTCGTACAACATCTTAAACATAATCAATACATAGAATAACCATAAAAAATACGATACATATAAGGTCGCACAACATCTTAAACATAATCTGTACATAGAATAATCTTAATCAATACGATATATATAAGGTCGCACAGCATCATAAACATTACCAATACATTGAATAATCATAATAAATACGATATATATAAGCTCGCACAACATCTTAAACATAATCAATACATAGAACAATCATAACAAATACGATATAATAAGGTCGCACAGCATCTTAAACATAATCAATATATAAAATAATCATATTAAGTACGATATATATAAGGTCGCACAACATTTAAACTTAATCAATACATAGAATAATCATATTAAGTACGATATATATATCGCCACTGTAAAGCTTTCAGTTCCACTTAACAAAATACATTTTAAATATATTGATTGACATACAACTGAAATATAGGATAACAATGATTTGAACAGTTACAACAACACTCTTATCTCATAACTGAAAGTCTCTCAAATTATAGAAGTGAAAACGACAACATCATGTATCCCTTATATCTGAACGTTACACTAACAGCTATTTCGTGGATATTACTTAATTCTTTATTTTATAAACATGTCACATACACGTTTGTATTTCTAATCAATCAACTGTAATAACGTTGTTTTCTATAATATTCTCCACAAAAGCTATAATCACAGACTTAGTGTAAAGACCGCACGTGTTGTTGAAGTATAATGTACACTGCATTGCGTAATACATATAATTATGAAGAAAAGTGAGTTGCACATTAGAACATTCTGCACATCAATCTGTAACACCGATACAATTTGTTCTCAGTAAAGCTATTTCATCTAATAAGTATATGATTAGGCGTAAACATGAACATATTAAAAAATAAATTGTGTAAGGAATCTTAACTTTGTTCTATACTTGGAAACAGGCATGACTCTTGCCAATGATTCACTGTATCATGTGTGGTATATATTTTGTCTCTATGACACCACGTCTTAAATATATATACATTGCATATTATATACATTGCATATTATATACATTGCATACTATATACATTGCAAACGCCGTAAAATAGTAGTAAGTATCGTTTTGATTTACCACGAACGGTTTTGTATTACACGTGACGTATCTGATTTTGAAGTTGCTCAATGTGGCTGTATGTCAATTCGTGTACATATATTTGTGCTTGCTTAATATTTCCTGTTGGTCATTCAATACCATCATAGGAGCTAGTTTGATATGGGAATAAATTTGAATAACAAATACCAAGTGTGTGTATATGTCATTTTAATATAAAATGACTGCACTATTATCAAAAGTCAAACACAATATTATAATGCATTAAGTCATATACAAACTAATTGACTAGATTCTAAAAATCGTATATGACTAGAATCAAATACCAAGTTATTAACACAATACAATACACAATTTCCATATAAAAGGTAGGCAGATATCCGCCAATACTATAAGCTCATATAGTATAGAAATTAAATTACTACAAATATAATCAATATGAGCTACTCACAATTATAGATAAATTTAGCGACTAACAAGAGCAATGAATAGAATGGCAATCAATTGTTGATAATCAACACAACTGATAATAGGGCGGTGAACTGGGGGAAGGTGGCGGGTCAAAATAATTTCTTCTCAACTTGAAGGTACCGATTATCACAGATTATGTTGCCGTGCAGAAATATAGGGGTCCAGTGATCACATGATAAACCATGTACTGCGTAATTACCGAAATTAAGATATGTGAACCGAAATGACAGCTGATTAACCACACAAATCAAATTATTTACAGTAATAAAATACGTGTATATATATTTGTTGATGTCTGTACACGAGAAACATCGTTTTTAACATTGCCCCGTTTTCCTTACAAATAAAGCAATCTTTTTTCAGTATGCACATTCAATAAACTAAAAAAAAATAGTTCTGTTTCTTAGCGTGGGCTTTGCTAACAAAAACATGAAGTTTACATGAAACGAAACACATACAAAACATGGTTCAAGGTTGTAAAACACACACAAAACATGGTCCGAGGAAAAAAGCACATACAAAACATGGTCCGAGGTTATAAAACACATCCTAAACATGGTCCGAGGTTAAAAAACACTTACTAAACATGGTCCGAGGTTATAAAACACATACAAAACTTAGCCCAAGGTTATAAAACACATATAAAACATGGTCCGAGGTTATAAAACACATATAAAACTTGGTCCGCGGTTATAAATCCAATGCAAAAACTTGGTCCGAGGTTATAAAACACGTACAGAACATGGTCCAAGGATATAAAACACATACTGAACATGGTACGAGATTACGAAACACATACAAAACTTGGCCCGAGGTTATAAAACACATACAAAACATGGTCCGAGGATATAAAACACACAGAACATGGTTCGAGGTTATAAAACACATAAAAAACTTGGTCCGAGGTTATGAATCCATTACAAAACTTGGCCCGAGGTTATAAAACACATACAAAACATGGTCCGAGGTTATATATCCAATACAAAATATTGTCCGAGGATATAAAACACATCCTAAACATGGTCCATGGTTAAAAAACACATAATAAACATGGTCCAAGGTTAAAAAACACATCCTAAACATGGTCCGAGGTTAAAAATCACATACAAAACTTGGTCCGAGGTTATAAAACACATACAAAACTTGGCCCAAGGTTATAAAACACATACAAAACATGGTCCGAGGTTATAAAACACGTAAAACTTGGTCCGCGGTTATAGATACAATGCAAAAACTTGGTCCGAGATTATAAAACACATACAGAACGGGATCCGAGGCGATTAAACACATACAAAACATGGTCCAAGGATATAAAACACATACTGAACATGGTCCGAGGATATAAAACACACAGAACATGGTTCGGGGTTATATAACACCTAAAAACTTGGTCCACGGTTATGAATCCAATACAAAACTTGGCCCGAGGTTATAAAACACATACAAAACATGGTCCGAGGTTATAAATCCAATACAAAACATGGTCCGAGGATATAAAACACATACAAAACATGGTCCGAGGATATAAAACACACAGAACATGGTTCGGGGTTATATAACACATACAAAACTTGGTCCGAGGATATGAATCCAATGCAAAAACATGGTCCGAGGTTATGAAACACATACAAAACTTGGCCCGAGGTTATAAAACACATACAAAACATGGTCCGAGGATATAAAAAACATACAAAACATGGTCCGAGGTTATAAATCCAATACAAAACATGGTCCGAGGATATAAAACACATACAAAACATGGTCCGAGAATATAAAACACATACAAAACATGGTCCGAGGTTATAAATCCAATACAAAACATGGATCGAGGTTATAAAACACATACAAAACATGGTCCGAGGATATAAAACACATACAAAACATGGTCCGAGGATATAAAACACATACATACCATGGTCCGAGGATATAAAACACACAGAACATGGTTCGAGGTTATATACCACATACAAAACTTGGTCCGAGGTTATGAATCCAATACAAAACTTGGCCGAGGTTATAAAACACATATTAAACATGGTCCGAGGTTATAAATCCAATACAAAACATGGTCCGAGGTTATAAAACACATACAAAACATGGTCCGAGGATATAAAACACACAGAACATGATTCGGGGTTATATAACACATACAAAACTTGGTCCGAGGTTATGAATCCAATACAAAACTTGGCCCGAGGTTATAAAACACATACAAAACATTGTCCGAGATTATAAAACACATACAAAACATGGTCCGAGGATATAAAAGACACAGAACATGGTTTTGGGTTATATAACACATACAAAACTTGGTCCGAGGTTATGAATCCAATACAAAACTTGGCCCGAGGTTATAAAACACATACAAAACATGGTCAGAGGTAATCAATCCCATACAAAACATGGTCCGAGGTTATAAAACACATACAAAACATGGTCCGAGGTTATAAATCCTATACAAAAATTGGTCCGAAGTTATAAAACACATACAAAACATGGTCCGAGGTTATCAATCCCATATAAAACATGGTCCAAAGATATAAAACACATACAAAACATGGTCCGAGGTTATAAATCCAATACAAAACTTGGTCCGAGGATATAAAACACAAAGAACATGGTCCGAAGTTATATAACACATACAAAACATGGTCTGAGGTTATATAACACATACAAAACATGGTCCAAGGTTATCAAACAAATATAAAACATGGTCCGAAGTTATCAATAAAATACAAAACTTGGTCCGAGGTTATAAAACACAGAACATGGTCCGATGTTATAAAACACATACAAAACATGTTCCGAGGTTATGAAACACTTACTAAACATGGTCCGAGGTTATAAAACACATACAAAACATTGTCCAAGGTTATAACACACATACAGATCATAACATGAGATGTTATAAAACTCATACAAATCTTTGTCCGACGTACAAAACATGGCCCGAGGTTATAAAACACATACAAAACATGGGTCCGAGGTTATAAAACACATACAAAACATGGGTCTGATGTTATAAAACACATACAAAACATGGTCCGAGGATATAAAACACATACAAAACATGGGTCCGAGGATATAAAACACATACAAAACATGGGTTCGATGTTATGAAACACATACAAAACATGGGTCCGAGGTTATAAAACACGTACAGAACAAGGTCTGATGTTGCTAAACACGTACTCCACATGGTCCAAGGTAATAAATCTCGTACAAAATATGGTTCGAGATTATAAAAGACATACAGAACAAGGTCCAAGGTTGCGAAACACGTACAGAACAAGGTCCGAGGTTGCAAAACACGTACTGAACATGGTCTAAGATTATAAAATACATACAGAACATGGTCTGAGGTTATCAATCACATATAAAACTTGTCCCGAGGTTATACAACACATATAAAACTTGATCCGAGGTTATAAAACACATACAGAATATGGTCCGAGGTTATCAATCACATACAGAACATGGTCCGAGGTTATAAAACACATACTGAACATGGTCCGAGGTTATAAAACACATACAAAACATGGTCCGAGGTTATAAAACACTTACAGAACATTGTCCAAGGTTATAAAACACTTACAGAACATGGTCCGAGGTTATAAAACACTTACAGAACATGGTCCGAGGTTATAAAACACATACAAAACATGTTCCGAGGTTATGAAACACTTACTGAACATGGTCCGAGGTTATAAAACACATACAAAACATTGTCCAAGGTTATAACACACATACAGAACATGGTCCGAGGTTATAAAACACATACAAAACATGGTCCGAGGTTATAAAACACTAACAGAACATGGTCCGAGGTAATAAAACACATACAAAACATGGGTCCAAGGTTATAAAACACATACAAAACATGGGTCCAAGGTTATAAAACACATACAAAACATGGGTCCAAGGTTAAAAAACATATACAAAACATGGTCCGAGATTATAAAACACATACTAAACATGGTTGAGGATATAAAACACATATAAAACATGGTCCGAGGTTATAATACACATACAAAACATGGTCCGAAGTTATAAAACACATACAAAACATTGTCCTAGGTTATAAAACACATACTAAACATGGTCCGAGGTTTTAAAACACTTACAGAACATGGTCCGAGGTTATAAAACACATACAAAACATGGTCCGAGGTTATAAAACACTTACAGAACATGGTCCGACGTTATAAAACACATACAAAACATGGTCCGAGGTTATAAAACACATACAAAACATGGTCCGAGGTTATAAAACACATACAAAACATGGTCCGAGGTTATAAAACACTTACAAAACATGGTCCGAGGATATAAAACACATACAAATCATGGGCCGAGGTTAAAAAACACTTACAGAACATGGTCCGAGGTTATAAAACACATACAGAACATGGTCCGAGGTTATGAAACACATACAAAACATGGTCCGAGGTTATAAAATACATACAAAACATGGTACGAGGTTATAAAACACTTACAGAACATGGTCCGAAGTTATAAAACACATACAAAACATGGTCCGAGGTTATAAAACACTTACAGAACATTGTCCGAGGTTATAAAACACATACAAAACATGGTCCGAGGTTATAAAACACATACAGAACATGGTCCGAGGTTACAAAACACATACAAAACATGATCCGAGGTTATAAAACACATACAAAACATGGTCCGAGGTTATAAAACACATACAAAACATGGTCCGAGTTTATAAAACACTTACAGAACATGGTCCGAGGTTATAAAACACATACAAAACATGGTCCGAGGTTATAAAACACTTACAGATCATGGTCCGAGGTTATAAAATACATACAAAACATGGTCCGAGGTTATTAAACACATACAAAACAAGGTCTGAGGTTATAAAACACTTACAGACCATGGTCCGAGGTTATAAAAAACATACTGAACATGATCCGAGGTTATAAAACACTTACAGAACATGGTCCGAGGTTATAAAACACTTACAGAACATGGTCCGAGGTTATAAAACACTTACAAAACATGGTCCGAGGTTATAAAACACATACTGAACATGGTCCGAGGTTATAAAACACATACAGAACATGGTCCGAGGTTATAAAACACTTACAGAACATGGTCCGAGGTTATAAAACACATACTGAACATGGTCCGATGTTATAAAACACTTACAGAACATGTTCCGAGGTTATAAAACACTTACAAAACATGGTCCGAGGTTATAAAACACATACAAAACATGGTCCGAGGTTATAAAACACATACTGAACATGGTCCGAGGTTATAAAACACATACAAAACATGGTCCGAGGTTATAAAACACTTACAGAACATGGTCCGAGGTTATAAAACACATACTGAACATGGTCCGAGGTTATAAAACACTTACAGAACATGGTCCGAAGTTATAAAACACATACAGAACATGGTCCGGGTTTATAAAAAACATACTGAACATGTCCGAGGTTATAAAACACATACAAAACATGGTCCGAGGAGGTTATAAAACACATACAAAACATGGTCCGAGGTTATAAAACACATACTGAACATGGTCCGAGGTTATAAAACACATACTGAACATGGTCCGAGGTTATAAAACACATACAAAACAAGGTCCGAGGTTATAAAACACTTACAGACCATGGTCCGAGGTATTAAAACACATACTGAACATGGTCCGAGGTTATAAATCACTTAAAAAACATAGTCCGAGGTTATAAAACACTTACAGAACATGGTCCAAGGTTATAAAACACATACAAAACATGGTCCGAGGTTATAAAATACTTACAGAACATGGTCCGAGGTTATAAAACACATACAAAACATGGTCCGAGGTTATAAAACACTTACAGATCATGGTCCGAGGTTATAAAATACATACTAACATGGTCCGAGGTTATAAAACACTTACATAACATGGTCCGAGGTTATAAAACACATACAGAACATGGGTCCACGGTTATAAAACACATACTGAACATTGTCGGAGGTTATAAAACACATACAGAACATGGTCCGAGGTTATAAAACACATACAGAACATGGCCAGAAGTTATAAAACACATACTGAGCATGGTCCGAGGATATTAATCCCATTCAAAATTGGTCCGAGTTCATGAAACAAATACAGAACATGGTCCGAGGTTTTAAAACACATACAAAACATGGTCCGAGGTTATAAAACACATACAAAACATTGGTCCGAGGATATTAATCCAATTCAAAATTGGTCCGAGTTTATGAAACAAAAACAAAACATGGTCCGAGGTTTTAAAACACATACAAAACATGGTCCGAGGTTATAAAACACATACAAAACGTGGTCCGAAGTTGTAAAACACATACAAAACATGGTCCGAGGTTTTAAAACACATGCAAAACATGGTCATGGTCCGAGGTTATAAAACACATACAAAACATGGTCCGAGGATATAAAACACATACAAAACATAGCCCGAGGTTATAAAACACATACAAAACATGGTCCGAGGTTGTAAAACACATACAAAACGTAGTCCGAGTTTATAAAACACTTACAGAACATGGTCCGAGGTTATAAAATACATACAAAACATGGTCCGAGGTTATAAAACACATACAAAACATAGCCCGAGGTTATAAAACACATACAAAACATGGTCCGAGGTTGTAAAACACATACAAACATGGTCCGAGGTTATAAAACACTTACAGAACATGGTCCAAGGTTATAAAACACATACAGAACATGGTCCGAGGTTATAAAACACATATAAAACATGGTCCGAGATTATAAAACACAAACAAAACATGGGTCCAAGTTTATAATACATATACAAAACATGGTACGGGATTATAAAACACATACTAAACATGGTTGAGGTTATAAAACGCACATAAATCTTGGTCCGTGGTTATAAAACACATACAAAACATAGTCCTAGGTTATAAAACACATACTAAACATGGTCCAAGGTCATAAGACACATACAAAACATGGTCTGATGTTATAAAACACATACAAAACATGGTCCGAGGTTATAAAGCACATAGAAAACAGTCTGTTGTGGTATACGGCATTGCGTCTCATTGATATTTGTGTCTCACCGCTGATTTATGCGGATTGACATTGCGTCTCTTTGAAATGTGTGTCTTACCGCTGATATATGTGGATTGATATAGCGTCTCATTGAAATGTGTGTCTAACTGCTGATTTATGTGGATTGATATTGCGTCTCATTGAAATGTGTGTCTAACCGCTGATTTATGTGGATTGATACTGCATCTCATTGATACGTGTGTCTAACCGCTGATTTATGTGGACTAATTTTGCATCTCATTGACACGTGTATCTTACTGCTGATTTATGTGGATTGATATTGCGTCTCATTGACACGTGTGTCTAACCGCTGATTTATGTGGATTGATACTGCGTCTCATATACACGTGTGTCTAACTGCTGATTTATGTGGATTGATATTGCGTCTGATTGACACGTGTGTCTAACCGCTGATTTATGTGGATTGATATTGCGTCTCAGTGACACGTGTGTCTAACTGTTAATTTATGTGGTTTGATATTGCGTCTCATTGAAATGTGTGTCTAACCGCTGATTTTTGTGGATTGATATTGCGTCTCATTGAAATGTGTGTCTAACCGCTGATTTATGTGGATTGACATTGCGTCTCATTGAAATGTGTGTCTAACCGCTGATTTATGTGGCTTGATATTGCGTCTCATTGACACGTGTGTCTAACTGCTGATTTATGTGGATTATTTATATGCTACATGTTACTGACGGAGCTGGGTGTGCTGGTGTTCGGCTTAACCTTCCAATATCAACAGCAGTTAAGTAATCGGATTATCTCTCTATCTCAAATGTGCACTGATACTATCAAATCCGAGGCTTGGACAAGTGTTAACGCTTTAGTTGGAGAATGTACGTATATATTGTGTGTGAGTATGAACTGGAAATTAATATGAAAACAGCTTCATAATACTGGTAAAATTAGATGGCATTTCTGTTCTCAGTCTTTTTCAATAATCACTATCGTACACGCGACAATGTAAACAGTAACGGTATATCAATGTCATGTCATGTAACTTGGATGCCGCTGTTTCGAGATGTTTTCGACATAGTTTCAAACTGTTTTACAGCTTTTATTTTCATTATCAGTTATAAGCGAAACAATAATGTGTGTAAAATTGTATAACAAAAAAATGTTTACCGCATTATACCCAAAAGTTTTCTATTTAATGGCATGTATTTGTCTAAACCATCTTCAAGTCTGTATGAAATTGTATGAAATGTGATCTATAGTTACAATCCAACCGAATCTTATATCAGTTGATAAAATGAAATGTAAATATCCGAAGTACTTAAAGGACAAATACACATTAATGGAATCTTATGTGGTCTCATGTGACATGTCTATCTAGACGAACTATTTAGATTTAAAGTAGAAACACAAAAAAGTCATATTAAAGGAAAAACTCGGCAATATTTAAAGTATAGATTTCACTTGTGTTCTCGCATGTCTCACACTCAGACATGCCATGCTTAAAAATATTATAATATTAAAATAAAACACAACTGATGGTATTAAATTGGTTCTGACAATATTCCGTATTTCATTGACTAGTTTCGATTATGCCAATACAAAATCATATAATACACATGTTTTGTGTTTATCATATATGTAGATGACTGCAAACATACGGTAAGCGCTACCTTACAGTTATTCACCAGTGTTATCTACCTTACAGTTATTCACCAGTGTTATTCCCATTTAAACTAAGGGATTACTGGATAATGTTAATAAGTTCAAAAAAATAAGCATATAAATTATTAGAAATAAAATTATTGTTAAAAGAACATTGTGATAGGTCATTTACTTTACTTTGGATTGCTACTAAGGACATAACTGTTTGTATTTGCTGAATTGTTTATATATTTACTGGTACATAACCATGTTCATTGGCTTGATGTGATGGTAAAATTACCTAGATCAAATAAATAATTTATGTTTTCAAAATTAATTACTGAAAGGTACTTTTCATTTGTGTAATAAAATAAAACAAAAGCTAAAGATTTTACAAAATACACATGTATAGTATCGGCTAGTTTCGAAGGCGGTAACCACTTTTGTCACTTCTAATATATGTGTGTATTGCATAAGCATTAGGATTATTCTATAAGTTATATCGATTACATTGTTCTCGGTTAATGTAGCCATGTCATTTGAAAACTACGTCTCCCGTTTACTATAACTTGTATTATTGATATCTACGCAATATATCTTACCCTGGGTAGTCACAGTTGTATAAATAAGTACATAAAGATATAAACGTTACATGTAAAATTTGCTTTATAGGTCCTTTTTTTATTTTCTTATTTATTTATTTATAAATTTAAATTCATTCTAAAACTATCAGTTAGTAATTAAAAAGACAATCGGATTTACAATATCTGATATGTCTATGGATTCACCTACACATATTGCCCTACAGGGATTAGAGCAAATCAGCAAACACAAACAGATAGCATTACATACATAGCACTAAAAAAATCATAACCATTGTTCTTTTTTTTCGTTTTTGGCATTCGCTGTACCTGTTATTGTTCACTTGGGAAATCCAACTGAAAGCCTTACATCGAACCGTGATCAATGCTACTCTTCGCAAATAGAATATTATTGTTTCCCCCCAGAAAAACACAACAGCAGCACAGATGTCGTGTCAACAGCACATATGTCGTGTCAACAGCACAGATGTCGTGTCAACATCACAAGTACGCGTAGACAAGTATGTGAGTAATCAAATATATTTAATCAAAGAACACATTGATAATGTTGGTGACATTTCTTACGGCAGTGTCAATTTACTCCTAACCGCAGTCTTATTAATTTGACTTGTTAACTGCTTCTATGTTTTTGTATAATCCAGTGATTCTATCAAATATAGGATATATCTAGTCGTGTTGAGATTTTACAATGGTTAGTAGCGGTAAATCAGATGGATTATATTGATATTTGTAAGTCTCTAGTATTTACAACATTTTCTAACGGTTTATGATTGAATTTACGGGTAATTAACTACTTTTTCGTCTTTGTCTATGTATACTGCATGCTACGTGACCTTAAACTGAACCATTTATTTGATGTAAAGGAAAGAGGTGTCAGGTGACATTGACAGGAATCAAAGTAAAACAGATGAAAATCAGCATACTTATAGAAACAATCAACTAAATAGTAAAAATATATCATAAACGGCATTTAAAGCATGCAAGTGGATTGAAGTGATTATCGACAAGTAGAACTTGTGTAGCAATTGATCACCTGAATGGTATCTAACTATGCATTATACGCTAATGTGATACTTTTAGAAGAATTAAATATTTACAAGAAGTATTTTTTTTTCATCATTTCGTTGATTTATATTTTAACTGTTATTCATCGTACCTAATCAAATAAAATACACTTTCAATCTATACTAAGATACGAGGAGCATTTAATAAATTCTCTCACTAATGTTTATACAATGTTGCATGAATAACTCGTGCAATTGTTTGGAGATGTTTATTCAGTACACCTTCGAATTCTAATGCGAATCGGCAACTACCAACTAGTGGCCAGTTAGGGATTCGTATTTTTTTAAATCCCTGTTTTATTATCAGTTAAATCGAAAAATAGTTTATAATAATGAAAATGACACCAGAACCGCGTTGTTTCTTCAATATACCGAATATACTCACCAGAAGGCGATTCAAAACGTCCAGTTGGGGATTCGCTGTAAAACGCCAACTACCAATCAGCTGCCAGTTGGGGATTAAGATTTTATATTAATATACATACTTTTTTTTATTGATTATATTTTAAACATATAAACATGAGTAAAAAATGTAAATTAAAAAGTGATTATTATAAGGAATCCGAATATCCAACTGGCAGCTGGTCGGTAGTTAGTTATTTGAATCCCCAACTACCAACTGTCAGCTACATGTACCTAGTATTAACTTTACACTCATTGGTTACCGTAGAAGAAGATGGACGGTATATTGTTTCCCAGATAGCTTATAGTCTAGGCTTTCAAAAGGCACCGTACATCGTATTCTGACTGACTGTTTGAAATTAAAGAAGCTTTGTGCTTGATGGATCACCAATTTGCTGACATCCGGCCAAGCGTTTAGATTGTGCTAAAACACTTCTGAAAAAATTTATATAGTGTAATCACAGGAAAATTTCTGACTTGCTCACTGGCGATGAAACTTGGGTTTATTATTTTATTTTGATAACATCAGTAACAAACAATGGCTTGGTAAAAATCAGGTTAGGCCGGTCATAGCAAAGAGGACAAGAAGCGCCAAGAAGATTTTTATGCAATGTTCTTCAATTCTAGTGGTCCTGTTGTACAAAATCCTTGCAAAGAGGAGAAAACAATAACAGTCAAGTTTTACAAAGATAAAGTACTTAAATCTGTCAAAAAGTTTTATCAAAATAACCGCCCAAGTAAAGGTTTGGAAGGCATACAGCTTGTTCATGACAATGCTTATGTCCACGAAAGTAAAAGTGCACACGAGAAAATGTTATTCAGGTTGAACACCCCATTATTCCTTTGACTTAACCCCCTGTGACTTTTTCCTATTTCCCAGGCTAAAATGCTCGCAGGTAAACGGTATGCTACTATAAGTGCTCTTGGATCTGCATTTTTTTTAGTGTTTGAACAGTATACCAAGGAAAAATTACTTTGCAGCGTTTAGTTCGTGGACAGCAAGACTTCAAAAGTGTATATCTGTGCGAAGGGAATACTTTGAAGGGTTTGGCCTGAAAAATATCCAGTTCCTGTGAAAATCTCAAATATCCGAAGACAAGTGACAGAATATATTGAATGCCCCTTGTAAATAAAGTTGTACTACCAATTCAAGTTATTCTGAGATAAATAAGGCTGCAATACCAATTCCATCTTTATTAAGAAAAAAAATTGCAATACCCTTTCCATGTACACTAAGATAAGTAAGCTTGCAATACCCTTTCCAAGTACACTCAGATGATAAAATTGCAATACCCTTTCCATGTACACTCAGATGATAAAGTTGTAATACCCTTTCCATCTACACTCAGATGATAAAGTTGTAATACCCTTTCCATCTACACTGAGATAAGTAAGCTTGCAATACCTTTTCCATGTATACTCAGATGATAAAGTTGCAATACCCTTTCCATGTACACTGAGATAAGAAAGCTTGCAATACCCTTTCCATGTACACTCAGATGATAAAGTTGTAATACCCTTTCCATCTACACTGAGAAAAGTAAGCTTGCAATACCCTTTCCATGAACACTCAGATGATAAAGTTGCAATACCCTTTCCATCTACACTGAGATAAGTAAGCTTGCAATACCCTTTCCATGTACACTCAGATGATAAAGTTGCAATACCCTTTCCATGTTCACTCAGATGATAAAGTTGTAATACCCTTTCCATCTACACTGAGATAAGTAAGCTTGCAATACCCTTTCCATGTACACTCAGATGATAAAGTTGTAATACCCTTTCCATCTACACTGAGATAAGTAAGCTTGCATACCCTTTCCATGTACACTCAGATGATAAAGTTGCAATACCCTTTCCATCTACACTGAGATAAGTAAACTTGCAATACCCTTTCCATGTACACTCAGATGACAAAGTTGTAATACCCTTTCCATCTACACTGAGATAAGTAAGCTTGCAATACCCTTTCCATGTACACTCAGATGATAAAGTTGCAATACCCTTTCCATGTACACTCAGATGATAAAGTTGCAATACCTTTTCCATGTTCACTCAGATGATAAAGTTGTAATACCCTTTCCATGTACACTGAGATAAGTAAGCTTGCAATACCCTTTCCATGTACACTCAGATGATAAAGTTGTAATACCCTTTCCATCTACACTGAGATAAGTAAGCTTGCAATACCCTTTCCATGTACACTCAGATGATAAAGTTACAATACCCTTTCCATGTTCACTCAGATGATAAAGTTGTAATACCCTTTCCATGTACACTGAAATAAGTAAGCTTGCAATACCCTTTCCATGTACACTCAGATGATAAAGTTGCAATACCCTTTCCATGTACACTCAGATGATAAACTTGCAATACCTTTTCAATGTTCACTCAGATGATAAAGTTGCAATACCCTTTCCATGTACACTGAGATGATAAATACCCTTTCCATGTACACTCATATGATAAAGTTGTAATACCCTTTCCATGTACACTCAGATGATAAAGTTGCAATACCCTTTCCATCTACACTGAGATAAGTAAGCTTGCAATACCTTTTCCATGTATACATAGATGATAAAGTTATAATACCCTTTCCATGTACACTGAGATAAGTAAGCCTGCAATACCCTTTCCATGTACACTCAGATGATAAAGTTGCAATACCCTTTCCATTTACACTCAGATGATAAAGTTGTAATACCCTTTCCATGAACACTCAGATGATAAAGTTGCAATACCCTTTCCATCTACACTGAGATAAGTAAGCTTGCAATACCTTTTCCATGTATACATAGATGATAAAGTTGCAATACCCTTTCCATGTACACTGAGATTAGTAAGCTTGCAATACCCTTTCCATGTACACTCAGATGATAAAGTTGCAATACCCTTTCCATGTACACTCAGATGATAAAGTTGTAATACCCTTTCCATGTACACTCAGATGATAAAGTTGCAATACCCTTTCCATCTACACTGAGATAAGTAAGCTTGCAATACCTTTTCCATGTATACTCAGATGATAAATTTGCAATACCCTTTCCATGTACACTGAGATAAGTAAGCTTGCAATACCCTTTCCATGTACACTCAGATGATAAAGTTGCAATACCCTTTCCATGTACACTCAGATGATAAAGTTGCAATACCCTTTCCATGTACACTCAGATAATAAGATTGCAATACCCTTTCCATGTACACTCAGATGATAAAGTTGCAATACCCTTTCCATGTACACTGAGATAAGTAAGCTTGCAATACCCTTTCCATGTACACTCAGATGATAAAGTTGCAATACCCTTTCCATGTACACTCAGATGATAAAGTTGTAATACCCTTTCCATGTACACTCAGATGATAAAGTTGCAATACCCTTTCCATCTACACTGAGATAAGTAAGCTTGCAATACCTTTTCCATGTATACTCAGATGATAAATTTGCAATACCCTTTCCATGTACACTGAGATAAGTAAGCTTGCAATACCCTTTCCATGTACACTCAGATGATAAAGTTGCAATACCCTTTCCATGTACACTCAGATGATAAAGTTGTAATACCCTTTCCATGTACACTCAGATGATAAAGTTGCAATACCCTTTCCATCTACACTGAGATAAGTAAGCTTGCAATACCTTTTCCATGTATACTCAGATGATAAATTTGCAATACCCTTTCCATGTACACTGAGATAAGTAAGCTTGCAATACCCTTTCCATGTACACTCAGATGATAAAGTTGCAATACCCTTTCCATGTACACTCAGATGATAAAGTTGCAATACCCTTTCCATGTACACTTAGATAATAAGATTGCAATACCCTTTCCATCTACACTGAGAAAAAAAGGCTGCAACACCCTTCACATCTACATTAAAATAAATAAGGTTGTAATATCCTTTCCATCTAAAATGAGAAAAAAAATGTTTGTAAATCCTTTTCTACATACCCTGAGACAAATAAGATGGCAATACCCCTTTCATTAACATGTATACTGAGAAAAGAAGATTGTATACCTCTGACTGCACTGAGACAAATAAGTTGAGTAAGTATTGTTACAAAAATGTTGTTAAAATTCTAAATGCATGCTAAACAGTTATCGCTACTTCATGATTTATTGTTTAAAGATACCTTTCAAGTTGCCAGACTGCACAGAACTTTTCCCAAGAAAAGGAAAGCTAAAAGGTCATTGAAAATGTACCATAGTGTATGCGTTAGGTATCCGAAATTATATCCCGTAATCGTGAAATAAAAACAAGTATGTTGATATAGATACCATTGGCATCAAATATATTATGTTTAGTTAAAGGTTAGAACATTCGCGAAGTACATGAGTATCTTGGTACACAAAGATCTTCTTATGTTTCCTATGTAGTTTTCAATCTTTTTTCCTTGCTAAACATAATATATTCTTCAGTACATCCGTTACACCAAACGTTGCCATGTTCACGGTAATCAATGTGTATTGCAATCTTTTATCTCAAATTGTTTTTCAATTAAAGTGAGTTAGTTTACGGATTTGCATGTTGTAGTTTAAATTGAAAACCAGCATGTTGACAACCTCATCTTTACCACACGCGATTTCTTCATCGGCGAAAGTGTTACCGTAGACGAGCTAGATGTGTTTTGAAATAAATGTCACTTCTTTCAACTCCTACTATGATAATTTGAATACCATTTGCATGTAAAATTATAGATATTGAAGCACAATATCATTCTAACACCATTCCGATAACAGCGTCCTTTTGAAGCATGGGACACTTCCAAGAAAAGACTCACTAGACAGTAGATTGAGGTTTATTGATTCTCGTTATAAGGGTCTTTGAAATATGAAGCACCCTCCACGCCCCTGACACTGGATTAAGCAGCAACACTATTTTAAATGATACAGAATAAGATCCATGATTCTAAGGAATCGAAAATATATTTACTTTCGAATGCAGTATTTAGATACAAATACTCGAATGTTTATCATGGACGTTTAACCCAAATCTTGAAGAAATCTGAAGATATGCAATAAAAGTGTTTATGGATGGAACTCTAATATTATTTTTCTGAATAAGTCGCGTATCAATAGCGGTGACACAAGGTAACACAATTATGAAATGTTTGATAACGGATCATAATGACCTATTTCAAATCAACTATATTAGGAAATAAAACATGACATTTTCTGGTCTGTATATATCGCCGTTGACTTGTAGATCGTAACTTCATGATAAGGTTTTCGATTTCGTGTTTCCTATATATTCCTGTTTTCTAACATATACACAAGTTTGTTTAACTGGCAATTTATTGAGTCCCAGTTTTACAGACTTATGTATAATTAACTGGACGGCTGATAAAGACAACAAATAATTATTAATCACAACATGTGGTCAATCGATACTAGGTATATTTTTCCGGATATCAACATGTGATAAAAAAACCACTTACATATAAACATATGATATGAAAACACTTATATATCAACATGTGATAAAAAACACTTATATATCAACATGTGATAAGAAAACACTTATATATCAACAAGCATAGAAAACACTTATATGTGATAAGAAAACATGTAAAAAGAAAACACTTATATGTTTACATGTGATAAGAAATCACTTATATATCAACAATTTATAAGAAAAAACTTATATATCAACAGGTTATAAAAAAACACTTACATATTAATATGTGATAAGAAAACATTTATATATCAACGTGTAAAAAGAAAACACTTATATATAAACATGTGATAAGAAAACCTTTATATATCAACATGTGATAAGAAAACACTTATATATCAACATGTAAAAAGAAAACACTTATATATCAACAATTTATAAGAAAACACGTATAAATCAACATGTAAATTAGAAAACATTTATATATCAACAAGTTATAAGAAAACACTTATATATTAACAGGTTATAAAAAAACACTTACATATTAATATATGATAAGAAAACACTTATATATCAACATGTAAAAAGAAAACACTTATATATAAACATGTGATAAGAAAACCTTTATATATCAACATGTGATAAGAAAACACTTATATATCAACATGTGATAAGAACACACTTATATATCAACATGTAATCAGAAAACACTTATACATCAACATGTAAAAAGAAAACATTTATATATCAACATGTATAAAGAAAGCACTTATATATCAACGTGTGAAAAGATAAAAACACTTATATATCAACAAGTAATAAAAAACACTTATATATTAACATGTGCTAAGAAACACTTATATATCAATAAGTTACAAGAAAAAAATTATATATCAATATGTAATAAGAAAACACGTATATATCAACATGTCAATAGAAAACACTTATATTTCAACATGTGATAAGAAAAAACTTATATATCAACATGTAAAAAGAAAACACTTATATATCAACATGTGATAAGAAAACACTTATTTATCAACATCTGATAAGAAAACACTTATATATCAACATGTGATAAGAAAACACTTATATATCAACATGTAATAAGAAAACACTTATTTATCAACATCTGATAAGAAAACACTTATATATCAACATGTGATAAGAAAACACTTATATATCAACATGTGATAAGAAAACACCTATATATCAACATCTGATAAGAAAACACTTATATACATGTATGTGCAGTTTGTTTCTTGTTTGGAAAGGGACTTAACTCTTTTACATGGCTTAATATTATATTCATGATCATTTTTATGTGAATGTGTATCAAATATGTTAATTTCACCAGTGTTAATCGGTTTGAGATATATATTTGAAAATGATAAGTATTTGTATTTTTTAACACTCTTTATTCATATTATCAAAGCTATTGTGATTTCACATGTTTTGTACGTAACGTGTTAACAATTTCTTCAATACGAAATTCATGAATATCATTAATATCTTCATAGGGTTATACGCTCATGGTTATAGACGTCGACTCCAACTATTGTTGCAGTCAAAACTAACAATTTCAGCATTAAATATACATAAATTGACAGTATCAAATTAATGTAAAAGCATTTAAACGGATACAATTTGAAAATGTATTTGATAAACGCGATGGCACGTTGCATTAATATTCCATTACATTACTGATTTTAGCGAAACAAACCAACCAATAGGTACAACGACGTGATTATCTCTGTAAAAACTTGTATTTTCTGAGGTTTAATAAAGACTTAAATATTCATTATTTTCATGATATCTATTTGAAAAACAAGTTAATGACCACAAAAATGTTTCATGTATGATTTAAAGACGATTTCTATAGCTTTTGTTATTTTATCCATATGGATAGAATTTTATGAAACTTTCTAGTATTTAAGTTAAATGTATATTCATGCAATATCAGAAATAAAAAATCACATGTTTCCGTACAGATATTTTGGTATTACCTCCTCAAAAATATAACCTTTCCTTCAAATTTGGCGAAAAAAAGTAGATTACGCAAGCAATGCAAAAAGAAATATTTGAAATTGTTAACATCTAGTATTTAATTAAAACTGATACATAGATACATGCATATGATAATAATTGTAATGGAAATGGTAATTATAACCTTGAATTTTAATGTTTAGGGGTTTTAAAAACAAAATCAGTTCGGCAGAGTGTTAATAAAAATGCAGTGTATTTTTTAAAAATAGTTTGATATAGTGTATGAATAAATTGTGCTTAAAACGTTACAAAATAGTCTCTGATATATATTCTAATAAGAATCTAAATAAAAAGAATACACTTTACCGGGTAATTTGAGAAAAAAAAAGCTTTTAAAGTATGCCATCGTTAAATAAACTGCAGTTGCAAAATTAACGTTTTTATACTAAACGAGCATTTTTGTATAAATAAAAAGATATTTATTTTATTTTACGTTCAGGTTAATTTGCTATAAACAATTATTTTATACCAGTATGCATATTTCATATATTGAACACAATATAAGAGACCAATTTCATGCATAACAATAAATGAGTGTACCATCCGAAACAGGGTCAGTTGTAGTATTATAGTATGTTATGACTCTGGTTGGTCTCGACAAAGGAGCCCCCCTTTATGCGCGGAATTGGTGCATATGGAAAACTCTAGAAATGCGCACAAAGGGAAGCAATTTTGTCGAGACCCACCAAAGTCTCTACATACTACTTTACTACAACTGACCCTATTTCGGGTGGCGCACTCATTTACGGATACGCCTGAAATTGGTTTCTTATATTGTGTTTAATATAAGAAATATCAATACAAATAAAAATAATTGTTTATAGTAATTTAACCTGAAATATGAAATATAACAAAAATCTTAATATTTATTCAAATATGCTCATTTAGTATGAAAAGTAAATTTTGCAATGCAGGTATTTAACGATGGCATATTTTTTAAGAGCTATTTTTTTCTCAATTTATGCGGTTAAGTGCAGTTTTTATTTTGATTATCATTAGAGTAAGTATCAGAGAGCATTCTGTGAAGCTTTAAAGCCTCAATAAACTACTGAAATGCACACGTTTTGATAATAACAAAAATGATATAATTAAATGTGTTTATAGTATTGCTAAAACCATTCCTGAAGACCATTTAAAAAAGTGAGAAAATAAATAACTTCTATCGAAATATGTGTTTCTTAGACGAGCGGACCGAGCTTTTAACTTTTGTTTACATTTTTGTAATTCCGTAATGAATCGGTTGCTTTCCGACTGTACCTCCGCCAGTGTTCGGAAATACACAAATGAATACTGCAGTGGTAGTGTGCGGATTAAGACCGTTAGATAAGGGGTTCATTAACACGATTAGAAACGTTATGACTTCACTAATATTATGTATCGTTATTGGGTTTTCTTTCTTTTTTTTTTTAAAGATATTGATGTCTGCAATAAAAGTTATCGAACGTAGTACGCATTATACTATTTATACGCACTGGAAAACAATGTGTACGGGATACTAGTTTGGTCTAGTAACTCTTGCTCAGGATCCTCCATTGTATATACGCGTGATACTATCGCACGCGCTATTACGTCACAAATCACTTTATCACGGTCAATATTGAGAGGCTACCGAGGGTGGTTTATTTAGTACAGTTATTAGAAAGTAATTTAATTTTTAATTTTATATGGACGAATCGTCGCTTACGTGCAATAAATTAGCTCGTGGGTTCCAGTTCATTAATACACTGAGGGGAATAAAGGGGATGTTCTTAAAATCTATCTTACAGCAAGCGGTTATTTAATTTTTAACCGCATCCCCTACAGTTCCCCATACTATGTTTCTTGATTATATATGACTGACCGACGCGTTTCCAAACAAGCTTCGTAACTCCCGGTTTTCTGTCGAAGGTGTTTATCGGAAAGAGACAAACATTAATTTCTAAACAAAACCCGTTCTTAATTATGTACTTATAATGTGCTTTATATTTATTTTTTTGTTTACAAAGTCTCTCAGTGATCAAATAAACATGTATTCTATCATCTGGAAGAGTAAAACTGACTTAAATTACAACTAAAAACGACTGTTTCTGAATGATTATAATGAGCCTTGAAGCAATTATATCTATACAATATATCAAAATACAAAAAAGAATGCTATATTTTTATTGCAAAATTGAATTGACACTCACTTTGTTTTTAAAAACCCTAAACAGTTAAATTCAAACTTATAATTACCATGACAATTACTAGATGTAAACAATTTTGAATATTTGTTTCCGCATTGCTTGTAAAATCAACATTATTTTGCCAACTTTCAAAGACGGGTATTTTTATGAAGATGTCAAAACATACATGTATGTACGGTAACATGTTTTTATATTGCATGCACATACCTTTAACTTAAATACTGGGAAGTTTCATCAATATTTCTCCACAGGAAAACATGTCAAAAACTATAGAAATTATCTTTAATACAATATTTATATATTGTAGTAAATTTGATAGATTCGTTAACATTTTTAAACAATATTTAGATAGGTGTAATATTATGTTGGCAAGTTTTAATTTAGATTTTGTTTCCTAATATGTGGTGTCATTTACTGGAGTGAAGGGTTTTAAGTGGAAATTAACGGTATCTTGATTAAATGTTATGTAATTCGTATATACTTGTGGTGTCCTATATATCCTTGTTAGTAAGCGCCATACAATAAACATTTGCAATTTCAAATCGTGTTTATTATGTATACAAACTGATTGTAAGGTGTAATACATGCAAGACGAGCCATGGACGTTTATAGTATCAATAATTACTCTTATGGGTTTTGTTTATATTTCATCATAACTGTTTATTTTAAAACCAGAATCCATAACGTTAAATTTTAAAATATTAGATGAAAAATACATTTCAGTAGTGAACATTGATGGTTGGATACAATATCGACAATATCAACTCAAATTAGTATATGACAAAAACTGAAAATAACAAGATGTATGCTTTATACACTTTAAATAGATTACTTTTTATAATACTGTACGGCTGGTTTAACTTATGTTTTTACGTCATGGCCTTTTGCTTAGTTTCACAATAGGTAGATTTTGTTCTGTTCTAAATGCACGTTAAATGCATGTTACCACTAAGTGGCGTTTAGCCATAACAGTTGCATCTCCATTTTATGAGTGATAAAACATATACATATTAATAGTAGTGTATGCAAGTGATAAAATATATGTGTATTTTTATTACTGTATGTAAATGATAAATCATTTGTGTATTCATATTACTGTATATAAATGATAACATAAATTTATATTTCCCATATTGTATACAAATAAAAGGTAACATTTACATTAAATGGGAATTTAAAAACAATTCAATAAATTTTCACTTAGCTTCATTTATGAAAAGGTATATCTGGATGATAAAAGCATGAAATTGAATTATTCTAGTGTAAGTTTTTTCGTCTTCCAATATCATATGACTCTCGTGAAAAGTTAAGACGTATCATATACCGTATTATTCTGGTCACTTCTTTTTATAAAAGTAATTTCTAAATTCTATTAGTATTCAGATAGAATGATAATATATAATCCAACTGAATGTCGTATGTATTTTTGATAATATTTCATTTTTCGCACATTGACACCACAATGTCAATATTTAGTAAAAAGCGGAGGTTTGGATACATGTAGTTGTAGTAATATCTCAATGTTGCACGGATATGTGTTTGGTGTGTAGTAATATCTCAATGTTGCACGGATATGTGTTTGGTGTGTAGTAATATCTCAATGTTGCACGGATATGTGTTTGGTGTGTAGTAATATCTCAATGTTGCACGGATATGTGTTTGGTGTGTAGTAATATCTCAATGTTGCACGGATATGTGTTTGGTGTGTAGTAATATCTCAATGTTGCACGGATATGTGTTTAGTGTGTAGTAATATCTCAATGTTGCACGGATATGTGTTTAATGTGTAGTAATATCTCAATGTTGCACGGATATGTGTTTGGTGTGTAGTAATATCTCAATGTTGCACGGATATGTGTTGGGTGTGTTAGCAGCAGTAAAATTGATGTCAGAACTGTCGCATATTTCTTTTTAAACTACATCGATATATTTAGTTAAATATTCCGACCATACGTTTGTCAGAATTATGTAGACGAAGGCATTTGTCAAGAATTGCGTTTCCTTGTGGCGGTATTTTGATTGATGTCGGAGGTATGGTTTATTATTAATTGATTGGTGCTATGACAACTGAATAAGGGCACCCGCAACGATTTGTCATTTATTGCCCTAACTTAATGATTTTTGATCTGTAGTTCTGGTTGCAACTGACAATGGTGTCTGGTTGATGGATAATAAGTTAAGCATTTAAAATGATGTTTATCAAAACACGACGTATTTACGTATTATTTTACAATCGAAACATTTAAACAAACATTTCGTCATGTACTAATCGATAAAGAAAACAAACTGTAAATCATCGTTGCTTGTGTAATGTATTCGGATTGTAACCTACCCCGCACGTGTGCACGTTATACTCGATAACGTGGTAAGCGTTAAAATAGATCATGCTTCGCCATCACAAACTCAGTTATTTGTTTTTCAGTAAGATGTACGAATGTTCTTATTTATTATTCATACGCTACTAACATAAAAAGCGAGTATTCGCCTTTGCTTAGGATATTTGCAACATTGCGCTACAATCATGCAAGGCCACAACTAGTCTGGTTTTTTTTATTCCTGCAACCAAAAAAAAAAGAGACAAAAACGCAACACTCAAGTGATACAGTCGTTATTGTTGTAAGATTTATATAAAGCTCTCTTACTCATTGTTAAAATATGTTTTTAGAGTATATTTTCAATAAAGAAATATCTACTATAATTTGGTCGCATACAAATTATATTGATATCAAGTAGGAACTATTTAAGTATGCATTACCATAAAGACGAGTATACGAGCGTGTGACTATGTTAATAAACGTGTTGGAACATATTACCTGGACGTCTTAATGTACGAAACTACGATACATGTCTCTTAAGTTTAACTTAGTCTTTTTGTACATAATAGTCAAATATATATATTTTGTTCTCTAACCCAGACATTGCCTTATTTTGTTGATATAATTAAAACTACAGTTCGTTTTAACATATTTATACTTTTATGTTTCTACAACTTTACTACCTATTTGTACAACATTTAGAATGTGATTAAAACGAGTTCATGCACGATATATATATAAAACAGATAAATGTCACAACTATAACGGTTCTGCAACTTCTCCACAAAGGCGTGCAAGCAAGGATGTTACTACCTGATTAACCCAGATTGATTTTGCCATTCCCGGTGTATTCCACTCGTACCTATAAGGCTCTCCAATTCGCTAATAGGTTTTCAATTTCTGTTATCAGACAGGAATAATGGACAAATTGATCAAAGGTTCGCATAAAATGTCATTGCTTTGATCTGAGGTAACAGACTTCGGAGTTGTTTATGGAAGTTCCTCCTGAGACTATATAACTTGAGAATGCCGTACGTATATATCTGCAGATTCGGGAAATTAAGACAAATATAAGTATAGTAAGCCAGTTGACAACAATTTGTTTTGTTTTTTCAATTATATGCTAGCTCTGTATATTTATAATGCAGCTATGGCGGATGTGTCCTCTGTCGTATATAAATATTGTACTTATAATGCTTGCTCTGTATATTTACAATGCTGCTGTGGCGAACGTGTCCTCTGTCGTATATAAATATTGTACTTATAATGTTAGCTCTGTATATTTACAATGCTGCTGTGGTGGATGTGTCCTCTGTTGTATATAACTATTGTACTTATAATGCTTGCTCTGTATATTTACAATGCTGCTGTGGCGGATGTGTCCTCTGTTGTATATAAATATTGTACTTATAATGCTTGCTCTGTATATTTACAATGCTGCTGTGGCGGATGTGACCTCTGTTGTATATAACTATTGTACTTATAATGCTTGCTCTGTATATTTACAATGCTGCAGTGGCGGATGTGTCCTCTGTCGTATATAAACATTGTACTTATAATGCTTGCTCTGTATATTTACAATGCTGCTGTTGCGGATGTGACCTCTGTCGTATATAAACATTATACTTTTAATGCTTGATCTGTATATTTACAATGTTGCTGTGGCGGATGTGTCCTCTGTTGTATATAAATATTGTACTTATAATGCTTGCTCTGTATATTTACAATGCTGCTGTGGCGGATGTGACCTCTGTCGTATATAAACATTATACTTTTAATGCTTGATCTGTATATTTACAATGTTGCTGTGGCGGATGTGTCCTCTGTCGTATATAAATATTGTACTTATAATGCTTGCTCTGTATATTTACAATGCTGCTGTGGCGAACGTGTCTTCTGTCGTATATAAGTATTGTACTTATAATGCTTGCTCTGTATATTTACAATGCTACTGTGGCGAACGTGTCCTCTGTCGTATATAAATATTGTACTTATAATGTTAGCTCTGTATATTTACAATGCTGCTGTGGCGAACGTGTCCTCTGTCGTATATAAATATTGTACTTATAATGCTTGCTCTGTATATTTACAATGCTGCTGTGGCGGATGTGTCCTCTGTCGTATATAAATATTGTACTTATAATGCTTGCTCTGTATATTTACAATGCTGCTGTGGCGAACGTGTCCTCTGTCGTATATAAATATTGTACTTATAATGCTTGCTCTGTATATTTACAATGCTGCTGTGGCGGATGTGTCCTCTGTCGTATATAAATATTGTACTTATAATGCTTGCTCTGTATATTTACAATGCTGCTGTGGCGGATGTGTCCTCTGTTGTTTATAAATATTGTACTTATAATGCTTGCTCTGTATATTTACAATGCTGCTGTGGCGAACGTGTCCTCTGTCGTATATAAATATTGTACTTATAATGCTTGCTCTGTATATTTACAATGCTGCTGTGGCGGATGTGTCCTCTGTCGTATATAAATATTGTACTTATAATGCTTGCTCTGTATATTTACAATGCTGCTGTGGCGAACGTGTCCTCTGTCGTATATAACTATTGTACTTATAATGCTTGCTCTGTATATTTACAATGCTGCTGTGGCGGATGTGTCCTCTGTTGTATATAAATATTGTACTTATAATGCTTGCTCTGTATATTTACAATGCTGCTGTGGCGGATGTGTCCTCTGTTGTATATAAATATTGTACTTATAATGTTAGCTCTGTATATTTACAATGCTGCTGTGGTTGATGTGTCCTCTGTTGTATATAACTATTGTACTTATAATGCTTGCTCTGTATATTTACAAAGCTGCTGTGGCGGATGTGACCTCTGTTGTATATAACTATTGTACTTATAATGCTTGCTCTGTATATTTACAATGCTGCTGTGGCGGATGTGTCCTCTGTCGTATATAAACATTGTACTTATAATGCTTGCTCTGTATATTTACAATGCTCCTGTTGCGGATGTGACCTCTGTCGTATATAAACATTATACTTTTAATGCTTGATCTGTATATTTACAATGTTGCTTTGGCAGATGTGTCCTCTGTTGTATATAAATATTGTACTTATAATGCTTGCTCTGTATATTTACAATGCTGCTGTGGCGGATGTGACCTCTGTCGTATATAAACATTATACTTTTAATGCTTGATCTGTATATTTACAATCTTGCTGTGGCGGATGTGTCCTCTGTCGTATATAAATATTGTACTTATAATGCTTGCTCTGTATATTTACAATGCTGCTGTGGCGAACGTGTCTTCTGTTGTATATAAGTATTGTACTTATAATGCTTGCTCTGTATATTTACAATGCTACTGTGGCGAACGTGTCCTCTGTCGTATATAAATATTGTACTTATAATGTTATCTCTGTATATTTACAATGCTGCTGTGGCGGATGTGTCCTCTGTTGTATATAAATATTGTACTTATAATGCTTGCTCTGTATATTTACAATGCTGCTGTGGCGAACGTGTCCTCTGTCGTATATAAATATTGTATTTATAATGCTTGCTCTGTATATTTACAATGCTGCTCTGTATATTTACAATGCTGCTGTGGCGGATGTGTCCTCTGTCGTATATAATTATTGTACTTATAATGCTTGCTCTGTATATTTACAATGCTGCTGTGGCGGATGTGTCCTCTGTCGTATATAAATATTGTACTTATAATGCTAGCTCTGTATATTACAATGCTGCTGTGGCGGATGTGTCCTCTGTTGTATATAATTATTGTACTTATAATGCTTGCTCTGTATATTTACAATGCTGCTGTGGCGGATGTGTCCTCTGTCGTATATAATTATTGAACTTATAATGCTAGCTCTGTATATTTACAATGCTGCAGTGGCGGATGTGTCCTCTGTCGTATATAAATATTGTACTTATAATGCTAGCTCTGTATATTACAATGCTGCTGTGGCGGATGTGTCCTCTGTTGTATATAATTATTGTACTTATAATGCTTGCTCTGTATATTTACAATGCTGCTGTGGCGGATGTGTCCTCTGTCGTATATAATTATTGTACTTATAATGCTTGCTCTGTATATTTACAATGCTGCTGTTGCGGATGTGTCCTCTGTCGTATATAAACATTGTACTTATAATGCTTGCTCTGTATATTTACAATGCTGCTGTGGCGAACGTGTACTCTGTCGTATATAAACATTGTACTTATAATGCTTGCTCTGTATATTTACAATGCTGCTGTGGCGGATGTGTCCTCTGTCGTATATAAATATTGTACTTATAATGCTAGCTCTGTATATTTACAATGCTGCTGTGGCGAACGTGTACTCTGTCGTATATAAACATTGTACTTATAATGCTTGCTCTGTATATTTACAATGCTGCTGTGGCGGATGTGTCCTCTGTCGTATATAAACATTGTACTTATAATGCTAGCTCTGTATATTTACAATGCTGCTGTGGCGAACGTGTCCTCTGTCGTATATAAACATTGTACTTATAATGCTAGCTCTGTATATTTACAATGCTGCTGTGGCGGATGTGTCCTCTGTCGTATATAAACATTGTACTTATAATGCTAGCTCTGTATATTTACAATGCTGCTGTGAAGAACGTGTCCTCTGTCGTATATAAACATTGTACTTATAATGCTAGCTCTGTATATTTACAATGCTGCTGTGGCGGATGTGTCCTCTGTCGTATATAATTATTGTACTTATAATGCTTGCTCTGTATATTTACAATGCTGCTGTGGCGGATGTGTCCTCTGTCGTATATAATTATTGTACTTATAATGCTTGCTCTGTATATTTACAATGCTGCTGTTGCGGATGTGTCCTCTGTCGTATATAAACATTGTACTTATAATGCTAGCTCTGTATATTTACAATGCTGCTGTGGCGAACGTGTACTCTGTCGTATATAAACATTGTACTTATAATGCTAGCTCTGTATATTTACAATGCTGCTGTGGTGGATGTGTCCTCTGTCGTATATAAACATTGTACTTATAATGCTAGCTCTGTATATTTACAATGCTGCTGTGAAGAACGTGTCCTCTGTCGTATATAAACATTGTACTTATATTGCTAGCTCTGTATATTTACAATGCTGCTGTGGTGGATGTGTACTCTGTTGTATATGAATGTTGTACTTATAACGCTTGCTCTGTATATTTACAATACTGCTGTAGCGGATGTGTCCTCTGTCGTATATAAACATTGTACTTATAATGCTTGCTCTGTATATTTACAATGCTGCTGTGGCGGGTGTGTCCTCATTTGTAAATAAATATTGTACTTATAATGCTAGCTCTGTATATTTACAATGCTGCTGTAGCGGATGTGTCCTCTGTCGTATATAAACATTGTTCTTATAATGCTTGCTCTGTATATTTACAATGCTGCTGTTGCGGAAGTGTCCTCTGTTGTATATAACTTTTGTACTTATAATGCTTGCTCTGTATATTTACAATGTTGCTGTGGCGGATGTGACCTCTGTCGTATATAAACATTGTTCTTATAATGCTTGCTCTGTATATTTACAATGCTGCTGTAGCGGATGTGTACTCTGTTGTTTATAAATATTGTACTTATAATGCTTGCTCTGTATATTTACAATGCTGCTGTGGCGGATGTGTACTCTGTTGTTTATAAATATTGTACTTATAATGCTTGCTCTGTATATTTACAATGCTGCTGTGGCGGATGTGACCTCTGTCGTATATAAACATTGTTCTTATAATGCTTGCTCTGTATATTTACAATGCTGCTGTTGCGGATGTGTCCTCTGTCGTATATAAATATTGTACTTATAACGCTTGCTCTGTATATTTACAATGCTGCTGTGGTGGATGTGTACTCTGTTGTATATGAATATTGTACTTATAACGCTTGCTCTGTATATTTACAATGCTGCTGTAGCGGATGTGTCCTCTGTCGTATATAAACATTGTACTTATAATGCTTGCTCTGTATATTTACAATGCTGCTGTGGTGGATGTGTCCTCTGTCGTATATAAACATTGTACTTATAATGTTAGCTCTGTATATGTACAATTCTGCTGTGGCGGGTGTGTCCTCTGTCGTATATGAATATTGTACTTATAATGTTAGCTCTGTATATTTACAATGCTGCTGTGGCGGGTGTGTCCTCATTTGTAAATAAACATTGTTCTTATAATGCTTGCTCTGTATATTTACAATGCTGCTGTTGCGGATGTGTCCTCTGTCGTATATAAACATTGTACTTATAATGCTTGCTCTGTATATTTACAATGCTGCTGTGGTGGATGTGTCCTCTGTCGTAAATAAACATTGTACTTATAATGTTAGCTCTGTATATTTACAATTCTGCTGTGGCGGGTGTGTCCTCTGTCGTATATGAATATCGTACTTATAATGTTAGCTCTGTATATTTACAATGCTGCTGTGGCGGGTGTGTCCTCATTTGTAAATAAACATTGTTCTTATAATGTTTGCTCTGTATATTTACAATGCTGCTGTTGCGGATGTGTCCTCTGTCGTATATAAATATTGTACTTATAACGCTTGCTCTGTATATTTACAATGCTGCTGTGGTGGATGTGTACTCTGTTGTATATGAATATTGTACTTATAACGCTTGCTCTGTATATTTACAATGCTGCTGTAGCGGATGTGTCCTCTGTCGTATATAAACATTGTACTTATAATGCTTGCTCTGTATATTTACAATGCTGCTGTGGTGGATGTGTCCTCTGTCGTATATAAACATTGTACTTATAATGTTAGCTCTGTATATTTACAATGCTGCTGTAGGGGATGTGTCCTCTGTCGTATATAAACATTGTACTTATGATGCTTGCTCTGTATATTTACAATGCTGCTGTGGTGGATGTGTCCTCTGTCGTATATAAACATTGTACTTATAATGTTAGCTCTGTATATTTACAATTCTGCTGTGGCGGGTGTGTCCTCTGTCGTATATGAATATTGTACTTATAATGTTAGCTCTGTATATTTACAATGCTGCTGTGGCGGGTGTGTCCTCATTTGTAAATGAATATTGTACTTATAATGCTTGCTCTGTATATTTACAATGCTGCTGTGGCGGATGTGTCCTCTGTCGTATATAAACATTGTACTTATAATGCTTGCTCTGTATATTTACAATGCTGCTTTGGCGGATGTGACCTCTGTCGTATATAAACATTGTTCTTATAATGCTTACTCTGTATATTTACAATGTTGCTGTGGCGGATGTGACCTCTGTCGTATATAAACATTGTTCTTATAATGCTTGCTCTGTATATTTACAATGCTGCTGTGGCGGATGTGACCTCTGTCGTATATAAACATTGTTCTTATAATGCTAGCTCTGTATATTTACAATGCTGCTGTGGCGGATGTGTCCTCTGTCGTATATAAACATTGTTCTTATAATGCTTGCTCTGTATATTTACAATGTTGCTGTGGCGGATGTGACCTCTGTCGTATATAAACATTGTTCTTATAATGCTTGCTCTGTATATTTACAATGCTGCTGTGGCGGATGTGTCCTCTGTCGTATATAAACATTGTTCTTATAATGCTTGCTCTGGAAGCTTCACCAAATTTTAATTGTAAAGACAGGACAGAAAAAAATACACGGACTGTCATCGTGGTTTCCTGCCGATCTGCACATCATTGATGACGAATTTAACCAAAACATTCACGTGTCGTTTCATCTATAGTTGTTGTTTAGGTAAATTAACGCGTTGTTTTTGGAATAGATATGGTATATATTTGACAATGTCTAACAGTCTATCTGACCAGTTGTGAAACATATATACTTCAACTCCTGTTAGGACGCCGTGATAATTGCATATTGATTAAGCGTGAAATATACAGACAGTACTTGTAGTATGTGAAGGAAACCTACACTATTTTCATCATCAAATATGATCGGCTTCGTTAGAGACATTTACATTGAACTTAAGTCTTAGAACAGCTACTTAGCTCTCCAAATTATACTGTTGTCATTGATACACCGACGAAGCTCAGTGTGTGTTATGCATTTTAAGAAAAAATATTCGTACTTAGGGAAAACATGGGAAACTTAGATACAAAACGTTTTCAAACAATTTATGTGTTGGAAATACAAACCATGTGAAACACGTTTTTATGTCCCCCTGCTTATATAACCATACCATTATAGGACGTAAAAGGCACAATAGTATAAATTCATAGAATAATCGCTATAAAAAAGTATAACTATTCCTAATAGTTTTTTTACTGAAGTATTTAATTCAACTACCATTCGTCGCTATTTATGACCCGCCTGTCGATATGCATTTAAACCTTTATCATTTAAAACTATGGCATTACATTGAGGCCAACTATTTTAAGCCTACCGATATATCAACAAAGGATAAACATCACTTTCAGTGCTCATGGAGGCTTTATTTCTAGTAGATAAAGTACGCGTTCTCTTTGAACAGGAAATTTAATATAACAAAAGTAGTAAACTAAATGTCTATCTAAACGTAAATCGCTTTATCTATATGCCATTTCACTGTTATAGGTGTAACCCCACCATTGATTTTTGTTCTTTATTCTATAGTAAATAATAAAAGTTTGAAGGCTTGTCATTCATAGAGGGTCCCAAATGAAAGAAGTGAAACCTACATTTTACTGTTTGTCAACCTCTGCACTATCAAAATATGATGAGAAAAGTAGGGGTCATGTGTCATATAAGAGATTTTTTTTCTGCTCAGTGTGTACACTGGTGACAAAGTGAAAGTAGACTTCCGAAATCATGAATTCATACCCCAATTTCCAAGCATCATTTTTTTTTTTCTAAATTCACAATTCAAACATGACAATGCTATCAAAATGTTCAAAATACATCAATAATGCCATTCAAATAAAAAAATGAGCATTAAAAATAGGAAAATGCATTTTTAAAGAAGAAGAATTGAGGATTATTTACAACCGCCATTATGCGACTACCCCACGGAAGCACTTCCTTTTTGCAATGGTGGCACTATGCCTATAGCGAACACAATGAAATAAGCACGGCTAATTCAATTCCACAAAAAGGAGACTTCTCATAAAACCGGAAACATTGGCATTGTTAGTTTGAACGTATAAAGGCGGCAAAGTAAATACAAGTGGAATACATATCCGTTTATTACATATTTTTCTCTTGATAAATGTTGTGATAATACTCCCTGTCGATGTTTGTCAGCATACACTCTATCTAGGTATTTGTGATTTCAAAGCGAGAACAACATATGCAATAGGTCATGTCCTCAAAACCTAACCATATCAAACTGACACTGCAATTGCATTCACTCTGTGTTGTGTTGGATTAATAGTTTCTGTCTTGGTAAACAATATCATATTAAATCAATTGCCTGAAATAGGCATGCACATTTAAGACTTGAAACAGGTGTCCATGTTTTTGTTATGGTTTCGTTATTGTAATTTTGTCTTAATTTCTTTTGATGTGAGTACTTGTGTGCGTGTGTAGGTGCTGTCACAACTTGTCAGTAATTGTAACTTGATTGTACTTATGTTATTTTCTTACAGTCGATGATATGAGCAGCAATTAAATGTTTTATAAGACGATGCTATCGTAAATCTAAAACAAAGCAATACTACCAAGTGCAATTGTAGGTGCATAAAACTGTTACTTAAACAACCACGGTACACATACAGAACATTACACAAGACCCCACTCAATATTAATATTAATCTAACATATACACACCGATTAAAACGATTTTGTTCGATGCGCTACTGTGCTTTCAAACGACTCCTTATATCGGGTATTACTAAAACAGTAACTATGTCAAGTCATTTAACCAGCAAACTTCTTTTGATAATGAACATGATTTGACAGTTGTTTAGCAATAGCTAAATGACAAGTACGCCATTACAACATTAACCTGATTTGTGGAGTGATAAGAATTGTCTTATAACGTATGTGCCACGTGTTTTTTTTATTGTGGACCTTTAACAATAATTTCACATAAATACCCACGTGTGTCAAAGTGTGATGTGGTTTCAAAACCTTATACTATAATCCCAATTATGGCAGGAAACAAGACGTTTTATCGTTCATTTTAAACTATATATTTGACAGCATGCATTGGTTATTTATCATCAATAATTGATACTATTTATCGATAAACAAACACGTTTATGTTTAAGGTATATGCGAAGATTAAGAAACAAAAACAATAATGCATATTGGTGTACATGACTTCAGCAGATCTTGCAAAGTGAAGCTACAAGACAAGCAGTGCAACACGTTTTTGTTATTAAAATCGTAGTAAAACTATAGCAGCCGCTAGTTTGAATTATACTTTTTGTTAGCTTAAATAGTGGTTAACATTGACATGTCATTCTATTGATGATTTTTTAATAAAAGCGATGAATTCACCAAACTATATTTAAAATCAATTTGCGTTTATAAGATTAAGTATTTCTACCTTTTCCCGACTTTCATTTTCTTAAATTACGTTAAAAGTGTTAGTGTTGTGCTATTGGAAGACGGAACAACATTCCTGGTAACGGATAAACAATAACCAGTGTTTATGTATAGTCTGGAAGGCGATACTAGCACACGTCTCTGCTACAATGTTGGTTACAGTCCTAGTGTTTGTAATATTTATCATCCCCCAGGAACGGAGTCAGCAGTTCTTGTTTTGTCATAAATGGAAAATATATAAGACAAAATAGTACCATCTCAGTGATTGTTTGCAAAAGATACGAATAGCCAAGTCTGTGCGCACATTAAACTTACACTACATTACCTCAAGCTTTATAAGATATTTTTATAATGCATATATATGTAGTATATTTCGGATATAAATCTCTGGAACAATGTGAGTAGACTAATATATCACAGCAATAAGGATATAGCATACAATACAATAAATGCAAACACCATTAGAAAGTCAATCAGTTTTGGCTATAAGAAAAAAAAACACATATATTTTTTGACGATGATTTGGACCAGGTAACGGAATTGCAGTTTATATTCAGATTTCGTTTTTTTCTTTTTATTCTTAAATTTATCAAGGGCTTAGAGATAACTCGAATAAGACGGTAGATATGATAGTGTTACGGTAAACCCTCTATATCCACACAATGCAATTGAATCCTATATTACCTACTCGTCCATCAATTCACAAGTATATATAATAAACAACATTGCAAATCCATTGTGTGTTTGCTGTTACTGTACATGCTTTTACTGTATATGTATACACATAACCTACTCGTCAGTCGTCATACAATACATACATACACATATATACTTACAAATATATCTTACTTTCCAATTAATGTCAGCAGTGACGGCGTTTACTCCGTCGAGGGTGAATAACGACGACGACACAGAAGTATATATTCATGGTTCGCTATCGCCGCCGGGAATACTATTCAGACAATATTGACACAGTACATTGTGATCTTACACGATTTAGTAGCACTGCAAACGTCGTATCAGTTTTAGAAAACACACGTATAAGCATTTTTATATAAAACATTTACTGGGAAAATTTTGAAAATGTGAATCTGAACAAAAGCGTCACGCAAGCAAGTTGATTCTCCTATTTCCTAAGCAAGCAATATCACGTATTTGTTCCAACTTGCGATAACTGTTGTTTCAATATAAAGTATGATTCCGTTTGGTCATTTACCAATATTTTAGGGGCGTTGAACATACCAATGATTACCAACACCCTTTGTGACCGTTGCCAAAAATAAAATATTTGGCAAACAATAAAGAGAGTAACAATCAATAACATAAACCAAACACTAATTCTGCAGCACTAGCTGAACCTTATTAAAGTTGCTTAACGTTTAACTCTATGCACATATATATTTTATTTTAAAAATGTTTTGTATCTACTATCATATGACCAATATAAATGTCAACAAAGTATTAAGTTGCTAGGATGAATTGACACAATTTGAAAAATTAGACAGACCAGTCAGACATATTATACAAGAAGCTTGAAGCTTTTATTGCTCCATGATGACTTTTATTGGTCTAGTGTGATATATCGGCGGTTGGTTTCTGTTTTTGAAGCAAATATTACAAAGTTATCTGCAAAACATGAACGCAATAACATAAACTTCAAAGAGAACATGGTGAATACTAATTTTCACATTGTCAACATGCTGCTCGTTTTTGATACAATTGAACAACATAGACTTCATCTTTTAGTTCATTGGTCGTAGTTCAACCAATGGGCTATGGTAACTATATATAATGTATACACATTTATGATTATCGGTAAACCAGGAAGTATACTGCTATTCACAAGCCGGTTCACGTGTTTCACCGGTGTCAAATAGTCTGCCCTCTTCGAAACCCACTAAGTGTCACTGTTTTGTTGTGCGCGTTATTTTTGTCACACACTTGATGTGCATGTTATTTTCTCGCACATTTAATGTGAAAATAAACATGACTTTAATTATGAATCTATATAATTATAATTAACTTAACCGTAAGTAAATGTGATCATTATTTATGTTTCTAGAAATTATGATAGTCATTTAATTATATGTAAATACATTTCAACCCGGATCGCTGATAAACTTTGTTTTGACATTCAATAATAACTTAGATTCCCTGTCAAAGAGAGCGTTATCAGTTTGATTGGGACTTATAATAAATACATACATAATTGATATATGTATTTATAGTATAAAACTATTATACAAGTTGCAAATTAAATCAACATGTTACAACCTTTATTTCTTCCCCTTCTGCTTCTACAACAAAGTGTACACTAAAACAATATAATAATACAGTTACAGTATTGCCTTCATGATTTACTAGTTTAATGAGTTTACTATACGTTGTGCACAATCTATAAACCTTTTGTTGTATTAAGGTAATATGTAGAGTCAACTGTCATTGCATATTCTGCTACATCACCAATAGCAATTAACGCCTCACGGTCGATGTTATGCATTACTTGACAACGTAAATCAATCGTTTTTATTTGATTATTGATACCTTTAAAACACAAGTTAAATATTCACTAGCAGAGAATAATTGATGGATGTGGTTTCAATATCCAAAATAATTTCTAATAATCAATATCATAAAATGTTCGCCATCCCAACGTAGCTAGATTGTTTGCTTAACTTAAGATTTTAATATCCTGTTTAATATAGTAATTTGGTGAATAATTAAACTTTGTTTCCAATTGAAAACACTTTAATATAAGTTAAACACAGATTACATAAACAATAGTCACACAAACACATTATTTCAGATGACAAACATAATTAGTTACATTTTTTTTTCTACACAACATTAATTTTGAAAATTATGTATACTATGTATCTACTTGCTGCTAATATAGAATAATCATATAATATAAAAATATTTAATTTTCTTTCTATATTGGAAAAGGGCATAACTATAGTAGTTACATGGACATGATGCATTTGAATATTTGTGGTCATGTATGGCAGAAAGGGTTAGCTATGTATTAATTTTATCGTTATATATATGTAGGATAGAAAACAATTGAAGAAAGAAAATTTGATTTGTATTCCTTATTTTTTTTATTTAGATTTCAAATTTTAGCTTTAAATTACTGAATAACTACAAATATTTCTTAAATGTGAAATTCAAGTAGTAACACTTGAAGATTAATATGTTCATAAAGTTATATATTAATAGAATAATATCAATTGTGATTTGATTTGTAACACGTGTAAAATCAAGTTCAACATCGCAATGTGTTCTTTTAGAACAAAAATAGCTAAAAACATTGATTTTTCCGCACACAGTTTCAGTTATTTAACTGCGGTCAGCTTATGTGATGATCCGTCCCTGGAATCCGTTCTGCGGTTAACCAGTCTAGGCAAGTCATTGAATATTTCCTGTCATATAGTCCGAGGTGGGAGATAAATTGCAGTAGAACAAAGTTTGATCTGAAAGCAAACTCCTGTAACCTTCAGCATGGAGTTCTGTTATGATTATCCTAGACAGGGCTTTTGTTAAAAGTTAAGTTATTGAGATCCACACCCAAGTTTGTATCATATGTTTAACATACAAATGATTATCAACTCACCATTCTGCTCGATTCCAAGAACCCGCAGTACGGTTCATTCCAGTAATGCAAATCAAACTTAAGTAACTTTTTATAATCAATATTGACAGTGTACACAGTAAGGTAATACCAGCAATAAACTACTGTTATCTGAGCCGTTACATCCTTATTCCAATACAATGTTGAAATCCTCCTTAAATGTCTAAACACATTCCATTCATGCCTTGATTTATTACCATTACACCATAGCTGTATGTATATGCCTGTTCTTGTCATTTGAATAAAGTTGACGACTAATGGGACAACTTCTTAACTCTTAGTAATAAAAACAATGTTGAAATAAATACCAATGCCAATGGATACAGATCACATTTGTGTCGTACCGTTAGGTTCCTCCGTGTTCTAGTTCATTGCCACACATTCACTCACATTTATCGCCATGGTACTGTCTAATTTAGAGTCCAATTGTGTCCAAAGATATAACTATCCCTACTATTAAGTTATCTTTCAAGTTAAAAATAGTATTCGACAAACTGATCATTTGTAGGTCATCGCCTACCGAAAACACACGTTTACTTTCTAGATTAGTGCAGCGAGTATTTGAATTAAATAACCTTTCGGAAAATGAGAGGCAAAAAACTATTGACTATTTCCAGGTCTGTATTGAAAGTGTTGATGGTATACCAGATGTTGTATTTATGTGAACATTTACTTTGGAGATGCTCTGCTTTGTTCAAATGAAATATATACACGTACGTTTATTTCCACGTTTCCCCCATTATTCAGATGCATTTTTGTTCTCATCAGTATTCACTTAAAGCATATTATAAACGTGTTATATTGAGTATTTCGGTGTTCTTAGATTCAACTTGGTTTAAATATAAATGCAACCAAAACGATAAATCTTTCTGAAATTGTTGTGTCCCTGTGGATGGTAAATATTACACTACTATTCAATTCCCCGTTACAGTTCCTTCAGTATTCTCTAATTGAATCCAAATGATATACATATTAGTACTGAATATTTGTCTCCACTGACGACAAAACAAGACACAAGCGTTTTGCAACTATTGAATTTAAATAGTTTAGTTGGAAACGATATTGGATGCTTATGTTTTAAATACATATACCAAGTCAAACATATCTACATAAACCGCCATAATGTTAACTCCAGTTATCCGATATATATATATTTCATATTTAAAAAGCATCATAATGTAATTATAATGTTAGTTATGAACATATTCGATAAACTGTCTTAGTATTTGAATTTACCCTAAATAACAGCTCTTAACAACAGTAAATATATTTTCCTGATACAGATCTATTACACTAAACCATCCATGACTAAAATAATAAATGTACACCAATCTATAAAACCTATAAATCAACCATGACTAATATAATAAATGTAGACCGATCTATAAAACCTATAAACCATCCATGAAATTAATAATGTAGACCGATCTATAACAGCTATAAACCATCCATGAATTTAATAAATGTAGACCGGTCTATTACACCTATAAACCATCAATGAGTTTAATGAATGTAGATCAATCTATTACAAATATAAATCATTCATGAGTTTAATAAATGTATACCAATCTATTACACCTATTAACCATCCATGAGTTTAATAAATGTTGACCGGTCTATTAAACCTATAAACCATTCGTGAGTTTAATAAATGTAGACCGATATATTACACCTATAAACTATCCTAGAGTTTAATAAATGTAGACCGGTATATTAAACCTATTAACCATCCATGAGTTTAATAAATGTTGACCGGTCTATTCAACCTATAAACCATCCATGAGTTTAATAAATGTAAACCGATCTATTAAACCTATCAACCATCCATGCGTTTGATAAATGTAGATCGATCTATATCACATATAAACCATCCGTGAGTTTAATAAATGTAGACCGATCTATTAAACCTATAAACCATCCATGAGTTTAATTAATGAAGACTGATCTATTACACTTATAAACCATCCATGAGTTTAATAAATGTAGACCGATCTATTACACCTATGAACCATCCGTAAGTTCCATCCATGAGTTTAATAAATGTAGACCGATCTATTGCACCTTTAAACTATCCAAGAGTTTAATAAATGTAGACCGATCTATTGCACCTATAAACCATCCATGAGTTTAATAAATGTAGACCGATATATTACACTTATAAACCACCAATGAGTTTAATAAATGTAGACCGATCTATTACACTTATAAACCATCCACAAGTTTAATAAATGTAGACCAATCTATAACACCTATAAACCAACCTTGAGTTTAATAAATGTAGACCGATCTATTGCACCTATAAATTATCCATGAGTTTAATCAATGTAATACGATCTATTACAATGATAAACCGTCCATGAGTTTAAAAAATGTAGACCCATCTATTACACCTATAAACCATCCATGAGTTTAATAAATGTAGACCGATCTATTACTATTATAAACAACCCAAGAGTTTAATAATTGTAGACCGATCTATTACATCTATAAACCATGCAAGAGTTTAATAAATGTAGACCGATCTATTACACCTATAAACCATCGATGTGTTTAATAAATGTAGACCGATCTATAACACCTATAAACCATTCATGAGTTTAATAAATGTAGACCGATATATTACACTTATAAACCACCAATGAGTTTAATAAATGTAGACCGATCTATTACACTTATAAACCATCCACAAGTTTAATAAATATATACCAATCTATTACACCTATTAACCATCCTTGAGTTTAATAAATGTAGACCGATCTATTACACCTATGAACAATCCATGAGTTTGATAAACGTAGACCAATCTATTACACCTATAAACCATCCTCGAATTTAATAAATGTATACCAATCTATTTCACCTATTAACCATCCGTGAGTTTAACAAATGTAGACCGGTCTATTACACCTATAAACCATCGATGAGTTTAATAAATGAATATCGGTCTATTACACCTATAAAGCATCCGTGAGTTTAATTAATGTATACAGGTCTATTAAACTTATAAACCATCCATGGGTTTAATAAACGTAGACCGGTCTATTGAACCTATAAACCATCCATGAGTTTAATAAATATCAACCGATATATTACCCATATAAACCATCCATGAGTTTGATAAATGTAGACCAATCTATTACACCTATAAACCATCGATGAGTTTAATAAATGTATACCAGTATATTACACCTATGAACCATCCGTGAGTTTAATAAATGTAAACCGATTTATAACACCTATAAACCATCTATGAGCTTAATAGATGAAGATCGATCTATTACACCTATAAACCATCCATGGGTTTAATAAATGTAGACCGATCTATTACACTTATAAACCATCCATGGGTTTAATAAATGTAGACCGATCTATTGCTCCTATAAACCATCCATGAGTTTAATAAATGTAAACCGATTTATAACACCTATAAACCATCTATGAGCTTAATAGATGAAGATCGATCTTTTACACCTATAAACCATCCATGAGTTAAAAAATGTAGACCGATCTATAACACCTATAAACCATCCATAAGTTTAATAAAGGTTTACCAATCTATTACACCTATGAACCATCAATGAGTTTAATAAAGGTTTACCAATCTATTACACCTATGAACCATTCATAAGTTTAATAAAGGTTTACCAATCTATTACACCTATGAACAATCCATAAGTTTGATAAACGTAGACCAATCTATTACACCTATAAACCATCCATGAGTTAAAAAATGTAGACCGATCTATTACACCTATGAACCATCCATAAGTTTAATAAAGGTTTACCAATCTATTACACCTATGAACAATCCATAAGTTTGATAAACGTAGACCAATCTATTACACCTATAAACCATCCATGAGTTAAAAAATGTAGACCGATCTATTACACCTATGAATCTATTACATCCATGAGTTTGATAAATGTATACAGATCTATTACACATATGAACCATCCATGAGTTAGATAAATGTAGACCAATCTATCAAACATATAAATCATCCAAGAGTTTATAATAAAAGTAGACCGATCTATTACACTTATAAACCATCCATGAGTTGAATAATTGTAGACCGATCTATTACACCTATGAACCATCCATGAGTTTAATAAATGTAGACCGATCTATTTCACCTATGAACAATCCATAAGTTTGAGAAATGTAGACCGATATATTACACCTATCAACCATCCATGAGTTTAATAAATGTAGATCGATCTATATCATATATAAACCATCCATGAGTTTAATAAATGTAGACCGATCTATTAAACCTATAAACCATCCATGAGTTTAATAAATGTAGACCGATCTATTACACTTATAAACCATCCATGAGTTTAATAATTGTAGACCGATCTATTACACCTATAAATTATCCATGAGTTTAAATAATGAAAACCGCTCTATTACACATACGAACCATCCATGAGTTTGATAAATGTAGACCGATCTTTCAAACATATAAATCATCCATGAGTTTATAATAAAAGTAGACCGATCTATTGCACCTATAAATTATCCATGAGTTTAAATAATGTAGACAGTTTTTATTACGATGGCAATAAGAGTATGATAAATTAGTTATATTATCAACTGTTACTTCTCTAAACCTGTGCATTTTTCTATATCGTATAAGCTAATGTTGTTCATTGATATAGTAGATCTTAATACGATTATATATTACGCAATAAAATTATGATAAGATTCTTATAGAATAATGACAAGTCTTAGACTTGGTAGCAATTCGTAAGTTTATTTGAATTATATTTATAAATGTATTATGGGTTATGGAACGTATTTTAAAACATAACAATTTGAAGGCTTGTGATTTCATAATACAATATTTCAACTGTTATCACTGTGTGCGCGTTTTGTTGTGTGATTTTGTTTATTTTGTAGTGTTTTTTTGTAAACGTGTAAACTAAGCTAAGGCGAACTAGTTATATTTCGAAAATGAAATAAAATTTATGGTCATAATATGGCCAAATTATGTAATTTCATATTTCAGATACACATGTATATAGATAAAGAGTATTATCGCTATTTTTACACATACACAGTACAGTGCAAAGCACATACACAAGCATGGGAGGTATATCGTCCTAAATAATAGGTCGGTAAAAATGTATTACTATATTAAACAATTTCTACTTGGTAGGAACTAATCCCACTTATATATGTTGCGATATGCTAAGTTATTATTTAGATAAGAACTTACTTTAAACCAATAAAGTCAATCAGTATTAGTCAAATGAAAATATAGCACTGGAATGCATATGTTTTTAATCATATAGTTTAATATAATAATTAAATGTGATAGCAGATTTTAAGATACACTTTATGACATGTTTGATACAATATCAGACTTGTAAATATTTATAAAGATTTCAATAACGATATTTTAAAATAAAATAGACTTACCTCTTTGCAAATTTAATAAGATGATAAAAACTCCATACAACGTCGTAAACAATACTTTAGAAGCAGAATTATCCATTGTTGAAAGGAATTCCTCACATTTCCCGTAATCTAAGATATGAATAGAGGTTCAATATGACAAAGCCGGTGGCTATATTATTAACATCCAGTAGATATGCATGCAAGTGACAAACTAATTAGCAAATTGCCATGCGTCGTTAATCGTCGTATATTTTATCAATACATGTCAAATTATTTTTGAAAAGTTTGATTGCAATTATTTGTCAGCTATTGTCATTTTAAAGAACGTATGATATTACGTTTGCCGAGTCAATACGGCATTCGTGAAAATATTGGCACGTTTAATCATATACGTGTTCACATTACTAATCAAAAATAACAATTAGTTGATCAAACAAAAATTAAATACACACATTATACAGCAATTGCGAACATTTAACACAGTCTCAAATATCACGAGTTAATATTATCCTAGAATAAACATTTCTGAAGTTAAACATTATCCGAAAGAGAAAAAGAATCCAAATAACATGATATACTGTCACACTCTATTAACGATATGCCTTGATAGCATCGGTAAATTGTCCTCACATGCAGCAGTGCAAGTATATCGTACTATAGCACCCCCTCTAACACAACATCTCTTTTATCCAGGATTCCCAATGCTACGACCGTTGCTTCGAACTCACTTAGGATTGCTTTTAATAAATTGTGTCTATCCTATCGAATTCCTGCGGAGCGATACAACGCTGCTCTGTAGACATGAACGGATCACACTGTATACATTCACGCTGAAAACAGTCCACATAGACCATAAGCTATGCGAGTCTGAGAGAATATTACAAAAGGATGTTATTTTCTTTTCCCAATGCAACATTCTGTTATTGTTCGGCTTTCATTAATATTTAAAAGCACGAAACAAATGATCGGGAAAAAAGCTCATGATTAGATTGGAAGAGAGACGAAGCGAGAAAGGAAATAAAAATCGACCAGACTATGCTTTTGATTAAATTAGTAATGTTACAAATTAAACACATTACTAGATTTTACAGTGTTAATTTTCATTTTTGGGATTTTTTTTCTTTACTTGAAAACAATCGAGGAAATACATGTATTAACGTGTCGTAAGTACATACTGGGAGAAATGTCAAGTTATATACTGTCTTATATTATTAAAATATGACGGAAAGCGTCATTGGTAATGATTTATTACTATTGTAATTTTTTATCTTTATTTCAATACATTGATAGATTATATTAATATTAAAATAAAACCTTTTGTAAAGGTTCAATTTAAGTTTTATTTCATTTTTATAAACTAGAAGTGAATACTGAAACAAGTTAATACTATTACACAGTACACCGTCTAACATCAATATCTCATTTCAAAGACGGTGTGCATACATGTACCTGTCGGACATTATAGATCATCTTAATATATGAAAGTTTAGCAAGAAACATCATTATATAACCATTTTGAAATAAAACATGCATACATGTATAGTTATGTAGCATTTTTTGTTTGTTTATGACGACATCAAATAATAATTCGAATACAAAATAGTCATGCTACTAACACACTTTAAACACAACTGTTCAACTGTTCAACCAATGAAAATCGTACAAGGGCTTAAATTTATGTATGTGTATTATATTTAACTCAATTCAGATCACCGAGGATTTGGTTTAACTCCTTATTTAAATGAGTTAACTCCTCCCTGGTCATGCCAATACTTTATATATATATAAAGTATTAATTAAAAGTGAACAAATCATTCAGTAGTTTGCTGTCGCCGAAGATGTTCGCCTGTGATCTTTGTAAAAGGAGTATAAACGTAAAGATAATATGCTTCGGCACAAGAAAAATTATACACGGAGACGTTAGTTCCGAGGAAGAGCTGGAGAAAGAACTTACCGACGAATCTAATACCGACGATTCAGATATAGAATCAGACTCGGATGAAAAGGAAGAAACAATAGACCCTTGGTACGACATAGTTGATTATGCATTTAAATCGCTTCAGCCCGAATTCGTCAAAATAGCATCAGCTTTTGTGAACGACGATGAACTGAATGAAAAGCAAGCAAAAAAAAAGGCATTCAACGAACTATTGCCGAAATACAGAAAGCTTCTTATCGATAAATATTTATTCATGGTTTTATGGTTCAATTCGATAAGAAAAGATACCATTCATACCGCTATCAAACGGACAGCCAGACAACTGAAAGAAGAAGACGATTTCGAGAGTGAAGAGTCCTCGAAGTACGCAACTAAGAAACGGAAATAACTCTTTGACAAAGTGCTTAAGGAGTATAATCCGCCTGATATTACCACCAATCGCTAAATTCGGATGTAAACATTTGTTATGATGATATTTTCTGTAGGAAAACATAATATTTTTATGTTATGTTGTTTGTAATTAGTAGTTATAGCATGAGTTGTCTGAGATTATTTGCATATACATATAACACGTTCAATTACATCCAATAGAATTGATAATAATTAAATAAAAAAAAATAAAATAAAATAGCAAGAATGTGTATTGTATAATAGTTCATTCATAAGGTAAATTTGTTATCAGCTTTCAAAACACGATACTGTTCAATCAATATGTGTTATTTTCAAATAAAGAGTAAAACTCTTCAGCACATGTTAGTTGAAATGAAAATTCCTGTTGTTTATGCAGTGCTCTATCAATCCCCGGTGTCTCTCTCTCTCTCTCTCTCTCTCTCTCTCTCTCTCTCTCCAAAAAGTTACATTACGACAATTTTAGCCAATGTGACGTTACTGCACGCGAGAAAACACCTTGTCATGTGACAAATTCAGAAATCACTCTTAATTTACAGTACTATACTAAATATTAGAATCGAAAGAGTTTATGTTAAAAGGTTACTACGACAATGAAAGAAATGTGATAACATATTTAAATATGTGCAAGAACTATTTCAAACATTAAGAGAAATGAAATAAATGATTTATTATTAAACAACACAAAGCTGACATAAAACACCAAAAACAATATTCAAAAACTGTTATACGAGCTTGTTCAAACATGAGCCAATACAATAGCGGTATTTTATCAGCGACAAGTTATTTTAGATTCATGGTCATTTAATCCCCAGGGTTATCAATATCCGGATAATGTAAGCTGGAAGCAAGTGAATTCAGCAAAAGAGTTTTGTGTTATTGAATTTGACCGCGTATTTGACATGTGTACCATGTTGAAGATGCCAATTACCTGCGTTTTTCTCTTTTGACAAAATCAAAATCTAAATTTCTAAAAACTCCTCTTCATTATGGTATATATTTGTCAATAAAGGGTTAATAACTGGATGTATTAGCTTGTGGTGTAAGGATTTAGCAAAATGACCAAGGATACGTATGGTCGAGTAAACGCATTAAGATTTGTATTCAACCAATCCAAAAACTGAAAACACATGTTTTATAAAATTTAAGAAATAGGTGATTCTTTTGTGTTTTCTGATTCTCAAATATAGTTAAATTTTACTAGAAAAATATAAAATGAACCAAGGTATCTTTGATTTTTTTAATGTCTTCTGCTGGATTTCAATAAACACCATCAATTAACTGGTGTGTCCCTTTAAGATTAATATATATGTGGTGAAAGGAAAAAGAAAGTGTACATACCTATAAACGTCGACAGGTCAAGGAACAATAAATGTATTGCGTATAAATTTTGTATATTTATATTTCATCATATTGTTGAATAAAAAAACAAACATTTAATTCATTTCAAAGCAAAACAATAAGAAAAAATCAGTTCATTTTCCATCACATGAATGAACTTAGCCAATAATGAAATAATTTTAAAAAACAAAATGTATGCTTTTTTTCCCTTTCAGTGTATATATATATGAATGTATGTTACAACTTGACTGATACATATATTTGCACGGTTTGTTGATGCATTGCCCACCCCGACCCTCACAGACCTATAACGGCGTGATTAAATGGATCGCTTTTCAGTGATTGAAATTAAAAAAAACAAAAACAAAAAAAAAACGACTTGTGGCCGGGGAATTATGGAACCGCGACCTTTTGTAGGACAAAACCATATTAAACCATAAATAAAGTCGATACACGTGTCCATGTCTTGTCTATTTAATGTGCGTTCATTATGTTTATTTGCTGTCTACCCGATACTATGCTTAATATGGCACATTCGCCCCTGGATTACCAGGTGCAGCAAAGTAAATAATAGCTGTCAACAAGAATCTTGAACAAACCAACATTCACGTAAACACATGGACAGTCACTGTAATATTGCGATATAAGCTTCACTTTGTGAATAATTAAATGGCTAATATTACTGACATTTAGCCACTGACCTTAGTGCGTATTTAAATATTGCTTCAGTTACAATTTGCAATCATCATTAGTTTTGTATAGTTTAAAGATAGACGACGGTGTTGTCCGAAGCAGGTTTAAAGCAATATCTGAGACTCTCTGTGGTTAGTGGACTTTCATTTTTAAGAGTAATTTTAATAAAGTTCAGTGGTAGTTATCGCCAATCAATGGCTAATTAGCGTTCATCATTAGGACTAACTGCTGACCATTTGTCATAATGTCAAAAATGTTTCTGCATCATTTATTTGAAACAGTTTTTTTTGGGGGGGGGGGGGGGGGGGGAATAAGAGTTGTGAGACAATAATTACACCACTAGACTGAGCGTGATCCCCCTTGTGTTGTGTTTTGTTGCCACTGTCAACAGAACGTTTCCTGTTAGCTTTATGTTGTTTACCCAGTCAAGTCAATCTCTAAATGAAATTGCAGTCTGCATTTGTGTGACAAGGGTATCAAATTTGTAATAAAAAAACGGAAACCCACGTTTGAAATGACATGGAACGATGTTTTTCTAGATCAGGCTTAATTAATTTTGGTTAAGTAATTTGAGTTACCAGTAATACAATATATATCGTTAAATAATCGAGAACAATACACCGGGCGACAACATGCATTTTATATCTGCATAAGTGCAATATTCACAATCGCAATGATGGATTAGAGTGCGTAATCCAGTAGTGCATCATCGGAACCAATATCGCAGGGTTGCGGGTTCAGTCCTCGCCAAGGCTACAATGTATGTGTAGATGTCTTTAACAAGGCATGTTATTCGCTTTTACTTGTTCTACCAGGACGTCTTTAAGTGTCAAATTACCCCCAGCATTGTATTATATTTACATTCGTGATACTACCCTTTAGTATATGTTACCGAGATTTGCGATAAATAATGAAGATTGTGGTTCCCGTTTCAACTGTAGTTTTCAATTTAAATACAATAGTCGTCAGCAGACAACGCTAGTGTGACTTTGGACGTTCCATTAACTGACTTAAGCATACAGATACAATAGTTGGCTTGTTGGTAAACATTGCTGGATGGTTGAAAGACAGGACATGTTGGTACGTATTCAGACTGGATTTACAATTATATGCATACGATTATAATGGATGAAGTATCATGCAACTAGCAAATGGTACATACACTCCTTCAGAATACTATTTCTACACAGCAAGAAAACTAACTTATAATAAAGGATGTGTAGTAGAGTCAATACGGCAATAAAGGATAAGTAGTATAGTCAATGCAGCAATAAAGGACATGTAGTATAGTTGATATTGCAATAAAGGATAAGTAGTATAGTTAATATTGCAATAAAGGATATGTAGTATAGTAAAATACGACAATAAAGAATATGAAGTGTAGTTAATATTGCAATAAAGGATACGTAGTATAGATAATACGGCAATAAAGAATATGTAGTATAGTTAATATTGCAATAAAGGATATGTAGTATAGTCAATACGGCAATTAAGGATATGTAGTATAGTTAATATTGCAATAAAGGATATGTAGTATAGTAAAATACGACAATAAAGGATATGTAGTATAGTCATTGCGACAATAAAGGATATGTAGTATAGTCAATGCGACAATAAAGGATATGTAGTATAGTTAATATTGCAATAAAGGATACGTAGTATAGAAAATACGACAATAAAGAATTTGTAGTATAGTTAATATTGCAATAAAGGACATGTAGTATAGTCAATACGGCATCAAAGGATATGTAGTGTAGTCAATACGGCATTAAAAGATACGTAGTATAGTTAATACGGCAATAAAAGAAATGCAATAAAGTCAATACAACAATAAAGGATATGTAGTATAGTCAATACAGCAATAAAGTATATGAAATATAGTAATTATTGCAATAAAAGATATGTAACAGTAGTATAGTCAATACGGCAATAAAGGATATGTAGTAAAGTCAATGCAGCAATAAAGGATACGTAGTATAGTCAATACAGCAATAAAGGATATGTAGTATAGTCAATACGGCAATAAAGGATATGGAGTGTAGTCAATACAGCAATAAAGGATATGTAGTATAATCAATACGGCAATAAAGGATATGTAGTATAGTCAATACGGCAATAAAGGATATGTAGTATAGTTAATACGGCAATAAAAGAAATGCAGTATAGTCAATACAACAATAAAGGATATGTAATGTAGTCAATACAGCAATAAAGTATATGAAGTATAGTTAATATTGCAATAAAGGATATGTAACAGTAGTATAGTCAATACGGCAATAAAGGATATGTAGTAAAGTCAATGTAGCAATAAAGGATATGTAGTATAGTCAATACAGCAATAAAGGATATGTAGTATAGTCGATACGGCAATAAAGGATATGGAGTGTAGTCAATACAGCAATAAAGGATATGTAATATAGTTAATATTGCAATAAAGTATATGTAACAGTAGTATAGTCAATACGGCAATAAAGAATATGAAGTGTAGTCAATATTGCAGTAAAGGATATGTAGTATAGTCAATACGGCAATAAAGGATATGTAGTATAGTCAATACGGCAATAAAGGATATGTAGTATAGTCAATATTGCAATAAAGGATATGTAGTGTAGAAGTCAATACGGCAATAAAGGATATGTAGTATAGTTAATATTGCAATAAACGATATGTAGTATAGTCAATACGGCAATAAAGGATATGTAGTATAGTCAATACGGCAATAAAGGATATGTAGTATAGTTCATACGGCAATAAAGGATATAAAGTATAGTCAATACAGCAATAAAGGATATGTAGTATAGTTAATAAGGCAATGAAGGATATGTAGTGAAGTCAATACAGCAATAAGAATGTGAAGTATAGTTAATATTGCAATAAAGGATATGTATTATAGTCAAAACAGCAATAAAGGATATGAAGTATAGTCAATATTGCAATAAAGGATATGAAGTGTAGTCAATACAGCAATAACATATGAAGTAAAGTTAATATTGCAATAAAGGATATGTAACAGTAGAATAGTCAATACGGCAATTAAGGATATGAAGTATAGGTAATATTGCAATAAAGGATATGTAGTATAGTCACAACAGCAATAAAGGATATGAAGTATAGTCAATATTGTAATAAAGGATATGTAGTGTAGTCAATACAGCAATAAAAATATGAAGTATAGTTAATATTGCAATAAAGGATATGTAACAGTAGTATAGTCAATACGGCAATAAAGGATATGTTGTATAGTCAATATTGCAATAAAAGATATGTAGTATTGGCAATACGGCAATAAAGGATATGTAGTATAGTCAATACGGCAATAAAGGATATGTAGTGTAGTCAAAACAGCAAAAAAGGATATGAAGTATAGTTAATATTGCAATAAAGGATATGTAACAGTAGTATAGTCAATACGGCAATAAAGGATATGTAGTATAGTCAATATTGCAATAAAGGATATGTAGTATAGTCAATACGGCAATAAAGGATATGTAGTATAGTCAATGCGACAATAAAGGATATGTAGTATAGTCAATGCGGCAATAAAGGATATGTAACAGTAGTATAGTCAATACGGCAATAAAGGATATGAAGTATAGTCAATATTGCAATAAAGGATATGTAGTATAGTCAATACGACAATAAAGAATATGTAGTACAGTCAATGCGGCAATTAAGGATATGAAGTATAGTCAATGCGGCAATAAAGGATATGTAGTATAGTCAATGCGGCAATAAAGGATATGTAACAGTAGTATAGTCAATACGGCAATAAAGGATATGTAGTATAGTCAATATTGCAATAAAGGATATGTAACAGTAGTATAGTCAATACGGCAATAAAGGATATGTAGTATAGTCAATATTGCAATGAAGGATATGTAACAGTAGTATAGTCAATGCGACAATAAAGGATATGAAGTATAGTCAATGCGACAATAAAGGATATGTAGTATAGTCAATGCGACAATAAAGGATATGAAGTATAGTCAATGCGGCAATACAAGATATGTAATATAGTCAATACGGCAATAAAGAACATGTAGTATAGTTAATATTGCAATAAAGGATATGTAGTATAGAAGTCAATACGGCAATAAAGGACATGTAGTATTGTCAATGCGGCAATAAAGGACATGTAGTATAGTCAATACGGCACTAAAATGGAATGGTTATTTGGTTTAAGTCTCCAATGAGCGGGCACGGAAGTGGAGGTGTCAAGAGTGACAAAAAATTGATTGGGTGTACCCATTTTATCTCGCAGTATAAAAGTATTTACATTTTACACGTACTCTCGCTGGTGTTAAAACTATTTGATATAATGTCATGTGTTAACCTACAGTTCTGATTTCCATGACTCGTGCCAGATATTGCTGTGTACTCGTATATGCAAGTGGCATTGAGTACTTTAACGTGATATAAAACGTGGTAAAGTAATAACTCTATGTAAGTCTCTGTCCGCGCATTTATGAAATTAATAAAAGAACGTGGTAAAGTTATCACTCGGAAATGACCCTAAAATATAAAACGCAGATATATTTTTTAAGTTCATATTGTACACATATGGTTCTTCATAATGAACACGTAGTGTAAAATATACATAAATAAAGGTTCGACGGTTTAAAATCATAACTAAAATATAAAATACATTGAATGTTATAACTGTATGAAACTAAATTAAATTACTTAAATACGAGAAAGATTTATACTTTCAAAACCTTTAAACACTGTATAGTAATATTATATTCCTTTGTTACATCTTAAAATGAAATACAATGTAAAAGTCATATATGTGCTCCATGGCTATAATGGGATAATTAACACTAAAAAATATCAATAAGAGCCAAAAGCTTTGGAATAAATATCAGTTCTCCCACGTTTGTGAATATTTCCCGAATGATCACGATACAGAGGCGGTTAATTTGTGTCTATTAACTTTTTATAATGATTAATTTTGTTTTAATAATGTTAATCGTTATTTATCAATTACAAACGGTACTTTCATCAAGTCATCATAGTTGTAATACTACCAGGTAAAGGATATATCGCCATAGACACCGCCACGATGTTGTAATACTACCAGGTAAAGGATATATCGCCATAGACACCGCCATGATGTTGTATATACTACCAGGTAAAGGATATATCGCCATAGACACCGCCATGATGTTGTAATACTACCAGGTAAAGGATATATCGCCATAGACAACGCCATGATGTTGTAATACTACCAGGTAAAGGATATATCGCCATAGACACCGCCATGATGTTGTAATACTACCAGGTAAAGGATATATCGCCATAGACAACGCCATGATGTTGTAATACTACCAGGTAAAGGATATATCGCCATAGACACCGCCATGATGTTGTAATACTACCAGGTAAAGGATATATCGCCATAGACAACGCCATGATGTTGTAATACTACCAGGTAAAGGGTATATCGCCATAGACAACGCCATGATTAGGTCAATAACTCTTACACTAAATATAAAGACAGCGGTAATGCAAGAAGCGTAGGAGAGTCATAGATAGGCAGACAAGTTATGTGGGTAGTCAGAGAGAGAGAGAGAGAGAGACAGAGAGACAGAGAGACAGAGACAGAGACAGAGACAGAGGAGAGAGAGAGAGAGAGAGAGAGAGACAGAGAGAGAGAGAGAGAGAGAAAAAGAGAAAGAGAGAGAGAGAGAGAGAGAGAGAGAGAGAGAAAGAGAGAGAGAGAGAGAGACTAATGGGTTGGTTATATACAACTAGATTCAATGACTGGGTTGTTGTTAATAAATTGTATACGCATTGAGTTTTTGAACAATATTAAAATGAAGAAACTATAATTATCATGTGCGGATTATTTCATCTAACCGGTGCATGGTACATGGTGCCGCTTGGACATAGTGAGAACATTTCATATCATTCTTATTTTTTAAAACAATGTTGTTTATAGTGCTAAAGAGTTTCTCGGAAAAGTACTGCGTTATTTAGAACAATATGGTTTTTACCTGTTTTAAGGTGTATGTAGTACACTATCATAAAGAGGCAATTGCACAGATACAGATATTCGCAATTAACTTAAAATATGGATTACAACGAAATTATAAACACAAAACTAATATAAAATATATACTCATACATCTATTTTGTTTTTAAAAAGTATTTTAATGCAATTAAACATTTCAAGAGAAATGCAATGATAATATTAAGCAAGCATACAGTAATTTATTTTATAATTATATGATATACTGAAGTATAATCACAGGATGCATAAACTATTATAATAATAAATATAAACAAAAATAATCAATATGATTATAAGGTGGGGCATTTTGAAGCATATCAGTGAAATATACAGCATATAGCTTGTAATATTATCATAATAATACATTTAACTTCTTACATATTTGACTTCATCGTAATATTTAATCTTACATGGGTGCTTATATATAATCAAACTATTTTATACCTGGCTTTGTTAAAAATAATGTGATTCAGTACCAACGCAAATAATACATTTGATAACAAATCGGTACAAACGTAAAAATGTATTCATCACATCATTCAGAAAAACAAACCGATATAAATCTATTGTATATCAGTTTTCGTCAATCATCGCATGATATCAACATATCACGTTACTTGCAACATATCACGTTACTTGCAACATATCACGTTACTTGCAGTGATGTTTTATATTATGTAGCCCTCGATGACATGAGCATGATGCTTTAATATTCAAACAAACAAACAAACAAACAAACAACAAACAAACAAACAACAAACAAACAAACAAACAAACAAACAAACAAACAAACAAACAAACAATACATGATTTAGATATTTGGTCAGGTTGGAAAGTAACTCGGTATTAAATCGATTATATTTTACTTCCAGACAAGACGTCCTCAGTGGCAGATTGGTCCAGGGCGCTGTTATCTTATAACTACTTACCTCTGACTGTCAGATTGGTCCAGGGCGCTGTTATCTTATAACTACCTACCTCTGACTGTCAGATTGGTCCAGGGCGCTGTTACATGTATCTTATGACTACCTGTCTCTGACTGTCTGATTGGTCCAGGGCGCTGTTACATGTATCTTTTAACTACCTGCCTCTGACTGTAAGATTGGTACAAGGCGCTGTTATCTTATAACTACCTGCCTCTGACTGTCAGATTGGTCCAGGGCGCTGTTATCTTATAGCAACCTGCCTCTGACTGTCAGATTGGTCCAGGGCGCTGTTACATGTATCTTATGACTACCTGTCTCTGACTGTCAGATTGGTCCAGGGCGCTGTTACATGTATCTTATAACTACCTGCCTCTGGCTGTAAGATTGGTCCAGGGTGCTGTTACATGAATCTTATAACTACCTGTCTCTGACTGTCAGATTGGTACAAGGCGCTGTTATCATATAACTACCTGCCTCTGACTGTCAGATTGGTAAAAGGCGCTGTTATCTTATAACTAACTGCCTCTGATTGTCAGATTGGTACAAGGCGCTGTTATCTTATACCTACCTGCCTCTGACTGTCAGATTTGTCCAGGGCGCTGTTATCTTATAACTACCTGCCTCTGACTGTAAGATTGGTCCAAGGCGCTGTTATCTTAAAACTACCTGCCTCTGACTGTCAGATTGGTCCAAGGCGCTGTTACATGTATCTTATGACTACCTGTCTCTGACTGTCAGATTGGTCCAGGGCGCTGTTACATGTATCTTATAACTACCTGCCTCTGACTGTTAGATTGGTCCTGGGTACTGTTACATGTATCTTATAACTACCTGTCTCTGACTGTCAGATTGGTACAAGGCGCTGTTATCTTATAACTACCTGCCTCTGACTGTCAGATTGGTCCAGGGCGCTGTTTTCTGATAAATACCTGCCTCTGACTGTCAGATTGGTCAAAGGTGCTGTTACATGTATCTTATGACTACCTGTCTCTGACTGTCAGATTGGTCCAGGGCGCTGTTACATGTATCTTATAACTACCTGCCTCTGACTGTCAGATTGGTCCAGGGTGCTGTTACATGTATCTTATAACTACCTGTCTCTGACTGTCAGATTGGTACAAGGCGCTGTTATCTTATAATTGCCTGCCTTTGACTGTCAGTTTGGTTCAAGGCGCAGTTATCTTATAACTACCTGCCTCTGACTGTCAGATTGGTACAAGGCGCTGTTATCTTATAACTACCTGCCTCTGACTGTCAGATTGGTACAAGGCGCTGTTATCTTATAAGTACCTGTCTCTGACTGTCATATTGGTACAAGGTGCTGTTATCTTATAACTAACTGTCCCTGACTGTCAAATTTGTACAAGGCGCTGTTATCTTATGACCACCTGTCTCTGACCGTCAGATTGTTATCTTATAACCAGCTGTCTCTGACTGTCGGATTGGTCCAAGGTCCAAGGCGCTGTTATCTTATAACCATCTGTTTCTGACTTTCGGATTGGTCCAAGGCGCTGTTATCTTATAACCACCTGTCTCTGACTGTCGGATTGGTCCAAGGCGCTGTTATCTTATAACCACTTGTCTCTGACTGTCAGATTGGTCCAAGGCGCTGTTATCTTATAACCACCTGTCTCTGACTGTCAGATTGGTACAGGGCGCTGTTATCTTATAACTACCTGCCTCTGACTGTCAGATTGGTCCAGGGCGCTGTTATCTTATAACTACCTGTCTCTGACTGTCAGATTTGCCCAAGGCGTTATTATCTTATAACTACCTGTCTCTGACTGTTTAGTTCCCAACCATACTCGGTCAAAATACTTTATATCAGAAAGTGTGTCAGTTACTTGCCAAAGGAAGGTGATAGTATTCAGATTCATTCCTTCATCAACAGAATTGAATATTGCAAAATTATATATAACTTCTGATGTGTTGAAAATGTATTTAAACCCGATTCATTTCAAAACAGTACATTATATGACAATTGTCCTTGTGTGGTGGTACATATAAACGTATTACAGTACCTGGCGATTCACCTCCAAACAGTACATTATATGACAATTGTCCTTGTGTGGTGGTACATATAAACGTATTACAGTACCTGGCGATTCACTTCCAAACAGTACATTATATGACAATTGTCACAAAGAAACGTATTACAGTACCTGGCGATTCACTTTCAAACAGTACATTATATGACAATTGTCACAAAGAAACGTATTACAGTACCTAGCGATTCACTTTCAAACAGTACATTATATGACAATTGTCACAAAGAAACGTATTACAGTACCTGGCGATTCACTTTCAAACAGTACATTATATGACAATTGTCCTTGTGTGGTGGTACAAAGAAACGTATTACAGTACCTGGCGATTTATTTTCGAACAGTACATTATATGACAATTGTCCTTGTGTGGTGGTACAAAGAAACGTATTACAGTACCTGGCGATTCACTTTCAAACAGTACATTATATGACAATTGATCTTGTGAGTTGGTACAAAGAAACGTATTACAGTACCTGGCGATTCACTTTCAAACAGTACATTATCTGACAATTGATCTTGTGAGTTGGTACAAAGAAACGTATTACAGTACCTGGGGATTCACTTTCAAACAGTACATTATATGACAATTGTCACAAAGAAACGTATTACAGTACCTGGCGATTCACTTTCAAACAGTACATTATATGACAATTGTCACAAAGAAACGTATTACAGTACCTGGCGATTCACTTTCAAACAGTACATTATATGACAATTGATCTTGTGAGTTGGTACAAAGAAACGTATTACAGTACCTGGCGATTCACTTTCAAACAGTACATTATATGACAATTGATCTTGTGAGTTGGTACAAAGAAACGTATTACAGTACCTGGGGATTCACTTTCAAACAGTACATTATATGACAATTGTCACAAAGAAACGTATTACAGTACCTGGCGATTCACTTTCAAACAGTACATTATATGACAATTGATCTTGTGAGTTGGTACAAAGAAACGTATTACAGTACCTGGGGATTCACTTTCAAACAGTACATTATATGACAATTGTCACAAAGAAACGTATTACAGTACCTGGCGATTCACTTTCAAACAGTACATTATATGACAATTGATCTTGTGAGTTGGTACAAAGAAACGTATTACAGTACCTGGGGATTCACTTTCAAACAGTACATTATATGACAATTGTCACAAAGAAAGGTATTACAGTACCTGGCGATTCACTTTCAAACAGTACATTATATGACAATTGATCTTGTGAATTGGTACAAAGAAACGTATTACAGTACCTGGGGATTCACTTTCAAACAGTACATTATATGACAATTGTCACAAAGAAACGTATTACAGTACCTGGCGATTCACTTTCAAACAGTACATTATATGACAATTGATCTTGTGAGTTGGTACAAAGAAACGTATTACAGTACCTGGGGATTCACTTTCAAACAGTACATTATATGACAATTGTCACAAAGAAACGTATTACAGTACCTGGCGATTCACTTTCAAACAGTACATTATATGACAATTGATCTTGTGAGTTGGTACAAAGAAACGTATTACAGTACCTGGGGATTCACTTTCAAACAGTACATTATATGACAATTGTCACAAAGAAACGTATTACAGTACCTGGCGATTCACTTTCAAACAGTACATTATATGACAATTGATCTTGTGAGTTGGTACAAAGAAACGTATTACAGTACCTGGGGATTCACTTTCAAACAGTACATTATATGACAATTGTCACAAAGAAACGTATTACAGTACCTGGCGATTCACTTTCAAACAGTACATTATATGACAATTGTCACAAAGAAACGTATTACAGTACCTGGCGATTCACTTTCAAACAGTACATTATATGACAATTGATCTTGTGAGTTGGTACAAAGAAACGTATTACAGTACCTGGCGATTCACTTTCAAACAGTACATTATATGACAATTGATCTTGTGAGTTGGTACAAAGAAACGTATTACAGTACCTGGGGATTCACTTTCAAACAGTACATTATATGACAATTGTCACAAAGAAACGTATTACAGTACCTGGCGATTCACTTTCAAACAGTACATTATATGACAATTGTCCTTGTGTGGTGGTACAAAGAAACGTATTACAGTACCTGGCGATTCATTTTCAAACAGTACATTATATGACAATTGTCCTTGTGTGGTGGTACAAAGAAACGTATTACAGTACCTGGCGATTCACTTTCAAACAGTACATTATATGACAATTGATCTTGTGAGTTGGTACAAAGAAACGTATTACAGTACCTGGGGATTCACTTTCAAACAGTACATTATATGACAATTGTCCTAGTGTGGTGGTAAAAATATACGTATTACAGTAATTGGCCATTCACTTCCAAACAGTACATTATATGGCAATTATCCTTGTGTTGTGGTCAAAATATACGTATTACAGTAACTGACCATTCACTTCCAAACAGTACATTATATGACAATTGTCCTTGTGATGTGGTACAAAGATACGTATAAGAGAAACTGGTGATTTACTTTCAAAGAGTACATAATATGACAATTGTCCTAGTGAGGTGTTACAAAGACACGTATTGCAGTAACTGGCCATTCACCTCCAAACAGTACATTTTATGATAATTATCCTGGTGAGTGGTACCTTTTACGTATTACAGTACATTATATGACAATTGTCCTTGTGAGTTGGTACAACGACACGTATTATAGTAACAGGCGATTCACTTTCAAACAGTACATTAAATGACAATTGTCCTTGTTAGGTGGCAAAAGTATACGTATTTCAGTTACTGGCCATTCACTTCCAAACAGTACATTATATATGACATTTGTCCTTGTGAGGTTGTACAAAAATACGTATTACAGTTAATGGCGATTCACTTCGAAACAGTACATTATATGATAATTGTCCTTGTGAGGTGGTACAAAGATCCGTATAACAGTAACTGATCATTCATTTCAAAACAGTATATTATAAATTATGATAATTGTCCTTGTGAGGTGGTACAAAGATAGGTATTATAGTAACTTGCGATTCACCTCCAAACAGTACATTATATGATAATTGTCCTAGTGAGGCAGTACCTTTTACGTATTACAGTACATTATATGACAATTGTCCTTGTGAGTTGGTACAAAGAAACGTATTACAGTAACAGGCGATTCACTTTCAAACAGTACATTATATTACAATTGTCTTTGTGTGGTGGTAAAAATATACGTATTACAGGAATTGGCCATTCACTTCTAAACAGTACATTATATGGCAATTATCCTTGTGTGGTGGTAAAAATATACGTATTACAGTAACTGACCATTCACTTCCAAACAGTACATTATATGACAATTGTCCTTGTGATGTGGTACAAAGATACGTATAACAGTAACTGGTGATTCTCTTCCAAACAGTACATTATATGACAATTGTCCTTGTGAGGTGGTACCAACATACGTTTTACAGTAACTGGCGATTCGCTTCCAAAGAGTACATATATGACAATTGTCATTGTGAGGTGGTACAAACATAGGTATTACAGTAACTGGTGATTCACTTCCAAACAGTACATTATATGACAATTGTCCTTGTGAGGTGGTACAAAGATAAGTATAAGAGAAACTGGTGATTTACTTTCAAAGAGTATATTATATGATAATTGTCCTAGTGAGGTGTTACAAAGAGACGTATTGCAGTAACTGGCCATTCACCTCCAAACAGTACATTTTATGATAAAAGTCCTGGTGAGGTGGTACCTTTTACGTATTACAGTACATTATATGACAATTGTCCTTGTGAGTTGGTACAAAGACACTTAAGCAGTATAGGGGTCGTTTCAACGCCACGGACTGCGCATGCGCGGCGGCCATCTTGTTTTTATTGACTGCGCATGTGCGGCGGCCATCTTGTTTCTGCGCATAAACGGCCATTTTGGATGTGCGCGCGGCGGTCATTTTGAAAGCGTATCGGAAGACGGCCATCTTGGATGACTACTAATGGTAACACGTTTGTGCATATGCGGCGGCCATTTTAGATAACGTCGTTTGTGCGGCCATAGTTTTAATATAGAAGCCGACTGACGTCTAAGTTTAAAACGATAGTCATGCGATTGATAAGAACGTCTCAAAAGTATACAGAGCTGACTTGTAAACTCGATCTAAGGCGTGGTCGCGGACATTAAGGGGGTCAGGTCCTAAGCCATAGACGGAGACGTTTTAGTGACAACCGTTTCTTATAAAACTAAACATGAACTACATCTATCTATATAGCAACAACTTATACTGTATTAAATTAAAAATAAATAATAAAAAAGTAAAAATCAAAAAGACTAAAGTTTACAAACCTCCTTAAGTTTAATTAACTATGTTCCTTCTTTCTATGAAAAAGTATTTATCAATTGTATATCCATTTTAATAACTCATTTTACCTTGTTGACTATCCAACGTTCAGTTCACAAATGAACATACCTCACTACGCATGTATCGTCTCAATCAATCATACACATTAACACAACCAAACATAACTATTGTAATAAATTAAATAAATAATAATAAGCTATTAAAAATCAAATAGACTTAACAAACCTCGTTTAGTTTAATTTGCTATGTTCCCTCTTTCTATGGCAAAGTATTTATCAATTTTTAAATCCATTTCAATGACTCATTTTACCTTGTTGACTATCCAACGTTCAGCTCACAAATGAACATACACTCACCTACGTATGTATTGTCTCAACCAATCATAAGACCAATGGATCCTTTGTGTAAACGTTCTATTGAAATTCACCCACTATTCAGTGCAAGAGCCAACATGTCTGAGTACATACTAGCTAGTGGAACTATTTTGAACAATAGATCAATGGATCCTTTGTGTAAACGTTCTATTGAAAATCACGCACTATTCAGCGCAAAAGCCAACATGTCTGAGTACATAATAGCTAGTGGAACTATTTCGAACAATAGATCAATGGGCCCTTTGTTGCACATAGTCATGATTGGTATGGTCTGGACAGGTATGTGCTATAACCGTTGGGCTATATAACTCGAGCAAAGTTAGGTATTGGTATAACTGTCCAGGGTGTGAGTATTGGAGTTTTATAGCAAGAGGTAAATTATTTCAAAATAAAATGTTTTGTTTTTTTTAGTATCGTAGATGTTGCCTTAACTGTATAACACAAATTATATGGGGAAATCGGATGTATTGAATTATAATAGCAAGAGGTAAATATTTAATTTTAGAGCACCACAGGGAATATTGGAGTTCCAGTTGTGTTTCTTCTTTAAATAAAGTCTTTATTATTACTATTACTATTATTATTATTATTATTATTAAAGATGAAATATGTTCTTTTTAGTATCGTAAATGTTACCTTAACTGTGTAACACGAATTTTACGGAAAATTTAGGGGTTCGATACTAAAACCAGAAGTTGAAAATAATTGTTTCGAAGTAGGGCAAGTTATATATTTTTGAAAAGGTACGACCGAGTACATTACGAAAAATATGGTTCCAACCGGAAATGACGTCATAAAATCAACTTTTTTTATACGTTATCGTAGCGTATCGAACGAGGTATCGTTGGAAAGATATTGAAAAGCAGATTTCAAATATATTAAAATTATGGGTCCAGTTAAAATATTTTTCGATTTATGTCAGAATTAAAAAATGAAAACTGTAATAGCGAATCGAGTATGGTACCATATGAAAGAAAATGACGCGCAGTTTCAAAATATGTAACTTTTATGAGTCTAGGGCGACCCCGAGCTGAGATATAAACGTTTGAATAAACCGGAAGTGACGTCATAAACGATCGAATTTTTAATGCATGTCCGTAATGTATCGAATAATGTATCGTTGGAAAGGTATTGAAAAGACAAATTCAACGGTGTAGCTTTTATGAGTCTAGAACGAACCTGAGCTGAGATATAAACGTTTGAATAAACCGAAAGTGACGTCATAAACGATCGAATTTTTAATGCGTGTCCGTAATGTATCGAATAATGTATCGTTGGAAAGGTATTGAAAAGACAAATTCAACGGTGTAGCTTTTATGAGTCTAGGACGAACCTGAGCTGAGATATAAACGTTTGAATAAACCGAAAGTGACGTCATAAACGATCGAATTTTTAATGCGTGTCCGTAATGTATCGAATAATGTATCGTTGGAAAGGTATTGAAAATACAAATTCAACGGTGTAGCTTTTATGAGTCTAGGACGAACCTGAGCTGAGATATAGATGTTTGAATAAACCGGAAGTGACGTCATAAACGATAAACAATTTTAATGCGTGTCCGTAACGTATCGAGTAATGTATCGTTGGAAAGGTATTAAAAAGACGAATTCAACGGTGTAACTTTTATGAGTCTAGGACGAACCTGAGCTGAGATACGTTCGTTTAAATAAACCGGAAGTGACGTCATAAAATTAATCTTCATCGTAGAATATTTGTTTTGGTTACGTTTGAAAGCTCTCAACACACGCAGAAGGAAAATGTTATACGTATTGGTCTTTCTCTTACCGTTTTCGAGATATCACGATTTAAAAGTTGTGTGACGTCACACAATTCAACGCTTTATTGCGCCAAAATTTCAAACGATCATAATTGGGTCAATTTATGAGATAATATAGCCTTGTTGGGTATCGTGCAAAATAACTTTTTAGGCTCTATCAGTTGATATAATCGGACCGGAAGTGGAATCACTCATGCGTAAAAAGGTCATAACTTCATTAACTATATGTCGATTTCAACAAACTTGGAGTCTAGAAACATCAGTATTTTCTCACGATTCAGAATCCAATCCAAAATGAAATGGACTGGTAGGTGTAACACGTCGATACTTGTATTAAAGAACGTTTTTATTTGAACAATGATATAAAATGAAAGTTTTGATTCAATTCTCTTTCGTAATGTTATTGAATAAAAGACATTGTGAGTGTCTGGACATGACGCTATATTCTATAAATAAATAACCAATCAGCATGAACTTGACGTGACGTGATGATCTATAAATTGTCACAATACAGTGTTGACTAATCAGAATGTAGTAAGAGAATATAGAAAGCTATAACATCTGTGATTTTGTCATTCTGTTTACAGAACTCAAACCAAAAACATGGAAAATATTTCTCCTATATTTGAGATGATGATGATGAATTCTTTTACCGACGCAGACGAACTGATGAATTTTGTTGTGACGTTGGGAATACAGGATTTCCCTGCAGTGCGGTTTCGTTTGTTTCAACTGAGAAACCCCCAGTACGGAGATGTATTTGTCAATGAAGAATTAAACACAAGTCTACAAAATTTGGGAGGACCGCTCGACACTATGCAGAACATTAATGAAGATGATTTAGATGTGGCCATAGAGTATGTAAGAGAGCAGGAAGAGGTAGACGGATCTATACAAGCGTTATTGTTTGACGAAGAAATGAACGAATTAACGGTAGCCTGTGTAGAAAACGGTGAATGAAATCCCTTGTAACCAGTTATACAGTCAGGGTATGGTGAAGGGCCGCTACCGGGTCCTTCCCATCGGTACGACTCAGCACCTTCGAGAAAATTAGAATATACCATTCGAAAGAAATCGGAGCGTACTTACGCTAAAAACGCTGCCGTGGACAAATCGTACCAAGTGAAAATTGAAGAAGAACATAGGGGGCAGCATCTAAAAGATGTTCAGCAAGAATTACATGATATGTTTGATGATATATTAGAACAAGCTCGAGGTGATTTGGTGGGAAACGATTTGGGAAGAGTTGTGATTCAACATGAGGGGTTATATGACCCGATCGTCGTTCCTCTACAACCGTGGGATCAACTCAATGCCGATACCGTAATGAGATCTATCGAGAAGGTACTCAATAGTCATCAAACTCTCGCTGTCAATGAGAGTATAGAGATCACAATTGGCTCTATCGATTTACCCAAAGGTAGTGGAGGACCTAGACGCAGAATTACGAAATTGAGAGGAAAAAATAACTCGCTTCAGCGCAAGACCTCTGTCGTTACCATAGAAAAACGAGGACCAGTTATGTATGGCGAGAGCGATAGGAGTGGCGTGGGCTAAGTTAAATCGATGTACCCTCGAATAATGGAAAGAGATTACCAAGAATAGAGGAAAGAAAAGTAATTTAGAGTTGATTTTGGAACACAAAAAGATACCAGAAAGTTATTATAAACATTTGATGAATAAGAAACGAGATGAACAACGACAATTGGCTGTAGCTATAAGTCAATTGGCAGGTGTGCCCTTAGATCGTCCGGCCAGTCTCAATGATTTAGAGGCGTTTGAAGAAGTAATGGGCGTACGTGTGATGGTCGTCAATGCTAGATTGGGCAACAAATTCATCACCAGTCAGAGTACAGATGAACGGCCATGCATCTACATTTACTTGGTGGATGACGACCATTTTCACGCGATATCTTCGATTACGGGCTTCTTCAGTGCCATATATTTTTGTGTTAAATGTTTAAAACATTACAACAACCGCGAAAATCACCAGTGTGACATCTCCTGTATTGTCTGCAAGAGTCAACAATGTCCAAAAAAAGATACTACTCTCGAATGTGATAGCTGTAATATGACCTGTCGATCTACGGAGTGTTACCAAAGGCACAAAGTTCAACCCAAACCCTCAATGGTCAAAGGAAAGGGCAGGTAGCAGGACCCTGTCAGTGTGAAAAATGGTGGAAATGTACTACGTGTTACAAAGTGCTAAACATAGAGAAGAGAAAAAAGGAAGAGCACCAATGTGGAGAATATTACTGTAATTCTTGCGAACAATTTGTCATGGATGATCATCAATGTTACCTGAGAGCAATACCCACCAAAGAAGACTTCATACCCAAATTCATTTTTTTCGATTTCGAATGTAGTCAAGATGAGAAAATGGAATGTCAAGAGGGGTACACACCAACTAAGAAATCAAATTTTAGAGACGGTAAAGATGGCAAATCGTGTAAACCGTGTACAAAATGTCAACATTGTAAAACGTCTTGGTGCGGGAAAGCCACACATCGACCCAATTTAGTGGTGGCTCATACTGTCTGCCCAAAATGTATAGACAAGACATTGGAACCGGACTCTGTGTGTAAAGCATGTGGAACACGGTGTGAAGAGTGCGAAGATATTGACGGTGAAGGTCAGGGGAAATGTGGATTTCGAGAAACCATTTTTCAAGGCGATGGCACGACGACAAAGTTTGGAGAGTGGCTGTTTTCCGACCAACATCAGTATTTCAAAGCTATTGCTCACAACATGAAGGGTTATGATGGTTACTTTTTGTTGGAATACCTGATTGACAATTCTTTGAGACCTGACACAATTATTTAAAATGGATCGAAAATCATGTACATGACTGTTGAGAAAGACCTACATATCAAAGTTATTGACAGTTTAAACTTTTTACCCATGAAATTTTCAGCATTACCGAAAGCGTTTGATCTGAAAGAATTGAAGAAAGGGTGGTTCCCACACTACTTTAACACAAATGAAAACCAGAAATATATCGGACCATATCCTGACCCCAAATATTATGGCACTGACTTTATGAGCTCAAAAGAGAGAGAAGAGTTTCTTTCCTGGCATCAGACAAAGAAAGGTGAAATATTTGACTTACGTCGAGAAATGGAAGATTATTGTAGAAGTGATGTGGACATTTTACGACAATATTGTCTTCAGTTTCAACACCTTTTGATGGCAGCCAATGGTGAAAAGAAAGAAGCTATCAATGATAAAGGAAAAATGGAAAAGAAATGGGTGGGTGCTGTTGATCCCTTCGATTCAGTCACCCTCGCGTCAGTTTGTATGAATGTCTACAGGACGAAATTTTTAGAAGAAACATGGAGAGTAAAACTGAACAAAAATAAAAAATGGACACCTGCTAAATTCGTTGATGGAAAGATTCACGTGAAAAAAGATGGCGGATGGATTGGAGAAGGTGAACTAGAAGACGTGATTATTAAAGACAAGGAATTCGTTTCAACACCAATTGCTAAAATATCACCAGGAGGTTATAACAACCAGTACAGTAAAGCATCAATTGAATGGCTAAAATGGATGGCTGAGGTAGAGGGCGTACGCATACAACATGCCCTGAATGGCGGTGAAAAATGTTTAACAGGCACACGGTACAAGTTAGACGGTTATTGTTTAGAGACCAATACTGCTTACGAGTATCACGGTTGCTTGTTTCACGGGTGCCCCAATTGCTTCCCGGGGGACCAAGAAGAAATGACACACCCATTAACGAAACAATCTATGAAAGAACTTTACGCGTTAACTCTGAAGAAAAAATCCTACATCAAAAATCTTGGCATTAAATACGTTAAATATGCGTTTTGGAACATGAATTTCATCAACAATGTGAGCAGAATCAAGACATGAGACAATTCATCAATCACTTGGACATCACTGATCGTTTAGACCCTCGTGACAGTTTTTTCGGTGGTAGGACCAACGCAAGTCAACTCTATTACAAAGTCAAATAAAATGAAGAAATCAAATATGTGGATTTTACATCATTATACCCTTGGGTCAACAAATACTGCTAATACCCCGTGGGTCACCCCGAGATCATCACTTCAGACTTTCAAGACATCAACCAATATTTTGGAGTGGCAAAAGTGAAGATTCTACCACCAAAAGGACTGTATCATCCGGTCCTCCCCTATCGATCGAATGGAAAACTGAAATTCCCACTATGTAGAACCTGCGCAGACAACGAGAATCAAACAGAATGTACATGTTCCGATGAAGATAGAGCAATGACAGGAACGTGGTGTACCCCAGAAATTCAAACAGCAGTACGATTGGGGTACAAACTTATTAAAATATACGAAGTGTATCACTGGAAAGAAACAACTAAGTATGATGCAGAAACACGAGAAGGAGGGTTGTTTACGAACTACATCAACACCTTTTTCAAGTTCAAACAAGAAGCGAGCGGACCACCAGAATGGATCAAGACTGAAGATGACATGAAAACTTATATTGAACAATATTTTGAAAAAGAAGGGGTTTCATTAGACATAGCGACCATAGAAAAGAATCCAGGACTGAGAGCACTGGCGAAATTGTGCCTCAATAGTTTCTGGGGAAAATTTGGACAACGCTTAAACATGCATCAGACCAATTTCTTCAACGAAGTGGAAGTCGACCAGTTCTTTCAAGTGTTCACAGATCCCATGAAACAAGTTCAAAACTTTCATATTGTGGCGGATGATACCATTCAGTTGGAGTGGGCGTACAAAAAGGACTGTCTACCCAAAGACAGCAAGACTAACATTTATTTGGCTACATTTACCACCTGTTGGGCCCGAATAAAACTTTATAGTGTGTTGGAACCCCTCGATAGACGTGTCCTCTACTACGATACAGACAGTGTGATCTATGTGAGTCGAACAGGAAAATATGATCCTCCACTCGGTGATTACTTGGGAGAACTGACAGATGAACTTGGAGGGGGAGAACATATTGTACAGTTTGTGTCTGGGGGTCCTAAAAACTAAACGTACACAACAAACACTGGAAATGAAACGTGTAAAGTGAGGGGGTTTACTTTAAATTTTACAAACAGTAAACTCATTAATTTTTAAACAGTGAAATCTATCGTGACACAATCGGATCAAAACACAATTACAGTTACGAATCCTAATAAGATATGTAGAGACAAACGGAAGAGAAAACTGTACAACAGAGAAGAACAAAAGACTTATAAAATGGTATACACAAAACGAAGACGGTTGGACAATTTTGATACAGTACCTTACGGATATTGATTTGAGCCACGCGGGCCATTCTCAGGGCCACGAGGGCCGTTCTCGGGGCCATGCGGGCCATTCTCAGGGCCACTCTCAGGCCATACGGGCCACTCTCAGGGGCATACCGGCCGTTCTCAGGGCCACACGGGTCACTCTCAGGGTCTCTCAGGACCACTCAGGACCACTCTCAGGGTCGCAAGGGCCACTCTCAGAGCCACCCAGGGTCACAAGGGCCACACTCAGGGCCACTCAGGGCCACGAGGGCCACTCTCAGGGTCACAAGGGCCACTCTCAGGGCCACTCAGGGCCACGAGGGCCACTCAGGATCACTCAGGGCCACTCAGGGCCACTCTCAGGGTCACAAGGGCCACTCTTAGGGACCACTCAGGGCCACTCTCAGGGCCAGTCAGTGCCACTCTCAGGGCCACGAGGGCCACTCTCAGAGCCACTCTCAGGGCCACTCAGGGTCACTCTCAGGGCAATGAGTGCCACTCTCAGTGCCACTCGTCATGAAGCAATGTCATTGTTAGGTTAGCCATAAGGAGAAAAACATATGAAGTTTAACACAAACATGGGACGTGTAAGAAAAGACTGTCCTATATGTTTGACTAAAGGTTTACTACGTCTACCAAATCATATGAAACAAGTTCATAATCTCACATCAACAACGAAAAAAGAACCATCATTAGATACGATGACACCACACAGTGACCTAAGATGGGGGCCTAAAGAAAATAAAGAAGAACAATGGTGGGAAACGCAAAGTCTACTACCTTTTGAGCCATGCTCAAGCATCATGGTCTCTGGGCCAACGGGAAGTGAAAAATCTAGATGTGTGTACAGACTTTTACAGAACAGTAGTGGAATGTATGTACGAGATCCACCAAAGAATATTATGTACTGTTACAGTATATATCAAACATTTTTTGATGAGATGGAACAAACGATACCGAATCTCACATTACATGAAGGATTACATATGCAAGCTGAACTTGAAGAGTTTGCAGAAAGTTCACATGGTCTCGTTGTCCTGGATGACCTACAACAACACGTGATAGAAAACAAAGAGATGGAGTTGCTGTTTACTTTACTCAAGGGTGTCACCATCGTCGTTTAAGTGTGATCTTTATTGTACAGAATTTATACGGTCAAGGTAGATCAGCAAGAACCATTGCATTGAACAGTTGGTATTTGGTGTTGTTCAAGAATATAAGAGGGACTAGTCAGATTCGACACTTGAATGCACAAATGTTTCCTCATAAGGGTAACATCCTTATACAAGCCTATGAAGATGCAGTCAAAGAACCGTATCATTACTTAGTAATTGATTTATCACCACAAGCTGAAGATAAATATCGACTGAGAAGCCGAATATTTCCTGGAGAAAATCCCATTGTTTACAAAAGTGTATAAGGGTGTATCGATACAAGTTAAAGCAAGATGTCCAACTTGGTTAAGAAACACTGGAGCTATTTCCAATTGTTAATGTCAACTACATCAAAACTTTAAAGAAGACAATTATTGGATACCATCACGAACGATCAATTGATGGCATTAATTCAGATCATTGTGAACCTGTTGCGAAGTATTTTACCTCTCACCCCCTCCAAGAAGACTCAATTGAAGAAGCACCGAAAAGTCATCAGGCAAATTGGCGATTCGTCCATCAGTCTAAAGAAGAAAAAAGAGTTGTTGTGTAGGCAAAGCAGTGTTATTGCTTTAATTCTGAAATCCGTGGAACCGGCATTAAGAAGTTATATAAAATGAAGAAATCTATACTTTTACCGTATGATAAATATGAACGTTTAATAAAACAAAATCATCATCAACCAGATCAACCACAACAGCAACAACGTGAGTCATTTATTACAGAAGAAATGGAACAATACGGAGGGGGACAACTTCAATCAGAACATATATTAGATTCTATGCCTCTACAATACAAATACAAAACTGGAGCTATATTGGCTCATATCATGAGGGACCCCGAAAACACATTAAATTGGAATGATGTTGGTGAACTTATTTACAAAGGGTCAATCGTAGCAGGATCACATATAACAGATTTACTGAAAGATAGCCAGTACAAACATAAGGGCCATCAACTGAAAGGAACAGTCGAATTTTATAATGGTTTACAAGAGACATATTTACCTACTACACTCACAAGAGTTCTATCGACTGAGACAACACAACTTCCAAATAAGAAAATAAGACCTCCTGGAATACCTAAGAATAAACTGAAAAAGTGGATTCATGTCTGATTGGAAGAAATATTTAACCTCCATTTATTATGATGTCAACCATCCGGGTAGTTACGCGGGACCAGACAAACTGTATCGTGCGGTGAAATCTGAAGGAAAATTTAAAATTGGAAGATACAGAATTAGAAAATGGTTACAGGATCAAGAGTCATATTCTTTGACTCGTGGCGCACGTCGCAAATTTCCCAGAAATAGAGTGACCGTGGCTGGATTAGATTCACAATGGGATATAGATTTGGCTGATATGTCGCAATTAATCAAAGACAACGACGGTTATAAATATTTACTGGTTGCGATTGACATATTTCCTAGATATGTGTGGTGTCAACCTTTAAAAACGAAAGAAGCTTAAAGAAGTTGTGAAAGCATTAAATCACATACTGAATCAAGGTAGACGGCCTAATATCATTAGGACCAATAAAGGGAAGGAATTCCGTCACAGATAAGTTTCCGCCTATCTGAAAACCGTTGGAATTCATCATTTTGTGACACAAAATGATCCAAAAGCGAATTACGTCGAAAGAATCATTAAAACTTTAAAGCATAAACTATTTCGCTATCTCATGAAGAAAAGAACAAAACGTTATATTAATGTATTGAATGATACGGTGTATAGTTCAATAACACAGTGCATCGGAGTTTAGGCAGATCTCCAAGCTCTGTCAATAAAGAAACAGAAGGTGAAAATCGTTTGGAACAGTACCTGTTGAGAACACATAAGGGGAAGTCGAACCCTAAGCAAACAAAGAGTAAACCGAAGACTAGGTATAAGTACAAAATAGGACAAGTTGTACGTATATCACATGTGAGAGGAATATTCGACAGAGAATATTCACAAAAGTGGACGGGTGAACTGTTTAAAGTCAAAACGAGATATAAGAGAGAAGATATTCACGTATATACTCTGGAAGATTGGTCCGGGGAAGAGATAGAAGGAACATTTTATGGATCTGTCCTGCAAGCAGTCAATGTAAACGACACTACAGCGTACTATATAGAACAGATACTACAAAAAAGGACGAGAAACAAACAGAAAGAAGTGTTGGTGCGTTGGTTACATTGGCCCAAGAAATACGATAGCTGGATTCCTGAAAAAGATGTCAAACAATATTCTTAGTGTGGGGAGTCACATGTTAGAACCGTTTGGAGAAGAACTGCCAAGAAATATTAAATGTCATTTGACCATTATTAAATGGATCGGCGTTATATTCATTCTGAGTACATGCGCATTACCGGGAATCGTCATGATTGGTGTATCCCACTGTCCTACTGAAGTCAAGCCTGTCGACATGAAACCTAATCTGAACCAGTCCGCTTGTGTTTACGTTAAGCAATATTCTCTACGTGGCAATACCTATGCTACAGTGTGTAATATGGACGATCAAGTGTTTATGGACATTAGAATATTTATAAATGGAAGTGCCACACCGATCGGTATACAGCTGGACTTGAACCAGTAGAGGAGTTTAAAGCAAAAGGTACCACTCATTGACGAAGGAATTGCAGAGGCGAGGACCTACTGGAAAACCCTTAAAAACTTATAAGGGTGTAATAACGTACTTTGTATATAGTAGTCATGGGTCATTACTTCTTTTTTGATAGTCGTAATTCCAAGAATCAACACCCGCTCAATACATCGACCGATTTTACAGTAGAGTTACCAAAGACTTATAATTTAAATAGTGATTGGGAAGTGGCTTTAAAGGAAATTGAAATACGTATAGGAGAGGATTTGTTTTACGTCTGTTCGGATATTTGTCAAGAATCGTATGTGGCTGAAACATTAGCTCCGGTACTAAGAAGCGTACGTAGAGAAAAAAAGAATAAAGCATTATTCACGTTCACAGACCCTTACTACATCCGAGTGAGAACGGATACACTGTCACATATTAGAATCTTTATAAGGGGGAGACACTTACAACTACTGGAAACAGATACGACCGTATTGTATTGCACTTTGCATTTGAGAAAGAAAATATGGACGTAGAGAAATGGACAAAGCATTTCCGAAGGATGGCAGAAGGTAAATTACGTAAAGATCCTAGAGGCTACTACGTAGTGGATCAGATTGGTGGCACCATCAAACCCGAAATCACCGTGGTGTCTCCAGTACAACAAGCCATGAATCTCGCCAAATCCGAACTGAAAGAGCAAAAAGTTAATAAGGGTGTGTCAACCACCCTTAAACCTACCAGGAAAACTTTAAACGGCAGACCAAAAACACATAAGGGGAAGTCTGCCAAGGCAAAAACTGTTCAAAAGAAACGAAAGCCGTCTGTACAAACAAAGAATACTAAGAAACAAGATTACCTATCCTCAAGATGGAAGAGGTACAATACGAAGACTTGTATTTATTTCAACCTAAACGCGTAGAGACGGCATCCCAGAAAATGTCACGGACACAGTATAGACCTTCTAATCAGTGGACAGAAGGATCTGTGATTGAGTTTAACATTGACGGGTCATCTACGTCGTACTTGGATCTACGTCAAACTTTACTCTATGTCAAACTGAAAATCATTAAGAATGATGGTTCAGACATTGCAAAAGATGAATTCGTGGGGTTGACTAATGCTCCCTTGCACACTCTTTTCTCACAAGTGGACTTCAAGATTCAGCAACATCCAGTGAGCGAAATCAGAAACAATTATGCTTACAAAGGGTACCTGGATACGTTACTCAACACTACTATAACTGAACATGAACTACAAAGTCAACTGTTTTTCAAAGATGACTCTGACTTTGATAATCCTTCTCCCGCTGGAACCAATAGTGGATTAAATTCAAGACCAGGGTTCACCCTAGAAAGCAAGGAAATCGATCTTATCGGTCATTTACCTCTCGATCTATGCCAACAAGAGAGAGCGCGTCTTAACGGCGTACCCGTCCATCTTAAGTTATGGCAAAATGCCGACAGTTTTCGTTTGATGTCACCGGCATCGGACTATAAAGTTAAGATCACAGATGTGTACCTAAAAGTAGCCATGATAAAATTGAACCCAGCAGTTCTACTATCTCAAACGGGAGTGTTGAAAGACACACAGGCTCTTTATCCTTACACGAAGACATTGATCAAATCCTACTCTATGTCACAGGGGCAATATTCGTTCACAGTAGACGATTTATTTCAAGGAGATATCCCTAAACAATTAATTGTAGGAGTCGTGTCGTCATCGGCGCATCATGGGGATTATACCAAGAATCCGTTTAACTTTCAACACTACAATTGTAACTACTCTGGCTTTTTTGTGGATGGACAATCAGTACCTACCGATCCTTTCCAACCCAATTATAAGGGTAACAACTTCGTTGACGCCTACGACCGTCTTTATCCAGTCACTAGTCAGCTAGTTGGAGTGATTAGCAGACATGCATTCAAAGACGGGTATTGTTTGTACGTTTTCAACATAGACGGAGATCATAGAAACCGAGACATACAGAGAGGACATACGAGACTGGAACTGAAGTTTACCGAACCATTGCCGGAACCGTGCACAGCCATCGTGTATGCCCAGTTTCCATCATTGATGAAAATTGACAGTAATAGGAACGTCACTTTGGAGTAATGCGTACACTAGAAATTGAACGTTTAATGAAAAAAGACAGTGCCATCCGACAACAATATGGAGGCGTATGCGCTGCCGATCAACTACCCATGAACATACGATATCGACCTCGTATTTATATCGTGAACACGGATTGAAGTTCGAAACCGGGACAGCATTGGACTGCGTTCTACTTTAGTCGGGGATCTGTAGAATTTTGGGATTCTAATGGACACCCACAAGAACATTATGATAAACGTTTCAAACGTGTATTACTTTAAAATGAACGTCGTTATAAGTACAATACGATTAAAGTACAAGATGTCGGAACAATGACGTGTGGTCAATTTTGTTTATTCTACGCTTATCACAGATGTCATGGTTTCAGTATGAAACAAATTATAAACATGTTTAATAAACCCAATGAAAATGAACGTAGTGTGACACGTTTTGTTCAACATATGTAAATAATGATGTAAATAAAATATTGTAAAATAGAATATGGACTTGTCGTTTATTTTGATTACCAATATAAACACGATATATTTGTTTGTTAATGTTTTTATTAACTCCTCTCAATACAATGGGGTTAGGGCAGTCCCCTCACAATCACAATATATACATTTCTAATAACGTAGGTATAACAGTATCATAAAATTGTCTTTCTGTCTTGATACTCGACATCAATACTGCACCAGTATGAAAACACGTAAAGTGAATGGTATCCTTCACAAACATGGCTGCCGGAAACCGTTCTGCTTCATAAGTTCCACCATATTGTTTAGCTAGTATGTTCACATCCAATGGACCGTCTAATTTGTAGTGAGCACTGGTGGTAGATATAACGATGCGTGTTAAAGTTATGTTCCAATCCATTTTCTGTAATAATCTTGCATACCGTCTCACTCGTTGTTTGGCTTCTTGTATCGTTTTTACTTTTCCATTGACCATCAATTTTCCATTGGCAAACACCATACACATAAAACCGACTCTGTTATGTTTCCATGTGACTCCAGGGAATTTAAATGGATCGTATACAATGTTTGTACATTTCGCTGTTAAATCCTTCAAATTGATATCACAGTGTAAATCCGTAATGCACACCACGTTGGTGATCATGTTGTTCGTTCAAAGTGTTTTGTTTATATGACTTCATGGTCATGAACGCAATTCTTTTTTAATAGTCTAAAACATGTCTGAACATACTCATGTCAGATAAAGTTTCGAAATAACGACTTCGTGTATCCGTATATAGAGTTGCTTTTTACTCGATCCATGTGTAACTTTAAGAGGCCTAAAAATGTTAATGACGTCACGATGATGACAGATCGGACACACGTATTTATATCTGTGAGTCATATTCTTTAAAACATTCAACGAGTCTGTCGGCAGCTTCTCTGGCCTCTTGGCGTAATGTATAACATCTATATTGGTACGCTGAAGTATCTATAAATCCAATCATTACTGCAACGATACTAACACACATGCTTTAAAAGTAATTGAATCCAAACTCTGGTGAAGTACTGCCTGTTGTAGTCGTTGTTGGGAAGTGAACTCTTCCTTTGTTGGTCCCCTTATCTATGACATTCAGATTACCTTCATATCCCATAATTTTCAAGTAGACGCAATTTTTAGACCATTTCACGTGTTCCACCAACGGATCATCCGAACGTTCCCATTGTCTCAAAGTAATCCCGCAGGTAAAACAAATCACTTTGTCCATTTCTCCCATGTAGCAGAATCCCGCCTTGGCAAGTTTAAACTTGTCTGGAATGATTTGCTTAGACCAGTGTTCAAACGTTTGAAGTCTATCTTCGAATTCACAGCGTATGGCGTCTATTACGTTCATGATTGTAGAATGATAAAGTCATAAACGTTTATTTCTTTATATACAGTAAGTCATGTGACTTTCATCTGATTGGTTGATACATATACATGCTGTCATTTCTAATAATAGTCTATACATGTTTAAACACGTCACCAGTTATGAAAGTCGTTCGGATTACATTCTCTACAAGTTAGAGCTCCCTCCTGGTTCATGTGATCTTCACTCATCCAACACGGACGTTCTCCATCCATTTCGGGTATCACGTACTCAATCTCCGTTTTGAGTTTCACTAATATATCGAATTCGTCAAACTTAAGAGCTATTCTTCTTCTCGTCGGTTGGACCACAGCTTTTCCCTCCGGTAGCCAGAATTCTCTCAAATCAACTACTTGAAATCCTTCTTTCCCGTCTTTATGATCATCAACTGCTTTCTGAATATCGTTAATCTGCAATATCAGTTGTTGCTATTGTTGTAGAGATAGAACAAATTCTTTCATCATAGGTTTATCGTCTTTACAATATTTATTTTTATCCACGTACACTGACTGCAAAAATACAATGTTCACATTTCCGTGTCCATAATCCTTCACCTTTACAGCTATAAAAGGTCCAAGTTGATACGATACTCTCACGTTGACCATATTGACTGCTTGTGTTCTGTAGACAGAATGACAATATTACATATGTTATAGCTATTTATACTCTCTTACTACATTCTGATTAGTCAACGCTGTATTGTGACAATTTATAGATCATCACGTCACGTTCAGTACATACCTGTCCAGACCAGACCAATCATTACTATGTACAGCAAAGGGGCCATTGATCTAGTGTTCGAAATAGTTCCACTAGCTATTATGTACTCAGACATGTTCACTCTTGAACTGAATATTAGGTGAATTTTAATAGAACGTTTACACAAAGGATCCATTGATCTATTGTTAAGACGTCCGGTGATTAAGTTTGGCACTTGAATACATCATTGTCTACGTACTTATTTGACACTGCGTTGGTACTGACTGGTTATGTTAACGAGGTGTCTTATGATTGGTTGAGACAATACATACGTAGTGAGTGTATGTTCATTTGTGAGCTGAACGTTGGATAGTCAACAAGGTAAAATGAGTTATTGAAATGGATATAAAAATTGATAAATACTTTGCCATAGAAAGAGGGAACATAGCAAATTAAACTAAAGGAGGTTTGTAAAGTCTATTTGATTTTTAATAGCTTATTATTATTTATTTAATTTATTACAATAGTTATGTTTGGTTGTGTTAATGTGTATGATTGATTGAGACGATACATGCGTAGTGAGTGTATGTTCATTTGTGAGCTGAACGTTGTATTGTCAACAAGGTAAAATGAGTTATTAAAATGGATATACAATTGATAAATACTTTTTCAATAGAAAGAAGGAACATAGTTAATTAAACTTAAGGAGGTTTGTAAAGTTTAGTCTATTTGAGTTTTACTTATTTATTATTTATTTTTAATTTAATACAGTATAAGTTGTTGCTATATAGATAGATGTTGTTCACGTTTAGTTTTTTAAGAAACGGTTGTCACTAAAACGTCTCCGTCTATGACTTAGGACCTGACCCCCCTTAATGTCCGCGACCACGCCCTAGATCGAGTATACAAGTCAGCTCTGTATACTTTTGAGACGTTCTTATCAATCGCATGACTATCGTTTTAAACTTAGACGTCAGTCGGCTTCTATATTAAAACTATGGCCGCACATACGACGTTATCTAAAATGGCCGCCGCACATGCGCAAACGTGTTACCATTAGTAGTCATCCAAGATGGCCGCCCTTCGATACGCTTTCAAAATGACCGCCGCACGCACATCCAAAATGGCCGTCTATGCGCAGAAACAAGATGGCCGCCGCGCATGCGCAGTCAATAAAAACAAGATGGCCGCCGCGCATGCGCAGTCCGTGGCGTTGTACCGACCCGTATACTACTCACGTACTACAGTAACAGGCGATTCACTTTCAAACAGTACATTAAATGACAATTGTCCTTGTTAGGTGGCAAAAGTATACGTATTTTAGTTACTGGCCATTCACTTCCAAAGAGTACATTATATATGACAATTGTCCTTGTGAGGTGGTACAAAAATACGTATTACAGTTAATGGCGATTCACTTCGAAACAGTACATTATATGACAATTGTCCTTGTGAGTTGGTACAAAGAAACGTATTACAGTAACAGGCGTTTCACTTTCAAACAGTACATTATATGATAATCGTCCTTGTGAGGTGGTACAAAGATACGTATTATAGTAACTGGCGATTCACCTCCAAACAGTACATTATATGATAATTGTCCTAGTGAGGCGGCACCTTTTACGTATTACAGCACATTTTATGACAATTGCCCTTGTGAGTTGGTACAAAGAAACGTATTACAGTAACAGGCGTTTCACTTTCAAACAGTACATTATATGACAATTGTCCTTGTGAGGTGGTACAAACATGCGTATTACAGTAACTGGTGATTCTCTTCCAAACAGTACATTATATGACAATTGTCCTTGTGAGGTGGTACCAACATACGTTTTACAGTAACTGGCGATTCGCTTCCAAACAGTACATATATGACAATTGTCATTGTGAGGTGGTACAAACATAGGTATTACAGTAACTGGTGATTCACTTCCAAACAGTACATTATATGACAATTGTCCTTGTGAGGTGGTACAAAGATACGTATAAGAGAAACTTGTGATTTACTTTCAAAGAGTACATTATATGATAATTGTCCTAGTGAGGTGTTACAAAGAGACGTATTGCAGTAACTGGCCATTCACCTCCAAACAGTACATTTTATGATAATTATCCTGGTGAGGTGGTACCTTTTACGTATTACAGTACATTATATGACAATTGTCCTTGTGAGGTGGTACAAACATACGTTTTACAGTAACTGGCGATTCGCTTCCAAACAGTACATTATATGACAATTGTCATTTTGAGGTGGTTCATATATACGTATTACAGCAACTGGTGTTACGCTTCCAAACAGTACATTATATGAAAATTGCTCTTGCGAGGTGGTACAAAGATACGTATTACAGTAACTGGCATTTCACTTCCAAACAGTACATTATATGACAATTGTCCTTGCGAGGTGGTACAAAGATACGTATTACAGTAACTGGTGATTCGCTTCCAAACAGTACATTATATGACAATTGTCCTTGCGTGGTGGTACAAAGATATGTATTACAGTAACTGGTGATTCACTGCCAAACAGTACATTATATGACAATTGTCCTTGCGAGGTGGTACAAAGATACGTATTACAGTAACTGGCATTTCACTTCCAAACAGTACATTATATGACAATTGCTCTTGCGAGGTGGTACAAACATACGTATTACAGTAACTGGCATTTCACTTCTAAACAGTACATTATATAACAATTGTCCTAGTGAGGTGGTTCAAAGATACGTATTACAGTAACTGGCATTTCACTTCCAAACAGTACATTATATGACAATTGCTCTTGCGAGGTGGTACAAAGATACGTATAACAGTAACTGGCATTTCACTTCCAAACAGTACATTATATGACAATTGTCCTACTTAGGTGGTACAAACATACATATTACAGTAACTGGCGATTCACCTCAAAACAGTACATTATATGACAATTGTCCTTGCGAAGTTGTACAAAGATACCTATTACAATTACTGGCGATTTACTTCCAAACAATACATTATATAACAGTTGTCCTAGTGAGGTGGTTCAAAGATACGTATTACAGTAACTGGTTTTTCACTTCCAAACAGTACATTATATGTCAATTGTCGTTGCGAAGCGATACAAAAATACGTATTACAGTAACTGGCCGTTCATTTTCAAACGGAACATTATATGACAATTGTCCTTGCGAGTTGGTACAAAGATAAGTATTACAGTAACTGTCCATTCGTTTCCAAACAGTACATTATATGACAACTGTCCTTGCGAGATGGTACAAAGATATGTAATACAGTAACTGATGATTCCCTTCCAAACAGTACATTATATTACAATACGGGAGATTTCACCCATAATACGGGAGATTTCACCCATAATATCATCTATAATAATGGAGATATCACCCGTATTACGAGAGATATCACCTATAATAATGGAGATATCACCCATATTACGGGAGATGTCACCTATAATAATGGAGATATCACCTATAATACGGGAGATTTCACCCATTATACGGGAGATATCACCTATAATAACGGGAGAATATCGTTTGATTGTGTGTAAGTTATAAGTTATTGAAAGGAAATTCTTTATTAGGTTGAATTAACATGGGGTGTGATATTGTGAAAGTATGTTCAATTAAGCTAAGGAAAATTTTCACTCGTTATAAGTGCACAGTTATGTGTATTCATGAGTTTATACTATACTATTTCATGTCCATCTACTTCCTTAATTAAACCAGCAAATAAAAAATGTATGCATTATTTATCATATCAGTATCTTTCTATCACGGTAATCAGCTTAAAGTGTTGATGACAATACTAAACAGAGAATAAATTGATTACAGGAGTATCATCTTTCACGACGAGGACATCAAATATTTATGACATATTAGCAACTCGGACGATATCACTGACTGATTATATCAGATAACAATGCGGACATTAATGAAATGGATACAGTACGTGGTAAAATAATGAATGACTTTGAGTAGCGGTGTAGAATAATAAAAATACCTTAATCATGTGTGTAGCAAATACGTAGATGTTATCTGTAGATCGTTTCAATATCAATATCATGGCTATAATTTATAAGCTGCTGCAGTTAAATATTAATCACCAAGAAACAAAACATAAAAAATGTTTAATATAATTAATTTTGTAATATCGGAACTAAATACCAAAAGGATACGTCATTAACTGTACGAGTGGCATTGCAGAAAGTAGCCGATCAACTGTTTTCTTATTCGTAAATAGAAGTCTGTGTTTTATCATTTGAGTAAAACAAGACCAATATGATGTTGGTATAAGAGTTTTGCAGCTTACTTCGATGCCGATGCGGACAGCGGACTATGGACTAAATTCGGGTGGTTTCTCAAAAATTACTTAAGTGGATAATTACAGTTTGAAGTGGGACTTTATTAAAATAATAATTACAATTATGTTTGTACATATCGAGATACTGACACAGTACTGTGTCCGAAGCGTAATCATACTCCATATATGTGTATACACACGTGAACACACGACAAAATAACCAATTGGTTAGTCAGTACATGCTCGGCGTTGATATGCATGGCTTCGAGGCTCGGTATACACAAGTTGCACGTACCCATGCTAGTAACGCTATGTATACTTTACATCGGTCTCTGTTACATACACACCGGCCAAGTGAGATACCAAAGATAAAGACAGCTGAGACATGCTCATTTAAAAACGGGTCCACCTGTACAAGATAGGCGTGGTGCCATGGTGGTTGATACCACCGATGATTCGGTTGATCAGGTTCCACATCATATTCCTTGCCAACAACAGCACCGTCTCCAACAAACTCCGCCACATCAACATGTTTAGGTCCCGACCAACCAACAGGCTCCACCACAACAGCCTCCGCCCCGACAGGCTCCAACCCAACAGCGCTCCGCCCCGTTAATGTACAACTAGGGCATATACAACGTAAGTTACATAAATATAACAAAATTGTCTTTAAATTGTATATGAGCCATATTGATATTGATCAACTGTTTAGTTCAACTTTAACTATATTGCTTTAGTGTGTTATAAATTATAAAGCTTATGTAATGGAAACTTGAAATGCATGTTTTTTTATAAAGTAACATATAAAAACAGGACAGTATATTATAAATAAATTATACATTCACAATAAGTTCAGTTTTAATCAATAACACTTTAATTTTTTAGTAACTGCATTCCAATTAAAAAGGAACATAATGTGATTTAATTCAGTTTGCATAAAGCATATTTTAAAACGCTGTGTTTATGTATTTTAAGCGCCAGACCAACAACAGGGACCTGAAGTTGCTGGGCCAGTCAATGGTTCGGGACAATCAGCTTGCATACAGCAAATTAACCAATAAATAGTTCCTAAAATTTTGAGAGAACTAGGAATTAGATGATGACTATATGTAAAATGCGTATTAAATGCTTAAATATTGAAAACTATGTTTTCCTTATATTTTATAATATATTTTCTATCATTAACCCGAACAATTATGTCATCAACTACACGAATTCATAAATGATCACGCACATCTGTATACAATTATGACATAGTTGTTTTGAGACCCCCCCCCCCCCCCCCCCCCCCCTCCGAATTTAGTTCGTAGTCCGCTGTCCGCATCGTCATCGAAGTAAGCTGCAAAACTCTAATATGACGTAGCCTTTATTTTTTAGATACGGTTTTGGTTTTGCTTGGATTTCAGATTATGTTGAAAACGGAAATGTGTTATTTTTGTACTATTCAAACAACGTGTTATTAACTGTGCTGTACATATACTCTGGTATTTCTCAGTCGAACAAAGCTGCCCATTATGCAAACTTTAAATCTCTTTTAAATTTTAAAACATATCTTACACTATTATACAATGTAGCTTTATATTTTAAAATTGCATTGCAAAATTAAGAGTGCACAGCTCATGTTTGTTGTTAATCCTAAATACATTAAGATTTCAATTGAGTAGAATTGTCAAATTTTATTGTATAGTAGAAATCGTCTATTAATAATTGCCTGATACAATATTTGTGCAAAATATTAACTAATTTTCCAAATGTTTCTGCTGTTTGATACGCCATACATAACACATGTGAAACAAATATAACCGCTATGATTCCTTTAACATGTCAATACTGTGCAGTTCAATCTCAATATTGTTTCAATTGTGTCTAAATATCGACACAACCATGAATCAGAATAAAAAAAAATATATGTCCAACAACCAAACCGTTTTTATAAGCGAATGTTTGTAGCTTTCAATCTATAATTTATGTCCATTAGTCTGCAAATTATTCCGCAGCTCCACAGTTGGTCTGTTGTCTTCTAAAATGATAGTTTACTAACAAACATAGGTATGACAGATTTAGATGTTTTTACTTATTTCATGTACATGAGCACATACTTTGTCATTTCTATTTTATAAGCACATTAAATAAGCTCGATTAAGTGTCAAAGTTAACTCAAAGAATGTCAAAAATAACTTAACACACGAAGTGTCAAATCACTTCATTCATCTATGCCAAAGACGAGAAAGACATATTTGTCAATACTTGATATAGTATAAAGCGGGTAACGTATAACGTATAACGTAATTTATATTGTTCTTTAATTATCGTATTATTACAATAACGAGAAGACGTATACCAAATGTTCTACTGATTTCAAAAATAATTTAAAACGTATATTCCCCCTTAAAGAAGCATTTGCCGATACAGAAAAGTGTAACATTTAATACAAATATAATTATGACACTTTAAAAATGTCGACCATTTATTTGAGAAATGACATTTTGAAAAGTTTTATTTGGCATTCAAAGATTACTTTTGAGACAAAGTTCACACATTCATCTTTGCCATATTTAATTAGAAATATGGCAGTGATAAATATTCAAGTAATCGATGTAGGTGCTACTATCCACACAATTATAAACCCAACGATACACGTTATTAAGATAAAAATATATAGTTTACAGATTAAGGCAATCAGTACAATACATTCAGAAGGGGTGACAACACGGGGTAATGGCCAGTAGTGAGCAAGTGAGTGTGTCGGTTGGTCAGTCTGTCGGTCGGAATCAAATGTGTTCACTCACAATATTTGTTCTGAAAAACATATGTGTATTTTGGGAAAGATGTGATTTACGATGGTTATGATGATAATCGCATAACAGATGGACTGCTATAATTGGCGTTATAATGGTTCGACTATAACCGGATACATACATGGGTATATAAAATGTGGCTTATTACAAAATTGCATTTTGAAAGTGTTCAATACGTTAAAAGATTAGCATGACCTTGGTGAAACCCCTCACTGTGATTTGATGATTTATAAAACTCTATTGGACCTACTGTTTTACTATGTTTATATATCAGTAACTGTAATTATATTTATTAACAAAGTCAAACATAAAAACATTATGAAAACAATGTTTATTAAGTACCAAATATTTTTATATTAATTTATCAATTAACACACATTTTATTTATTTGGCTTCATAAAAATGAGTTTTTAATACACGTTTGCTATTCCATAATACTATAAGATAGACATCATGACAAATGAAGTAACGGATGGTGGGAAATGAAACCTCTGTTCATGTACTTGGTGCCCTTGTTTCCGTTAATTAAACCCTTCTGTCTTAAAATAAACACAAATACAGAGTCATTAATAATCTATATAACTTATATACATGTACTTGATGTTTATGTCAGATTCTTTAAGATCATAAAGATATGAGCGATATTAATATTAGATTGGGGATACAGATGTGTATTAATCTCAAATGAAAATAGGTTTTCCGTTCATGAAATTAATACAAACAATGAAATATTATAAATTATATGTAAAATTATATAACAGAACACACAAACATTAAGTCAATTATTACAATATTAAATTAAAAAGAAACAATTTAGACAAACTGTATATTCTAGTTTTATGTTTACAATGAAGTTAGTGTACTTTTCGTTTTCTCAGTCCTACTCATATCTATCTGGAAAGGCATATGAACTACAACTTGGTGGTTAGCAGACAATTAATTATGTAAGTTCATCCTCATGAGAACAAAAGTCACCGTAATGGAAACGCATGGGAAATACTATTATTATTAGTAGAGATAACAACGGGGATCGAACAATTTATAGTGTAGAGTTTGTTTCAGCACTTTATCAGAGACAAGTTATTTGTAACTATTGTTGGTACTGATAACTTATATTTTGAAATTTCGCCGGAGTAAAATAATTGCATCAATGTTTTTTTCAAAAATTCCGATACTTATAATGTAATCCTGCTGGTAAGAGAATCAGACATACATAAACGTATGTTTCTGGTGAGGTGAAGTGAGTCATTATACATGTACCAGGCAAGGTGCGATAAGTCGTTATACATGGATCAAGTAAAGTGAGGTGACCTGTCAGGTGAAGTGAGTCATTAAACATGGGTCAGGTAAGGTGAAGTGAGTCATTATACATGTTCCAGGTAAAGTGAAGCGAGTCATTATACATGGATCAGGTAAAGTGCAGCGAGTCGTTATACATGTACCAGGTAAGGTGCGGTGGATCGTTATACATGGATCAGGTAAAGTTCAGCGAGTCGTTATACATGTACCTGGTAAGGTGCGGTGAGTTGTTATACATGGATCAGGTAAAGTGCGGGGAGTCGTTATACATGGATCAGGTAAAGTGCAGCGAGTCGTTATACATGTACCAGGTAAGGTGCGGTGGATCGTTATACATGGATCAGGTAAAGTTCAGCGAGTCGTTATACATGTACCTGGTAAGGTGCGGTGAGTTGTTATACATGGATCAGGTAAAGTGCGGGGAGTCGTTATACATGGATCAAGTAAAGTGCAGCGAGTCGTTATACATGTACCAGGTAAGGTGCGGTGGATCGTTATACATGGATCAGGTAAAGTTCAGCGAGTCGTTATACATGTACCTGGTAAGGTGCGGTGAGTTGTTATACATGGATCAGGTAAAGTGCGGGGAGTCGTTATACATGGATCAGGTAAGGTGAAGTGAGTCGTTATACATGTACCAGGTAAGGTGCGGGTGATCGTTATACATGTACGAGATGAGGTGCGGTAAGTCGTTATACATGTACCAGGTAAGGTGCGGTGCTACAAGTGATACATTTGCATGTATGGCGGTACAGCAAGGTTGTACATTTGCATATATGGCGGTGCTACAAGGTGATACATTTGCATGTACAGCGGTACTGCAAGGTGATACATTTGTATGTATGGTAATGTAACAAGGCGGTAGATTTGCATTTAAAGCGGTACTGCAAGGTGGTACACTTGTATGTATGGCGGTGCTACAAGGTGGTACATTTGTATGTATGGCGGTACTGCAAGGTGATACATTTGTATGTATGGCGGTGGTACAAGGTGGTACATTTGCATTAATAGCGGCACTGCAAGATGGTACACTTGTATGTATGGCGGTACTGCAAGGTGGTACATTTGTATGTATGGCGGTGGTACAAGGTGGTACATTTGTATGTATGGCGGTACTGCAAGATGATACATTTGTATGTATGGCGGTGGTACAAGGTGGTACATTTGCATTAATAGCGGCACTGCAAGATGGTACACTTGTATGTATGGCGGTACTGCAAGGCGGTACATTTGTATGTATGGCGGTGGTACAAGGTGGTACATTTGTATGTATGGCGGTACTGCAAGATGATACATTTGTATGTATGGCGGTAGTACAAGGTGGTACATTTGTATGTATGGTGGTGCTACAAGGTGGTACACTTGTATGTATGGCAGAACTGCAAGGTGATACATTTGTATGTATGGTGGTGCTACAAGGTGATACATTTGCATGTATGGCAGTACTGCAAGGTGATACATTTGTATGTATGGCGGTTCTACAAGGTGATACATTTGTATGTATGGCGGTACTGCAAGATGATACATTTGTATGTATAGCGGTGGTACAAGGTGGTACATTTGTATGTATGGCGGTACTGCAAGATGATACATTTGTATGTATGGCGGTGGTACAAGGTGGTACATTTGTATGTATGGCGGTACTGCAAGATGATACATTTGTATGTATGGCGGTGGTACAAGGTGGTACATTTGTATGTATGGCGGTACTACAAGGTGGTACATTTGTATGTATGGCGGTACTACAAGGTGGTACATTTGTATGTATGGTGGTACTGCAAGGTGGTACATATGCATGTATGGCGGTACTGCAAGGTGGTACATTTGCATGTATGGCGGTACTGCAAGGTGGTACATTTGTATGTATGGCGGTACTGCAAGGTGGTACATTTGTATGTATGGCGGAGCTGCAAGGTGGTACATTTGTATGTATGGCGGTGCTGCAAGGTGGTACATTTGTATGTATGGCGGTGCTGCAATGTGGTACATTTGTATGTATGGCGGTACTACAAGGTGGTACATTTGTATGTATGGCGGTACTGCAAGGTGGTACATTTGTATGTATGGCGGTGCTGCAAGGTGGTACATTTGTATGTATGGCGGTGCTGCAAGGTGGTACATTTGTATGTATGGCGGTGCTGCAAGGTGGTACATTTGTATGTATGGCGGTACGGCAAGGTGGTACATTTGTATGTATGGCGGTGCGGCAAGGTGGTACATTTGTATGTATGGCGGTACTACAAGGTGGTACATTTGTATGTATGGCGGTACTGCAAGGTGGTACATTTGTATGTATGGCGGTACTGCAAGGTGGTACATTTGTATGTATGGCGGTACTGCAAGGTGGTACATTTGTATGTATGGCGGTGCTGCAAGGTGGTACATTTGTATGTATGGCGGTGCTGCAAGGTGGTACATGTGTATGTATGGCGGTGCTGCAAGGTGGTACATTTGTATGTACGGCGGTGCTGCAAGGTGGTACATTTGTATGTACGGCGGTGCTGCAAGGTGGTACATTTGTATGTATGGCGGTGCTGCAAGGTGGTACATTTGTATGTATGGCGGTGCTGCAAGGTGATACATTTGTATGTATGGCGGTGCTGCAAGTAGGTACATTTGTATGTATGGCGGTACTACAAAGAAGTACACTTGTATGTATAGCGGCACTGCAAGGTGGTACATTTGCATGTGTGGCGGTGCTACAAGGTGGTACATTTGTATGTATGGCGGTGCTGCAAGGTGGTACATTTGTATGTATGGCGGTACTACAAAGAAGTACACTTGTATGTATAGCGGCACTGCAAGGTGGTACATTTGCATGTGTGGCGGTGCTGCAAGGTGGTACATTTGTATGTATGGCGGTGCTGCAAGGTGGTACATTTGTATGTATGGCGGTGCTACAAGGTGGTATATTTGTATGCATGGCGGTACTGCAAGGTGGTACATTTGTATGTATGGCGGTGCTGCAAGGTGGTACATTTGTATGTATGGGGGTACTGCAAGGTGGTACATTTGTATGTATGCGGTGCTGCAAGGTGGTACATTTGTATGTATGGCGGTGCTGCAAGGTGGTACATTTGTATGTATGCGGTGCTGCAAGGTGGTACATTTGTTTATATGGCAGTACTGCAAGGTGGTACATTTGTATGTAAGATGGTTCTGCAAGGTGGTACATTTATATGTTTGACGGTATTGCAAGGTGGTACACTTGTATGTATGGCGGTGCTGCAATATGGTAGCTTTGTATGTATGGCGGAACTGCAAGGTATTACATTTGTATGTATGGCGGTGCTACAAGGTAGTACATTTGTATGTATTGCGGTACTGCAAGGTGGTACATTTATATGTATGGCGGTACTACAAGGTAGTACATTTGTATGTATGGCGGTGCTGCAAGGTGGTACATTTGTACAATGTATGTATGGTGGTGCTACAAGGTGGTATATTTGTATGTATGGCGGTGCTTCAAGGTGCTCCATTTGTATGCATGGTGGTGCTACTATGGTACATTTGTATGTATGGCGGTACTGCAAGTTGGTACATTTTTATGTATGGTGGTACTGCAAGGTGGTACATTTGTATGTATGGCGGTGCTGCAAAGTGGTACATTTGTATGTATGGCGGTACTGCAAAGTGGTACATTTGTATGTATGGCGGTACTGCAAGGTGATACATTTGCATGCATGGCGGTGCTTCAAGGAAGTACATTTGTATGAATGGCGGTACTGCAAATTGGTACATTTGTATGTATGACGGTGCTGCAAGGTGGTACATTTGTATGTATAGTGGTGCTACATGGTGGAATATTTGTAGGTATGGCGGTACTGCAAGGTGGTTCATTTGTATGTATGGCGGTGCTGCAAGATTGTACATTTGTATGCATGGCGGTACTTCAAGGCTGTACATTTGTATGTATGGCCGTACTGCAAGGTGGTACATTTATATGTATTGCGGTACTGCAAGGTGGTACATTTGTATGTATGGTGGTACTGCAAGGTAGTACATTTGTTTGAATGGCGGTACTGCAAATTGGTACATTTGTATGTATGGCGGTGCTGCAAGGTGGTACATTTGTATGTATGGTGGTGCTTATGGTGGTATATTTGTAGGTATGGCGGTACTACAAGGTGGTACATTTGTATGTATGGCGGTACTGCAAGGTGGTTCATTTGTATGTATGGCGGTGCTGCAAGATTGTAAATTTGTATGCATGGCAGTACTGCAAGGCGGTACATTTGTATGTATGGCGGTACTGCAAGGTGGTACATTTGTATGTTTTGCGTTACTGCAAGGTGGTACATTTGTATGTATGGCAGTGGTACAATGTGGTACATTTGTATGTATGGCGATGATGCAAGGTGGTACATTTGTATGTATGGCGGTACAGCAAGGTGGTACATTTGTATGTATGGCGTTACTACAAGTTGGTACATTTGTATGTATGATGGTGGTACACGGTGGTACGTTTGTATGTATGATGGTGCTACAAGGTGGTACATTTGTATGTATGGCGGTGCTGCAAGATTGTACATTTGTATGCATGGCGGTACTGCAAGGCGGTACATTTGTATGTATAGCGGTACTGCAAGGTGGTACATTTGTATGTATTGCGGTACTGCAAGGTGGTACATTTGTATGTATGGTGGTACTGCAAGGTGGTACATTTGTATGTATGGCGGTACTGCAAGGTGATACATTTGCATGCATGGCGGTGCTTCAAGGTAGTACATTTGTATGATTGGCGGTACTGCAAATTGGTACATTTGTATGTATGGCGGTGCTGCAAGGTGGTACATTTGTATGTATGGTGGTGCTACATGGTGGTATATTTGTAGGTATGGCGGTACTGCAAGGTGATACATTTGTATGTATGGCGGTACTGCAAGGTGGTTCATTTGTATGTATGGCGGTGCTGCAAGATTGTACATTTGTATGCATGGCGGTACTGCAAGGCGGTACATTTGTATGTATGGCGGTATTGCAAGGTGGTACATTTGTATGTATTGCGGTACTGCAAGGTGGTACATTTGTATGTATGGCGGTACTGTAAGGTGTTACATTTGTATGTATGGCGGTGGCACAATGTGGTACATTTGTATGTATGGCGATGATGCAAGGTGGTACATTTGTATGTATTGCGGTACAGCAAGGTGGTACATTTGTATGTATGGCGTTACTACAAGTTGGTACATTTGTATGTATAGCGGTGGTACAAGGTGGTACGTTTGTATGTATGATGGTGCTACAAGGTGGTACATTTTTATGTATGGCGGTGCTACAAGAAGGTACATTTGTATGTATGGCGGTGCTACAAGGTGGTACATTTGTATGTATGGCGGTGCTAAAAGGTGGTACATTTGTATGTATGGAGGTGCTGCAAAGTGGTACATTTGTTTGTATGGCGGTACTGCAAGGTAGTACATTTGTATGTATGGCGGTACTACAAGGTGGTACACTTGCATGTTTTGCGGTACTACAATATGGTACATTGGCAGGTATGGCGGTACTACAAGGTTGTACATTGGCATGTATGGCGGTACTACAATGTGGTACATTTTCATGTATTGCGGTACTACAAGGAGGTACATTTGTATGTATGGTTGTGCTGCAAGGTAGTACACTTGCATGTATGGCGGTACTACAAGGTGGTACATTTGCATGTATGGCGGTACTACAATGTGGTACATTTGCATGTATGGCGGTACTACAAGGTGGTACATTTGCATGTATGGCGGTACTACCAGGTGGTACATTTGTATGTATGCCGGTACTACAAGGTGGTACATTTGCATGTATGTCGGTACTGCAAGGTGGTACATTTGCATGTATGGCGGTACTACAAGATGGTACATTTGCATGTATGGAGGTACTACAAAGTAGTACATTTGCATGTATGGCGGTACTAGAAGGTGGTACATTTTGATTTATTGTGGTACTTCAATGTTGTACATTTGCTATATATTGCTTCCTCATGATTAAATCGTGAGGAGAAACAAATGTATTTTTTTAATTTCAATAAAAATCATTGAAACAAATCAAGACCGAATAACTATATTCACATCACAGATGTTTCATTAGTTTTAGTGAATTAGGGCTACAAGTCTTACATAGGAATAACCAAATTGAACTTTCCGTTATCAAATGTCTGCTATCACGTGATATGATTCTCCACAGTACGGAATAATATCGCTAGTTTTTGTGTTAGTTACATGTTGTTCAAATAAATATTCAGTATTATGTTAAATCAACTAGGGATGTACACATCCATCTTCTTTAACTAATAATAAGAGTTATTCGTTAAGATAGAAAAGTCATGAACACCCATCAGTCTGTACTAGTATATGTCATATATGTCTATTTACTTAATTAAACCTGCACCGATACTATAAAATATGTATGCATTATTTGTCATATCAGTATCTTTCTATCTTTCTATCACCGTAATCAGCTTAAACTATTGATGACAATACTAAACAGAGAATGATTGGAATACAGTAGTATTATCTTCCACGACAAGAAAATACAATATTTATGACATATAAGCTACTTGGACGATATAACTGATTATGTCAGATAACAATGCGGACATTAATGAAATGGATGCAGTACGGGGTAAAATAATGAACAAAGGTGTGAAATATCAACTATGCCAAGCTCATGTGTGTAGCAAATGCGTAGGTATTGTCTGTCTAGTGTTCCAATATCAGTATACATGTAGTAATAATGCTGTATAAGCAACTTAAGTATGTCATTAATCCTCAAGACACAATACATAACTTGAAGAATTCTTACGAACAAATTTGTCGGAAATAAATGCCATTAACTACAGATGCAGTTGGAAAAGAAGAAATGGTAGTATTCTAGAACATCACCGCATGGCAATTTGTTTATTCGTAAAAATTATTTATATTTTAGTATTTCTGATGTTTGTATTTTTACAATAGCGGCGACCTGGCCTTTTTTTCTTTTTTTTTTACTTTCAATCAATAAAAAGTGATCCATTTAATCACCACGTAAAAGGTTTTTGAGGGTCGGGGTGGTCCATCCCTCAACAAACCGTACATATATATGTTTGTCAAGTTTTCGAAAATAGCTACTACTTTACATATTCATTTTTTTTATGCTCTGATGGATTTTTACTATTTAACTTCAATAAGTGATATCATTCATTCGAATAGGTGACAAATAAATGATATCACCTATTCGAATAAGTGATATCATCCATTCGAAACGAATGAGTGGTGTCACTTATTCGAATAGGTTATATCACTTATTCGAAATGAATATAGACAATGATTTCTCACAAGGATGCTAATATATTCAATGAAATATAGATGTAGATCTATAACGAGAATAAAATGGAAATATTAAATATATTGTGTAAAACAATAAAATAAATATTATTGTGAATGTAGAACATATATTGATTTATTCTTTAATCATTTTATAAGATCATTTATTTTGGCGGCTGAGGGTCATATATTCACTGCTGGATCACATATATATATATATATCTGCTGAATCATTTTCATCATGTATTCACTGCTGAATCATTTAAGCATGGATCAGTCTGTTTTTTTCTTGCTTGATAAATCGAATAAGTGATATCACCTATTCGAATAAGTGATATCATTGATTCGTTTCGAATAGGTGATATCACTCATTCGAATTGGTGATATCACTCATTGGTATAAGTTATATCACTCATTCGAATAAGTGATATCACCTATTCGAATGAGTGATATCACTTATTGAGCTTAAATAGTAAAACGGCACCCCATATTTTCGTAGCAATTACATCCCATCCACCCACACTGCTTTCATAAAGTGATGTCAGCAGAACATTATAACGTTATTTGTGACGTCAATATGTATTCACTGTGCGCAGCGTATATTATCAAGCTGTTTTCACTTCACAATGTCTTTAGAACAGTGGTACGCGATACAAGTTTGTGTTTTGCCGAAAAATAAATAAACAAAAATCTGTGTCTTACATTATGAAAACATAATTATTGTGAAAAAAAAGCTTTGAAAAGAACCCTGCAATATTGATACATGGTACAACAGATTCAGCGTCAAAACGCTAGAATCATATCTAGGTCCAAAACGATTCTAGATGTGGCTTGACGCATAAGTGTTGGAGATTTAGCAACTAAACCGGACATTTCATCGGGAAGTGCTATTGTTGGGCGCCACCATGATGCGGGGTCCAATAGGAATGCTTCTAGAATTTGAGCATGGAGTTGCATTACCGTATTGGTGAGGCATTTGAACAGATTCTTTAACTTGGATATAAAAAATGTAGTGTTATAACTTATAAGTTTGGTGGAAAATGTCCAAGTACATTAACTGTATATCTTGTATTTTCAATTGTATGTAGGGAACCTTAATTTTTTTAATTGTTTATTTTGAAGGTAGAATACTTTTTTGTAATGACTTGTCCCTTAGACAAATTAAGGCGGCTACACGATTTCTAAAGAACCATGGTAAATATGATATGGAATATTTATAAAAAATAATGACAGTTGATGAGATATAGGTATCAACGTTCGATCCTGAAACCAAACAAATGTCCCCAATTTAAAAAAAAAACGCATCCCCAAAACAGAAGCTCAACGGTCCCTTATAATTATAATGATTCCATTCGTGAAAAAGAGTATCTTTTATTATTGCAAAATCTGGTTTCACAAATGCGTACTATAACATGTTACGAAATTGTAAAGTATATAAACATTTTCCGTTTCGTTTAATGAGAAATAAAACAGACGTTGGATGATTATAAAAAGAATTATAAAAGTATTTCCCCCCCACAAAATAACAGCAACAAGAGATTTTCATTCAAGGACTATCTCCACAAAATTGGAAGGGCATCTTTTATCATTCATTAATCTGTGAAACCTTGTATACACTTATTATTCTTCATTTCTAAGATATAAGAAAAATGTAAAAGTTCCATAACAAATCATTTTTTTCCATTTTTGGCAATACATCGTTCTGTTTCATACAACATTTTAATATAGTGTTTGAATGGTTTAGAATTAGGAATAATATTTTTCAATTTTTGGCAGTATATGAAATGTTTAGCAGTATACAGCAGCCTATTCAAAACAGTTTCGATTTTTTTCTACTGCCAAATATAATGATTGAAGACCAGTCAGTATTTATTGTATTACACTTTTCATTCAGATAATTTTCAAATTTTTTAAAGAATTGTTGTGTTACTATGCAATCAATAAATATATGTTAAATAGTTTCGGTTTCTCTTTGACAAAATGAGCATACATCTGATTCTTTAACCTTCATTTTTTAAGCAATGTGTTCCAAGAATTCTGTGATTAGTTCTAAATTGGAACCATTGTAAATTTGTGTCTTTAGTGACGTTGAAAGGAAGATCGTAATACTTACTATCTCTCAGATTAATTCGAATATTTAAATAATTCTCCCATTTTGTTTTAGACGTTGGAATATAATCTTTATTCATGAAATATTGGTAAATTGTGACCTGCCTTTTTGATATAATATGTTAGTAATATTTGCTGAATGTTTTGACGAAATATATTATGCAATAGAAAGCCACTTTATAAGTGTAACTTATTTGTTATGATGTTTCTCTTAAATGCAATCAGTTCTCTAATTTGTTTCTGCAAATTGCGTCGACACATATATACCACACATACTATCTGCGTTATACTGCACATCGTATCAGTGTTATACTACACATATTATAAATGTCATACAACACATACTATAGGCGTTATGCTACACATACTATATGTGTTATACATCATATAATATCTGCGGTACAATGTATACTGCACATACTGTCTGTGTTATACTACACGTAATTTCTGTGTTATATACACATGTTATCAGTGTTATATTACACATATTATCTGTTTTATATCAAACATACTATCAGTGTTATTCAGTGTTATACTACACGTAATATCTGTCTTATACTACACATATCGCCATTGTTATACTACACATATTATCTGTGTTATACTACAATATTATCAGTGTTATACCACACATACATTATATGTTATACTACACATACCATCTGTGTTATACTTCACATACTATATGTGTATTACTTCAAATTTTATATGTGTTATATTAAACATAATATATGTGTTATATTACACATTATATATCTGTGGTACAATGTATACTACACACACTATCTGTGATATACCTCACATACTATCTGTGTTGCATTACACATACCATCTGTGTTGTATTACACTTACTATCTGTGTTATATTACAAATACTATCTGTGTTATACAACACATACTATCTGTGTTAATACAACACATAATACTGTGTTGGTTTACACATTATATCTGTGTTATACTACATATACTATCTGTGTTATATTAAACATACTATCTGTGTTATAGTACACATACTATCTGCGTTTTGTCACACATACTATCTGTGTTATACTACACATATTGTCAGTGTTATACTTGGTATATTATCTGCGTTGTATTATACATATTAAATGTGTTATACTACACATTTTATCTGTGTTGTATTACACATACTATCGGTGTTGTATTACACATTCTATCTGTGTTATACTACATATACTATCTGTGTTATATCAAACATACTATCTGTGTTATATTACACATACTATCTGTGTTATATTACAAATACTATCTGTGTTATACAACACATACTATCTGTGTTAATACAACACATATAACTTGTGGTATACTACATATACTATCTGTGTTATACTTCATATACTCTCTGTGTTATACTACACATACTTTCTGTGTTATATTGAACATACTATATGTGTTGTATTACACATACTATCTGTGTTATACTACACATACTATTTGAGTTATATTAAACGTACTACATGTCGATGGCTTGGCGCAAGACTGTTCAAACTCACTATTTTTCACAAAATCACTTTTTTACATATTTGAATAAAGCACTTAGAAATACAAATCTTGTTAAAATAATAGACTTTTATTCTTACTTATTTTAATATTGTTGCTAAGAAACAAAAATGTCTATCTAATTAAACAAGTTTTCATAGACGCAAAACAGCAAGTAGAGTTGGTCTTATCTTGCGTTTAAATTATATTACTTAAAACAGGTCCAAGTAGAGTTGGTCTGGTCTTGCAGTGAAATATTCTACTATACCAATATTTAAAGCATCAGATAGACTTGTGTTGTTTTGAAAAGAGTTTATAATTGCAGTGGTTTAATATATTTTAACTCTATTGATAATTTAGAAATGGGGTTGGGGCACAAGTTATTCCAACATTTAATTTAGCCCTCCCCTTACAACAAAGAACATATTGAGTGTCGTAGTTGTCAAACAAATAAATTCGAAAGAAAAAAAGATAGTAAAGTAAGAGTAAGAGCTGAAAGAAAAGATAAAAATAAACTTAAAATAATACTAAAATTGTTTGTTTATCAAAGATTTTCAATTTTAAGTATTAAACTGTGTGACTATGGTATCAAACATAATATAAGTCTTGATTGATAGATTACAAAAGGATAATTTTATATAATAACACTGTAACATGTTTACAGAAGATGGTGGTGGAGAAAACTGTCTGTCTTATATCCCCCTCCCCCTCCAATAATATGGTTTAGTAGTTGCATTATATATGATGTGTTTTGTACATATTTGAATATGGCAAACTTTTTAGTCTCTTTAAATTTAAGTTACACCCTTCCCCCTAAATATACTAGATCCTTCCCAGATATTGTGCATTAGTATTGACAAATATAAGTAATATGTTTTAGGCACACATAAAAACCTGGCTTTGGATACCATGTGTTTGAATCTTTATGCGAATTTACTATTGGAAATGAATTTATAGGTTCAATTACATAAACTTGAAGGCTCTTTTTCTGTTAATTGTTAGACATTGAGCCTTTACTGTTTTACCAAACCATGAAACATTAGTATTTGAAGTCACACAAATTACACTTTCGAAAAATGCTATAAACAATGATGAGTCTATAGTGACTTTGATGATTTCTCTGAAATACTCGAGGGCAAATACTCATGTTATTAACAACAACTTTAATGAAAATTTGTCACCTTAATTGACACAAATTTACGAACCAGGTTTATCAGATTGTGATAGTTCAATAATTATTTGTAAGAAACTTCTGATAAAGATGATTATTCATCTCTACAAGTACAGTGTCTATTCCTGAGGTAAAGTGCCATACAATTGCATTGGTCAATGCTTATATTTTTTCTAAACCAGAAACTTTTTAATCAGAACTAGAATTAAATGGTTCTGGCATTGAAAGAGTAATAACGAGGAGTTTAATAAATAAACCAAATATATCTGTTGACATATTGACATAATCTGAACTGATGATGATGTTCCATTATGCCTCATGAAAAGCATGCTATAGTCTTAATCTATTCCAAACACTTACATATATTAAACTTCTAAGCAAACGATTTTACCATGGAAACTGAAGTAACTAATTCTGAGCATACAAGTTTAAGCCACAAAAACAATAAATTTCGATATTGAAGTGTTGATAAGTGGAGAAATGGATCTAAGTAAAGATGATCTGGAAATAGTGTCAATATGTTATCCACAATGAAGAAAACAAAATTAATAGAAAATTTAAGAAGTAACATTGTGAATGAAAAAAGAACTCGAGAAGAATCTATAGCAATATAGCAGATAGCACAACCCGATCAGTCAGCATGACAACAAATCATATCAGATGGGGGAAAAATTTTTTTTCATCAATTCCAGAAAATGGCATTTCGAAGTTGAAGGTCAATTTGTTCCTGTAATGCAAAACATTTCTCTTGGATTTACCAGATAAAGATCATGCAATGGTAGACATTGCTTTAAAAAAGTGTGGATTTACTTGAAACAAAATATCTGGTGTAGACACACCTGACTAAAGCAGGAAAGTACACTAATAGGCTTAATAGTATTTCTCCAGATCAGGTAGCTCAAGTTAAGGAACATAGTTTTATAAATGAGTTTCTAATAGAATTCACAATACTGCCAATATTTAAGTTTCAAACAAATGGTATCTAGAGCCAGGTTCAAGTGTGTCGATATCTTCGACTACCAATTTAACATTGCCTTTCGCAAGCTTAAAAGGACAGGTGTGATTTATGCTCCTGCTTTAGCTTCTAAAAAGTTGTGATGCAAATGGACAGTGGAAAATACATTAAAAGCAAAAAATTCACATCAAAACAAATAATTTGGTAAAGGGCGGGAAATTTAAGACAATGAGCCTGTTTAGGCCTTCAACAGATTCTTCCATGGCCAGAAGGCATATCATGTCAAGGACAAATGAAATTGCCTTTTACATTTATAAATTCCTTTAAAATGACCTTCAGTTAAGAAAAGACAAAAAAGAAATAATTTTGTGTTGTTATAATTTTGACATAAACCTTTGTTTATTATTGTTGTATAATGGTAAAAGGCCTCCAAAGCTGTCGGTCTCTAAATATAAGTCACTAGTCAAAATGAATGAATGAATAAGGTTTTACGGTGTACCAACACATTGTAGGTTATTCGATGCCAATAGGAAAGATGATACCATGTTTAATCTACATGTACAAAAACAACAAATTAACACATAGATGGAAAATGTCACATCAACAAATGAATATGCAGAATAAAATTAGAACCTTCATACCTGCAGAACTGCAGAGTTTCAGCAAATTCTGTTGTATTACTCAAATTGTCGCTTCTTACGACATGCACAAGCAACAGTGATCCTTTCCTTGTCATCACTCATATAGCTCACAAGAACCACACAGGGGCTGGTAATTTAACCACAATAATGAACATTACAAGAAATGATAAAATGAACATGACACCAATTCAGAGGATCCCTACTCCTCTGCAGAGATTGACAGTGAGTTTAACCTTACCCAGGAACACAGGGGTTGTCACTAGTCAAATATTTCAGTCTACCATCAATTTTACCTCATTCTGAGCCACAAGTCTGAGTTGGGGGTGGGTAGAGGTATATCAATAGACTTATTATACCCAGTGTGATATAGGTGTAGTTTATAGGTATAGCCAGTACTTTATTGTTAGATAAATGGATATAGCCTGGGTGATTTTAAGCTGTACTGGGTAAAGTTATAAAAATAGCATTGTTAAAGAAAAAAATGATTAAAAGCAGGCGATTTATCTTTAAAAATATTATTTCAATCGAAAAAATAATTAATCTATATTGTAATACTCAATAACATTTTATTTCCTATTTGAGATAGGCTAGCATCTAGTTCAGAATATTTAATTTGAAAAAAATCTTCTTGTTTGCATGATTATAATTATATCTTATTATTTATTAACCTAATTATTATTTTAATGGCAGAAGCCAATGAAATCATTTCTAGTTACCAAAACTGACTGTACAGTCATAATGTCAATTTTGATTTGAAGTGTTAAAAAAACACTTTGAAAGTATATAATTCTTATCTTCAAAAATCTTAAAAAGTCAGAGTTCTGTACTAAGTTGAACCTATTTCACATAAAAACAATTTAGTTCAAGACTTAAAATACTCTAGTTGGTCCATAATGACTCTTAATGTATCAGTGCAAGACAAGCCCAACTCAACTTGGTCTTGTCTTGCACTGAAATATTTAATGCAAAATAGGTCTTAGTTGAGTTTGACTTGTCTTACGCCAAGATATTTAGTGCAAAATGAGTCTACTTCTCAAATACACTATTTCCAGTGATAAAAATGTAAATTAAATTACATAGCATAAATGCATGTATGATTAAGTATAAATATACTTTGTTATATCCTTCTTATCCAAATATTAAAGAATATAATCAGTTTTCAAAAAGTGACTTAATCCAGTCTTGTGCCAAGCCATCGATGTGTTATATTACACATACTATCTGTGTTATTCTACACATATTGTCAGTGTTAAATTAAACATACTGTCTGTGTTATACTACACATACTATCTGTGTTATACTACATAAACTATCTGTGTTATACTACATATACTATATGTGTTATACTACATAATACTATCTGTGTTACACTATATATACTATCTGTGTTATACTGCATATACTATCTGTGTTATACTACATATACTTTATGTGTTATTCTGCATATAATATCTGTGTTATACTGCATATACCATCTGTGTTATGCTGCATATACTATCTGTGTTATACTGCATCTACTATCTGTGTTATACTACATGAACTATCTGTGTTATACTACATATACTATATGTGTTATACTACATATACTTTCTGTGTTATACTACATATACTATCTGTGTTATACTTCATATACTATCTGCGTTATACTACATATACTTTCTGTGTTATACTACATATACTATCTGTGTTATACTTCATATACTATCTGCGTTATACTACACATACTATCTGCGTAATACTACATTTAATATATGCGTTATACTTCATATACTTTCTGTGTTATACTACATAATACTATCTGTGTTATACTACATATACTATCTGTGTTATACTACATATACTATCTGTGTTATACTTCATATACTATATGCGTTATACTACATATACTTTCTGTGTTATACTACATATAATATCTGCGTTATACGTCATATACTATCTGTGTTATACTACACATACTATCTGCGTAATACTACATTTACTATATGCGTTATACTTCATATACTTTCTGTGTTATACTACATAATACTATTTGTGTTATACTACATATACTATCTGTGTTATACTTCATATACTATCTGTGTTATACTTCATATGCTATCTGTGTTATACTACATTTACTATCTGCGTTAAACTACATATACTATATGTGTTATATTACATATACTATCTGTGTTATACTACATATACTATCTGTGTTATACTGCATATACTGTTTGTGTTATACTGCATATACTATCTGTGTTATACTACATATACTATCTGTATTATACTACATATACTATCTGTGTTATAGTAGTTTACTATCCAGATATGAACACATTGATTATGAAGTTAACTGCATGATAGCAAAAACCAGTTCAGTTCACAGCATCGGAGAGTAGAGTTATCTCAACTACCACAAAACTCAAGCTTACAGAGTTGTTGTACTAACAACCCAGCTATAGGTCTCACTGAACAATTACCTCCCTTGCATGACGGTAGCAAGATTATTACGCCCAAGAAATTAGAGCTGTGTAAAGCGGTTGGGTAATTTTTTTTTTAAAAATGCATAAAATGTCATATTTCTTTGTGCATATGGGAACATTGGAACATTTTCATGATTTCTGCAAAGTTTGGGTGACCCTGGGAACTGTTTGATGATGCTATAACAGTTTAAAGATGCGTAGTGATACACTGCAACAAATGGGCAGAATTGTCAAAAATGAAGGGGTGCCATCAAACCATCGAAATTGTGAAAAAGCAACCTGGTCAACCCCATGTTTTTTTCTGCATATTTGGACCAACAGAGGACTATCTATGGGAATAAGGCACTTTCAAAACCATTGGTAATGTATCCAGTGTTCCAGAAGTGCATGTCTCTATATGTAGAACAGTACAAAATTAATTGGTGTGTGAGACGTATACGCCTGTGAAACATAAACAATTTATAGCAGACACGCACGGAGAATAAACCACTTCCTCACAACACGCAAACTCCTTCACATACAATGGTTCCAGACACAGAGGTCCCAGAAACAAAGGTTCCAGACAAAGAGGTTCTGGAAAGGGTCAATTTCCCGTCCTTCCATATCTTACTACATTAATGCCAAGTACGCTTGGTCCGCTATTCCTCCCGTTTGTCTGATGAATGTCTTTCAAAGCAGCTCCTCTGTAGGGAGCTCACAACAGGCATGATATCATTGGGTGGACAAAGGAAGCGGTTAAAGTACAGCTTGAAAGTTTCCTTCAAAAGTCTACACATAGATACCTGAGAACAGCATGCATAATATCGACAAGAACGGTGCAGATGCCTCAGCAAACGTGTTAACATTGACAAGGACGCTTATCGAGGCAGCCGAGAGAAAAAATGTGTTTCGTAAAGTAACGTATTTCCGTATACGGATCGGACTCTACAGACTCTACAATCATTTTCGGACATAACATCAGACAAAATATCATATGTCATATCAACTTTGTGACGTCGGAATAAATCACACCCTATAGTTATAACAGTTAGTACTCGTTGCAAGATATTATAACAGCTTCATGCATCGCCAATTGAGGACAGTGGTAGACGCGCATGATATTGACATTTTCCGCAGAGTGATTGGCATCCCAATATAATTATGCTTATGTACTGATTTTAATATTAATGACTATAATAATAAATAATACAAAAAAATAACTCTAAAATCATATTATTTAATATACAGTGGTGTGTTTCTTTTAGGCATCATAATATAGAAAAAAACAGACATACAAAGTGCAAACAAGCTTGTTGAAGCTTATGTAAATTATGGCAAAAAAGGGGACGCTCAAAATCCACATCATGGTCAAAATCCCCTTGGCTAAATATGGCCCAGTGGTCAAGTCCCCTCAATGAGTGGTCAAAATAGAGGGGATAGTCAATGGGTAGCCAAATCCCTTTATGTAGATACATTACCGATATCTGATTATGAAGTCCTTTTAAAGAGTTAAAAGATACTTTTGATATTCGAAATATCTTAGTCAAATAATTAATAAAATATTTAGATATGCCATGTCGAAAATTAGACTGTCTTGTTGCTCATAGAACAGGGAAGACAAACACACATTGCCAGAAAATTAACCATTTGTGAATTGTGTTACAAAGCAATCGAAGATTATTTCAATTCGTATTGATTTCCCGACATATTTCACATATCAGAAAAATACATATTGAAATTATTATTATAAAAGAACACATATGTACACGTTTATAGAACTGTTGAATGCGACACATATAACAATTATTAATAACCTTGCTAAATATATTATTAAAGCCTTGAAACTTGCAACATATGTCATATAAGTTTATGTGATTTTGTGCTATGAATGTTGAAACTTAGACATCTGTTTTGGGAATGTCATTTTTGCCTTTTTTGACCGCAGAAAAAATAGAAAAACGTCGACTTCTGTCCACATGATGCATTTAATCCGCAGAAATTTAGAAAAATGACGCCTTTTGTCCGCATGACGCCTTTTGTCCGCAGAAAAATCAGAAAAAAACGTCGACTTTTGTCTGCATGACGCCTTCTTTCCGATTGTTGTAGTACAACTTCATTTTAAAAACGTTTGGGTTATAATGAGAAAAAATAGAAAAATGACGCCTTTTGTCGGCATGATAACTTTTATCCGCAGAAAATTTGGAAAAAAATGACGCCTTTTGTCCGCATGACGCCTTTTGTCCGCAGAAAAAAAAGAAAAATGACGCCTTTTGTCCGCATGATGCCTTTTGTCCGCAGAAAAAATAGAAAAATGACGCCTTTTGTCCGCATGATGATTTTTTTCCGTAGAAATTTAGAAAAATGACGCCTTTTGTTCGCATGACGCCTTTTGTTCGCAGAAAGTTTTAAAAAATGACGCCTTTTGTCCGCATGACGCCTTTTGTCCGCAGAAAAATCAGAAAAACGTCGACTTTTGTCCGCATGACGCCTTCTATCCGATTGTTGTAGTACAGTTTCATTTTAAAAACGTTTGGGTTACAATGAGGCAGGGTACACCGCGTAAAGTGAAACACGGGGTAAGTAAGAACAAGGACTGTAACTGATATATAGTTATATTCATATTTAATCCATTTGACGAAGAATAGATAGGCAACATCATTACTAGTGATCAACAAATATTGGAATGGTGGCAGATGAAGAGTGCTAACGATATTTATTAAGAAAAAATAGTTTTCGTTTCGTCAATAGTGTTTTCACTGTTTTAACTGTACAAGCGTTTGGTATCAATTATATGGAATACAGCTATCTTTAATTTTAGTCTACACGAATTAAATCTGCATATCTGCAAGATAATATATATTTGGTTCAATCTAATGTCACAGATAATTTGTGGTCGAGGCAAGTTAGAGCAAAGTGGTGGAGGCATGTTGTAACAGTATTTCAACTCCGTAAATATACTCCATTTATTTTTTTCATATTCATGTAATAAACATAAAACAGTTGTAGATGTATTTCAATCGTAAGCACGTTATATACATGTATATGCATGTTCTAAGTGCATGTTGATCTACAGAAATCTAGATCATTGTGACACAACTATCCAGTTCAAGCGACTAATAGTGAATGCATTTTCTTTAAAACATTCTGAAGGACAGATGGAAGATGGAAGATGTTCATAAAAAGGCATATTTCAAAAGAGCTTGTGCTTTTATTATAGCAACTTTACGACTTTTATTGGTGGTTGTAAATGTAAAACTGAAAATACAAGCAGTTAGAAGTTAGTTTGATATTCGTTTTTCTATCTTTTGACATTTAAAGGAGAAACTCTTCAAATTGGAGGTTAGGGTTAGGGCTAGAATAAGGGTAAGGGTTAGCGTTAGATTCATGATGAATATCGAATATCAAAGACGAAAATCAAACTAATTTAACTCTACCGAAAAAAAACTATATTATCTTCAGATCGTCAGTTTCTGGATGACCATGGGATTTATTTACAAAATAAAAGGATTATAAGTATATGAAAAAGGTATAGTTATGTTGTTTTAACTTGGATATGTCAATTAAGCAGGTCGATCACTGTTTCCATCATCGAAAAAATCAATAGTTAGAATATAGCATTAAAGACACAATTTTTTGTCTTAAAAACTGTCCGATCTAAGAATACCAAATTATATTTTTATGTCTGATGAACCACAAAGACGTGATCGAGACGGCAAGTAACGTGCTTGCATTTTAACAGGAGAAATCAATGATATTTTTCTGAGTTATGGCTCTTGAATTGTCAATAATTACATTAGAATGTATACTCTGGCAACCGTAGTTTTCAATTGATCTTCACTTCTCCAAAGTTGCACAATATTTATTTGATAATGATTATATCTCATACACATTCTTGAATTAGCCAAATTAAATCATTTATGCATGTTTTACGGCCCTTAAATTGTCATATATTGCCCTATCTGACCTTATGTGCAGCTCTAGCAACCATATTTTTCTCTGGATATTTACTAAACTGGTGCTGATCTCGGACAAATTCTTGAACTGACAGAACGGTCTATTAGCCTTGTATTAATATTGTATTATATTGGTATTCAAAGTATTAGCACCCTTACACTCGCATTTTTTTCACTTGACCTTAGCCAAACATATACAGTAGTAATTCAACTTAGACGAGTTCTAGAACTGGCCAAATCGAATAATAAATGTCTGAATTATAATTCTCATTTTATATACATAAGAGAGAGCTTTTTTTCATATTGTGTGGACTCTTACACCAACATGTATTATTCGATATTTGCCCCCAAACTAACACTGTGACATTAGTTACATACCGTTATAGTTCGGATATTTTTAAAAAAAAAGCCTTATTAGAACAATTGTGCCTAGCTTTATAAAACCCCTTCAAGTCACGTGGGAGCTAAGGAGCGAACACGAATGAACCCTATGTATCTGCTGTAAAGTGTCTAACATTTTCGTGAATAAAATAAAATTTACTTAAGGTTTATGTTAGAATGTAACACACTGATCTTAATCTTAAAATGTTTTGTGTAAAATTTGTTTGAATAATATGCTGTTTAATAGTCTCAGATCTTTTTTTAAATTTAATTTGGGTTATAATTTACTATAAAACAAGCAATGCTCCAACTATCTCCAATGATTGGGCAAATTGGAACGTTTCAGTTCGCCATTTGTGTCATTTTGTGAAACAACCAATTATATTAATATAAAATCGTTAAACTTAAATGACAAGAGAAGCCAGATATTTTTGATGTACGTATAATACGTGAATGTATGTAAAACAAATATGTATACATTGTGACAAATGCAATTTTCATTCTGACTTGTCCCGGTTTCCTCTACAGTAAATCGCAAACGGTATCTAAAGTTAAACAATTAATATTACGAAATAAAATTTCAGCGCATCATTGAACTTAACAAATGTCTTTGGAGAGAATTTTCAAATCCTTCCGTCTGACTTGTAAGAAATGACTTACAGACGATCATTACTCAAAAATACCCATCTCCGCAAGTGTCTGATAACATTCTCACTAAAATCAGCGGCGAGAGACAAACGATACTGAGACGTAATGCTGTATAGCAATCCTTGCGGAAACTATTGCCGGGCGGAAATCCGAACTCACGACCCCTTGATTGATAGTCAGACGACATAAGCGGTGTAATTATATTTTTAGATTCTCGTAGTGTTGATTATATTCAAAACGTCGTTTGTTTTAGCAAGCGTCGGAGATCATAGGTAAATATCAGCCAAAGAAATTATTCATATGTGATTTTCCGTTGGCAAATAGCCAAATTACAAAATTTTATGTTTCCGGAGAACAACTACAAAGCCATTCAAGGTAACTTCACGAAACTTTGTACTAATGTCAACCTGGAGGCCTAGTAGTGCGTTTTGTTATGAGGGAGTTTTTATTGTCAACATTTTTTTCTGTAAGCATGAGACAAATAGCCAAAATGACAAAATTCACCGTTTCCGGAGACATCACAAAACTTGTATACATGTCAACATTGAGTTGTAGTAGTACCTTTTGCTATGAGGGAGTTTTCATTTTCAACATATTTTTCTGTTACCAAGTAAAAACAAATAGTAGTAAAAACAAGAAATGTCACTGATAAGTGTCGCATCCACTCCCCCCCCCCCCCACCCCCAAATGGTCTGTGAAAAAAAAAGTATATGTTATAAAAGGTAGCGATGTACCCATGAATATCAAGAGTAATGGGCTGACGTTTCAGATTAGACAGGCAATTTTATGGGTTTTTTTCATTAAAGCGTGACCTTGACCGTTGTGTAACATTAACATCTGATATAAAAGTCTGGGTATTTCAACAGGTAAATACAGGTGACACATCATCATGACGTGCTGATCACTTGTGTGAAGCTATCTTAAAATCCCTCCATGTTAGACAAAGTTACAGACCAGACATGAAATATCAAACAAACTGAAAGTATGACCTTGAGGTAAGGTTCTGGGTCTTAACGTGACACGTCGTCATGTCATGTTGATCAATTGATAAATTGAGCCAACTGTTTTTGAAATCCATCCATGTATGATAAAGTTACAGGAGAGTGTCATACAAACTCAAAATGTGACCTTGACCTTTGATCAATTGAGCCAAGTTAAAGACAAAGTTACAGACCAGACACGCTATATCAAACAAAACAAATACAAGTCATGATAAATAGGTAGGTAGTTGATATTGCTTGATCACACGTGCATCGGGTACAGGGATCAAGTATTGTCATAGAAGTCATGATAAATAAGTATGTAGTTTATTTTGCAAGTTCACCCGTTCATCGGGTAGAGGGATCAACTAGTAGCATACAAGTCATGATAAATAAGTATATAGTTTATGTTGCTGAATCAGACGTACATCGGGTATTGGGATCAACTATCATCATACAAGTCATGATAAATAAGTCTGTAAATTATGTTGCTGGATCACACGTACACCGATTGCAAGGATCAACTATTATCATACAAGTCATGATAAATAAGTATGTAAATTATGTCGCTGGATCACACGTACACCGAGTACAAGGTTCAACTATTATTATACAAGTCATGATAAATAAGCATGTAGTTAATTTGCTGGATCACACTTACATCGGGTACAGGGATCAACTATTATCATACAAGTCATGATAAATAAGTATGTAATTTATGTTCCTGGACCACACGTACACCGAGTACAAGGATCAACTATTATCATACAAGTGTGACGAAAAACGCCTTGTACATATAGAAATCCATAACATCGGTGTATTTTGTTACGCCGCTATACTTTTCTGTTGGTTGGTAACTTTATATTTACCTTTTATATATGAATAGTCTAAGTATTCCTTATTGTTTATTAAGTTACATTAATAAACGTACAGAAAACGTAGTAAATAAACTGTCAGGTAGACGCTTATTGAATTTGATTAAGGATAGTAATTCAATTGAATCGCATTATCTCGAATTTCATTATGTGGTCGAACAACACTAAGGATGCCCGATTGAAGCCATGTGACTAGGTCATGTGACTTCTGCTATATAACCAGCTGACCGCCTGTATTCTTGTCAGTCTGATGTTACAACTCGACGGAGAAGGAGCTGCAAGAAGAATTTGCATAATTAATTTATTAATTAATTATTATTATTTGGTAATACAGGCTGGGACTTTGGACCGAGGTAACAAGTGAACGAGGGATTCCCAGAAGTGCAGTTTTCAACTCAGAGTTGCAGAACCCTCTGAAACTTGTGAACAGTGCTCCGGGTCGTAGTCTGTTGGGTGCCATTGTTTGCCTCAGACAGGTGTTGGGACAGGCTTGGAACATTGCTGCAGAACTAGTTTTATTTAGTTAAAACAAAGTCCTGAGCAAGTGTTTGAGACGTAAGTCTGATACTTTGGTGCAGCTCGGAGTTTCGAGTTTGGTGTGCTGCAGGACTAGTTTTATTTATTTAAAACAAAGTCCTGAGCAAGTGTTTGAGGCGTAAGTCTGATACTTTGGTGCAGATCTGAGTTTCGAGTTTGGAATGCTGCAGAACTAGTTTTATTTATTTAAAACAGAGTTCTGGGCATAGTGTTGTGCGGAGTGCTGCAGAACTAGTTTTATTTATTTAAAACAGAGTTCTGGGCATAGTGTTGTGCGAAACGTTTGTTTGAAACGTTAGTTCGAAACCTTTATAATTTGGTTTTATATGTAAAGTAAATTGTACGTGATTATTCTTTTTTAAACACGAATCATTTGTTCAATCATTTGTAATCTAATCATAAAGCAAAGTAGCTTGAGGAAAATTATTTCACTATTTATCTTAAATCAAACGGCAAGTAGCCCAAGGAAAATTCATATATACCATATTTATTAGTAGTTATGTGCATAATCCGCTCGGTGCACGTTACAAAAATTGGTGGCAGCGGTGGGATAATTTAATAATCTACAGTTATAACCTACCCATACTTAATTCAATATGGATGATAGACAGGAATTTAATAGTAGGATGCAAAGTTTAGATGAACGTTTGCAGGAGTTGAGACGGCAAAACGAAAAGAGTAAGGTTCAGACTGAAATATCATTTCTTGAACGACAGATAGAAAACATGGAAGTGGGCATGTCTACAAAAGAAGGACGGAGCAGTTCAGCATTGAAAAAGGAATCAAATATGGAGGATGGACAAGGTTTAAAGAAATGTTTGAAGACAGAGATTGGTGTTGGCTTCAGGACTCCGCCTTGGTGCAGTCCCATTAAAAAGGAATATGATGAGTTTGAGACAACACTCGTTAAGGAACCTGACCGTTTTGTTACAAAACGAAAGAAGTCTGACCCGAAACAGACATTTTCAACGCCAAAACACGAAGTAGGTGCAGAACCTGGTAGTTCGAAACCTAGCTCAGGGAATGGTTATGGAGCAAAAGTCAAACCAGCAACGTTTGATGGTTCGGGCAGTTGGCTGGACTATAAAGCTCATTTTGATGCTTGTTAAAAAATAAATAGTTGGACAGAAGAACAGAAAGGACTTTATTTGGCTGTATCACTTAGAGGACAAACTCAGGGTGTTTTCGGAAATTTAAGTTCAGATGCTAATGACTATAACGAGCTGGTACGGTCTTTAGAAGAAAGATTTGCCCCACCTAATCAAACTGAATTATACCGTGTTCAGTTGCGTGAGAGGAAGCAAAAGGCGTCAGAAACTCTGTCTGAACTTGGTCAGGATGTCAGACGGCTTACTAATTTAGCCTATCCAACAGCACCAACTGATGTTCGGGAAACTCTAGCAAAAGAGCAGTTTATGGACTCTCTTATAAGCTCAGACATGAGACTTCGTATCAAACAAGCTAGGCCGTTAAATTTAAATGATGCTGTACGGCATGCAGTCGAGCTTGAAGCGTATAATCGTGCTGAAAGGAAGCATATGGAGGGACATGGATATTTAAGATCAACTTCAGATAAAGAGACAGAATTAAGAGAAGAATTAAAATGTTTCAAGAACATAGTTTCAGATCTCAGCAAGGCATTCCAATCATGGTCTCATGAGAAGACGGTTTCGAAACCACAGAGGCAAAAACCAACCAAAGTAGAAGATTTCAGCATGGCCGACAGAACTCTGGGGTTGAAGTCAGGAGAAAAAGGAAATGTTTTAATTGCGGATCCGAAGATCATATTAAACCTAATTGTCCTAAGCTTCCGAATGCGAACACCAAATCCAATCCTAGTTCATCTAATGATAAACAACATGTTGCAGCTGCTGGTTCAGGTCTTTATGTTAACACCAAAATTAATAATATATTGACAGAATGTTTAATCGATACTGGAGCAACTCTCACAATAATTTCTACAAGAGTTTGGGATATTATTAGACCTTGTTCTAGTGAGCTGAAACCGTTTAGAACACAAATCTTGTCAGCATCAGGATATCCAGTCAATATTAAGGGCAAAACTTCAGCATGCATAGAGATATGTGGTGTGCAATGTGTCAGTGACATTGTGGTTGCAGATATTGAGTTAGATGTTTTACTTGGTTTAGACTTTTTGCAAACTCAAGATTGTAAACTTGATTTATCTAACAACACATTAACTATTAAAGGCAAGTCATGTAAGTTAAAACTAGCTGGAAGATTAGGATGTTACGGAGTAAATGTTGTTGATCAGGCCGTTTTACCTTCAAGGTCTGAGGTATCTATTCTTATGCAAAACCAGGGAGAATCTATTAACACAGTATACAAAAACAAAAGCATTTGTAAAGCTAAATTAGAAAAGCTTAAGTGCATGAAAGACAGACCAACATGTGTGGAATGTAATGTAACTTTTAAAAAGACTGCATATCTGTGGAGACATTTGAAAAGGAAGCACGGAGTTAGGCAAAGGCTTGACCAAACTATAACACTGCATGAGCATGAAACTAGTGCAACAGAAATATTTTGTAAAATGACACCAGCATCACTGCCAGTCCGAGCACCTTTCAAAACTGTGATGTCTGCTCAAGAAAGTGTAGATACTAGCTCTGATTTATATGTAAAATGTGAAAGAAATACATTTGAGGAGGCTGGAACGAGTTGTGATCCGAATAGCCGACCTGGAAAGAATGAAAAGTTATACAGACAAAAAGAGATAAAGATGCGCTCCAGGGACCAGAGCGTTAATTCCAAACATGTGTTTGAAACTGGAAGTTTGATTGAATTCAATAAAAGTCAAAGAAGCGAAACTAGAAGAACGACCAGAAGGGTTGACATTCAGCATGATGCAGGAAGCATAAAACAATCTTCCGAGGTTAAAAAAGGATTTAGTTCTGGTAATATAGGAACTATTATGAAGCATAGATAAGTTAATGAAGTAAGTTAGTAAACTGAGACTTTTAATCGTGTTTGATATACATGTAGTTTTCAAGAATATGTTGCTTATGGACCATTTCCCCATAATTTTGTAAAAACATAATGAGATCTGTTCAGCTATTTTTGGAAGTTTTACATGAACAAATATATATGTTCTGGACAAATTATTGTGTTCGATGAATATGCCGATATTTTTCTATTTTGTATTATCTATTAAAGTTGAGTGTATGTTTTATGGATGATAAATATGGTTACATGATCAAGCGGGACGCTTGTAGTCGGAGGCGTGGGTAATGTGACGAAAAACGCCTTGTACATATAGAAATCCATAACATCGGTGTATTTTGTTACGCCGCTATACTTTTCTGTTGGTTGGTAACATTATATTTACCTTTTATATATGAATAGTCTAAGTATTCCTTATTGTTTATTAAGTTACATTAATAAACGTACAGAAAACGTAGTAAATAAACTGTCAGGTAGACGCTTATTGAATTTGATTAAGGATGGTAATTCAATTGAATCGCATTATCTCGAATTTCATTATGTGGTCGTACAACACTAAGGATGCCCGATTGAAGCCATGTGACTAGGTCATGTGACTTCTGCTATATAACCAGCTGACCGCCTGTATTCTTGTCAGTCTGATATTACAACTCGACGGAGAAGGAGCTGCAAGAAGACTTTGCATAATTAATTTATTAATTAATTATTATTATTTGGTAATACAGGCTGGGACTTTGGACCGAGGTAACAAGTGAACGAGGGATTCCCAGAAGTGCAGTTTTCAACTCAGAGTTGCAGAACCCTCTGAAACTTGTGAACAGTGATCCGGGTCGTAGTCTGTTGGGTGCCATTGTTTGCCTCAGACAGGTGTTGGGGCAGGCTTGGAACATTGCTGCAGAACTAGTTTTATTTAGTTAAAACAAAGTCCTGAGCAAGTGTTTGAGACGTTAGTCTGATACTTTGGTGCAGCTCGGAGTTTCGAGTTTGGTGTGCTGCAGGACTAGTTTTATTTATTTAAAACAAAGTCCTGAGCAAGTGTTTGAGGCGTAAGTCTGATACTTTGGTGCAGATCTGAGTTTCGAGTTTGGAATGCTGCAGAACTAGTTTTATTTATTTAAAACAGAGTTCTGGGCATAGTGTTGTGCGGAGTACTGCAGAACTAGTTTTATTTATTTAAAACAGAGTTCTGGGCATAGTGTTGTGCGAAACGTTTGTTTGAAACGTTAGTTCGAAACCTTTATAATTTGGTTTTATATGTAAAGTAAATTGTACGTGATTATTCTTTTTTAAACACGAATCATTTGTTCAATCATTTGTAATCTAATCATAAAGCAAAGTAGCTTGAGGAAAATTATTTCACTATTTATCTTAAATCAAACGGCAAAATTCAAGGAAAATTCATATATATCATATTTATTAGTAGTTGTGTGCATAATCCGCTCGGTGCACGTTACACAAGTCATGATAAATGAGTATGTAATTTATGTTCCTGGACCACACGTACACCGAGTACAAGGATCAACTATTAGCATACAAGTCATGATAAATAAGTATGTAATTTAAGTTCCTGGACCACACGTACACCGAGTACAAGGATCAACTATTATCATACAAGTCATGGTAAATAAGTATGTAGTTAATTTGCTGGATCACACTTACATCGGGTACAGGGATCAACTATTATCATACAAGTCATGATAAATAATTATGTAATTTATGTTGCTGGATCACACGTACACCAAGTACAGGGATCAACTATTATCATACAAGTCATGATAAATAAGTATGTAAATTATGTTACTGGATCACACGTACACGGAGTACAAGGTTCAACTATTATCATACAAGTCATGATAAATAAGTATGTAGTTAATTTGCTTGATCACACGTACATCGGGTACAGGGATCAACTATTATCATACAAGTCATGATAAATAAGTATGTAATTTATGTTCCTGGACCACACGTACACCGAGTACAAGGATCAACTATTAGCATACAAGTCATGATAAATAAGTATGTAGTTAATTTGCTGGATCACACTTACATCGGGTACAGGGATCAACTATTATCATACAAGTCATGATAAATAAGTATATAATTTATGTTGCTGGATCACACACGTACACCGTGTACAGAGATCAACTATTAGCATAAAAGTCATGATAAATAAGTATATAGTTTATGTTGCTGGACAACACGTACAGCGAGTATTGGGATCAACTATAAGCATACAAAAAATGATCAATAAATATGTAGTTTATGTTCCAGAACCACACGTACACCGGGTAAATGGATCATCTATTAGCATAGAAGACATGAAAAATAAGTATATAGTTATGTTTTAGGACCAAACGTACACCGATTACAGGGATCAACTATTGGCATACAAATCATGTTAAATAAGTATGTAGTTTATGTTCCAGGACCAAACGTACACCTAGTACAGGGATCAACTATTAGCATACAAGTCATGATAAATAAGTATGTAGTTTATGTTCCAGGAGCAAACGTACACCGAGTACAGGGATCAACTATTGGCATACAAGTCATGATTAATAAGTATATAGTTTATGTTGCTTGATCTCTCGTATATAGAGTACAAGGTTCAACTATTATCATACAAGTCATGATGAATAAGTATTTAGTTTATGTTGCTGGATCAAACGTACATCGGGTACAAGGATCAACTATTATCAATCAAGTCATAATCAATAAGTATGTAGTTTATGTTGCTTGATCACACGTATATAGAGTACAGGGATCAACTATTATCATACAAGTCATGATGAATAAGTATTTAGTTTATGTTGCTGGATAAAACGTAAATCGGGTAGAGGGATCAACTATTATCATACAAGTCATGATCAATAAGTATGTAGTTTATGTTGCTGGATAAAACGTACATCGGGTAGAGGGATCAACTATTATCATACAAAAAACATGATCAATAAGTATGTAGTTTATGTTTCAGGACCAAACGTTCACCGATTACAGGGATCAACTATTAGTATAAAAGTTATGATCAATACATATGTAGTTTATCTTCCTGGACCACACGTACACCGGGTACAGGGATCAACAATAAGCATACAAGTCATGATCAATAAGTATGTAGTTTATGTTCCTGGATAACACGTACACCGAGTACAGGGATCAACTATTAGCATACAAGTCATGATTAATAAGTACGTAGTTTATGTTCCTGGATCACACGTACACCGAGTACAGGGATCAACTATTAGCATAAAAGTTATGATAAATAAGTATGTAGTTTATGTTCTTGGACCACACGTACACCGAGTACAGGGATCAACAATTAGCATACAAGTCATGATAAATAAGTATGTAGTTTATGTTGCTGGACCAAACGTATACCGAGTACAGGGATTAACTATTAGCATACAATTCATGATAAATAAGTTTGTAGTTTATGTTCCAGGAACAAACGTACACCGAGTACGGGGATCAACTATTATCATACAAGTCATGATTAATAAGTATTTAGTTTATGTTGCTGGATCAAACGTACATCGGGTACAGGGATCAACTATTATCAATCAAGTCATGATCAATAAGTATGTAGTTTATGTTGCTTGATCACACGTATATAGAGTACAGGGATCAACTATTATCATACAAGTCATGATGATTAAGTATTTAGTTTATGTTGCTGGATAAAACGTACATCGGGTAGAGGGATCAACTATTATCATACAAGTCATGATCAATAAGTATGTAGTTTATGTTGCTGGATAAAACGTACATCGGGTAGAGGGATCAACTATTATCATACAAGTCATGATCAATAAGTATGTAGTTTATGTTTCAGGACCAAACGTTCACCGATTACAGGGATCAACTATTAGTATAAAAGTTATGATCAATACATATGTAGTTTATCTTCCTGGACCACACGTACACCGTGTACAGGGATCAACTATAAGCATAAAAGTCATGATCAATAAGTATGTAGTTTATGTTCCTGGATAACACGTACACCGAGTACAGGGATCAACTATTAGCATACAAGTCATGATAAATAAGTATGTAGTGTATGTTCCAGGACCAAACGTACACCTAGTACAGGGATCAACTATCAGCATAAAAGTAATGATAAATAAGTATGTAGTTTATGTTCTTGGACCACACGTACACCGAGTACAGGGATCAACTATTAGCATATAAGTCATGATCAATCAGTATGTAGTTTATGTTGTTGGACCACACGTACACCGAGTACAGGGATCAATCATTAGCATACAAGTCATGATAAATAAGTATGTAGTGTATGTTCCAGGACCAAACGTACACCGAGTACAGGGATCAACTATTAGCATAAAATTAATGATAAATAAGTATGTAGTTTATGTTCTTGGACCACACGTACACCGAGTACAGGGATCAATTATTAGCATACAGGTCATGATAAATAAGTATGTAGTGTATGTTCCAGGACCACACGTACACCTAGTACAAGGATCAACTATTAGCATATAATTCATGATAAATAAGTATGTAGTTTATGTTCTTGGACCACACATACACCGAGTACAGAGACCAATTATTAGCATACATGATAAATAAGTATGTTGTGTATGTTCAGGACCAAACGTACACCGAGTACAGGGATCAACTATTAGCATAAAAGTTATGATAAATAGGTATTTAGTTTATGTTCTTGGACCACACGTTAACCGAGTACAGGGATCAATTATTAGCATACAAGTCATGATAAATAAGTATACAGTGTATGTTCCTGGACCACACGTTCACCGAATACAGGGATCAACTATTAGCATAAAAGTTATAATAAATAAATATGTTGTTTATGTTCCTGGACGACACATTCACCAAGTACAGAGCTCAACTAGTAGCATATAATTCATGATAAATAAGTATGTAGTGTAAGTTCCAAGACCAAACGTACACCGAGTACAGTGATCAACTATAAGCATACAAGTCTTGATGAATAATTATGCAGTGTATGTTCCTGGACCACACGTTTACCAAATACAGGGATCAATTATGGGGCATACAAGTTATGATAAATAAATATGTCGTTTATGTTCCTGGACGACACATTCACCGAGTACAGGGATCAACTATTAGCATATAATTCATGATAAATAAGTATGTAGTGTATGTTCCAAGACCAAACGTACACCGAGTACAGGGATCAACTTTTAGGACAAAAATTATGATAAATAAGTATGTAGTATATGTTCTTTGACCACACAAACACCGAGTACAGGGATCAACTATTAGGATAAAAATTATGATAAATATGCATGTAGTTTATGTTCTTGGACCACAAGTACAGCGAGTACAGGGATAAACCGTTAGCATACAAGTCATGATAAATAAGTATGTAGTTTATGTTCCTGGATCACGCGTTCACCGAGTACATGGATCAACTATTAGCATACACGTCATAATAATTAAGTGTGTAGTTTATGTTCCTGGAACATACGTAAACCAACTACAGAGATCAACTATTAGCATACAAGTCATAATAAATAAAAATGTAGTTTATGTTCCTGAACCACATATACACCAAGTACAGGGATCAACTATTAGCATACAAGTCATGCTCAATAAATATGTAGTTTACGTTACTGGACCACACGTACACCGAGTACAGGGATCAACTTTAAGCTTACAAAACATGGTAAATAAATATGTAGTTTATGTTCGTGAACTACACGTTCACTGACTACAGGGATCAATTATTAATATACACGTCATAATAAATAAGTGTGTAGTTTATGTTCCTGGAACACAAGTACGCCAACTACAGGGATCAGCTATTAGCATACAAGTCATAATAAATAAGAATGTAGTTTATGTTCCTGGACCACACATACCCCAAGTACAGGGATCAACTATTAGCATACAAGTCATGCTCAATAAATGTGTAGTTTATGTTCCAGGACCAAACGTACACCGAGTACAGGGATCAACTATTAGCATACATATGTTGTTAATGTTCCCGGACGACACATTCACAGAGTACAGTGATCAACTGTTAGCATACATGACATGATAAATAAGTATGTAGTATATGTTCCTGGATCACACGTACACCGAGTACAGGGATCAACTATTAGCATACAAGTAATGATAATTAAATATGTTGTTTAAGTTCCTGGACGACACATTCACCGTGTACTGGGATCAACTATTAGCATATAAGTCATGGTTAATAAGTATGTAGTTTATGTTGTTGGACCACACGTACACCGAGTACAGGGATCAATCATTAGCATACAAGTCATAATAAATAAGTATGTAGTGTATGTTCCAGGACCAAACGTACGCCGAGTACAGGGATTAACTGTAAGCATACAAGTCATGATAAATAAGTATGTAATTTATGTTCCAGAATCCAACGTACACCGAATACAGGGATCAACTATAAGCATAAAAGTTATGATAAATAAGTATGTAGTTTATGTTATTGGACCACACGTACACCGAGTACAGGGATCAATTATTAGCATACAAGTCATGATAAATAAGTATGTAGTGTATGTTCCAGGACCACACGTACACCTAGTACAAGGATCAACTATTAGCATATAATTCATGATAAATAAGTATGTAGTTTATGTTCTTGGACCACACATACACCGAATACAGGAACCAATTATTAGCATACAAGTCATGATAAATAAGTATGTTGTGTATGTTCAGGACCAAACGTACACCGAGTACAGGGATCAACTATTAGCATAAAAGTTATGATAAATAAGTATGTAGTGTATGTTCTTGGACCACACGTTAACCGAGTATAGGGATCAATTATTAGCATACAAGTCATGATAAATAAGTATACAGTGTATGTTCCTGGACCACACGTTCACCGAATACAGGGATCAACTATTAGCATAAAAGTTATGATAAATAAATATGTTGTTTATGTTCCTGGGCGACACATTCACCAAGTACAGGGATCAACTATTAGCATATAATTCATGATAAATAAGTATGTAGTATATGTTCCAAGACCAAACGTACACCGAGTACAGGGATCAACTATAAGCATACAAGTTATGATAAATAAATATGTCGTTTATGTTCCTGGACAACACATTCACCGAGTACAGGGATCAACTATAAGCATATAATTCATGATAAATAAGTATGTAGTGTATGTTCCAAGACCAAACGTACACCGAGTACAGGGATCAACTATTAGGACAAAATTTATGATAAATAAGTATGTAGTTTGTGTTCTTGGACCACACAAACACCGAGTACAGGGATCAACTATTAGGATAAAAATTATGATAAATAAGTATGTAGTTCATGTTCTTGGACCACAAGTACAGCGAGTACAGGGATAAACCGTTAGCATACAAGTCAGGATAAATAAGTATGTAGTTTATGTTCCTGGATCACGTGTTCACCGAGTACATGGATCAACTATTAGCTTACACGTCATAATAATTAAGTGTGTAGTTGATGTTCCTGGAACATACGTAAACCAACAACAGAGATCAACTATTAGCATACAAGTCATAATAAATAAATATGTAGTTTATGTTCCTGGCCCACATATACACCAAGTACAGGGATCAACTATTAGCATACAAGTCATGCTCAATAAATATGTAGTTTACGTTACTGGACCACACGTACACCGAGTACAGGGATCAACTTTAAGCTTACAAAATATGATAAATAAATATGTAGTTTATGTTCGTGAACTACACGTTCACCGACTACAGGGATCAACTATTAGCATACACGTCAAAATAAATAAGTGTGTAGTTTATGTTCCTGGAACACAAGTACACCAACTACAGGGATCAGCTATTAGCATACAAGTCATAATAAATAAGTGAGTAGTTTATGTTCCTGGACCACACATACACCAAGTACAGGGATCAACTATTAGCATACAAGTCATGCTCAATAAATGTGTAGTTTATGTTCCAGGACCAAACATACACCGAGTACAGGGATCAACTATTAGCATACATATCTTGTGAATGTTCCTGGACTACACATTCACAGAATACAGTGATAAACTGTTAGCTTACAAGTCATGATAAATAAGTATGTAGTATATGTTCCTGGACCACACGTACACGGAGTACAGGGATCAACTATTAGCATACAAGTCATGATAAATAAATATGTAGTTTATGTTCCTCGACGACACATTCACAGAGTACAGTGATCAACTTTTAGCATAGAAGTCGTGATAAATAAGTTTGTAGTTGATGTTCCCGGATCACATGTACACCGAGTACAGGGATCAACTATTAGCATACAAGTCATGATAAATAAATATGTTGTTTATGTTCCCGGACGACACTTTTACCGAGTACAGTGATCAACAATTATCATACAAGTCATGATAAATAAATATGTAGTTTATGTTCGTGGACCACACGTACACCGAGTACAGGGATCAACTATTAGCATACAAGGCATGGTAAATAAGTATGTAGTTTATGTTCCAGTACCAAACGTACACCGAGTACAGGGATCAACTATTAGCATACAAGTTATGATAAATAAGTATGTAGTTTTTGTTCCTGGATAACACGTACACCGAGTAGAGGGATCAACTATTAGCATACAAGTTATGATAAATAAGTATGTTGTTTATGTTCCTGGACGACACATTCACCGAGTACAGAGATCAACTATTATCATACAAGTCATGATAAATAAGTATGTAATTTATGTTCCAGGACGACACATTCACCGAGTACAGGGATCAACTATTAGCATACAAGTCATGATAAATAAGTATGCAGTTTATGTTCCTGGATCAAACGTACACCGAGTACAGTGATCAACTATTAGCATACAAGTCATGATAAATAAATATGTTGTTTATGTTCCTGAACGACACATTCACTGAGTACAGGGATCAACTATTAGCATAGAAGTCATGATAAATAAGTATGTAGTTTATATTCCAAGACCAAACGTACACCGCGTAGATGGATCAACTGTTAGCATACAAGTCATGATAAATAAATATGTAGTTTATGTTCCTGGATAACACGTACTCCTAGTACAGGGATCAACTTTTAGCATACAAGTCATGATAAATAAATATGTTGTTTATGTTCCTGGATGACACATTCACCGAGTACTGTGATCAACTATTAGCATACAAGTCATGATGAATAAATATGTTGTTTATGTTCCTGGATAACACGTACACCGAGTACAGGGATCAGCTGTTAGCATTCAAGTCATGATTAATAAGTATGTAGTTTATGTTCCTGGATAACACGTACACCGAGTACAGGGATCAATTGTTAGCTTCAAAGTCATGATTAATAAGTATGTAATTTATGTTCCAGGACCAAACGTACACCGAGTACAGGGATCAACTATTAGCATACATGTCATGATTAATAAGTATGTAGTTTATGTTCCTGGACCACACGTATTCCGATTACAGGGATCAACTGTTAGCATACAAGTCATGATTAATAAGTATGTAGTATATGTTCCAGGACCAAATGTACACCGAGTACAGGGATCAAATATTAGCATACAAGTCATGATTAATAAGTATGTAGTTTATGTTCCAGGACCAAACGTACACCGAGTACAGGGATCAACTATTAGCATACAAGTCATGATTAATAAGTATGTAGATTATGTTCCTGGACCACACATACACTGAGTACAGGGATCAACTGTTAGCATACAAGTCATGATAAATAAATATGTAGTTTATGTTCCAGGATCACACGTGCACCGAGTACAGGGATCAACTATTAGCATACAAGTCATGATAAATATGTATGTAGTTTATGTTCCTGGACCAAACGTACACCGAGTACAGTGATCAACTGTTAGCATACAAGTCATGATTAATAAATATGAAGTTTATGTTCCTGTACCACACGTACACCGAGTACAGGGATCAACTGTTAGCATACAAGTCATGATAAATAAATATGTAGTTTATGTTCCTGGATAACACGTACACCGAGTACAGTGATCAACTATTAGCATACAAGTCATGATAAATAAATATGTTGTTTATGTTCCTGGACGACACATTCACCGAGTACAGTGATCAACTATTATCATACAAGTCATGATAAATAAGTATGTAATTTATGTTCCAGGACCAAACGTACACCGAGTACAGGGATCAACTATTAGCATACAAGTCATGATAAATAAGTATGTAGTTTATGTTCTTGGACCACACGTACATCGGGTACAGGGATCAACTATTAGCATACAAGGCATGATAAATAAGTATGTAGTTTATATTCTTGGACCACACGTAAAGCGAGTAAAGGGATTAACTATTAGCATACAACTCATGAAAAATGTGAATTTAGTTTATGTTCCTGGAAATCACGTCGACCGCGTACATGGATCTACTTGTTGAACTACCTACCCATCGTATCAATAAAGAAAACAAATGCATTGGTAATAAACTAAACTCATATATATGTATCTGTTACATGAGTTCAAAAAGGTTATAAAAGCGTAAAGTTGAATTATTTTTACGTAAATACTATCTTTTTCTTTTCTGATTGTTTTTTTTCTGTTTTCTACGACAAAGGACACCGTTGCAATATATATATTGTTGTGGGCGAGAACATCGAACCAGGCGACATATGAGAGAGCCTCGTTCTTTGCGCCCATCTTTAACCCTGTGGTTCGTTTTCTTATCAAATCCCCCATGTCGTTATAAACTAACTTAACATCAAACGATTTAAATTAATATTCAACTTGTTATTTATTCACGGAACTTTAGTTGGAATACAGATATTTGTTCATAAATCCTTGGCATCTAGTTACAGAGATTCGGCACAGAGTTTTTCAAAGTTAAAAATAATGGAAGGGACTCGTGACACGATTTGATAACTGAAAGTCGTGCCCGTGAAATTAGGATTTATATTCATTTGTTTATCACTATTTTCGTTATATTAATTCTTTAAAGTTGATTTTGCGAATTATCTTTCAACTCCTCGTGCACTTATCCTTAAATTCCGTTGTTTTTTTTTGCATTTTTATAATCAATTATAAAAGTTTGAACACATATTATTTCCATAAATTTAAAAGAATGACGAAACTTGTCAGTTACATTAATTTTTGGTAGTTTGTCGCTCTTTTCTTTTTTAACAAAAATGCAATGCATTTTTTTTAGTAAGTACGATGCCTTTATTGTTAAAATTGTATAATATATAAAAGTGTATTTTTGTTTGTTTTGTTTTCGGGTCATTATATTTTTGATTCAGGATAGGCGTTTTAATGCTGTAATGATTAACAACGAACAACATTCTTATCTGTTTAACTCTGGTATCAAACTGAATATATTCAGACATTGGGCCGAAAGAAAAAGTTACTAGTAAAGCATAAATGCTAAAGGTGATTTCCAGAAATTTCAGTCGTTTATATTGAACTGCTGGATAGAAACATTTTGAAAGAATTGTTTTTAAAATATGTATAACTTTTTTATTGAAAACAAATTGCTATTCAAATACCAATCTGGTTTCTTACCTAAAAATTCAACAACATATCAACTTATATATATCTATCAACACATTTGCCAAAATTTTGACAACAAACAGTTTGCATGTATGGTTTTCTGTGATATTTCCAAAAGCGTTTGACCGAATAATGTATCAATGGTTAATTTTTAAATTAAAGGAAAATGGCATTAATGGAACACTGCTGACATGGTTATCAAACTATTTAAAAAATAGATATCAGCGTTTGGTCATTCAATCTTCAGAATCCCAAACAAAACATGTAAAAGCTGGTATACCCCAAGGCTCTGTCCTTGGGCCATTATTGTTTCTAATTCATGTTAATGATTTTGCAGAGTCACTTCTTAGTTAGACTAGACTATATGCAGATGACAGATCCTTATACTATTCCTTATCTTCAATAGCAGGCATTGAAGGAGTGATCAATTATGATTTAAATTTTATCTCAAACTGGGCCAAACAATGGTTAGTGCATTTTAATCCTGTGAAAACCAATATACTTTCTGATAGGGGGGCTAAGTAGATACTCTCTCTCTCTTTTCTCTTCTCTCTCTCTCTCTCTCTCTCTCTCTCTCTCTCTCTCTCTCTCTCTCTCTCTCCTCTCTCTCTCTCTCTCTCTCTCTCTCTCTCTCTCTCTCTCTCCATTTTTCTTTTTGATTTGCAATATTTCTCTTTTAAACTTGTTATTTTTCAATTTTGACTTCCTTTTCGATAAAAGTTTAAATGTAGTATTGCCATAATATATGTCATTAAACTGTAGGGGAAAGGCCGAATCTAATGTTGGCAGAACTTGTGGCCAGGTCCCATTTTATGATATATTGAAATAAATATATTATTTAAACTAAACTAACTGATATTAACATGCGTAGCTCTGTATCTCCTTTTAATATTGACAAAAAATCAATTTTTATCAAACTTACAACTTATTTTATTAATGGTTTCAAACTCAGGAATTCTCGTTTAATAGTTTAATGTAGAATACATTGTATTGTTATTTAAATTTGTATTGATTTTATGCTTAAAATAATTTTTGTATGATTGTTTCTAAATACCAAGATAACACTCACAAAATATGAACTTAATGAAACCATATTCGTATACTAATTTATTTCAACGTATGATTGATTTACTATTTAGACAATAGTTCAAACAGATATTACAAAATACTAATGTTGCCATTCGAAATTTCTGCCAAGTTTATTTAATCAATATTAGCCTGCGGGCCTCTGTAGTTACGTCACTGTCATCTTATATATTACTATTCTGTCATTTGTACTGAAGCTACTCTATGTCATCTTATATATAACTATCCAGTCATTTGTATTGAAACTACGCTATGTCATCTTATATATTACTATCCTGTCATTTGTATTGAAGGTACTCTATGTCATCTTATACATTACTATTCTGTCATTTGTATTGAAGGTACTCTATGTCATCTTATATATTACTATCCTGTCATTTGTATTGAAGGTACTCTATGTCATCTTATATATTACTTTTCTGTCATTTGTATTGAAGGTACTCTATGTCATCTTATATATTACTATTCTGTCATTTGTATTGAAGGTACTCTATGTCATCTTATATATTACTATTCTGTCATTTGTACTGAAGTTACTCTATGTCATCTTATATATTACTATCCAGTCATTTGTATTGAAACTACGCTATGTCATCTTATATATTACTATCCTGTCATTTGTATTGAAGGTACTCTATGTCATCTTATACATTACTATCCCGTCATTTGTATTGAAGCTACTCTTTGTCATTTAATATATTACTATCCCGTCATTTGTATTGAAGCTACTCTTTGTCATTTAATATATTACTATTATGTCATTTGTATTGAAGCTACCCTATATCATCTTATATATTACTATCCTGTCATTTGTACTGAAGCTACTCTATGATTACTATCCCGTCATTTCCATTGAAGCTACTCTATGTCATCTTATATATTACTATTCTGTCAAATGTATTGAAGCTAGTCTACGTCATCTTATATATTACTATCCTGCCATTTGTATTGAAGCTACTCTATGTCATCTTATATATTACTATTCTGTCATTTGTATTGAAGCTACTCTATGTGATCTTATATATTACTATTCTGTCATTTGTATTGAAGCTACTCTATGTCATCTTATATATTACTATCCTGTCATTTTTACTGAAGGTACACTATGATTACTATCCCATCATTTCCATTGAAGCTACTCTATGTCACTTTATATATTACTATTCTGTCATTTGTATTGAAGCTACTCTACGTCATCTTATATATTACTATCCTGTCATTTGTATTGAAGCTACTCTATGTCATCTTATATATTACTATTCTGTCATTTGTATTGAAGCTACTATATGTTATCTTATATATTACTATCCCGTCATTTGTATTGAAGCTACGCTATGTCATCTTATATATATAACTATCCTGTCATTTGTATTGAAGCTACTCTATGTCATCTTATATATTACTATTCTGTCATTTGTATTGAAGCTACTATATGTCATCTTATATATTACTATCCCGTCATTTGTATTGAGGCTACGCTATGTCATCTTATATATAACAACCCTATCATTTGTATTGAAGATACTCTATGTCATCTAATATATGACTATCCTGTCATTTGTATTGGAGCTACTTTACGTCATCTTATATATTACTATCCTGTCATTTGTATTGAAGCTACTCTACGTCATCTTATACATTACTATCCAGTCATTTGTATTGAAGCTACTCTACGCCATCTTATATATAACTATCCCGTCATTTGTATTGAAGCTACTCTATGTCATCTTATATATTACTATCCTGTCAATTGTATTGAAGCTACTCTACGTCATCGTATACATTACTATCCTGCCATTTGTATAGAAGCTACTCTATGTCATCTTATATATAACTATCAAGTCATTTGTATTGAAGCTACTCTACGTCATCTTATATATTACTATCCTGTCATTTGTATTGAAGCTACTCTACGTCATCTTATACATTACTATCCAGTCATTTGTATTGAAGCTACTCTACGTCATCTTATATATTACTATTCTGTCATTTGTATTGAAGCTACTCTTTGTCATCTTATATATTACTATCCTGTCATTTGTATTGAAGCTACTCTACGTAATCGTATACATTACTATCCAGTCATTTGTATTGAAGCTACTCTACGCCATCTTATATATAACTATCCCGTCATTTGTATTGAAGCTACTCTATGTCATCTTATATATAACTATCCTGTCATTTGTATTTAAGCCTTCTATGTCATCTTATACATTACTATCCCGTCATTTGTATTGAAGCTACTCTTTGTTATTTAATATATTACTATCCCTTCATTTGTATTGAAGCTACTCTTTGTCATTTAATATATTACTATTATGTCATTTGTATTGAAGCTACCCTATTTCATCTTATATATTACTATCCTGTCATTTGTACTGAAGCTATTCTATGATTACTATCCCGTCATTTCCATTGAAGCTACTCTATGTCATCTTATATATTACTATTCTGTCAAATGTATTGAAGCTAGTCTACGTCATCTTATATATTACTATCCTGCCATTTGTATTGAAGCTACTCTATGTCATCTTATATATTACTATTCTGTCATTTGTACTGAAGGTACTCTATGTCATCTTATATATTACTATCCCGTCATTTGTATTGAAGCTACTCTATGTCATCTTATATATTATTATTCTATCATTTGTATTGAAGCTACTCTATGTCAACTTATATATTACTATTCTGTCATTTGTATTGAAGCTACTCTATGTCATCTTATATATTACTATCCAGTCATTTGTATTGAAGCTACTCTATGTCATCTTATATATTACTATCCTGTCATTTGTACTGAAGCTACTCTATGTCATCTTATATATTACTATCCTGTCATTTGTATTGAAGCTACTCTATGTCATCTTATATATTATCATTCTATCATTTGTATTGAAGCTACTCTATGTCATCTTATATATTACTATTCTGTCATTTGTATTGAAGCTACTCTATGTCATCTTATATATTACTATTCTGTCATTTGTATTGAAGCTACGCTATGTCATCTTATATATATATCTATCCTGTCATTTGTATTGAAGCTACGCTATGTCATCTTATATATTACTATCCTTTCCTTTGTATTGAAGCTACTCTATGTCATCTTATATATTACTATCCAGTCGTTTGTATTGAAGCCAGTCTATGTCATCTTATATATTACTATTCTCTCATTTGTATTGAAGCTACTCAATGTCACCTTATATATTACTATCCAGTCATTTGTATTGAAGCTACTCTATGTCATCTTATATATTATTATTCTATCATTTGTATTGAAGCTACTCTATGTCATCTTATATATTACTATTCTGTCATTTGTATTGAAGATACTCTATGTCATCTTATATATTACTATTCTGTCATCTGTACTGAAGCTACTCTATGTCATTTTAAATATTACTATTCTTTAATTTGTATTGAAGCTACTCTATGTCATCTTATATATTACTATTCTCTTATTTGTATTGAAGCTACTCAATGTCACCTTATATATTACTATCCAGTCATTAGTATTGAAGCTACTCTATGTCATATTATATATTACTATCCTGTCATTTGTACTGAAGCTACTCTATGTCATCTTATATATTACTATCCCTACATTTGTATTGAAGCTACTCTATGTCATCTTATATATTACTATTCTATCATTTGTATTGAAGCTACTCTATGTCATCTTATATATTACTATTCTGTCATTTGTATTGAAGATACTCTATGTCATCTTATATATTACTATTCTGTCATCTGTACTGAAGCTACTCTATGTCATTTTATATATTACTATTCTTTAATTTGTATTGAAGCTACTCTATGTCATCTTATATATTACTATCCAGACATTTGTATTGAAGCTACGTTATGTCATCTTATATATTACTATCCTTTCCTTTGTATTGAAGCTACTCTATGATCATCTTATATATTACTATCCAGTCGTTTGTATTGAAGCTACTCTATGTCATCTTATATATTACTATCTTTTCCTTTGTATTGAAGCTACTGTATGTCATCTTATATATTACCATCCTGTCATTTGTATTGGAGCTACTCTACGTCATCTTATATATTACTATTCTGTCATTTGTACTGAAGCTACTCATGTCATCTTATATATTACTATCCTGTCATTTGTATTGAAGCTACTCTATGTCATCTTATATATTACTATCCTGTCATTTGTATTGGAGCTACTCTACATCATCTTATATATTACTATTCTGTCATTTGTACTGAAGCTACTCACGTCATCTTATATATTACTATCCTGTCATTTGTATTGAAGCTACTCTATGTCATCTTATACATTACTATCCTGCCATTTGTATTGAAGCTACTCTACGTCATCTTATATATTACTATCCTGTCATTTGTATTGAAGCTACTCTATGTCATCTTATATATTACTATCCTGTCATTTGTACTGAAGCTACTCTATGTCATCTTATATATTACTATCCAGCCATTTGTATTGAAGCTACTCTATGTCATATTATATATTACTATCCTGTCCTTTGTATTGAAGCTACAATATGTCATCCTATATATTACTAACCTGTCATTTGTATTGAAGCTACTGTACGCGATCTTATACATTACTTTCCTGTCATTTGTATTGGAGCTACTCTACGTCATCTTATATATTACTATCCTGTCATTTGTATTGGAGCTGCTCTACGTCATCTTTTTATTACTATCCAGTCATTTGTATTGAAGCTACGCTATGTCATCTTATATATAACTATCCTTTCCTTTGTATTGAAGCTACTCTATGTCATCTTATATATTACTATCCTGTCATTTGTATTGAAGCTACTCTATGTCATCTTATATATTAATATCCTGTCATTTGTATTTAAGCCTTCTATATCATCTTATATATTACTTTCCTGTCATTTGTAATGAAACTACGCATTGTCATCTTATACATTACTATCGTGTCATTTGTATTGGAGCTACTCTACGTCATCTTATATATAACTATCCTGTCATTTGTATTGGAGCTACTCTACGTCATCTTATATATTACTATCCAGTCATTTTTATTGAAGCTACTCTATGTCATCTTATATATTACTATTCTGTCATTTTTACTGAAGCTACTCTATGTCATCTTATATATTACTATCCTATCATTTCTATTGAAGCTACTCTATTTCATCTTATATATTACTATCCCGTCGTTTGTATTGAAGCTACTCTATGTCATATTATATATTACTATCCTGTCATTTGTATTGAAGCTACTCTATGTGATCTTATATATTACTATCCTGTCATTTTTATTGAAGCTACTCTATGTCATCTTATATATTACTATTCTGTCATTTGTACTGAAGCTACTCTATGTCATCTTATATTACTATCCTGTCATTTGTATTGAAGCTACTCTATGTCATCTTATATATTACTATCCCGTCGTTTGTATTGAAGCTACTCTATGTCATATTATATATTACTATCCTGTCATTTGTATTGAAACTACTCTATGTGATCTTATATATTACTATCCTGTCATTTGTATTTAAGCTACTCTATGTCGTCTTATATATTACTATCCTGTCATTTGTACTGAAGCTACTCTATGTCATCTTATATATTACTATCCTGTCATTTGTATTGAAGCTACTCTATGTCATCTTATATAGTATTATCCAGTCATTTGTATTGAAGCTACTCTACGTCATCTTATATATTACTATCCTGTCCTTTGTATTGAAGCTACTCTATGTCATCCTATATATTACTAACCTGTCATTTGTATTGAAGCTACTGTACGCAATCTTATACATTACTTTCCTGTCATTTGTATTGGAGCTACTCTACGTCATCTTATATATTACTATCCAGTCATTTTTATTGAAGTTACTCTATGTCATCTTATATATTACTATTCTGTCATTTGTACTGAAGCTACTCTATGTCATCTTATATTACTATCCTGTCATTTGTATTGAAGCTACTCTACGTCATCTTATATATTACTATCCCGTCGTTTGTATTGAAGCTACTCTATGTCATATTATATATTACTATCCTGTCATTTGTATTGAAGGTACTCTATGTCATCTTATATATTACTATCCTGTCATTTGTATTGAAGCTACTCTATGTCATCTTATATATTACTATCCTGTCATTTGTACTGAAGCTACTCTATGTCATCTTATATATTACTATCCTGTCATTTGTATTGAAGCTACTCTATGTCATCTTATATATTATTATCCAGTCATTTGTATTGAAGCTACTCTACGTCATCTTATATATTACTATCCTGTCCTTTGTATTGAAGCTACCCTATGTCATCCTATATATTACTAACCTGTCATTTGTATTGAAGCTACTGTACGCGATCTTATACATTACTTTCCTGTCATTTGTATTGGAGCTACTCTACGTCATCTTATATATTACTATCCTGTCATTTGTATTGGAGATGCTCTACGTCATCTTTTTATTACTATCCAGTCATTTGTATTGAAGCTACGCTATGTCATCTTATATATAACTATCCTTTCCTTTGTGTTGAAGCTACTCTATGTCATCTTATATATTACTATCCTGTCATTTGTATTGAAGCTACTCTATGTCATCTTATATATTAATATCCTGTCATTTGTATTGAAGCCTTCTATATCATCTTATATATTACTTTCCTGTCATTTGTAATGAAACTACGCATTGTCATCTTATACATTACTATCGTGTCATTTGTATTGGAGCTACTCTACGTCATCTTATATATAACTATCCTGTCATTTGTATTGGAGCTACTCTACGTCATCTTATATATTACTATCCAGTAATTTTTATTGAAGCTACTCTATGTCATCTTATATATTACTATTCTGTCATTTTTACTGAAGCTACTCTATGTCATCTTATATATTACTATCCTATCATTTGTATTGAAGCTACTCTATGTCATCTTATATTACTATCCTGTCATTTGTATTGAAGCTACTCTATGTCATCTTATATATTACTATCCCGTCGTTTGTATTGAAGCTACTCTATGTCATATTATATATTACTATCCTGTCATTTGTATTGAAGCTACTCTATGTCATATTATATATTACTATCCCGTCATTTGTATTGAAGCTACTCTATGTCATCTTATATATTACTATCCCGTCATTTGTATTCAAGCTACTTTACGTCATCTTATATATTACTATCCCGTCATTTGTATTGGAGCTACTCTACGTCATCTTATATATTACTATCCTGTCATTTGTATTGAAGCTACTCTATGTTATTTTATATATTACTATCCTATCATTTTTATTGAAGTTACTTTATATCATCTTATATATTACTGTCCTGTCATCTGTATTGAAGCTACTCTTTGTCATCTTATATATTACTATCCTGTCATCTGCATTGAAGCTACGCTATGTCATCTTATAGATTACTACCCTGTCATTTGTATTGAAGCTTCTCTATGTCATCTTGCTAGGAGTTGACCCGTCTCTGAACAATGCCACACTAATAATCACAGAAGTGATATGTTCATAAAATATTAAACTATAAAATTGTTGTAAAAATGTTTTAAGAGTGTTTAACCTGAATAAGTTTGATAAAGAACATCTACGTAGTATGCATATGTTCGTTTATTAAACTTATTTCAAATATTTATATCACCATATTAATGTATTTTTCATCGGTATTGTTATTCTATCTAAATCATCCCGTATGCGTTTAATTTCACATTGATGGGTAATTTGCTTAATAACGTTGAAAATCAATGATAAAATAGGGAAATATGAAGTTTTTTCTTTACATAACCATTACACATTCACGATTTATTTACCTCAATTTACCAAAACAAATATTTATTTTCACAATTATTCAGTATATACATGTGAATTTCATCCACGTGAAGCCATCAATCAATCTGTATGATTTGGACGAACAGCCGTAGTTTTATCTATCTATGTTATATTTTGCTACACGTCTTCACAGGCATAATCGGGCAGCTGCGCGTCGTGTCTTACATTAATAGAAAAAAGAAAAGTAAAGCATAATAATGAAAAAAGGGTAAAATAGTGTTAAATAGGTGTTAAAACAGTTCGACAAGATAAAAGAAGATTAAAAATAAACTCAAAATGCTCATGGTTTAGTGTGCTGTAGCTGACTAACTGCAAGCTTGAATGAATCAAGTCTTGCAGGAGTACAACATCTGCAGGTAACGAGTTCCACAGTACTATAGTAAGGGGAAAGAATGAGTACTTGTAGTAGTCTACCCTAGTGTGATTTTGTTTAACATACATAGAGTGACAATATCTTGATACCCGGTGGTTAGCTTCAGAGTAATGAGGTATAGAGAAAGCGACCAACTCATGAACAATTTTGTAAAGGAGGCATAAACGCGCATTTGCCCGGCGCTGCTCTAAGGTTCTCCAGCCCAGTCTTTCTAACATGTTAGTAACACTGGAGTAATGGGAATAATCATTCATGGTCCAGCGTGCTGCATGTCTCTGAACTCTTTCAAGTTTGTCAATATTTGACCTGGTGTGGGGGTCAAAAATGGTACATGCATATTCTAACTGGGGGCGGACTAAGGTTTTGTAGGCACACTCTCTGATCTTGGGGGACTTTACCTTGATGTTCCTCTTGACAAAGCCTAGGATGCTGTTGGCCTTAGCTGCAACTCTGTCTATGTGGGTATTCCATAACAAATTATTCGATGTCTACACCTAGATAGCGAGCTTTCTCAGTTGTCTTTAAAACCTGTCCATAAAGTATGTACCTTGTGGGTTTTTTTTTCAACCTTGTTATGTGGACAACTTCACATTTTGATGGATTAAATTCCATATCCCACAAGGCTTCCCTGAAGTTTGTCAAGGTCAGTCTGTCAAGTCTGATTGTCCGTCTTTTCATTGTTGATCGTAAGGTATACAACTCCATCGTCTGCAAATAGCCTTACTTGTGAGGTGATACTTTCAGGCAGATTATTAATGTAGGCAAGGAATAAGATATGACCCAAGACAGAACCCTGGGATACTCCTGAAGTGACTTCAATTTTATCGAATTCCTCACCCTCATTAACTACAGTCTGTGTCCGGTCACTGAGAAATGCTCTTATCCAATGTAGAGAGTTACATTGGACTCCATAGGACTTAAGTTTGTCGAGCAGTTTCTCATAGTTAGCCTTGTCAAATGCCTTGCTGAAATCTAGGAGGATGAGGTCTGTTTGCTTACCTTCGCTGCAATATTTTGCCGAATCCTCTACTAGCATAGCAAGTTGTTCTCACAAGATCTTCTCTCTCTCTAAAACCATGTTACATGTCATTTATTATGTTGTTTTTGTTCAGATACTTGACTAGGTTTGAAGCTACTATATGCTCAAGCACCTTACAAACAATGCAGGTGAGAGAAATTGGTCGGTAATTAGCCGCAGCTGACCTGTCTCACTTCTTAAAAAGTGGTGTCACGTTTGCTGTCGTCCATTCTTCTGGTACTTGGCCCTTTTCCAATGAAAGCTGAAAATTACCTTTAAGATTGGTGCAATCTCCAATCTTAATTCCTTCAGAACCAAAGGTTTCATCCTGTCTGGGCCAGCAGCTTTGGTGGGGTCGAGGTTACCTAATAGCTTCAGGACCCTGCTAGTGGATATGTCTATGTCAGGCATGGTGATATTTTTACCTGGTTTTGTTGCTATGCCATCACTATTCATTGGGTTTCTGGCTGAAAACACTGAGTGAAACTGTCTATTGAGTATGTTCGCTTTGTCAATGGTGTTTGAGTGAAGTTTGCCTTCAGATTGTAGTGGTGCGATGCCCTCACTGTCCTTCCTAGCACTCTTTAGGTAGGTAAAAAGACGCTTAGTGTTAACCTTTTTATTTTCAGGGTCTTCAGTGGTATTGACAATGACAATGACAATGACAATTCTTTATTAAGCAATATAGGCCTCCGGCCCATAATACAAAATGCTCAACAAATGCGACATTCAAAATCTATTTTATAACAAAATATAAAATAATATCAACAAGTCAATATGATTTAGGTAATAACAAACATGTTAACATTCATCAATAATGAATGTTAAACTCATCACTTTCATATAGTACTTCGTCGCCAAAGATTAAATCAACTTCATCTTGTTCAGATATGTCCTGAAACTCACGGTATCGAGCGTTTAAATCTCCCGCAATTATCAAAGTAGAATCTGAATATTTAGTTACAACTTCTAATAATATTTCTTCAAATATTTCGATACCAATACTACCGGTATTATTATTATTATTATATATCGTAGAACCTTCAGGCGCAACATATAAAACACACTATTTTATCATTTTCTAAATTTAGTAGGCTACTATCAATATTGAGGAAAATGCATCCATTTAGATCACAAAATACTCTTTTAACTAAGCCACTTTCTACATAACAACTTTTTACAAATACAGTAAGTCCACCAGAAAATCTACCCTTTTTACTATTTTTCTCACGTACATTCGTAAAAGCAGTATATCCTTGTAAGACATTATTAAATTCATTTGAGCAATGACCCCATGTTTCACAAAAACAAAGATATCAAATTGTTCTACATAATCCCAGAAGCATGTATCGTTTATATATTTAGACAACCCTCAATGTTCCATGCAGCAAACTTTAAAGAGAAATTATCCATCGTTTAAATTTATGGTATTACGGCTTTGGCCATATCCCTATCTAACATGGTTTACCTTCACAATAGTGTCTATTGTATCATCGTACCGAAACACTTTTCTATCTATAACAAGTTTATCATATCTGAAGTAAGCACTTTTACCATCGTTTAATGCAGCTCTAAGAAATCTTCTCAGATCGTTTCTCACTTTCATAACTCTACCCGGGAAGTCCTCACTGACGTGTATGCTTTGTATGTTTCTATATTCGTCTATGTCTCCATGATTGGCACCGTTATTATCTCTGTTCCTGTCTCGATGGTTTTGCTCCTTTTTTTTTGCCTGTATCTGCTCAGAACTGCCTCTCTATCTTTGAAAAATGAAAATTATACAATTACTGGTCTTGGATTCTCCAAACTTCGTAGTCTATGTGCTCTTTCTATTCTTATCTCGGTTTCATCAATACCTAAGTCACTCTTGTATATTCTATATCGTCCAATCCAAAAAATCGCAAATTCTCCCTTCTTGCCTGAGCTTCCATGTGTTCCCTTTTTTCTTCACTTAATTTCAATTCTTTTTTTCTAAATTGTCAACCTTTTCATTCAGGGACTGCATATTATCAGTTAATTTGATGTTATTTTCAACAAGCGTTTGATTGCTTTCCTTGATTTCGTTCATTGACTTTTCAAATTCAGTGAGACGGTGCTCAACATTGCCTACTGTTGTCTGCAATGATAACATGATCGCTTTCAGTTCATTAAAACTAGTCAGGAGATGTATGTGCAGACGGTGTTAATGGGTCAAACCTCTGATTTATCTGAGGCTGATCTTGTAGCGAATTGGATTGGGATTGTGATGAAGACAAAGAACCTCGTGTTTGACGTTCATTACTCTCAATTAAAACAGTTCTACCCTTTGATGCTGTAGAGTGTCCCCTAGGTCCTCAATTTCTCTCAACACATTGGGCAGCAAGCAATGCAAATAATACAATTTTTAGACACAGTCCAACATGATAGAGATGCAATTTTGCTATTGATGTTTTACATTTTACTGGTTGTGAGAATGTTCCTATTCGCCTGCTCGAAAGACACAAATCTACACCCATGATTTTTAATTTCTCCGCCGGAATCTATTCCAAATTGAAAACGCACACTACAACAGTTTAATCGCGTATACACTGATTTGACCGCTTATGCAATCAAGAATAATGCACGTAATATCCCCGTAGGCGCCCCTTTGTTGAAAAATTTAACGTGACCACTCTACTGTGACTCTATTGTTCGATAATAACTTTACTGACCGAAGGGTTAGTATGGCTGCTTACATTTATATACATGTATGTTATTGAAACGAATAACTTCAAAGTCATTTTAGCAAATATGCCTTTGTAACTATAGCACAACCCTATAGAGCATCAGTTTATGAATGTGCAAAAAAACTTGATGTATAACGTGTTTTCATCCTGTCGCATTCGATTCGTTTTTTGTAAGGGTATTCATGTCTAGTAAGTCCTCCAAATACTTAATATGTGCCAGTTGTATTTTGTTTCTGACAACGTGCCTCCACCTGATGTGTTGACTTCTGGTTTTGGGGTATCTGATACGCTTGAAACAGTCATAGAGCCTGTTACGTTTTCTTATTGACCGCCTTATGTCCTGTGTGATCCAGGGTAGCGACCTCTTACCTCTTAGTAACTTGGATGGCACACATTCAGATTGGAATTTGTCTAGGTGTTCTGTAAACTCATCAGAGAGGTCTTGTACCGACTTACCATGACAACTTAGTAAGAACATATCCCTAAAGGTTCCCATCTTATTTCTAAAGAGCTCTCAGTTTGCTTTTCTGTACACGTATAACTGATGGGGTTTGATCTCCATCAGTTTTGGATTAAGGTTAGCCTCAACACTTACAATGTCATGGTCTTAGTGATAGTGACCAGGTAAAATAGAGACTTTCTCAACCAGTGTTTCATTCGTTGTGAAGAAAAGATCAAAGACGTTGTCGAAGCGAGTAGGTTCTTTGATTTCCGAAATTCAAGGAGGCTATATTCATCACATTCATGAGGTCGATAATATGCACCTATGTAGTTTGGCTGGTTTCCAGTTGCTTGCATTTTAGTACATATTATCTCACAATCACTTTTAAATTGTGGTTCTTGGGAGCATATAAGTGTGTTACTCACCATGATAAATACACCACCGCTGCGCTTCTGTGTACTCTTTCGGTCCTCTCTGAAAAGCTTGAAGCCATTTGGGAGAAACTCTTATGAGCATATATCAGGGGAGAGCCATGTCTCTGATCCGATAACAACATCTGGTTTTTCATGGTCGACCAGTGTATGAAATTCCCCAATTTTATTCATAATAGAGCGGAGGTTTATATTTAGTAATTTCAACTTACGTGGTTTGTTTTCAGAACGTTTTCTATTTGTTTTTTATGGTGTTGAAGTAAGGGTAAATTCAGGCTCTGATACATCCAGGGTGCTGTAAATATTTGGGTCAGATAGGAGAGACATTGAATAACTTATATCAAAATAGCTTGAATTAAAATTCGGCAACCCACTATTGAGACATGGCCATGAATATGAATTGTGTTCTATATGTACTTGGTAGTTTACCTGCTTCATCCCAGTGCATACTAGGTGGAACCATTTGTCACAGGAGTCGCATTGGATGGCTTTCTGTTTCCACCCAACAGCTTTACCACAGTGGCCGCAGAGGTATTTTGGTGGTCTGGGACCGGGGTAATTTGCCCATCATGGGACAAGGTCACCAGTAATAAACTCATGTATAAATTGCTTTTATTCATACCTTAACGGCTAGGCAGTATATACCATTTAGAGAGTTTAAGCAATGTTAAGTTTTCCTAGTATTATCATCGATTTGCTTCTCATTATTTATAGCAAATTTAACAATTGAAATATTTTGTATTCAATTATTCCTTATATACATTTCGATTTTACGGATATGAAGTTCATGTATCAAGTCAGGTTTTGCGCCTTTGGACAAATTGCCGTTTATTTCCCAGTCTTCCCTATCTGAAATCTCATATATAAGAAACAAGTAACATATGTTTACAAACCAAGAACTAGTGTTGTCCGACTTTACGGAGTAAAGATATCTAAAACTATGTCGCTTATTTATTTCTGTTATACGGTTAAAAACTGACGTAATTAACCAGCACTTTACAACAGATACAACATGGAGAAAAACTGACGTAATTAACCAGCACTTTACAACAAAAACAACATGGAGAAAAACTGACGTAATTAACCAGCACTTTACAACAGAAACAACATGGAGAAAAACTGACGTAATTAACCAGCACTTTACAACATATACAACATGGAAAAAACTGACGTAATTAACAAGCACTTTACAACAGAAACAACATGGAGAAAAAACTAACGTAATTAACCAGCACTTTACAACAGAAACAACATGGAGAAAAACTGACGTAATTAACCAGCACTTTACAACAGATACAGCATGGAGAAAAACTGACGTAATTAATCAGCACTTTACAAAAGATACAACATGGAGAAAAACTGACGTAATTAACCAGCACTTTACAACAGAAACAACATGGAGAAAAACTGACTAAATAAGCCAGCACTTTACAACAGATACAACATGGAGAAAAAACTAACGTAATTAACCAGCACTTTACAACAGATACAGCATGGAGAAAAACTGACGTAATTAACCAGCACTTTACAACAGAAACAACATGGAGAAAAAACTAACGTAATTAACCAGCACTTTACAACAGAAACAACATGGATAAGCTACATACATACTGGGATATTTTAATTTCATATTTGTATAATTCCAATCACATTATCATATATGTATTTAAAGCATTCTCATTGGACGACGTCAATTTTTTAAAGACTTTTATTTTTCAATAAAACCCTGGAACCGGACTACTTTTACGTTTCTCGCGTAAACAAAGAAGCATCGACATTTTGATAGTCGGTTTAACAATATACGAACTTAAATGACGTTCACAACGGTTCCACGCGTTTTTAAATAATAAAACACAACGAAAACAAATGTTAGATCTGGTCCTAGCTGTTTTCTTCGGGTTATTGTTTTATAGATTTCTTTGGTTCAGCGATTTAACCGGGCGTCACAATCAGACCATAAGTTGTTTTGAGAAACAATGAATTAGGTCATAAAATGTTCAGATTTGCGATGTTTAGTGTACCATTGAACACAACCCTGGTTTACCGAACGTGAATGCTAGTCGTTGACAAAAATTATCACAGGAAAATTAAATAAAAACATGTACATGTAGATCTAGTTAAAGTTCAGAAGAAGGCGAAATACACAAACCTTGCACGTAAAAGTCGTTTAAAACGTTCCAAATTCGGATTCTCCATCAATGAGCGTGAATTTATATGACCTTCGTAAATATTGACACATTTTTTAAAAACAAGCGTGTAGACAAAAACTAAACAATGACGTCAGCGTCTACGTATATACACACACACTGCGTGGGTATTTCCTGGAATTATTGATTTTTTATTTGTATAAATCGAGAGATAAAAGGCGGGTGTTTATTTTTTCACCGCAATATGTTTCGTCATTTTACCATAAACCAACTAATGTTACACAGTTCATCTGATAATGGAAACAAATAGCCGTTACGATAATATTGAATATTAGATCTAGAGAATTTGATGTCAACCAGGACAGAGGTGATGTATTCTTACGCGTTTACTTTGTAGCGTATAGTTAATTTATTTTTTTTATTCACTTGAGGAATCTCAAATTAAATATAATCATCAGGAATGGAATTATAAGGATTAAATTCATTTTTTCTGGTTTTTATGCATGTGTAAAGAATGTCAAATCACGCACAAATCTGACATAAAGTCCTATTTGATTTGTGCGTGATTCGACATTCTTTACACATGCATAAAAACCAGAAAAAATGAATTTAATCCTATAATACTGTAAATACTTAATTCATAGTTTTCGTGATTTATTTTTCAACATTGCCGTGTGTCCATTTACAGTGCATGTATATATATGTATAAGGTGTAGTATAAACAGAGAATTGTGCCTTTTTTGAGAAAAGCACCAAACTTGGCACAAACATAGTTCAATGTTAATTGATTTTTTTAACACCGAGACCCATTTCCAAAATCCAAGATGGCCGCCAAAATAGCCGCCAAAATAGCCGCCAAAATAGCCGCCAAATTTTACAAATTTCACAGTTGTCCTGATATTTACGGTATTTTATGACATCTTATAACTATTTATGACTAACGTTATCAAATGATACTTATATTCAATAATTCTAATCATTTCATTGCGACTAATTATTCTAAAAGAGCAAAACAGTAAACTAACAGCTAAGATCGTCAAAAATATCAAAAGTTTCTATTAACAATATCATTTTATACTTTTGCACAACATTTTCATCGAATTTTACAAAAATACATGCTTTTTTGACACGTAAGAAACAAAATTGTTAAAATAATGCACAGAAAAGGTTTGTATCTGTAAGCATTTATAAATTGGATGAGGTAAATCAATATGACAATATGTACCAGCATCAGTCAAAGCTAGAACAAATTAAATTTTAGAAATATCCAACAGCTACTGATGTATTTCTATGATGTACACAATAATTTAGCCCTTGTACGTTTACATCTTTTGAAATACCATTTGTCGGCATGTAGAGAGACGACCAGATTGGTTCCCATACTTTTCCCAATCTGTTTTTGGGCTTGGACTGGTGATATGAAAAAATATCTGATAAGCTGTTCGTTTGGTGCATTATAGCTGAGCTATAAATGTTGGTCACCTTTATGTGTGAACAATTCCTTTAAGGACGCATTTACATTTGATGAAGTCATTGTTGGGACAAATACAAATCACTTGTGGAGAATGTGGTTCTGTGGTACAGCACCGAATTCATCGTCCACCACGGTCATGTGTGGTAACGTTGAGCAAGGCACTTTTTCCGCATATGCTTAAGACTTCGAACGTAATTTGTATTAGTTGTAAGAACTTGTTTCGCAATCGAATAAAAAATAAATGTAAACTAAACTTAAACCACATATCACTCTATAAATTGCATTACACCTTTATGCATTCTTTAGTGAATATTGTTTCAAATACGTAATTGTTCTCGGTTTCCCCTGCTTTATAGTTTTCCTTTCCCACTTAATAATGATAAAGTTTGGTCACACACCGTGAATGAATGAAAATGCTGGAAGGGAACTCGTCCTCTCTTTATCAAGTTGATATGAAACGGTATGTAACGAGAAGTATCTTCCAGTTTCAAAATCTAACCCAATTCACACTCAAATCAATTTATTGACTTAAATCAATGGCTTATACCAGATCATCTGTACCGACGTATAATAGGCTTTTCATGTGACGATCATCTGTACAGCCATGCAATAGGCTTATCATGTGACGATCATCTGTACAACCGTGCAATAGGCTTATCATGTGACGATCATCTGTACAGCCATGCAATAGGCTTATCAGGTGACGATCATCTGTACAGCCGTGCAATAGGCTTATCATTTGACGATCATCTGTACAGCCGAACAATATGCTTATCATGTGACGATCATCTGTACAGCCGTGCAATAGGCTTATCATGTGACGATGATCTGTACAGCCGTGCAATAGGCTTATCATGTGACAATCATCTGTACAGACGTGCAATAAGCTTATAACGTGGCGACCATGTGTACAGCCTCGCAATAGGCTTATTATGTGACGATCTTCTGTACAGCCAAGCAAAAGGCTTATCATGTGATGATCATATGTACACCCGTGCAATAGGCTCATAATGTGACGATCATATGTACAGCCTTGCAATAGTATCATGTGGCGACCATGTCTACAGCCTCGCAATAGGCTTACCATGTGGTGACTATGTGCACAGCCGTGCAATAGGCTTATCAATTGGCGACAATGTGTACAGCCGTGTAATAGGCTTATCATATGACGATTATCTGTACAGCCGTGCAATTGGCTTAAAGTGGGGCGACCATGTGTACAGCCGTGCAATAGGGTTATCGTGTTACGATCATATATACAGCCGTGCAATAGGCTTATCATGTGACGATCAAATGTACAGCAGAATAATATGCTTATCATGTGACGATCATATGTACAGCCTTGCAATAGGCTTATCATGTGACGATCATATGTACAGCCGTGCAATAGGCTTATCCTGTGACGATGATCTGTACAGCCGTGCAATAGGCGTATCATTGAACGATCTTCTGTACAACCGTGCAGAAGGCTTATCATGTGACGATGATCTGTACAGCCGTGCACTTAGCTTATCATTTGACGATCATATGTACAGCCGTGCAATAGGCGTATCATTGAACGATCTTCTGTACAACCGTGCAGAAGGCTTATCATGTGACGAAGATCTGTACAGCCGTGCAATAGGCTTATCATGTGGCGATCATCTGTATCGCCATGCAATAGATTTATCATGTGACGATCATCTGTACAGCCGTGCAATAGACTTATCATGTGACATTCATCTGTGGAGCCGTGCAATAAGCTTATCATGTGACGATCATCTGTAGAGCCGTGCAATATGCTTATCATGTGACGATCATCTATACAGCCATGCAATAGGCTTATCCTGTGACGATCATCTGTACAGCCGTGCAATAGTTTTAGCATGTGACGATCATCTGTACAGTAGTGCAATAGACTTATCATGTGACGATCATCTGTACAGCCATGCAATATGCTTATCATGTGACGATCATCTGTACAGCCGTGCAATAGACTTAGCATGTGACAATCATCTGTACAGCCGTGCAATAGGCTTATCCTGTGACAATGATCTGTAGAGCCATGCAATAGGCTTATCATGTGACGATCATCTGTACAGTTGTTCAATAGACTTATCAAGTGACGATCATCTGTAGAGCCGTGCAGTAGGCTTATCATGTGACGACCATATGTACAGCCGTGGAATAGGCTTATCATGTGACGATCATGTGTACAGCAGTGCAATAGGCTTATCATGTGACGATCATCTGTACAGCCGTGCAATAGGCTTATCATGTGACGATCGTCTGTACAGCCGTGCAATAGGCTTATCATGTGACGATCATCTGTACAGCCGTGCAATAGACTTATCATGTGACGATCATCTGTACAGCCGTGCAACAGACTTGTCATGTGACAGTTATCTGTACAGTCATGCAATAGGCTTATCATGGGACGATCGTCTGTTCAGTCGTGCAGTAGGTTTATCATGTGACGATCAAATGTCAAGCCGTTCAATAGGCTTATCATGTGACGATCATCTGTACAGCCGTGCAATAGACTTATCATGTGATGATCATCTGTACAGCCGTGCAATAAACTTATCATGTGACGATCATCTACACAGCCGTACAGTAGGCTTATCATGTGACGATCAAATGTCAAACTGTGCAATAGGTTTATCATGTGACGATCATCTGTACAGCCGTGCAATAGGCTTATTGTGTGACGATCATATGTACAGCCGTGCAATAGGCTTATCATGTGACGATCATATGTACAGCCGTGCAATAGGTTTATCATGGAACGTTAATCTGTACAGCCGTGCAATAGGCTTATCATGTGAAGATCATCTGTACCGGCGTGCAATAGGCTTATCGTGGGACGACCATCTGTACAGCCGTGCAATAAGCTTATCATGAGACGAGCATCTGTACAGCAGTGCAGTAGGCTTATCAAGTGACGATCATATGTACAGCCGTGCAATAGGCGTACATGTATCATTGGACGATCTTCTGTACAGCCGTGCAGAAGGCTTATCATGTGACGATGATCTGTACAGCCGTGCAATAGGCTTATCATGTGGCGTTCATCTGTACAACCGTGCAATAGGCTTATCATGTGGCGTTCATCTGTACAACCGTGCAATAGGCTTATCATGTGACGATCATCTGTATCGCCATGCAATAGATTTATCATGTGACGATCATCTGTACAGTAAAAAAAGACATGCCCCACACAAACGTTCATGTTCAAAAATGCTTTTGTTTTGTTTTTACAGAGCACCAATATTTGCTCTCATTTATCTCTGAAATAATTCCCTTCTTGCATTAATATATACATTCTAACTTTGACCATTTAAGTCGGGCTCGATTAGCTCAGCCGTTAGCGCAACTGACTATCAATCCAGGGGTCGTAAGTTCGAATTCCCGCCCGGCTACAATCTCCGTGATAGTTGATATACGACATTGCGTGACATTATCATTTATCTCTCACCGCTGATTAAAATTATCAGTTACAGATGGGATGTACCCGAGTATTGGTTAATCTTCCAGGAAACAGTGGTAAGGTTAACTGATTTTGTGTTAGCCCTCGATGGCATAAAAATGACGCTAAATATCAAATCAATCAATTGACTATTAATGTTGCAACAAAAGATTGCTTGCCCAAGCCAAATAATTCATTTGTTCGAAGCTATAGAATTGAACTAAACTGCTAAGGATAATGCAGTGCATGATTTATACATGTATTTACCCACATCTTTATTTATTTAGTATATTTGTCCAAATCAAATATGGCAACATAACATTGGAATACGGAACAGAATAAACTCTGACGATAATGTTGGTCATAACGACCAATTTACTGGTGATTTAATTGCATCACATGAAACCAACATAAAGGTAACGTCAGTCACTGTGACTACTATTTATCATCTGATATTCCTGTCACCTGGGACTCATACAAAGAACACATACACCAATAAAACAAAGCTTGTGATATTCCCAAGTTTTGACTCATTGTTTTAATTTCATGGATGTCATTAAATATTGCTCCTCGAAAATAGTGTATGGATTGATCGGGTACTAGGGGGACTGAGGGATTGTGTATTAGGGGGACTGCTTGGTGATCGGGTACTAAGGGGACTGCTTTGTGATCAGGTACTAGGGGGACTGCTAGGTGATCGGGTACTAAATTGACTGCTAGGTGATCGGATATTTAGGGGACTGATGAATGATAGGGTACTAGGGGACTGGGGGATCGGCTATTGAGAGACTGATGGGTAATCGTGTACTGGGGGGACTGGGGGATCGGGTATTAGGGGGATTGCTTGGTGATCGGGTACTAGGGGGACGTGGGGATCAGGTACTATGGGGACTGCTTGGTGATGAGTACTAGGGAGACTGCTAGGTGATCGGGTACTAAGGGGGCTGATGTGTGATCGGGAACTAGGGGGGACCGGGTACTAAAGGAACCTGGGGATCGACGACTAGGGGGAGTGCTTGGTGGTTGGGTACTAAGGGGACTGCCAGGTGATCGGGTACTAGGGGGACTGATTGAAGATAGGGTACTAGGAGAATGCTAGGTGATCGGATACTAAGGGGACTGCCCGGGTGACCGGGTACTAAGGGGACTGCTAGGTGATCGGGTACTAGGGGGACTGATTGGTGATAGGGTACTAGGGGACTGCTTGGTGGATTGGTGAGATGGTATTAAGGGACTGCTATGTGATCGGGTACTAGGGGGACTGATTGGCGATAGGGTACTTACGGGACTGCTAGGTGATCGGGTACTAGGTGGATTGATTGGTTATAGGGTACTAAGGGGATTGCTAAGTGATCGGGTACTAAGGGGACTGCTAGGTGATCGGGTACTACGGGGAATGATTGGTGATAGGGTACTAGGGGACTGCTAGGTGATCGGATACTAGGGGGACTGATTGGTGATAGGGTACTAAGGGGACTGCCAGGTGATCGGGTACTAGGGGGACTGATTTGTGATAGTGTACTAAGAAAATGCTAGGTGATCGGGTACTAATGGGACTGCAAGATGATCGGGTACTAAGGGGACTACTAGGTGATCGGGTACTAGGGGGACTGATTGGTGATAGGGTACTAGTGGACTGCTAGGTGATCGGATACTAATGGGACTGCAAGATGATCGGGTACTAAGGGGACTGCTAGGTGATCGGGTACTAGGGGGACTGATTGGTGATAGGGTACTAGTGGACTGCTAGGTGATCGGATACTAGGGGGACTGATTGGTGATAGGGTACTAAGGGGACTGCCAGCTGATCGGGTACTAGGGGGACTGATTGGTGATAGGGTACTAGGAAAATGCTAGATGATCGGATACTAAGGGGACTGCAAGGGTTATCGGGTACTAGGGGGACTGCTAGGTGATCGGGTACAATGGTGACTGATTGGTGATCGGGTACTAACGGGACTGCTAGGTGATCGGGTACTAGATGGACTGATTGGTGATAGGGTACTAAGGGGACTGCTAGGTGATCGGGTACTAAGGGGGCTGATGTGTGATCGGGTACTAGTGGGGACCGGGTAGTAGGGGGACCTTAGGATCGGATATTAGGGGGACTGCTTGGTGGTTGGGTAGTAGGGGGACTACTAGGTGATCGGGAACTAGGGGCACTGATTGGTGATAGGGTACTAGGTGACTGTTATGTGATCTGGTACTAGGGAAACAGATTGGTAATAGGGTACTAGTGGTCTACTATGTGATCGGATACTAAGAGACTGCTAGGTGATCGGGTACTAGGGGGACTGCTAGGTGATCGGGTACTAGAGGGACTGTTTGGTGATAGGGTACTAACGGGATTGCTAAGTGATCGGATACAAGGGGGACTGATAGATGATTGGGTACTAGGGGGACTGATTGGTGATAGGGTACTAGGGGTCTGCTAGGTGATCGGATACTAAGATACTGCTAGGTGATCGGGTACTAGGGGAACTGCTAGGTGATCGGGTACTAGAGGGACTGATAGGTGATAGGGTCCTAATGGGACTGGTTGGTGATAGGGTACTAAAGGGACTATTAGGTGATATGGTACTAGGGGGACTGATTGGTGATAAGGTACTAGGGGGACTGATTCGTGATAGGGTATTAAGGGGACTGCTAACTGATCGGGTACTATGGTGACTGATTGGTGAGAGGGTACTAGGGGATCTGATTGGTGATAGGTTAATAGGGGGACTACTTTGTGATCAGGTACTAGGGGGACTGCTAGGTGATATGGTACTAAAGGGACATGAGTGATAGGGTACTAGGGGGACTGGGTGATCGGCTATTGAGTGACTGATGGGTGATCGTGTACTTGGGGGACTGGAAGATCGGGTATTAGGTGGATTGTTTGATGATCGTGTACTAGGGGGACTGGGGGATCAGGTATTAGGGGGGACTGCTTGGTGATCGGGTACTAAGGGGACTGCTAGGTGATCGGGTACTAAGGGTTGATGTGTGATCGGGAACGCGGGGTACCGGGTACTAAGAAACTTGAGATCGGGTACTAGAGGGACTGCTTGGTGGTTGAGTACTAAGGGGACTGCCAAGTGATCGGGTACTAAGGGGACTGATTGGTGAAAGGGTACTAGGGGAATGCTAGGTGATCGGATACTAAGGGGAATGCCCGGGTGATCGGGTACTGAGAGGACTGCTAGGTGATCGGGTACTAGAGGGACTGATTGGTGATAGGGTACTAGGGGACTGCTAGGTGATCGGGTACTAGGGTGACTGATTGGTGATAGGGTACTAAGGGGACTGCTAGGTGATAGGGTACTAGGTGGACTGATTGGTGACATGGTACTAGGGGACTGGTAGGTGATCGGGTACTAGGGGAACTGATTGGTGATAGGGTACTAAGGGGACTGCTAGGTGATCGGGTACTAAGGAGGCTGATGTGTGATCGGGTATTAGTGGGGACCGGGTACTAGAAAGACCTGGGGATCGGGTATTAGGGGGACTGCTTGGTGGTTGAGTACTAGGGGGACTGCTACGTAATAGGGTTTTAGGGGGACCTGGGGATCGGATATTAGGGAGACTGCTTGGTGGTTGGGTACTAGGGGGACTGCTACGTGATAGGGTACTTGGGGACTGATTTGTGATAGTGTACTAGGGGACTGATTGGTGATAGGGTACTAGAAGGACTGCTAGGTGATCGGGAAATAGGAGGACTGATTGGTGATAGGGTATTAAGGGGACTGCTAAGTGATCGGGTTTTGTGGGGTCTGATTGGTGAGAGGGTACTAGAGGAACTGAGAGGTGATCGGGTACTAGGGGGACTAATTGGTGATAGGTTACTAAGGAGACTGCTAGGTGATCGGGTACTAGGTGGACTGATTAGTGATAGGGTACTAGGGGACTGCTAGGTGATTGCATACTAGGGGGACTGATTGGTGATAGGGTACTAATGTGACTGCAATGTGATAGGGTACTAGGGGGACTGTTTGGTGATAGGGTACAAAGGGACTGCTAGGTGATCGGATACTAGGGGGAATGCTTGGTGATCGGGAATAGGGGGACTGCTTTGTGATCAGGTACTAGGTTGGCTGCTAGGTGATCGGGTACTAAAGGGACTAATAGTTGATCGGGTACTAAGGAGACTGATGAGTGATAGGGTACTAAGGGGACTGGAGGATCCGTTATTGAGGGACTGATGGGTGATCGTGTACATGGGGGACTGGAAGATCGGGTATTAGGGGGATTTCTTGGTGATCGTGTACTAGGGGAACTAATAGGTGATCGGGTACTAAGGGGACTGATGAGTGATAGGGTACTAGGGGGGACTGGGGGATCCGCTATTGAGGGATTGATGGGTGATCGTGTACATGGGGGACAGGAAGATCGGGTATTAGGGGGATTGCTTGGTGATCGTGTACAAGGGGGAATGGCGGATCAGGTACTAGGTGGACTGCTTGGTGATCGGGTACTAGGGGGACTACTAGGTGACCGGGTACTAAAGGGGCTGATGTGTGATCGGGAACTAGGGTGGGACCTGGTATAAAGGGAACCTGGGGATCGGGTACTAGGGGGACTGCTTGGTTGTTAGGTACTAAGGGGACTGCCAGGTGATCGGGTACTAGGGGGAATGATTGGTGGTAGGGTACTAGGGGACTGATTGGTGATAGGGTACTAGGGGACTGCTAGGTGATCGGGTACTAGAGGGACTGATTGGTAATGGGTACTAACGGGACTGCTAAGTGATCAGGTACTAGGAGGGCCTGATTGGTGAAAGGGTACTAAGGGAACTGCTAGGTGATCTAGTACTTGGTGGACTGATTGGTAATATGGTACTAGGGGACTTCTAGGTGATCGGGTACTAGGGGAACTGATTGGTGATGGGGTACTAAGGGGACTGCTAGGTGATCGGGTACTAAGGGCACCGATGTGTGATCGGGTACTAGTGGGGACCGGATACTAAAAAGACCTGGGGATCGGGTATTAGGGGGACTGCTTGGTGGTTGAGTACTAGGGGGACTGCTAGGTGATCGGGTACTAGGGGGACTGATTGGTGATAGGGTATTAGGGGACTGCTAGGTGATCGGGTACTAGGAGGGCCTGGTTGGTGAAAGTGTACTAAGGGGACTGCTAGGTGATCGGGTACTAAGGGCGCTGATGTGTGATCGGGTACTAGTGGGGACCGGGTACTATAAAGACCTGGGGATCGGGTATTAGGGGGACTGCTTGGTGGTTGAGTACTAGGGGGCCTGCTAGGTGATCTGGTACTAGGGGGACTGATTGGTGATAGGGTACTAGTTGACTGTTAGGTGATCGGGTACAAGGGGGACTGATTGGTGATAGTGTATTAAGGGGACTGCTAGGTGATCGGGTACTATGGGGACTGATTGGTGAGAGGGTACTAGGGTACTGCTAGGTGATCGGGTACTAGGGGGACTGATTGTTGATAGGTTACTAAGGGGACTGCTGGGTAATCGGGTTCTAGGTGGACTGATTGGTGATACAGTAATAGGGGACTGCTAGGTGATCGGGTACTAGGTGGACTGATTGGTGATATGGTACTAAAGGGACGGCTAAATGATCGGGTACAATGGGGACTGATTGGTGATAGGGTACTAGGGGACTGCTGTGTGTTCGGATACTATGGGAACTGCTGGGTGATCTGGTACTAAGATGACTGCTAGGTGATCGTATAGTAGGGGGACTGATTGGTGAAAGGGTACTAAGAGGACTGGTAGGTGATCGGGTACTAAAGGGACTGCTGGGTGATCGGGTACTAAGGGGACTGCTAGGTGATTTGGTACTAGGGGGACTGATTGGTGATAGGGTACTAAGGAGATTTGTAGTTGATCGGGTACTAAAGGGACTGCTCGGTGATAGAGTACTAGGGGGACTGATTGGTGATAGGGTACTAAGGGACTGTTAGGTGATCGGATACTAAGTTGACTGTTAGGTGATCGGGTACTAGGGGACTGACTGGTGATAGGGTATTAGGGGGACTGCATGGTGATCGTGTACTAGGGGGATTGATTGGTGATAAGGTACTAGGGGACTGCTAAATGATTGGATACTAAGGGGATCGCTAGGTGATCGGGTACTAGGGGGACTGCTAAGTGATCGGGTACTATGGGAACTGCTAGGTGATCGGGTACTAGGGGGACTGATTGGTGATCGGGTACTAGGGGGGCTGATTGGTGATATGGTACTAGGGGACTGCTGGGTGATCGGATACTAGGGGGACTGCTTGGTGATCGGGTACTAGGGGGACTGCTAGGTGATCGGGTACTAGGGGGACTGATTGGTGATAGGGTACTAAGGGGACTGCTGGGTGATTAGGTACTAATAGGACTGCTAGGTGATCGGGTACTAGGGGGACTGATTGGTAATAGGGTACTAAGGGGACTGCTATGTGATCGGGTACTAGGGGGACTGATTCGTGATATGGTACTAGGGGACTGCTAGGTGATCGGAGACTAAGGGGACTATTAGTTAATCGGGTACTAGGGGGACTGCTAGGTGATCGGATAGTATGGGGACTGCTGGGTGATCGGGTACTAGAGGGACATCTGGGTGATCGACTACTAGGGGGACTGCTGGATGATAGGGTACTAAGGGGCTGCTTGGTGATCGGGTACCAGGGGAACTGCTGGGTGATCGGTTATTAGGGGGACTGCTGGGTGATCGGTTATTAGGGGGACTGCTGGGTGATCGGTTATTAGGGGGACTGCTGGGTGATCGACTACTAGTGGGACTGCTGGATGGTCGGGTACTAAGGGGCTGCTTGGTGATCGGGTACCAGGGGAACTGCTGGGTGATCGGTTATTAGGGGGACTTCTGGGTGATCGGTTATTAGGGGGACTGCTGGGTGATCGGTTATTAGGGAGACTGCTGGGTGAGCAGGTACTAGGGTACTGGTAATATTATCTCTCATGCATACACTCAATAAACCAAGTTTACCTTTTCTTTTCTTGAATGCGCTCTGTGAATGTTTCCGAGGGAATCCTTTATTGCATAGTGTACTAAAACAATTGGTAGATTGCATGCTTCATGGGCATAATATATGACTGACTCCTGTATTGTAGCACTTCAATGATCCACATTTCATTCAATATCGATTTCCATCATCAACAAATCCATCCTCTCCTTTGTCATTTTTGTTGTTTTCCATTGCACAGAGGGAATGCACTTAATAAACTAAAATATTAAGATCGGCAGATGTGTGTTGGTCAGTTCATAGCGCATCATAAACATACTTAGTAAAAACCCTTTTTTATTGGATGCATTGATCTACAAACGACCTTTTTAACATATGTTGGTTACTATACATACAAGTTAATAATAAATAAGGGTTGTATTTAAAAGATTCAAGTACAGTTTGGGGGAAAGTAATATCTACTTTAAATATCGTCGTTTTTAAAATAGTAATAAAAAAGCAACAACTTTACAAAACCCATGTCGGCCATTGTTTATAAGAATCTGTTTACGTTATTTCTCCAGATACCGTAAGCGTGCGGAAACGTATATTGACCCAACTTATATATATATATCAAAATAATGCATAAATGAAGGGTGTATCGTGAGAAATATATAAATATTATCTAAATGCATGTTTCAAGTGATGATATATATGTATCATATATAAATACCCTGATTTCTTTATGATATATATTTACAACTGAAATGTTATCCATGCAGTCCATGCTTGATATTTGATCGGTTATAATATACGAGCGATGATTATTTTAAACGTTGTTTTCTCAATTCATAATATTTATACAATTACACATTTGGTTTTAATATATTTTACATGCTCTGGGAACATGACTTGAGAGGAGATCTGGCAGGGTGTGATCCCTGGTTGTGGAGATATGAGTGTCTTCCTATGCAAATTCTTGATATCTTAAAAGCCAAATACTGCATTATAGTAAGCTTTAGGCATAGTACCACCATTGGAAAAAGGAAGTGTTTCCGTGGCGGTTATAAAAAATCCTCGTTTTTTCTTCTTTAAAAATGCATTTTCCTTATTTTAATGCTCATTTTTTTATTTGAATGGAATTATTGATGTATTTTCAGCATTTTGACAGCATTGTGAAATTAGAAAAAAAATGATGCTTGGAAATTGGGGTATGAATACACGATTTCGGAAGTCTACTTTCACTTTGTCAACAGTGTACACACTGAGTAGAGAAAAAACTCTTATATGACATATTACCCCTTCTTTTCTCATCATATTTTGATAGTGCAGAGGTTGACAACAGTAAAATGTAAGTTTCACTTCTTTCATTTGGGTCTGTCTATGAATGACAAGCCTTCAAACTTTTATTATTAACTATAGAATAAAGAACAAAAATCAATGGTGGGTTAACACCTTTAGGGGAAAACTGGTTGTTATTTACTCCAATACTTCCACGGTGACACTTAAACGTTTTTATTAAGACAGAAAAACTATCAGATGAATTAAAAGGAAGTTTCACTGGGTTTTAAACCCCATTCACTGCACACTACAAAGAGGAAGAGTGTGGGAAGCGGGTTGGTGGCGGTGCTGGGGCCACCCCGAAAAAATATATTTCTAAATTAGCAAATGCTGCATTCTAGTTAGTTTTTAGAAGAAAAATATGGTTATCATTTGCTCCAGATGTTTGGTATGTTTGGTATTATGTGACTTTTAGACATTTCTATCAAAATATTTGGGATGGGGTTTGGGGAGAATATACCTGAAACTGCGATATTTTAAATACAAGATAAACATGTGCATGATCAAAACATCATAAAAAATAAAAATAACATGCAAGTTACCGTCTTCCATGTATAAAAGCTACCTTTCAATTTCTAAACGGTTAATTTGGCAAATAAGCAATGCTTCGCATGTGCTTCGATCAACAGTTTGTCTGTATGACATACATTACGTATTCTTCTCTACATACGTCCTCGATAGCATGTACTATATTTTGTTTACATAATTAACATTTTAAATAGAACAATGTATTAGTTTGGTTACCTACTTTCAATCCTATTACTAACAGGACTGGATATCAAAGGAAGTTTTGTTCCATTTCACTTAACTGTTGTCCATTGATCGGATGTCTAAAATCAGATACAGGATTGATGTTTCATTTTCATACCTGCAAATATAAATTGCATATTTGCTATTACCAACATGCTTTTTCCATTGCATTTTATTTGTTTATATTATATCAGATTATGCTATGAACGGTGCAGCTGAACGTGCCACATACATGTATATTCTGTGAATTATCTACTTTTACTTCGCTGCAACGTTAGGCCTGTGACATGTTGCACGTCGTGTTTTAGACAGATGCACGTTATGTCAAGATGGTTTTTGCTGTTTTAATATTCCATTATTCTATTTAATCCGAACTAATCCATTTTTATCAGGAAATTAAATTAAACTTGCCGGAGAGAAAATGTTGAAGCTGGCCTGTTTAACTACTGAATATAAAACTCAAACGTACACCCCTGCATGAAGATTGTATATTGTCAAATGGTTTAATTAAACATGCTTTTCCCGCATGATGCATGTTTCAAAATGTAATCAAGAAATGGGTTAATCAAATTCAGTTGTAGTGAACCTATCGGACTTGCTACAAAACCTGCACATGCATCAATGTATCAGCTCTAAAATAGTAATCTGTTACACTTCTGTGATTACATACACACATTGAAATGCACGCTCCTTTTCCATTAGCATAGTTAGTTTTATTACAGTCTAGGTAGATATGCAAAACCTGAGTATTAGATTAGAACTGTACGGTAGCATGTGACTTATGTCATTGTAATCGTCATTCATTTTTTCTACATCACAGGCGCCCCAAACATACACATATACGTCATTTGAAAAGTAATACATTCTTATCATATACTAGTATATTTAAACATTGGTCTCAGCAAACGAAAAGAAAATATTGTCTGTGAAACAAAAATCAGAAACTTACTCGTCGAAAGATCGTGCGTGTAAAGAGAAAACTTAATGAATGATGTTTCTTATAAGTGGACATATATCGTCTTAATAGTTATCTTATACCTTAGTCGGTGACACTGATTGCACCAGCCTATTAGTTTATAGTTATTTATTTTACTTCGATCGTTAAACAACATAAGTATTCATGTGTGGAACCAGAACCTCAGATTATGGGTTCGATGCTCTACCACTGTATTACTAATTACATCTGCCGTAGAGAAGGGAAGGATATATTACTAACACGTTGTCAGATATTCCAGGTGACGAGCTCACATAATATTCTAAAACTAGGTCACACTTCAGTTAATACATACATACCCGGTATTGATCATTTCTATATTACAAGTGCCATTTACGATATTTATAGTCGTTCGGTTGTATTGAGAACTTTATTCTAAAATATTTTTAATTGTTTCAATTGAGACGAAATACTATGGTATCGGTCACGGGTATTTCAGAGGTTCAACTAATCAAGATGTTCGGGAAACATATATGGTTGACTACGTAATGGTTACTGACCGAGTAGGAGGTATTCCTGGTAGCGCTCCAGGTGTTTCCTCACATGCGAAGGTTTTCCATATACAGGAATGCCGAAGTCAGTAACCGACTGACACAACGACACAACACACGAAATATGGCTTCAAGGGACGAGGCATATGATTCGTGGAGAAACAGCAGGATAACGAAGACCATAAGCTGTTTTAAACACAGAACGTATTCACAGATGATTCTGCTTGTGAGTTTGATGACATATCAGAAACATTTGAATATTGAGCATAAACCAACGCATTGACGTGTTACACATGTTAGATCTAGACAACACTAATAAAGGCTAGCGTAAAATACGCAGTGTCATCGCTTATTAACTTACTGATTCGCTTACACATTTATTTTCTAGTTCACTTACTCCGTTACTCACTCACTGATTGATTGATTGATTGATTAATTGGTGGATTCATTCATTTATTAATATACATGTATTATTGATTCAACCATTTATAAATTAATTGACTGTGACTGAATGGCTGATTGACTGGTTTGCTTATTTGATTATAATCTCGCACGCACGCACGCATTTATTTATTTATTGCCGTTTACTACAGTAATTGTGCATATTCGCTTTCTTTGTTCTTTTGTTTCCAGTTTTATCCTGTAAGATTTGTTTTGCTATTACCCGAGATGAATCAACAGTATATCTATTTGGATAGAATATGCACGTGTCAATGTGTACTTGGTATGAGGACACATGCACATTCTATTAAAATACTGGGTGTTCATCTTGGATACCCACTTGTCTTAAACGAAAGAGTCGTTGGTAACGAAGACTAGCGTACTCTATCACGTGATTATGAAAATAGCGAGGATAATGATTGTGAACAAGAATAATATTAACAAAATGTCTACGAATATCAACACAATCTGAACTCGTGTATTCTATATTTAACAGTGACATGCTTAAATCGTTCTATAAGGTCATGTAGTGTGCCATACTTTCATTTATTTGATAGATCCACAGGCACATTCCCCTCGAATAGCTTAATGTTAAAGGACAAGGTTGATGTTTCAATAATATAATACCTATGAACATAACATCACATACATCACATCTCACAATAATGTAACACCTATGCACATAACATCACATACATCACATCTCACAATGATATAATACCTATGTACATAACATCACATACATCACATCTCACAATAATATAATACCTATGTACATAACATCACATACATCACATCTCACAATAAAATAATACCTATGTACATAACATCACATCTCACAATAATATAATACCTATGTCCATAACATCACATACATCACATCTCACAATAAAATCATACCCATGTACATAACATCACATACATCACATCTCACAATAATGTAATATCTATGTACATAACATCACATACATCACATCTCACAATAATGTAATACATATGCACATAGCATCACATACATCACATCTCACAATAATACAATACCTATGTACATAACATCACATACATCACATCTCACAATAATATAATACCTTTGTACATAACATCACATACATCACATCTCACAATGATGTAATACCTATGTACATAACATCACATACATCACATCTCACAATAATATAATACCTATGTACATAACATCACATACATCACATCTCACAATAATGTAACACCTATGTACATAACATCACATACATCACATCTCACAATAATATAATACCTATGTACATAACATCACATACATCACATCTCACAATAATATAATACCTATGTAAATAACATCACATACATCACATCTCACAATAATATAATACCTATGTACATAACATCACATACATCACATCTCACAATAATATAATACCTATGAACATAATATCTAATACATCACATCTCACAATAATATAATACCTATGTACATAACATCACATACATCACATCTCACAATAATACAATACCTATGTACATAACATCACATACATCACATCTCACAATAATGTAATACCTTTGTACATAACATCACATACATCACATCTCACAATGATGTAATACATATGTACATAACATCACATACATCACATCTCACAATAATACAATACCTATGTATATAACATCACATACATCACATCTCACAATATTGTAATATCTATGTACATAACATCACATACATCACATCTCACAATAATACAATACCTATGTATATAACATCACATACATCACATCTCACAATAATATAATACCTTTGTACATAACATCACATACATCACATCTCACAATGATGTAATACCTATGTACATAACATCACATACATCACATCTCACAATAATATAATACCTATGTACATAACATCACATACATCACATCTCATAATGATGTATTACCTATGTACATAACATCACATACATCACATCTCACAATGATGTAATACCTATGTACATAACATCACATACATCACATATCACAATAATACAATACCTATGTATATAACATCACATACATCACATCTCACAATGATGTAATATCTATGTACATAACATCACATACATCACATCTTACAATAATACAATACCTATGTATATAACATCACATACATCACATCTCACAATAATATAATACCTATGTACATAACATCACATACATCACATCTCACAATAATATAATACCTATGTACATAACATCACATACATCACATCTCACAATAATATAATACCTTTGTACATAACATCACATACATCACATCTCACAATGATGTAATACCTATGTACATAACATCACATACATCACATCTCACAATAATACAATACCTATGTATATAACATCACATACATCACATCTCACAATGATGTAATACCTATGTACATAACATCACATACATCACATCTCACAATGATGTAATACCTATGTCCATAACATCACATACATCACATCTCACAATAATATAATACCTATGTATATAACATCACATACATCACATCTCACAATAATATAATACCTATGAACATAACATCTAATACATCAAATCTAGTTTTTATTTGTGTACACCATGCAGACATAACCAATAAAATAAATTATGTATATACTTTTATTATTATTATTATTTAAGCCATATACGGCTAATGAATATGTGAACATAATACAGGTTTCAATACATAATTGTCAATAGTAAATTGGTATGATGGTATCTCCTTTGGATATGTGGACCAGAGTAGCTACACTAACTTATTAAACTGTATATTGATATATGCAAAATACTTCATTTTTAAAAACAAATATGCAAACACAATACCGAATTTTAACAATTTTAAAAAATATTTAAAGTACCATGAAAACCTTGAAAGATTATTTGCACTGACAAAAGACAAAATTACACAACATGAAAACAAATGGAATAAACTGCAACTTTTCTAATACGAAATGTTAATCTATAAAGTGACAGTGTGGAGTAATTTACCTTTCTTTCTAAACAAAAAAATCTTATTCTTCACCTTTTTTTCTCATCTCTCCGACCTATTCTGTCAAAATCCTAAACTTTATTTCTGATATTACGTTCATAAACAAATATATATGAAGATTGTAAATTGCATTATGTATGTAATAATAAATTGTATGTGAATGTACTATGGAAATAAAAAAACAACAAAAAAAACAACATATGCAATGATTCATTTGATTAAACAAGCGTTTGAAATATAATAGATGTTAGCTATAGTTTTTACTTTAGACAATAGGGTATTTTAGTATTTGAAAGTCTCACTGTGGGAGAGATCTAATTTTTTTTAAAAAAAAGCCCACAAAAGAAAAGAAAGAAAAAACGAAAATCATAGAAAATAACCAAATAATAAACTTATATTTGTTGGTATTAATACTGATTTTATATGTTTAATAAATTATTTAAATGAAACAAATATTTGTTCAAAACCATACGACGTTCAAAAGCATTATATATGAACACTGACAACTGCCTAATCTCAGAATCACATGTGCTGTTAATAAGTTTCGTAAATTTCATGTAACTTGGATATTTCCAAAAATACTTTTTAATATAAATTGATCTTAAGTCTGCACAGTTTTTACATTCAATTACAAAATGGTTCTCATTTTCTAATAACGTACATTGTCTACATTTCCTATCGTTGAATGGTGGAATGTTACACATTCGGGTTTGCGCCACCGACCACAATCCATTTCCAATCTATGCGAAGATAGTCTTAATTTTGTCATTGCAATACGGATTTTTTATATATTTATCTTCTGCAGATAAGGTTTGAACTCAGAGAGCGCGACCGACCTATAAAATAGTGCTCTTGATGACATGTCTAGCTCGGTCTCCCAATTCTTAATAAAAATATCTTTTATTCGTTGTTTAAATAGTGAGAGAAATACATTTACATCACCGACGCCTTGTGCTAACCAAACATTAAAGAATCCGAGCCTAGATAACAAGTATTTAACTTTCGATGTCCAATTAGCCCTGTTCGCGTGCATTTCATTGTCATTTTTCAACATATTATAAACTACATTGAAAGGAAAAAGAAAGTATACATTTTGGTTTTTAGAATTATTTCATTATTGGCTACGTTTATTAATGTGATGGAAAATGAACTTATTTTTTCTTATTGTTTTGCTTTGAAATGAATTAAATGTTTGTTTTTTTATTTAACAATGTGATGAAATATAAATATACAAAATTTATATGCAATATATTTATTGTTCCTTGACCTGTCGACGTTTATAGGTATGTATACTTTCTTTTTCCTTTCACTGTTTTTTTTTGTATTTTATATCACTGCAGCAACACAGTTTCAACCAGTATTTGATAATTGTGTAATATCTACTATTTATAAGGTTGATACGCCCCGTTTCACCACATATAAACGAATTTTGAGTTGATAATTTTACCCCTATTACCCTTTTAACAAACCTTAAATGTATTCGTTCAACGTTAGTCCCTTTGTTGAACCCCCAAACGTTCGATGAATAGTTAAAGATTGGTGATATTAGCTTGTCAAATAACTCAAATAAATGCTCTGGGGATATATCAGTAAACGTATTAAGGTACCGATCAAGCTGAAATATGGCTTTAAGGGGCTGTCCAGCTAGCATTTTCTCATGTTCGTTAAAAGCCCCTTCGGATGTAAAGAGAACGCTTAAATATTTAAACTTGTTAACAATTTCCAAAGTGTTTTCTTTTAATCAAAATGTTGCATTACGTGGCAATTGCCCTCCTTTTCTGAATATCATATTTTGTTTGTGTGTATTAACGGTTAACCTCCACCTATCACAGTAATTGGCTAAACTATTTATGATTTTTGCAACTCATCCTTGGACTTTGCAAATATAATAATATCGTCTGCGTAGAGTAACCCACACATCTTAAGCATTCCTACATTAATACCTTCTATTCCACTGTTAATGAACTCCTCTTCTATATCATTTAAATACATGCTAAATAAAAAGGGTGACAAACACTCCCCTTGTCTCACCACCAATAAACACGAAACAACTTCACTTAATGTATTCATATATTTTACTTTTGACTTAATGCTCACATACATCGATTTAATCACGTTAAGAATTTTACCTCTGACACCAAACTTTATCAATTTATACCACAAAACGTCTCTCACTACAAAATCGAAAGCCTTTTTGAAATCAACGAAAGCACAATATAACTTTTCTCCTTGATTGAGACTATGTGTTATGATTCCATTAATGTCTACTGTACTTATGCCTTTTCTAAATCCTGCCTGCGCCTCAATATATACATGGTATAGCTCTGCCCAATTATTCAATCGATTGTTGAGGATTCTCGAGAGCAGTTTTCCTAGTGTACTAAGAAGCGTAATACCTCTGTAATTGCCAGGTTCACTGGTATTCCCGCATTTAAATATAGGAACTATGAAACCTTCGCTCCACAATTTTGGGAAATATCCGCGAGATAGATATGAGTTGAACAGTATATGGAAATATGGTAATAACTCGTCAGAACAATGTTTATAGAATTCGTTTAATAAATAATCTGGGCCGGCAGATGAATTATTTCGTTATTGGCCTATTGAATTCGTTATTTCTGACCGTGTTATTTCTGTATTTAATTCATCAAACATAACTTGAATCTCCTTGTTTAAATACCTTTCAACAAAATATAACACATCTCCGTCTGCTTGGTATAAAATGTAGCCAGGATTATTTATCGCTTTGAAATAGCGTGGAAAATTAGAAGTTGAAACAGATTTCGGTTGTGAAATTTTCGAAGAGTCTTTTAACATTGTCCAATACTCTCTTGCATTCGATTTTCGACACTCAAGTAATTTTTTAGGTGTTCGTTTTGCGGTAAAAAAAAAGTTTTTATAGTTTTAAAACGTCTTATAGTATGCTTATATTCCGACCTAGCTCTACACATATTTATTTAATTTTCATCAAATTTGTAATTCCGATATTTATTTAGATCGGTATAAAACAAAATACGTTTCATTTCACAGTCGTTGTCAAACCATGGGTTATCCCTTTTGGTAACGTTATCGTGCTTACTAGCAGAACTACATTTTTGCTTGAAGAGTGGCGTGCAAATATCTTCCATTATTTCTATAAAATAACAATATTTTTATCGATTATTTCGTTGTCAGTATTTACATTCAAATTCGCAATAAGTTCGTCTAGTTTCAATTTTACACTTTCATTTTTTATTCTGCATTTGTAATCTTCACTTTTATCATTGTTCCATTTATATTGAAAAGTTATTTGCTCTGTACTTCCTGTATGTATATCATTATCTGTGACGTCATTGCTGACAGAATTCATCGAGAAAGTAATAGCACAATGATCAGACAGAATATTTGGATCACTAACTTCAAATCTGTCAAACTTATCAATAAGAATTTGACTTGCTAAAACATAATCTACAACACTGTTTTTAATACTAGATATCAGGGCGTACTTCCCAACACTGCCATCCGAGCCGACACGCCCATTAAGTATACCTAAACCGGTTTCTTTACAAAAGTCCAAAAGCAATGACCCATTTTGATTTGTAAATTTATCTTGTGAAATTCGGGTCAGGGCGGTAGTGCTCCGGAAGTACTCCAATGTGTGGGTTAACTTCATCATGTTCAACGTAATCACTTAATTGTCCTATACGACTATTAAGGTCCCCAATGACCACAAAGCTACACTGTGCATTTGTTAAGTTTGTTATTGATACTATCTTATTCAGAACTCGGTCATAAACGTTTGTTTCAACAAATACTTCCCGGGAACTACCTCGTGGTATCACATAACATAGCATAGGTACACATCCTCCTCTAGGTGAAATAGTCTACCTTTTATTTTGAACCATAAAATATCATCGCTGTCACTGCTAAACAATTCTACTTCATTCAACAAGCAATTCTTAATATAACAAGCGATGACCCAGAGTCACGCTTACTGTCTGCTTTTTTATCTGTTCTATGTAGCGGGAAAACTGAGAACCCGTCAACATTTAAATCGGTTAATGTATGTGTCCATGTTTCCGTTTATAAAATAAGATCATTTTATTCAAATATACATCTCATTTCTACAGATTGTAATTTATTTATTTTTTTTGTTACTAATCCTTGAATGTTTAAAGTACAAAGTTTAAATTCGACCTCTCCCGTCCGTCCTATTGTTCGTATATGCTGTTTTTGCCCGGCGGCTTATCGTGAAATTGCTTATCTGTCGTCTGCTTCTGTATAGTGCGGGTCTCATCATTATAGTGTATCGTGCATGTGGGTGTCGATGTAAACATAACGGTCTCTCCTGTATCACCGTGCCTTGAACCGTGTTTGCCAATATGAGTCGGGATAAATCTGGCATCCCTAATTATCGATGGCTGTAGGGTGTGCTTTTGACTATTGATAATACTATCTAAATCTTCAGAAATCACCGACGCATGCGTGTCCATGGGTACACTGTTTTGAGTGGAGATCTGTTCGCCTCGCTGTGTAGACCCCAGGCGAATTGATAAATGTTGGTTTGACGGCGGCGTCGCGATTCTAACTTCCGCACTTGGCCTTTGGCTTAGACTTGATGTACTTGTGTCTAATAATGTAGCTGCCGAATATATGCTAGAGTTTTTGATCGGTTTACATTTGAATTTTTGAACATGGCACACCTGTCACGGTTTACAATGTCTTGCCAATCAGGAAATTCGTCCGCTACACCTGCCCGTTTACAATAAGCTTTGCCGAAAATACAATTTTGACCCTTGATCGCGGATTTGATTTAGCTGCTTTGTATTGATTCCAGAGCCGTTTCATAGCGGCGGATATCACTTTTGAGTAGTCGCGGTCTATTCCATACCTGGAGCCGCGTAAATTTCTAGCCTGTTCCAAAACGATTTCCGTGTCTCTGTAATCACGGAATGCTGCAATAACAGACCGTCTGGGAGTCTGTGTTATACGTCGTGCGTTACGCAACGAGCCCAATCTATGAACACGTTGTATATACATATCAGATATGTCAATATTCAGACAGTCTTCAAAAAACTGTTGTAACAATTGATATGTGTCCTCGTGTTCTAAATCAGCTAGACCATAAAATACAAAGTTATTACGCCTTGATCTGGAATCTATGTCTATGCTGTGATAAGCTAACTGTTTTATATAATCACTATTCACTTCAACACGATATTCCATATTGTTTACCTTTGTTTGGGTTTGATCAATTTTGGCAGCCATTGACATAATACCACTGCTACTTTTCTCTGGTTGCTTTATCTTCTCCAAAATGATTAAAAATTTATCGTCAGACGATAGAATTGATGAGTGTGATGACGAATTTGTTGAATTTTGAGAGTTTGAAGAGTTTACGCTACCTGATATATCGAGTGGTCGTTTCATTCTTTGTTTATCATTCCTCGCCATAAGTCTCATTTTGAGTCCTATTTACACTGTTTCTCGTAGCCATGTTGTTAATAATATCCTCAACACACAACATGCACACACATTTCTACGAACTTCTGCTGTCTATATATTTTTTAGCAAAAGTCATTGCCAAACGGAACTTGAGTGTAAAGAAGATTCTTTATGCAATTTTCTTTGTTGAAGGTTTTGCAATACATGTACTGGTAAACAAGAATAAAAGTGTGACTGGAAGGTACTATCGTGATGTGGTATTAAAAAAACCCTGAAAAATTACTACAAAAAACGTCGCCTAGTCACTGGAAGCAAACATGTTCGCCTCTTGCATGACAATGCCTCAGCGCACACCTTTGCGCTTGTAACGGATTATTTGAAGTCTAAGAATGTTATAACCACATCCCCTTACTCTCCAGACATTGCCCCACGTGATTTCTTTCTCTTTCCCAAATTGAAAACCTTCCTCTCTGGTCGTAGATATGGGTTACGACAGGCTCTTGGTTCTGCCGTAAACCAGCGCCTTTGTAATATACCCCGATCAGCCTACCGTGACGCATTCCGGATATAGAACCACAGACTAAAATTAGATATTTCTAACCGGGAGAGTACTTTGAGAGCATGAAATGAAGTCATTTGCGATTTAGCAAGTTATTAATTGTTAGAGGCCAAATACACAACACATTTCGAATACCTCTCCTATATCTCCACTTATGAATTTTATATAGACTTTGAATATAAAAAACATGAGTTGGTTTATTTTAAAAGATGTAGTTTAAAAGAGAGTACACATGGATAATTAACATCAAAAGTCAAATGTGTCAGCGTAATGAGACATAATATGACAAATAAAGAAGAGAATTAGCCTTATTAGTGTTCCTGTCATATGGAAATGACGGCTGTTTTGTAGGCAGTAAGTTGAAGTTTTTCTTTACCCTCTTTACCCTCGCAGCTTTGTCTTTAGGCATTTTGGCGACGAAGATAAGAAGATTATTTAGCAAGCTACTTCTCCCGGTGTTGCAACACTGCTGACTGGAACACATTATTAATTGATATGTCGATTATGATGATCCCTGGTTTCTAGTCGCTGATGATTATTTAAAAGTCGAAGATTTCTTCAAGTCGTTGATAAGTCAATGATGATTAGAGTTGAAATCGTTGTTTATTGAAGATTGGTGATTAATACAGTTCCCCGTCAGTTCCAAGGTGTGTTGACTGCCGTTAAGTACACTGCTGCTGATGTGTACTCTGTTGGTTAGCATCTAAACAATCTTTTCTTGGGCCACGTTTAAAAACATATCAAATGCAGTATTTAAAAAATTGCTACATGTAGAGTATAGACAATCAAATAAATATAACTACTCTTCTCCTTGCTTTCACCACTTGATCATCTCGTCCGCTGGAGGTGGCAGAAGACACTGTGCCATCACCTAGAACTGCAAGAGACTGCCCTGACTGAAGGTGTGTCCTGGATATGAAAAACCTTTGCACGTGAAGAAACACCTCAACTGGTCTGAACTCACATGTTGGATATATACAAACAAAGTCATTTTCAGAGACAATGGAAGTGAAAAGATGTTTTCCAACAGACTAGAACACAGCCTTTGGAAAACTAAAATCCTCTTCTCATGTTTGAGCCAATGCGAATCGTGATAAAATTCCTACATAAGATATTGCAATATAGAATTAGTAAGTAAGAATTTGACCAATGAGGTTATGCGACTCGAGGTAGTACGGAGATGACCAATGAGAAAAATAGGGCCCGAGGCATTTTTGATAATGCTTAGATGCTAGTTAGAGGTAGTATGAAAGACATTGAACATGCATGTTTGTGAATTAGAACTTTTATAGGGATAGAAACATTTGCAATTGTTGAATTATATATGTATGTGAATAAACTGAGGATAATTTTATTAAAAATCACCCTAGTTGTAATATATGTTATTGTACAAGTGCTCTTCAACCACAAAATGTGTAATTCCAAATAGGAACGATATTTGCGGTCTTTAATGTTCTATAATTCTTTTTTTTTATTTACATTGTGCAAACATGTCATTTTCATAAGTATATCTAAGTGGTATGCTTAACTACCACCTGTCCCTTTGCCCCTTGACCCTTATACATGAACTTGTATGCTAGGCAGGTGGACTAGAGACAGAGCATATGCGTACTTAAACTACCGGTGTGATAGGAAGATATGTCGTGTCGGTGATTTATAATACAAAATATAGTCAATTAATTGTGTACACCGACTTGTCATGATACTCTTAACTTTAAAATTTAATTTGATGAGTGATCCAATAGTTGAAATTGATATAACAATGACACTTTAAAAATTGGATTTTAATTTTGCAATGGCATTTTAACATAGGAGTAACTGTTTAATTTAATGCTATTTTCAACATGATGGTTAAATTAGGCAAATAGTATTTTAACATTCGAGTTCAATTTGGTTATAATATTACCCAATACAAGTAGACATTAAAACATTTTGCACTACCGATAACATTTCCGATAACTATCTTATGCAAAAAATGTAAGTATACGTATTGACGCTAGATAAAAAATGTGTAAGCAAACGTATTGACGCTTGATAAAAAACGTGTAAGCATACGTATTGACGCTAGATACAAAACATGTAAGCATACGTATTGACGCTAGCTACAAAATATGTAAGCATACGTATTGACGCTAGATACAAAACGTGTAAGTATACGTATTGACGCTAGATACAGAACATGTAAGCATACGTATTGACGCTAGATACAAAACTTGCAAGTATACGTATTGGCACTAGATACAAAACATGTAAGCATACTTGTTGACGCTAGATACAAAACATGTAAGTATACGTATTGACGCTAGATACAAAACATGTAAGTATACGTATTGACGCTAGATACAGAACATGTAAGCATACGTATTGACGCTAGATACAAAACATGTAAGTATACGTATTGACGCTAGATACAGAACATGTAAGCATACGTATTGACGCTAGATACAGAACATGTAAGCATACGTATTGACGCTAGATACAGAACATGTAAGCATACTTGTTGACGCTAGATACAAAACATGCAAGTATACGTATTGACACTAGATACAAAACATGTAAGCATACGTATTGCACTAGATACAAAATATGTAAGTATACGTATTGACAAAAGATACAAAACATGTAAGTATACGTATTGACAAAAGATGATATTATTCTCGTAATTAGAAAAAAAACATGCCGGCGATTTCTATTGATCAGTTTCAAAGTTTAATATCCGACAGATAATCCAATGATAGACAAAAAAATTAGATTTTAAGGTTAATTAGCTTCAATCCAATAGATTGGAAACAAAGACTGATCTTAAATAGTAACAATATAAATACTTATTGCACTGTTTTCACTTTTATAGTCAGGAGTACATTGTACAATTGAATAGTTTAGTAACTCAGTAAACACCACACATACGTATGTCCTCTGCAATTAGTGTAACCTCTTTATGAACATTCGAACACATAACTTCAGTCATTATTACTGTCAGTAAATTTTTTAAGTGGCATAACCTCTTAAGTTCTGCCCTTTTAAATCCATAAAACGGTATAATTGTAATATTAAGCATAAATTGTGTGACTACCTAGATTATATCTGGTGCAAAACATCGTTGTTTTTCGTCAGCATATGTTTTGAACTTTCTATTATAATCAATATTTTAATTAGAACTGGCCCATGGACGCCGACAATGATTTACATGTAGTTTATCAGATATCGACTGCATCTGTAAACGTTTAGAACATTCCGAGTATTGTCGATTAAAAATGCGTGACAGCCCGTTTAAGCGGTTCAGTTTAAAATTACACCTATATCGACGATCTTTTTAGAGCTGCAGATTGTCAGTCGATCGATCCGGGTTTAGATCCCATAGAAATATCATTTTTGGTCATTAACGTAGCAGCACTATATTGTCCATATATGCATATATCTTTGCACAATTCTTGCGACTGTTCTAATACCGAAGGATGACGGAATTGGCATACTAGACTACGTATCAACGATTTAATTGGATTTTTACAATAATTTCCGTTAGCGAAGCAGTTTATTTGCATATTAGAGTTACTGATCAGTAATATATACTTCACGTGTAAGAGAAGAATTAGAAGTCGATGCAAATTAATGAAAATGTTTGTCATTCATAAGCACGTCGTCTATTTCTTTATAATAAAATCTTTAGTTACTGGTCATGCCGCTTTGAAGCATATCGTGCTATTATGTGATTTAGTATGTACATTTTTATACCAACTTAGCCTGACTCATGCAAGTTTGTCTTTGTCAATGCCAGTCAAACTGTAAACTTATCTTCTCATGTTTACATACATGAACAAATTATTTTGACATGTTTTCTTAAGTACCTTATACGTTTTGGATATTTTATATTAGTAAATCATAAATCTTATTACTAGGTTTCTCAAGTCTGTACTGCTATGATAACTTTATATCATGTTTAAATAATATGGCTAGTGGTAGAGCGTCTGCCTCGCTTGCGGAAGGTCGTGGGTTCGATCCCCTGCCGGGTCATACCAAAGACTTTAAAAATGGTACTAAAAGCTTCCTCGCTTGACGCTCAGCATTTAGAGGAGAGTTCTAGGTCTGGTCGGCCCGGTGTCAGTATAATGTGACTGGGTGGAGTATCATACCATGTGTCTGCGGCATGATACTCCAGTGTGGCAGCGCTCAGAATACTGTCTCAAGTAGACACTGTCACGATATGACTGAAAAAGTGTTGAAAGCGACGCTAAACACCATACAACAACAATAAAATAATATGGCGTCAACATATTGTTAATGTGTGCATTATATACAGAGAATATTAGGTTAATGCAGTACACATTTAAGTAAATTAGGTGCAACTAAGAAAGTACAGCAGAGTGATACCTTAATTACCGAAGTCGGTGAACCGTGTTGTCACGTCTTTATGTATTGTACTTACTATCATCGTATTTCATTGTGTTACTTGACAGCTTCGTCTCCTCAGTGATATATATTTTTTATTAGAATTTCTTGTGATTAGTGTTCTACTTATTTGTAAAGTTCTTCTCGTACTAAATTGATTATTTAAATGTATGTTTTGCCTTGGGTTCACTGTCGTCTTAACATTAGAAAAACTGTAGAAAAAGTAGAGCTTAGTGCAATTAAAGATTAAATACAAACGTAATTGCTATCTACATTGTGTTTATTTTAAATTTGAGACGCATAGTTTGTTTCTCATTGGTTTGCGCGATTCAATTAAAAAGTTACATCCTGTATGAACAGAATGTTTGATATTTCATATTGACATGCAAGTCTTCTTTAGTTTATACTAATTTCTTTTAGCTCGATTGCAATGAAAGCTCAGGGCCCATGTTTCTCGAAAATACTTAAGTCTGCTATTTTACTTAACCTCAAATAGTGTGCTTAATTTAAGTATAAAATTGAGCACTCTATCGAGTTTAAGTAAAATAAGAGACTTAAGTATTTTTGTGAAACCGGGGCCAGAGCTTATATGAACCGCTCTCGTGTCCACTTCCAGGATAGGATCAGTACTGAGTGTTGTTTTATGAGAGGCATCGGGCCGAGCTGGGGATCGAACCTGCCACCACTTGCATAAGCGGCCAACTTTCTTTCCATAAGACCACCGCCCCGCTTCTTTGTATTGACAATATATCTATATATATTTTAAAGGAAGTATATTAAGAATAAACGCTATAAATGTCTTAAAAAATAAAAGTATTTTTAAAAAATTAAAAAAAAAACATATCATAATCATTTTTTTGATAAATAAAATCCGAACGGTTTGGTATGTCAAATCTATTGCATATTGAGTAAATAGTAAATCTGAGTATATAATGTATTTGTAGACGTTTTTATTGACGTATGCACGACGTAAGTCGCATGTAGGACGTTACCGGCTGGTGGAAGTACCGTCATAGGACGCGCTACCCACATATATGGAACTCCATAGCTGTCTTATGTGGTCCATTTTATATGTTTTATGTGCATTCCTTATTATATCATGTGCATTCATCATTATATTATGTGCTTTGTTTATTATATTATGTAGATACGTTATTACATTATGTCGATACTTTATTACATTTTGTAGATACTTTATTATATTATGTAGACTGTTTATTACATTATGTAGATACGTCATTATATTGTGTAGATACTTCCTTACATTATGTAGATACATAATTACATTATGTGGATACTTTATTATATTCTGTAGATACTTCATTATATTATGTAGATCCGTCATTACATTGTGTAGATACGTTATTACATTATGTAGACTGTTTATTACATTATGTGGATACTTTATTATATTCTGTAGATTCTTCATTACATTATGTAGATACTTTATTATATTCTGTAGATACTTCATTACATTATGTAGATACTTTATTACATTATGTAGAAACTTTATTATATTATGTAGAAACTTTATTACATTATGTAGACACTTTATTATATCTTGTCGAAACTTTATTATATTATGTAGAAACTTTATTACATTATGTCGAAACTTTATTACGTTATGTCGAAACTTTATTATATTATGTGCATTCTTCATTATATTATGTCAAAACTTCCTTATGATGACGAGATCATTTTGACGGGGTAATTTACTAAGTGATGTGTCTATCCACGCTGAGATTTTAAAGAACAACTTCCATTTTCTCTTCCGCCATGTTCAATATTCTTTCTGTCAAAGAAGCGTGTTGTTTAAAGCGGTGTCAATATAGAAATCACCCAGTCAAATTGATCTCGTCATCATAAGGAAGTTTCGATATAATATAATGAAGAATGCACATAATATAATAAACTTTCGACAAGATATAATAAAGTTTCGACATAATGTAATAAAGTTTCTACATAATATAATAAAGTTTCTACATAATGTAATAAAGTATCTACATAATGTAATGAAGTATCTACATAATATAATAAAGTATCTACATAATATAATGAAGAATCTACAGAATATAATAAAGTATCCACATAATGTAATTAACAGTCTACATAATATAATAAAGTATCTACACAATATAATGACATATATACATAATGTAATGAAATATCTACAGAATATAATAAAGTATCCACATAATGTAATAATGTATCTACACAATGTAATGGAGTAACTACACAATATAATGACGTATCTACATAATGTAATAAACCGTCTACATAATATAATAAAGTATCTACAAAATGTAATGAAGTATCGACATAATGTAATAAAGTATCGACATAATATAATGATGAATGCACATGATATAATAAAGAATGCACATAATACATATAAAATGGACCACATAAGACAGCTATGGCGTTCCATACACATATATTCGTCATATGGACGACTTGACATTCCTGACGTCAGGATGAAGTCGACATAAGTAGCTCAGTATAACACAGTTCATGGAAAGTAAACCCTGTGAATACATCCATCGCCGGAAAGGACGAATCGAGATATACCTACGCATCCGGACGCGGACGTAGCGTTTTAATAAGTAAACCAATCATTTACGTTGCAGAGAAAGTCGCATCGCAACATCAGTGCTATATGATAGTAAATAGAAGTTTGTATCGCGACATCAGTGCTATATGAAAGTAAATAGCAGTTTGCATCGCGACATCAGTGCTATATGATAGTAAATAGCAGTTTGTATCGCGACATCATTGATATATAATAGTAAATAGCAGTTTGTATCGCGACATTAGTGATATATTAGTAAAAAGCAGTTTTTATCGCGACATCATTGATATATGATAGTAAAAAGCAGTTTGTATCGCGACATCAGTGATATATTAGTAAAAAGCGGTTTGTATCCCGGCATCAGTGATATATGATAGTAAATAGCAGTTTGTATCGCGACATCAGTGATATATGATAGTAAATAGCAGTTTGTATCGCGACATCATTGATATATGATAGTAAATAGCAGTTTGTATCGCGACATCAGTGATATATTAGTAAAAAGCAGTTTGTACCGCGGTATCAGTGCTGTATTTGTAAATAGAAGTTTGTATCACGACTTCAATTAGACAAAAGCTGATTAAAGTGAACAGTTTGTAAAGATTCCTCTTTTAATTTCTTTAATAGCGAGCTCTTATGGTATCACGTAAGATTAAAGAAAAAAGATATATTTACAAACATATACTAACGTTAAAAACCGGAAATGACCCTCTACTGTTTTCATGCGTAATTTGGAACACTCGGCTATGTAGGTTGTTTTTAATTTGATTACATAAAATATAGGAATTCTATGCGAAAATCCGTGTTTACAAAATCACATTTTTATCTTTAATCATGAATAGTTATTTCAAATCTCTCCTTATAATTACGTACAAAATAAAATATATTTAAAAACACTAAAATATACACAAAACGTACATTTTAATAATTTATTTATTTCACAAATAAATTTATGCTATAGGGAAATTTACCAGACGACTTCGTTAAATAGAACGTTAGTCTGGTTCCCTGACCTACAAAATAAATAGTCAATTTTTGTCCAAAATCCTAGGCAAAATAGAACGTATGCAAATGAGTATGACCAGAAGTGAGCCAATCGAAACGAAGCTAATTTAATAATGCATAATAAGTAAACAAACGCTGTCTGCTCTGTTTGTGCTCTGTTTGTTAACAGTAAAAGAACAACACAACTGTTAAGAGGGTATTTCACTCCATATTCTGCAGGTTTTTAATGCTTAAGTCACCACTATTTCCCATAAAATTAAACATTATGTAGACAATACATTGAAGTAAAACTACAAGATGCAAAATGATTCTTCTTCTTTCTGTTTTTCTTTCTTTCTTTTAGCTTTCAAAACAAAAATAATGAGATATCTATTTATGAAGATGTATGTATTAAATCAATTTAAGTAAAAAAAATAATAATAATTTGAGTCTCGTTCAATGCACGAATATTTGCAACAATAAATTTGTTGTAAAAAATGTACATGGGGATGGAAATTGTTTTTTTCACTGTCTCGGATACATATAGTGTCAACAGTGGGGATTTTTCCATCTGAGTCGCAAGGCAGCACAGACATGCAATCTGCAGCAATATATACCTTAACTGGAACAGTGGGAGGAAGAAGCAAGAATTTTTAATAGCTGTCAATAACCAAAAGATCCTATTGGACCTCAATGTTGAAACTGAATGGATGAGCCACAGCTTGTGAAATTGAGGTGGCATCACTTCTGTACAACTGCAAAATTAAAGTTTGGCTGAAAGGTGCAAGAGAAACTTTTACACTTACCACAACAAATTGAAAATGAAGAAATATTGACAATGGTCATTTTCAAATTGTGTTACCAATGCCCATAGCAAACTAGGTAAACCAATCAACCAAAAGCTTAACTGAACAAGAAAAATCGGCCTCAAGTGCTTATCAAAACGTTAATGCATCTTACATTCACTTGGAATCAATAAACACACACAAATATTTTAATTACCAGGTACCATGTAAGTTGTATCAAAAGCATATTCGTAATTTCTTTTCTTTTTTTATTCATTTACAGCATGCATCACCATATAATTATTGGAACAGATTCGAGAGGGAGGTATCTGCATCAACACATAAACAAATTTCATCCATTTCCTGATCACTATCATGTTTCTTTGATTGTCATTCCTGGTGGTAATATATCACAGGTCTATCATGTTGTTCAAAATAAAATGGCTTCTTATCCTGCTGAACAAACAGTCATTTTCATAGCAGCTGGCCTTTGTAATTTGACAGAAAAAGTGTTGCACAATTATTTCAAAAATTGAAGATTGTGAAATTACACTTACAGACTCGGACAATGATGATATGTCTGCTGACACATGGGACTTTTAAAGGACGTGATAATTTTGTTTACCGGTATCAATAACTTTGTGAAGTGCGTGCATATGTCAAAAGCAAACTTGTATTGTTAACTTAGATGGGTGATATGACAATCGCTAACGTTTCAACTAACAATATGATATATGTTTTAAACCATAGTATACGTTACTTAAATGTATGCCTTAGTATAACCTTAATGCACATATACAGAGGATTTTTGCTCTTTACATCTGACAACTCCTGTTATGTGGAGGAATCCTAATGTCAAACTGCTCATTCTTATTATTAATAAGGCTAATATTTATATAAACATATACTTTAATAACTATGCATTATCTAACGGTTTTAATTACATATAACGCTTTTTATGATACGCCAACACAAACACTCATGAACAATATACCCACTGTAAGAGCATGCTGTTTTGACCCTCATTTGTAAACCAAGAACTGCCAGCAATGTAGGTATTATTCTTAATTATTACCCTAGTAATTGTAATATATTTTCCCCTTATTTTTATTCTCTCTTTTTTTTATTAACCAACAACTGATGGAAAATTGTGTTTGACATCTACCTATTCGCTCGCCATTTAGGTTTTACCTATTTCATATTATTTAAGTCAAGAGTGGTTAGCAAATTCTATTTAAAGTTTCAATCATAGTTATGATTTTTGGTTTAAAAGTATCTGATATTTGATTAAGTAGTTTCTAATTTCAGTTACGACTAGCTCCGGATGATGTTGTTTGCACCTGTGCCACATATTTGGGTCAGTAATACAAGATATCCAAATATCGGGGTGAGTCAAAAATAGTTAAACATTTAATACCCGGCGTCGCTGGTGTACAAGCGTTCCGTCTTAAAGCGCGAATACTGATGGTATTAAACATCTGAGTACTTTTAGGTGTGTACCAGTGCTGTGTTCAGTTCGGTCAAACGTTTGAAAGCGTTACTGGGCCATAGCAAATTGATATCTTGGTCGTCGGATTTCCCGCCCCTGTTCAATTGGTTTTGAGAAATAAAAATGCCGCATCATTTCACAAAGATTTAAAATAAAAAGAAAAAAAAAATTGCACTTTTTTTTCATAAAAAATAAATAAAATAAAAATCCCGCACCTATTTGAGAAAGAATTTAAAAAAAATAAACGTTTATTTTCCGTAAACAGTCCTTTATTTTGGTTATGACCTTCCATTTCAAGCGTTTGATGCTATAATCGTTTGATTAACGTGGAGTAAATGTGCATACCTGCTTAATTTTAACTTCGAGTCGTCTGTTGAAGATGAGAATATGTTCTAATGAAATACACCTGGGCTGCGTTCAGTTTGGTTAAACGTTTGATAACGTTAGCTAACATACTGGCTCAACCTCGCATTAGCACACAAGACGCAACAATTTTAGAGAACCAGGCATTGAACGCGTTTGCTGTTTAATGGTTCTGAACGCAGCCCAAGAGTATATCGTTACTTTATAAATGCTTGCGTAATTTTAATTATTAAAGACAGAGAAATCAAAACTTTCGCCAAAAAAAACATCGGTACATAAATACATGTATGTCGAAATAATTTTCTAACAAAGACTCGATATTTACTCGATTAAGTTTATGTCTCTGGTTCTACTACATGTTGCTAAAAAAGTGCAAAATGTCGCATTGATTACATACGAGAGGTGTTACAATCAAATTCGACACAGCACGACTAATTGGCATATATCTAGTAGTCATATCGTTTACGATAAAGAAAATCAATATATAAAACTGTATACCGAAGACGATCTTTATCACATACGAAACTTTTAGAAGTGCGACTTGAATATCGAAGCACAACTGGGCCACAAGACCAAAAATAAACAATCTGAAAAACTGTGAAATTGAAATGACACAAAATCGTGTCTGAAATAGTTACAATATTTATTCTTTCTACATATCAACGCAATTATAATTATTAAATCATTTGCCAACTAGACATTGAACGTTCCTAGGCAATAAATTATAACATGAGGAAATTCTTGTTGAATCTCCAAGAAATTTATTCGTTGCTAATCATTCGCCATTTTCTTGTGTAAGGTATCGAGGCGCGCATGCGCGACTTTCTAATCTCGGTTTAAACATCGGGCTATTTTCCGGTATTTGCCGTGTTTTTTTATTGGACGGGAAAACCCCGGTATCAAAGTGGATATTTTCTATACAGCAACTATCTACATAAGCACTTGATAATAAAGTTAAAAAAAATTTCTATACACCAGGACGTTAGAATGCTAGGTTTAAAAAAGGGTTCCATGTATTACAATGAGTGCATTTTATCGTGCATATACGCATACGTAGCTTATTATTGCGATATCGGATCAAGGTAGATTAGCTGTAAGTACACATAGACGGAGAGTAATTTGCGAGATTTAAGAAGTGTATACAGCTTTAAAGGTAAGTTTTTTATTTACACGCACGTGGTGTAGTCGGCGTGGTAATGTAAGGGGGTTATGCATAGGTACTTGTAGTTAAACTGAGTTAATAATTTAGAATAATTTAATATTATTTAATATAGTACAATTGTTGTTGTTTTATTTGCGGTTGTTATCGTACGTAAGGAATTTGGTTATTCCGGTAAGGACCTTGAGACGTTTGTTCACAAAGAACAAGCAAGTGAGAGGGAACAGAGATAGATAGCACGTGAGCTAAAGAAGGAAGCAGAACTAGAGAAGATATAAAGCAAGAAAGCTACGGAGTTAGAAAAGATGGAACGACAAAAAAAAGGTGAGTTAGAACAATATGAAATAAGAAGAAGAATAGAGAAGGATAAACAAGATGAAGAACATCAGAAAGCAATGGAATTGGCTTAACTCAAACACCACCAAGCCCTGGAGTTGGCTGAAAAAGTAGAAGATAAGTCTTTATTCAAAGACAGTAACGTTAAGGGATCGAATCTGCCATGGTTCGATGAAGATTAGGACAACTTGGACAGTTATTTTTCAAAATTTGAGAGGTACGCAGAGGCACACTGATGGAAGATCGAACATTGGTCGTTACACATGAGCGCTTTAGACGTATATTCTAGACTACTCACTGAAGACTCGTTAGACTATGAAAAATTGAAATCGGCATTGTTGAAACGTTTCGAGTTAACGGAAGAAGGGTTTAATAAGATATTTCGATCAGCTAGACTAGAAACAGGTGAGACATTTGTTCAATACTTCAGATGATCAAAAAATATTTAGAACGATGGCTCGAATTAGGTAGAATAAGTGCTAGCTGTATATTTGTAAGTGAGGAAAATTCAGATTAGTATATGTATGGGAATACATTGTCAAACTAAGGCAGGTTCATTCAACGGAAAAGAAGTGAGAGTTATGATAGATACAGGTGCAATGTGCGTAGTGGTAAGGAAGAGTTTTGTACAAGAACGGCAGTATTTAGGAAAATATATATGCTGTAAGTATATAGATGGATCTGAAAAGTATTTTCCCGTAGTTAAAATAGAAGTAAAGACGCCATATCATGAAGGTACTACGAATACATTGTGCATTGAGTCACCACTATATGTTCTAGTAATAGGTTAGATCAAAGGAGCAAAATATTTGGAACCGAAAGATATGATAAATGCGGTTTAAACTCGAGCCCAATTACAGCAGGAAACAAGACCTTACAGGAAATTAAACGTACCAGGTAAGATCTTAGATATATCACGAAAAGAGTTTCAAGAATTGCAAATAGGAGATGACACATTAAACAGGCCTAGAGAAAAAGCGAAAGAAGAACAAATTAAGAAGTGTAAAGGTGAAGGACAGGAAAGGCATGTATTTAAGAATAATTATTATACAGGGAGTTTGAATCTCTGGAGCAAAAGAAGGCCTACCAGCTTATCGTCCCAAAGAAATATCGTGAGGTAGTGGTGAAATTAGCCCACGAAGCTCTCATGACAGGACATTTGGGGATACGCAAGACTATGGATAGAGTGTTAGCCGAATTTTATTGGCCAGGGGTAAGTTCAGACATCACTAGGTATTGCCGATCATGTGATATTTGTCAGAGAACTATGGCAAAAGTTAAGGTAATGAGAGTACCATTAGAACAAAAGCCATCTAGTATGACCGATAGGAAAATAAGGTATATTTTAGTAATGGTAGACTACGCTACGAGATATCCCAAGGCCGTTGATTTACCAAGCATTGAGACGGAGATAGTAGCCGAAGTCTTGGTAGATATATTCAGTAGACTGCGAATCCCAGAAGAGATGTTGGCGGATATGGGATCGCAATTTACGTCTAGCATGATGAGCGAGGTAAGTAGGTTATTGTGTTTACGTCAGTTAACCACGGCGCCGTACCACCCTATGTGCAATGGGTTGGTAGAAAAGTTCAACGGTACGTTAAAATAGATGTTAAAACGCATGTGTAGTGAGCGACCTAAAGATTGGGATAAGTATACAAATGCCACATTATTTGCGTATTGAGAGGTACCACAGGAGTGTTTGGGGTTTTCACAATTCGAGTTACTATATGGTAGATCTTTCAGAGGACTGGTGAGTATATTGAAAGAGTTATGGTCGGGAGAGGTCAATGCTGGTGAGGTTTAAGTCGACAAACCAGTACATAATAGATTTACGAGAACAACTTGAAGAGACTTGTAAGATGACTCGAGAGCAATTAAGTAAGTCTAAGATAAGACAAAAGAAGTACTACAACAAGAATTTGCAGAATGTATGAAGATTCTAGTATTACTTCCGATAAATCACAATAAGTTTTTATTGCAATGGAAGGGTCCATTTACAGTTGTGAAGGACATGAACGAGATCGATAACAAGATTGGTATGAATGGTAAGGAAAAAACTTTTCATACTAATATGTTGAAGAAATACAATGAGAGAGAGATTGAGAATCATGACGAAGATATATGTGTATTAGCTGTTACTTGTTCTGCAGTAATAGAAAATGAAGAAGACAGGCAAGTAGAAGAATCAGAAGTAAAATGGATAGATATGGATATTCCATTAGAGTTTCAATCTGTAGTAGGTCAGGAAAGTATTGAAGATGTAAATATTTGTCAAGAGTTGTCCGGTTGACATAAAAAGCAGGTATATCATGTCTTTGAAGAGTTCGCTGATGTTTTAACTGACATACCAGGAACTACTTCATTCATCGAACATGATATTAAGTTAAATACCAGTGAACCAGTTCGAGTTAAAGGGTATCCGATTCCATACAAGTATTTAGCAACAATCGGTAAGGAAGTAAGTGAATTGCTAGAATTAAAAGCCATAGAACCTTCAAATGCACCATTTTCAAGTGTTGCTGAGAAAGAAAGACGGTAGTTTAAGAGTTGGCATTGATTTTAGACAACTAAGCAGGGTAACTGTGTTCGATGCAGAACTTATGCCAAATATTGAAGAGATTTTTTTTCAAAGTTGTCAGGAGCTAAGTATTTTTCTAAGATAGATTTTAGCAATGGTTATTGGCCCGTACTTTTTACAGAAACGGCAAAGGATATGGCATATTTCGAAACTTCAAAAGGATTGTTCCGATTCAGGAAGATGCCATCTGGTTTAGAATGTACTGGGAGTACATCTTTTAAAACTAATGAGAAAAGTATTGAAGGACATAGATTGTTCAGATAGTTTAGTAGATGATATCTTAATATTCACGTGTACATGGGAACAGCATTTATTTTCTTTACGTTAAGTATTTAGCAGGTCTAACAGCTAAACCGGGGAAGTATTGCATAGGGTTTTGTAAGTTGGAGTTTTTAGGACATGTTATTGGTGAATCACAGACGTTGATGCAAGTACAAAAAAAGATAGAGACAAAGCAGAAAGCCAAACGACCAACTACTAAGACGCAGGTAAAATCTTTCTTAGGCGTAGTAGGGTTTTACAGGAAGTGTATTCCAAATTTTCTGCTGTTGCGGTACCATTGACCGATTTGACGAAGAAAAGCAAAACAAATAAGGTAATTTGGGGAGAGAGTCAGGAGAATGCATTTCAGACGTTGAAGAAGAGTATGGTAGGACCCCCTATATTGAAGTAACCAGAACTCGATAAGAAGTTCATTCTCCGAACTGATACTTCAGATGTTGGATTGGGAGCAGTTTTGTTACAGGAAACTGAGAAGTTACCAGTAGCTTATGGAAGTAAGAAATTACTAGACAGGGAAAATATCTATTCGGTAATTGAGAAAGAGTGTTTACGAGTAATTTGGGAAGTTTCGAAATTCAACCTGTTCTTGTTCAGTAAGGAATTTTCATTAGAAACTGATCACCAGCCTCTCATTTATTTGAATAAGTCGAAGATGGCAAACTCTCGGCGTTCAACCGTATAGGATGAGGATTCAAGCGATTCCATGAAGAGATAATGTATGTGCATATTACATAAGTAAATTGTCGAACGACGTCGGGCAAGATTAGATTAGTGAATATGAGAACAGAAACTGAGTACTTAAGCCGGAACTGAGTATTTAAAATGTTAGTATTATAAGTACAGTTCGTTACTTCATGGTTATGTTATATTAGTAGTACTGAATTGATTATTAGTTAGATGTAGTAAATAAGATCGGAGAATTCTATGTTTTAGGAGCTGTGTCATTATATATATATACTACCCACATATTCGTCATATGGACGACTTGACATTCCTGACGTCATGTTGGAGTCGGCATAAGTAGCTCAAAACTACACAGTACACCGGAAGTAAACCCTGTAAAAACATTCGCCGCCGGAAGGACGATTGGATATATACCTAGCATCCGGTCGTGGACGTAGCGTTTTAATAAGTATCAAGCTTATTTAAATAATTCATTAACCTTGCAGAGAAAGTTGCATTGCGACATCAGTGATATATAATAGTAAATGGAAGTTTGTATCGCGACACCAGTGATATAATAGTAAATAACAGTTTACATCGCGACATCAGTGATATATTAGTTAATAGCTGTTTGTATTACGACATCAGTGATTTATTAGTAAAAAGCTGTTTGTATCGCGACATCAGTGATATATTAGTAAATAGCAGTTTGTATCGCGACATCTATAAGACAAAAGCTGATTAAAGTGAACAGTGTTAACACGATAATATCTTAGAACATTATTAGACCGGTTTTTGTTTTCATGTTGATTAAATCTTATTGATTTGTATATATTGTATAAATGTATATACACAATTTTATTTTGTATTAAGATAAAATTGTAAAATTTATTTTGCTTAGTAGTTATATTCTACCTTAGTGAGTTGTCGGACCTGGAACATTTTGCTACATAAAATCCAACCCACGTGTGTCAACAGAAGCCACTGCATATAACAAATAATATAGTTGTCAAACATTGATTAATTGTGTTAATTAATTAAGTTGTTTACGTCGACGTTATTTAAATATAGAACGTGATATCAAAAGTTAAAACAAATCATCAATAATAAAACACTTACTTCTGGAGATATCCCTCAATATACAGACCTAATATAAATGAATATAAAATAGATCATGTCATTATATTTTGTATAAATCAGGTTCGTAGAACTTTATATTGACTTTATCATCAGACAATATTTGTATGTGTTGAACCAAGCGGTACTTACTCTTACAGTTTCAACCGAGATGTACGGTTTTCTACTGATGCGTTTTGTCAAAATAAATGACTTTGTGGAATGATTCTTTATTTTTCATGAAATATCTATCAAAACTACAAGTTATAAGTAACATTGATTAAGAATACTTTCATCTAATATACATGTATTAAATAGGACCTGTCTTTTATTTATATAATATGTTATTGTTAATAAATGTTCAACTTCCGCATCAGTGGTATAGCACAAATGTCTTTCCATGAAATATATGTATATATATATATATATGATATTTACGATATGATATTCGACGTTATCTGAATTCATAAACAACGTATCAGTATGCGAAAATATGCATCATTAAATATCCTGGATATACGTAATTGTTACATTTAACATTTAACATTTATTTGCTTTACATATCTATATTTTGTCGAACAGGATTTTGCTATTCGTTTTTTTTCATTTTGTTCGGCCGGTCCTAACGATTTTTCTTTCTTGGAGGAGTAACATTTAAGTATGGATGGTATCTCCTATAAATCATATGCAGGATCGCTGCATTCTCGTATTGTCAGATCCTAAAACGTTGTCATAGTGATGCTCTGGCGTCAGCAATTTCAACGAGTACATCTATAAATAACATTTTACAAATAACGCTTGTTTTGTGTCTTTTCATATACCTCTGAGAATATAATGATGTGATTAACGTTATAGTATAGTTTACGCTCCCTGGTCAGTGGACAATTTCCTCTACGTTTGAAATGGGATTATTTAACCATTCTCAAGTGCTAGCACCTGTTGTCACTTAATCAGTATGTATGTAAGATACGGTCCTTTATACTATACACATACATATTTTTCTATAGTGTTTATAACCAGGATTTTTATTTGATAGCTCAGACCTTAGACTTAGAAGAGTGCAACGTTTTCTGTTGTACATCATTATTTTATTTCTAAATGATATGCTATGCTGGTGACAGTGATGCCTGTTTACTTCTCACCGCAGAGATATCGTATTCTTCTTGAGACTGTACAGTCATTCGCACACTATCATTATAATGTCCAATTTAATTTGAGTTTCATTCAAAATCAGTTATTGACATTTTGATTTATTATCGCAGTTTAAAACAACAGTGTCTGAAATAACATCATCAAATATGAGACTTGAACGGTTTCATAATAAATGGATTTATTGACGGTAGAAATGATGTCCAGTCATGCAAGGCGTTTCCAGCAATAATGAGTTTGGCTTACTTAATTGATCACTGTACGTTTGATCATTGTACGTGAAGGTGTGCATTTGTCGGTTAAAAAGTCATTGCTACATAGCTAACATACAAAAGTCAACAGACGACACCTACAATATATCAATTATCTATTTAGTAAATGTTGTCATTGTTAAAATAATACCGCCTTGATTATTATGCCTTGAGCTAAACAAAAAATTGGTACCATTTTTTTCAGGCAAATTCCACCTGTGATTTTTGAAAGATATATATCGCTGCACAAAATTTGTTTGGGTGAATGGGCTCTTTTCTCGGTTTTCACCCCAGGAATCCGGTCTGAACAATCTTGACAGAGGGCACTCAACCATTGCTAACTGTAACATCTAAGGCATAGGCTTGCAAAGGTTTTTTTTTTAAATTCTATATTTCCCATCACATTCCTATATCTATAAAAAAAAGAAGTCCCCTTACTGCGCCCCAATGAACACTAGCCTCTGTATTTGAATACATTTGAACACTGCAATGGAGATCATTATACATAATATGAACACGTAACGCTTATCAGGTCTCGAGCGGAAGATTTTTGAAAATTTTCATTTTTATCCCTTCCTGACGACAGTGGTGATCTAGTGGTAGAGCGCCCGCCTCGCATACGAATGGTCTGTTATTAAATTCCCTTTAAATGATATATTCCAAACTGTGATTTTACTAAACAAAACTACAGATTTTAAGCTCATTTAGATATAATTCTCAAAATATATGAGAAAAGAGAACTCTGCTTTCCAATAGTATGTAAAGGTCAATTCCTTTTACCGAACCGAGTGGATCATAGCCCTTTTATAATAAAAAAAACTTGAAGCCTGTAATCAAAACTTTCATCAAATTGTATACCTAATATGAAAACAATTGCTTATAGGATATTGAGAAGATATTTGAATATTCACAATCGTTATGACTCTTACGACGTAACCATAAAGTAAATTAAACTATAATAAATGATCATGCATACAATATCTTCACCCATGACGGCCACTAATTACACAATTATGCACGAAGTAAATCACTCAACAAGTGCTTACTCAACCTGTGACAAGCCCGTGCTAAGTGACACTGCCTTAGATTTATCTAAACAAAACAGTCAACGTTCTATGAACGATAACATCATTTCGCCGGCTAGGTTTCAAAGTAACGTTAATGTACAACTAAGCAGCCCTAATCAGAATCTGATTTTTGCAACACCAATAAATGTTGCACCTTCTAACATTAAGGACAAGGGTCCTTTTCCCACTAGTCCCGAATCCGGATCGCATCGACACAGATCGACTACCCGTAAGAATTCCAGTCACCGTCAACGAAACGTTTCGTCGTCGCCAGCCCATAGTCAATCCAGAGTTACCCACAGTCGTGTTACGCGTTCCACTCAGATAAACAGGAATAGAAATGTTAATATGACATCACCTGTTTCTAACAGTAAACATACATACACTGGTTAGCGGTTACAGTAGAAAGTGCGTCTGAAAGTGGCATTATTAAATGTACAAAGTCTTATCTCTAACAACTTGCATTCTTCAGAAATTATGTCAATTTTGAATAAGAATGACATAATTATGTTGAGAGAGACATGGTCGAACGAATTGCACGAGTTTGATGTCGAAAATTTTGAACATTTTAAACTACATAGAATAAAATCAAATAAATGCAAGCGAGATTCAGGTGGTATGATTATATATGTACGAAATACATTAGTGAGTGAAAATACTGTATTTTTTCAAAGTGATGATGACATTTTATGGTTGAAACTTGATGGCAGATTGTTTTCTTTGGAAAGTGATTTGTTTGTCGGTCTGTGTTATGTAATGCCTGAAGGCAGTAGTAGATTAAATTACATTGACCGAAATATTTTTGATAGATTAATTGAGTCTGTTGCTTTAATACACAATGAAACAAACAGTTGCTGTAATATATTGTTGGCCGGTGAATTTAATAGTCGTACTTCAGACAGGTCAGATTTTGTAACTTTTGATTCCTATGATTGTTTTGATTTCATACCCGATGATTATACCGCAGATTCATTTACGCCTAGAACTTCTCAAAATAAAGGTCATATAAATTGCAATGGCATTGCCTTTTTGTTTTGGATTTGTGCAAGCAGACTGGTTTGCGAATTTTGAATGGGCGTATTGGAAATGACGCTGGTGCTGGTAAATATACGTTTATAGGTCACAGAGGATGCAGTGTTGTTGACTATGTTGTAGTATCAGAATCCCTTTATTCATATTGTAAAATGTTTACAGTACATGATGCTAATTCTTTATCAGATCACTGTGTAATTGAATGTTTTTTTTTAGTTTAATGAAAATGTTGAAAATAAATATGCAAATACAAAGAATGCTGGCGTAAATGACTATATATAGTCTTTAGATAGCAGACATAGCTGGAATAGTGAGCTTAAAAATAGAGTAAGTTAATGCTTTAAATAATGTTAATTTTACAGAAAATCTGAATATTTTGACAGAAAATACAGAATCATGTATTAATATTAAGGACATTGAGGATAATTTAAAAAAATTTTTGAGTCTCATGAATGAAATCACCAATCCATTGTTCAATCTTCAAAAATATCATTGTCTGACTTTGAACAATATCTTAAATGTATAAATAATCCGGAAGATCACTTTTTTTAATCCGGATGAGGATGTTTTGTATTTCAATGAACGTTTTGTGAAAGGTGAGTTTCAGGTCATGTTCGATGAACTAGACGAATCTATTAGTAATAATGACATTATAATGCAATTAAACAACTTAAAAATGGAAAGAGTGCAGGAAATGATTATTTTTTAAATGAATATTTTATACATGGCAGTGATATATTATTACCATACTTATTTACATTATTCAATACTATTTTAAATACAGGTAACTTCCATGGGCAGAAGGCTTCATTATTCCTTAACATAAAAAAGGAAGTGTTAATAGCACAGATAACTACAGGGGCATTACATTATTGAGCACAATGGGATAATTATTTACTAGAATCCTTAACAAAAGGCTAAATAACTGGGCTGAAAATTATCACGTATATATTGAAGCACAGGCAGTCTTTCAAAAGGGTATGGGTACAACTGACAATATTTTTGTTCTCCATTGTCTAATTTCGCATATGATTAATACAGGTAAGAAAATGTATTGTAGTTTTATAGATTTTAGCAAAGCTTTTGATTATGTAGAAAGAAACCGTTTATGGACTAAATTGATACAACTTGGTATTAGAGGTAAAATGTAAACTGTTGTTTGGAGTATGTGCAATGGTATTAAATCACGTGTCAAATATAATAATACGTTAAGTAACGAGTTCTCATGTTTGCTAGGGGTTCGTCAAGGAGAATGCTTATAACCTTTTCTATTTTCTATGTTTTTAAATGACATTGAGGAGCATTTTATTCTTCATAATTTTGATGGTATTGATACATATATGATCAAACGTTTTCTACTTCTTTATGCTGATGATATTGTTTTATTTTCTGAAACCCCTGAAGGACTGCAAAAAGGATTTGATATTTTTTCAGAATATTGTAATAAATGGAGGTTAAAAGTCAATGTTAACGAAACAAAAGTAATTATATTTAGAAAAGCGGGGTTGCTACCTAGAAATTCACGTTTTGTTTACAATGGAGAGCAAGTAGAATTTGTAAAGACCTTATCCTATCTTGGTGTAGTTTTCACTCAAGGAGGATCTTTCAGTGAAGCTCAAATGACTCTAGCTGAAAAAGCTCAAAAAGCAATTTTTAAACTGAATAGACATCTCATAATTTTTTCTGATATTTCTATTAGTCATAGTTTAGAACTTTTTGATAAAAGTATATTACCTATTCTGAATTATTCATGCGAAGTCTGGGATTGTCATAGTTCAAATAATATTGAACGAGTACATACAATGTATTGTAAATGTATTTTAAAGATAAAACGTACAACACAAAATGATTTTATAAAATTTACTATCAATCTTCCGAAGGGAAGAAAATATTATATTAATGTCTATATTAAACTCTTTTTTTCACAAATTTTCGGTTTTCGCCTTCTTCAGGAAAATCGCAGTCTTTTAAGGACTATGTCACATCCATTTTGTAAAGTTTAACTAAATAACTGACAGGAAATGACGTAACGTCAAAACATTAAAAAAGGTATGACGTGACGCTAGCAACGTCAATTGACGTCGCGTTAGAAATTCCCGAACTTTTATCACAAGAGTTAGTATGTATAATTTGATTTAACGTTACATCCATTTGGTGTTTTTGTGTTTAGCCGTTGCATCCAAATGTCTTCCACAAGAAGCCTGTATGTTTTCCCCTCATTGTATATTTTCTGTACAATGGCTACCTGGATGTCATCATCAACGTGTCCTACGAAATGATTGTTGATAGGCTTATCTGTTTGCACCTTAACATCTCTTCGGTGCTCGTCAAGTCGTTCTTTTATGGTTCGTTCCGTTTCTCTAACATATATTGTCTCTTTACATCTTCTACACAAGAGACCATATACTACATTACGTGCAATACTCACTCACTCACCGACTTATATTGTGTTCTACCTGTAGTGTCGGATATAATCCCTCTATATATTGATTGACAGGTTCTGCAGTCACAAGTTTTTATTTTATTTTTAAAGGCTTCGTTTGTTTTGCCATGTATAAAAATGCCATTTATGTTACGGTCTCTACGGTAAGCGAGGAGTGGCTGTTTTTTGAAAATCTGTGCAATACGGTCCGATCGGTGGAGAACTTTTCCATGTTTCCGTAATATGCCTCTTTTGTCTGATAATTGTTAAAAAAACGCAGTTAAAGAGAGTAGACAATCTTAACAGGGACGAAGAGAGAATATAATGGTAGGCAAATAGAAACGCAGTTAAAGAGAGTAGGCAATCTTAACAGGGACGAAGAGAGGATATAATGGTAGGCAAATAGAAACGTAGTTAAAGAGAGTAGACAATCTTAACAGGGACGAAGAGAGGATATAACGGTAGGCAAATAGAAACGCAGTTAAAGAGAGTAGACAATCTTAACAGGGACGAAGAGAGGATATAATGGTAGGCAAACAGAAACGCAGTTAAAGAGTGTAGACAATCTTAACAGGGACGAAGAGAGGATATAATGGTAGGCATATAGAAACGCAGTTAAAGAGAGTAGACAATCTTAACAGGGACGAAGAGAGGATATAATGGTAGGCAAATAGAAACGCAGTTAAAGAGAGTAGACAATCTTAACAGGGACGAAGAGAGGATATAATGGTAGGCATATAGAAACGCAGTTAAAGAGAGTAGACAATCTTAACAGGGACGAAGAGAGGATATAATGGTAGGCAAATAGAAACGCAGTTAAAGAGAGTAGACAATCTTAACAGGGACGAAGAGAGGATATAATGGTAGGCATATAGAAACGCAGTTAAAGAGTGTAGACAATCTTAACAGGGACGAAGAGAGGATATAATGGTAGGCAAACAGAAACGCAGTTAAAGAGAGTCGGCAATCTTAACAGGGACGAAGAGAGGATATAATGGTAGGCAAATAGAAACGCAGTTAAAGAGTGTAGACAATCTTAACAGGGACGAACTATTAAATAATAAAACAAGAAAAGAAAACAAAGAAAGGGTTCCTTTAGTGTTTACTTATTCGAAACAATTACAAGAATTATAAAATATTGGTTGAAAATTTTGCATAGCTGTGAAAATAAATATTGTAAAATTATATATAACATGTTGAAACATACCCAAATAAAGTTTCCTGGGTAACATTAATACGTGACCTCTTGTCATCTTTGGGATTTTATAATGTCTGGCTTGCACAAGGTGTTGGTAATATAAACATTTTCTTACGTATATTTAGTCAAAGAATTAAAGATACAAGTCTACAGTCTTGGCATGAACGCTTGGAAAATTCCACGAGGGTAAGATTATTTTAGAGAAATTATAATTTTTAACTATCAGTTCTTTCTGAAGTGTTTAACTATTCCCAAATTTAGGGAAGCAAATACTAGATTAATCATTTCATCTCACCACCTTAAAATAGAATCTGGTAGATGGCATAGACCGATAAGTTTCCCTTTTGAAGATAGAAAATGCAACTCTTGTCAAACAATTGAAGACGAATATCATTTCATTTTGGAGTGTTCATTATATGTAGAATTAGGTAGAACATTTATAAATAAATACTTTTTGTATAAATCAAGTATGTATAAACTAGTACAACTTTTCGGTAGTTAAGATGAAAATGTAGTTAGAAATTTAAGCATGGATATTTTTAAATCTTTTGAAAAGAGGAACATCATTGAAAATGCTATTGTATTTACCGTGTCTCTGGCTTAAACTGTATTTGATATATATGTAATATATGTAAAATATATATACGTATGAATGTGTACAGTCATGTATATGCATATGGTATGTGTAAGTAAGTACTTTTGTTATGACATGTGTTACTAAATTATATGCATAAATGTTAAGCATGTTCATTTTAAATCACATGATTTTTTTTTATATTTTTCAATGATCTGACTAAAAAAAAAAAGAAGAAAAGTCGGCTTGTAAACATGTTGATTGTGGCTTTAAAAATAATAATTTGTATATTTTAATAATTATAAAGTATATTTACTTGTGTATTAACATCGTACATGTACTTTCTCCGTAACAAAAATACATGACAGTATTTCTCTATTTTCTGTGTTTGATTTTCCACAAATTGTTGATGTATATATTTGATTAAATGTAACCTCATTAAATAAAACCAGTTGATTAACCTGTATCTGGTATATATGTTTTATGTATGTATATATGTATGCACATTACGTTATGCATACGTGATATTTTCTCTTTTTTCTTAACATTTCTTTTGTAATATAAGATACAGTATGTGTTACGTCATGTATTTATTCCTGTTTTGTATATGTTCACACGGGGCTATGGCCTCTTGAATTGCAAATAAAAGTTTCTTTCCACAATGATTAAGATTTAATTTATCCATCCATCGTTTTTGACCCTCATATAAGAACACTAATAAACCAAGTAGAAAAAGTACAAAGACTTGCCGCCAGATTTGTTTCTAATCAATTCCATAACACAAACTCCATAATTAACATGTTAAATTGGCCCACAGTTGAAACACGCTTAATAATTATTACTAATTCACCATGTTGAAGCCATAAATGAGGCAGCTACAGTGGATGCTTTAAAGCCAGTATCCATACCACTGTCCTCGCCCCCATTTCCCACCTGTTGACCAACATCAAATTTACATGGTTTTGATATACTATTTGAAAGTAATTTCTGAGCACCAACAACTGTAAAAACTGCACCGATCGTCGAACCACTTAGCTAAGCTTGGTGACAAAAATGTTTGTAACGCCAAATAATAAATAAAGAATTATTATAAACAAATACATAATAATGTTAGCGGTGTTGAAGAGCTGACACTCGCATGATGATGCATAAACAACATGCCGGTGAACATAAGATAGCCGAAGATACAGATGTGCGTATCAATGGGGAGACTCCATTGGGGACAATGCATGATTTAATTGCATTTCATGCATATATGTAAACTAGTGTTTATTAAACTGTAGTTGTTCCTTCTCAAGAGAAGGAACACTTATGGTGGACAATTTACACTTGACTGAGCAGGTAATTGATACAAGGGTACTGTCAAAAGCATGCCGAACAGTAGGGCGCCGCCATCTTAATCTGGTTCTCTATCTTAGTATCGTACCCTTTCAAAATTTTGTAGTACGCAGAGGACCAGTCTACCGCTTTCTTGGACTCATGCGTATTCATTACAAATAGCCTCTATGCCATTGTATATTCATGCGCCTTAGATCAATCTATTGTAAAAATGCAAGTTTTTAACAGCAGACCGACAAGGAATTATTATTCGTATAGAGTATTAACCCCTGCATTGAATATTTGATAATATAGAATAGAGATTAATATAATGAATATACATAGACTCCCGCCAAATAATCACGTAATGAAATAGTCGCTTGTCACGTGATAATTTAGCTTCAAATATATCTGTGCAATATTTGCAAATGCTGAAGTTCAGGTTTGCAAATGCTTCCTTTCATATATTTTGATCTGTCTAGATTTTTTTTCTTGCGTTCCTTAAATGCATATGTGTAAAATGTGTGTGTGTATATATATATATGCAGGTGCTAGTATGTGTTAATCACGTGACGAAAACATCCGGGGATGCGCTAGAAGGAACATTTTGCTAGGCAAAATCTTGTTTTATATTATCTTTAACATGAAAACAACGCGATAAAATTATTTCAGGCGTTTTTAACAATGAATTATTTATTTCGTTAGCGGAAAAGAACATAACAATGTAACAATATAAGTAATACATACTCTTTACATAGGTGAAAAATATCATCAATTTCAATTTTATAATTGATATTTGTAATATCACTGGCTTGTTCTTTTGCTTACTGATTTGTGATGAAATGACCCATTGGAAGCACAGACTGACTCAGTTTTATAGTCTGTTCATGACGGGTACTATAATAAGAGGTTATGAACTGGGATTGGTGTACCTCTTGGTGATATTGGCCCTCGGGCCTCATATCGCTTTGATGGGCCAATATCACCTAGAGGCACACCAATCCCAGTTCATAACCTCTTTATTACATGTGTTACGATGCATTGCGTACGATGTTTCGTGAAACGGCACCCAGAACCGGGCAGGGAGGTTATAACCGGCCCGAATTCATAATGGCTCTCGGGCCATTATTCATTTTCCGGCCTGATTATCACCTCCCGGCCCGGCTCTGTCGTGTATTAACCTCTAAATAACCCTCACGTCGCTTAGAATTTTCCATAACACAAACATAACATTACAATATAGACTTTTTATATATTGAATTAACATATATTTCCCATCATCATTTAATAATCATCATATTAATCATCCATTATTCATTAAGTTTTATTAATTCATTAATTCATTTATTAATTAATTATTTCATTCATTCATTCATTCATTCATTCATTCATTCATTCATTCATTCATTCATTCATTCATTCATTCATTTGTTCATTCGTTCATTCGTCCATTCGTTCGTTCATCCACTCATTCATTCATTCATTCATTCATTCAATAATTCATTCATTCATTCATTTGATTGTTTTATTACACTCATTCATTCGTTCGTTCATTCGTTTGTTCGTTCATTCATTCATTCATTCATAGAAACTTATTTTACGTTATAATAATGATTAATAAATAACGATTATCATAATAGTAAGAGACTATCTGTATGAATTCAGTATATTATTATTACTTTATATATCAACTTTTCTTTAAAAAAGACTTGGAAAGTTTGCCCTTAATTTTACAAATGTGAAATTGTTGAATTCTGCATATATTATATTATAATGTGTTTCTTTACATCTGGTATTGTGAAACTGTTACAATGAAATAAAAAATTACAAAAAAAAACTTTTCTTTATAATTTGCCAATGTTCATTGTCTTACCGAAACGAAAAGCAAGACATAAAATATGAACAATATTAAAAGAAAATGCAATTAATGGAACTTTATTGACATTGTATGGTATTAACAGATTTATTTTCAGTCGTATCTTGCCAAAACGAAACGCAAGATTCGATATTTAGAAATTTTTTTTGGAATTTTATCGGTTTATAAAGAAATGATGAAACTAATAACTGTTTTATTTTCCTTGTTCTGATCGATGAATGTTATTTGATATTTTAAAGAAGATATAATAACATTAGAATACAGATTCTCTATCTTTTGTAATTTTGTAATAAATGCTCATTTCTGAATTTCCACAGTTGCCATTTTGTCTTATATATATCCCCAATTACTGTATTTATTTTCCTAGGACATCGATGCAAGCCAAGAGAAACATCGGACAGAATTAGATTTCAAAGTCAATATTTAAAATTGCAGTTATGTCAGAAATTATATTTTCAATACCATCCGGCAATGGTTTTACGAGTTCACAATCATAGACGGGATGTGCTAGAGTTTCTCTTTCTTTATTACAAAGATTGCATCCGATCATGCAGAGAGACTTAATAGTATTCGATATCGAAAGAGCACGTGAGTTAGCGTTCCTGATAACGAGAGTAAAAATAAAGGTCTTACGTTTTATGACAAAGCTTCAATACTAAAGTCATATATGTGCCTATTTTCATATTGTTTATGTTTTACTGGTTCCTTTCCTGGGTAGAATTTTAGTTTAAACATATTTTATTGCCAAATAAACACATATTACAATATTTATCATGCATATAAGTAAAATACAATGTAAGGCTAAAGGGTCTGGCCACAAGTTCTCTCAACATTAGATTCGGCCATTCCCATTCTGGGTAGAATCAGTACTTAACATATGCGGATATAGTGTCTTACTCAAGAACCCTACCCAAAGCTGTGACGAAGGATCGAAATCACAACCCCTTCGATCATGGATCCGATGCTGTGCCGCTGGACCACGTGCTGAACACTCTGTTTTCTTATGAACAAATGTTGACACTTGCCATGTTTTCAATAGCAGTTCAGTCAAAGTTCACTTCACAAAGGCGCGGAATCCCGATAATCGTACTGTTGAGTGTTAACTACCCGTCAATTAAACTCCGAGTAAATAAAAGATAAGTAGTGGTTTATTTCTTTACTATATTGAAGTAATTAATCGTTTGAAGTGTAATGAATACTATTATGTATGGTCTAGAGGCTGTAGTAAAACGATAATTCAGGCTAAAGTATTCCAATATGATCGTACGATTCTAACATCTCCATTTCTACAATACAACCTTTTATTTTGTAAATCAAGTTAATTAAGGATTATTACTGCTGTACTGACATTCATAAACATTGTATTGACCTTTTTATAAACCTACTGTATAACTAAGAATGACATGTGTACGTTATTGAATTGAATAATATAAATTATAATTAACACGTACGCTTAGGTTATTGAAACGCATGCATGTCTTAGTATGAATTTATTGAATAGTATAGTGTAAAGCTCAAACTCAGAACGAAATGTTAAAATGTGCGCTATAAGTGGAGTCATTTCGTGAGAAAAATGTGCTTTTTTTTTTAGAAAAGCACCAAACTTGGCACAAACATAGAACAAGGTTAACTGATTATTTTAACAGCGAGGCCCACTTTCAAAATGGCGGAAAATTTAAGATGGCCGCCAAAATGGCCGCCAAATTTGATAAAATCCATATTTGTCTTTATATTTACAGTTACGGTAGTTAATGATATTTATTAGCTCTTTATGACTAATGTTATCAAAACATATTTATATTTGTTGATTTTTTAATTCTTTTATTGTGAAAGAATATTTTAAAATATAAAAATATGCAAAATACAGACTTAAAATCTTACAAAATACTAACAAGTTCTATAATTTAACTATTCTATTATAAGTTTGCCAAACGTTTTCATAGATATTTAACAGAATAACAGTTATTCCTCAAAGCCATCCACATAAAAAAGTAAAATTTTCGGCTATCTGGTGACTGCTTGCGCATTTCACATACTTATTAAAATGACTTTGGATTAGAAAGCAAAATACAGATGATGGTAAACGTTTTTCTTGTTGTTTGCATCATATTAATGTTGCTGTAGTTATTGAATACAACAATGTGACTTTTGAGCTCATGTTTATCAAATAATAAGGATGGTGAATGAAGTGTGTGTGTGTGTGTGTGTGGGGGGGGGGGGGGGGGGGGGGGAAGGGAGGGTTAACGCTATTTTCAACATATTGCAGTGCCGGTGTCACAATTACATTAACTATATATATAACTGATATATAAAATACATATGTCATCGATAAATACCTTTCAAAGAGTCATCACGAGCCAGGTTTTCTATCAACACGGCCCACATGTTGTTTCGATGCCGTTTATAGATCCCCAATTTCGTAAATCGATGAATTACTCCCACAAATCAATATGTTGTATATTTTCATCGGTTTGCCTACTTGCTTTATATATTCATGCATCTAAATGCACTGTTTATTTAATCTGTCATAGCGTACAGAGCTCATTATTGTCAAACCTAAAGTGCCAGCTTCACACGTGTTTACGGTGCGGGGGCCGCCATTTTCGTTCGCCTCGTTTTGATCTCAGTCAAGGTCGTTGTATAAATAGACCGGTGTGAGACTCGGTGCGTTAGTTACAGTTTGGTGCTCCCTGATAAAGGTCGTCTGTCAGCCAGAGAATGGACAAATATCAGGTTTATAACTTATTGCAATTCTTAAATTAAGACCCAAGTATACTACGTTTATATATATAAAACCGGTCTATGATCAAAAACTGAACTTGTATCATTTTTATTCGATTCTATTCAAAGGTTCTAAATCTCGGTCAACCCGAATCCGGTCTTACCGATATCGGGAACAATTAAGCTTTTAAAACAAATTCACTTTATACCAGATCAGAAGCGGCATTTAGGTTGAGAAACTTACTATTTAGATATTATTAAGTAAATGTATACCTATACTTGTACTTTATTTATTATTTAGTAATTAATAAGAGGTATAATAAAAGAAATACTGAACTTAAAAAGAGAGTTGTTTTCCCTTACTTTACCAAGAACTAGTTTATCTAAAATCTCTGAAATAACACCACAGAGTGACCCACACAGATTATGTAAACTGCATCCCTTGAGAACTTTGTCAGGGATGTGGGCCTTACAATATTTCAGGTTATATATGACATACTCGTGGAGGAAGATCTCAGATTGATCCAGACTGAGTAGAATCACCGTCCTGGCAAACTTTCTTTTTGTTTTTGGAGCGAGCGGGATGCTTTTATTAAATTAAATGACAGCATTTCGTTATCGTTGACAACACTTGATGGGCACCATATTTCAAAAGGTGCAGTAACATACGATGTTTGTCTAGTATTTATGTTTTAAAAACAGTAGTTAAGATATTAAACAACCTAGAAAAGTATATTAAAATTTTAAAAAATTTGAAGATATTCATTTTTGCTGCACCTTTTAAAGTTGTGTCAAAAAAATACACGCAAAATTACGAAACAGTCAACGGCACTAGAAATATCCAATCCCATACGTTTTGAATCTCGTATATTTATACAGCGCGTCCCTTTCCAATTTATTTTTTAACATGTATTTACATTTTGAGAACTTTGGTTCTGTCAAAATATTATTATATTGAGTATAATAGGGTACTGCATTTTCAATTAAAAAGCGCGTGCACCTTTAACGGGACATTTTTGTGTTAATTACCGTTTCCATATGATATGCCAAACTGTCAAATTCCGAGAGATTAATGACGCTATGTAACTTAGTTCAACATGTCGGTATTTATCGTCATAAATATTTAAGAAGTACATGCGTCTAATGATATACATCCATTACGTGTAATTCTTAATATTCTTAATGGTATTACAGTCCTGCAGACGCCAGTCGTGCATAACCAGTGGTACAACTACGATGGTTATTTATGGAGAGATGTAATATATGCCCACAAACCTAGCATATACTTAGAAATACAACACTTAGATTAATGACTATTACTGTAACAGATACACGACAAAGACGTCTCCAAAGTTTCGTGGAGATGTCGTCTGTTACATAAAGTTACTCTGCTGACTGTAGAAGTTTGATATTTTAAGAGAAATATAGAGAAAGAAATGACGAATGATAAATATTTTAATTTTAAAAATATCCATGTCGTGTGAGGTTAATAACACCTAGTACTCACGGTCAGGGAACTCTGTCACAACGTAGAGTGATTCGCGTCGACAGTTTGTCACAGTATGTTTTTTTACATTCGGTAGAATGTTATGTATTATTAGTAAAATACGATCAAATTGAACATTTGATTATGACTAATTCTTCAATTTAAAAGCAATTTAATTGCATTTCTCTGTCACTGGAGCTTTTTTTAATATATGTTAATAACTGACACAACTACCACATCAAATCACAACCAGCATGATAAATAATAAATGTAATCACTTTTATTTGTTCACCGGGACGAAGTCCAAGGAGAGCTATTGCCATGACCCCTGCGTCGTCGTCGTCGTCGTCTGTAGACATCCTGGTTATTTGTTTTGCGTTTAAGTTTAAGATATCTATGCAACCACTCATTGGATGTGAGTGAACTTTCGCATGTGTGTTCACCTTTATAGACTTAGACACCCAGGGGCAAGCTTTGTTGTCTTCTGACAACTCTTGTTGCTATTTTTTGGTAATGCCAGAACACGCATTTATCCGTTTATATAAAATTCTTATTTTTAAAATGTCACAGCTTTGTGACGACAGGGTAAGGGAGGCGTTTCGATCCTTGTTTCAATGTCAGGGATTCAGTGTCGATAGTTTTAACGAATTACAGAGGTTTATATAATATTTCACACCATGTGTGATAATAATATTCTTATTTTAGGTTTTGGTGGAGTCAGTTTTCAGATCATCTTTTAAGAGGTCACTATTTGTGATTCTTAGACAGGAGATAACGCCAGAAGTAAACAGGCACTCTTTGGTATAGAGTGCTGAATTGTATACCCTGTCTAGTAATACGAGCAGACATAAAAGTTCAGATTCGTGTCCCTAGACGGAATCGCTCATGTTGTTCTATACAGCGTTAGGTTCCTAATATTACGTAGTACATCATCCCATATTAAGTCTAACGATACCTTCTTGTAATTCGAACGGGGACGGTGATTTAATATTAATAGTAGCATCCTTATGCGTACTCTTGTTGATGACGTCACACAGAAAGTTCTGGATATTCATAACAGTGATTGGTTTTCACCTATAAGGCGAGTGGACAGTATTTCTGGTAAAGGACGACACAAACTACGCACCTAAAACTCAATTTGAAGTTGAAAATTATTTTAAGATTATGTTACCTTTAAAGCACAGGTCTGATTTTAGAAAGTTTCGTTGTGGTGTTGCGCCAATAAGAATTGAGACCGGTAGATATGATAATCTCAAATTAGAAGACAGAACATGCCCCTTTTGTAACACACTGGAAGATGAAAGTCATGTAATTTTAGAATGTCATCTTTATAATGATCTTAGAAATATTGTATTTGAAAAAGAAGCTGCGATTAATGATAATTTCTATTATTTTTCAAATGTTGATAAGACAGTATTCTTATTTTCCCACTCATTTTTGATTCGTGTTTGTGCATATTGTCTTAATGGTTGAACACAAACTTTACGGAAAAACAAGGTGTTCGATTCTAAAACCGGAAGTTGAAAATAATTGTTTGAAAGTAGGGCAAGTTATATATTTTTGAAAAGATGTGACCAAAACGTACATATTCGGCAAATTCCGTCATCTTCGGTATTAGACTTCGTAAATAATTGTAGGAATACACCAATTGGTAATTTGCCCCGGCAAGTTACTTCCCGTTATTATCGTAAACAAAAATGGCTGACTTTTCGACGTGCATTCAGTATTCTTTGGACATAATGGAAATTAAACATTCTTTGAAAGAAGAGCAGCTTGAAGCGTTGCAGAATATCTTCATTTTGAATGTAGTCCGGCCATGTGTTTGTCTGGTACTCGGCAGAAAGGCCGGGTCACAGCAATATGGCGGCCCCTGTATTATTTCCGAGGTTATTACGTAGTAATAGCCAAGGTGTTCCGAGTGGGTGTGACCGAGTACATTACGAAAAATATGGTTCCCACCGGAAATGACGTCATAAAATCAACATTTTTATGCGTGATCGTAAGGAATTTAAAAGCAGAATTCAAATAAACTAGATTTATGGGTATTGCTGATATAATTTTCGATTCATGTCAAAAATAAAAAAATGAAAACTTTAATAACGAACCAAGTATGGTACCAGATGAAAGAAATTGCGCGTAATTTTCAAATATGTAACTTTTGCGAACCCGAGCTGAGACATAGTCGTTTGAATTAACCGGAAGTGACGTCATAAACGATCGAAAAATTTTTATGCTTCTCCGTAACGTATCGAGTAATGTATCGTTGGAAAAATATTGGAAAGACGAATTTAAATTGTACCTGAAAAGAATAGGAAATATTTATTACAGTATTAAACAAAATAAAGTTTTAAACACTATATATATATATATATATATATATATATATATATATATATATATATATATATATCATTTAATTTCATAATTTATATCGATATTATGATCTAATTTCTATATTTGTACATGGAACAAATGTATTAAAGTAATGGTACGAAACCGCCCGGTACGAAATTGTATTGGTACGAAACCTCCAAACGGTATCCGTTTTAACATTGCAGAATAGTGCAACCCTATGCAAATACTGCCATTTACACTTCGGGTCTCGCACGGAGGCTGTCCGGCGTAACGTGAAAAAAGTCGGTCGTGAAAAAGTAGACTTCGTCATGTATGCGCATGTGCATTGGCATAGAGACGGGGTTTTGCATATTAGTTTAGTTTAAACATATTTTATTCACAAATAGTATACAATTACATTGAAAATATCACATATTAGTTAACACATGTGTATACAATTATGAAAGGGATTCAGAAGAAAGCTTACAGCTTTTGTGAATCTGTCTCCCAAAATCAGTCTATTAAATATGTGACAGTATTACAATTATATATATATATATCAATGAATGATAGTATAAGGATCTGTAGATGTTCCTACATATTATATATAGAGATATAAATTTCTTAATAGAATATGTCAAGAAACTTTGCATATTGTAACAAACAGAGAGAGAGAGAGAGAGAGAGAGAGAGAGAGAGAGAGAGAGAGAGAGAGAGAGAGAGAGAGAGAGAGAGAGAGAGAGAGAGAGAGAGAGGGAGAGATGGGTGAAATGTTGCTGTTCGTCTCAACAGGAATAGGAATAGCCATTGAGGGACTTAATGGTATGGTCAATTATGTACAGATATATCGAAACTAAGTTCAGATAAATGTTAGTTAAAATTAAGATTTGAAAGGATTTGAAAATATTAACTGTTAAGTGGTTTATGCGCTACTTGAATCTTTTTGATGCTATTATATAGTCTTGTACTGTTAGAAATAAACTTGTATTGATTTCAATGGATAACAAGGGATCTCCAAACAAAAGTGTATTTACAGTTGGTTGTTTGTTTAATTCTCGTATTTTTTGTAACATAATGTCTCTCTGCTCCGTATACAAAGAACAAATGAAGAGGTAATGATCTGTGTTTTCTATTAATCCACATGTACAAAGTGGGCTGTTGATTAAGTTTTAAGTGTATAGAAGATAATAAAGAGGACTACAGTATGTTCTAAGGCGAGTGTGTTGGATCTGTGATAATCTCTTCCCTGCATAATAGTGTTTTGTAGTAATAGGTCGGTTGCTATTGAGTTTATTCTTAAAAACTGTAATTGATTCTGAGTTTTGCGCATGTGCATTGGCATAGAGGCAGAGTTATGCATATTAGAAAGGCGGTGATAGATTGTAAAGGGAGACCATTCATGCTACAAGAAAGCCGTGAAAAATGTAGTTATCCGTGATAAAAGTATTATGGTATTTTGTTTTTAAACGGTTGTTGAACTCATATGAATTGTATTACTTCCGACTATCAAACAGAACTCAGACAGTGTTTACGGGCAAACAGGAAGCCATGAAAAAAGTAGTCATCCCGTGATAAAAGTAGGTCGCAAATAACAAGCACTGACGGACATACCAATTGCGTTTTGTCTGAGATGAGATTGGGATTTGCTGAAGACTAAATCTATCTAAAAGTCGCATAACTATGGAAAGAAATCAGAGTTATGTTTCTTAATGATATCTGATAATTTTATGAAATTGTGTTTCGCCGAAAAATGTGAATCCTCAGAGAAATAAGTAGGTCTCCGTGATGAAAGTTTATATTATATTTTATATTTAAAAGGCTAATTGAAATCATTTTAATTGTATAACCTTCTGGTAGATTTTCCTCAGGATATTTTTTAACAACGACCAAACATAAAACAGAACTCAGAGTGTGTTCATGGGCATCAAAAAGCCGTGAAAAAAGTAGTCATCCCGTGAAAAAAGTAGTTATTCTGTGATAAAAGTAGGTTGCAAATAACAAGCACTGACGGACATACCAATTGCGTTTTGTTCGAGCTAAGATTGTTTTTTTTTCTGAAGACTAAAAATATCTAAAAGTCGTATAACTGTGGAAAGAAACCAGGTTTATGTCTCTTAATGAACTCAGATATTTTTGTGTAAAATTGTATCGCCGTAAAAATGTGAATCCTCAGTGAAATAAGTAGGTCTACGTGATGAAAGTGTATATGATATTTTGGTTTAAACATATTTATTCATTCAAATTTACATACATACAAATCAGTGTAATTATAAATATGGATTAGAACGGAAGATAAATCTTATAGAGTTCCATGACATATATTAATTGTGAACAGGTTTGGCAGATTATTAACAATTTTATTTTGTTCTTATCATTATGAATATAACATTTTCAAAACATACTTAATAAAATATCATAACATATTGTTAGGAATATTGATTCTTATATGTTTTTAAAAATTTAAAAGGTGAAGCGAGTAATTAAAAAAGAGAAAAGTAATTTTAGTTGTTTATATACTACACGATTTCACATAATAATAGTATTAAACATTCATGGACATGTTCTGAACAGCATGGACGAAACTGACAGATGGACTGACCTCACCACGTAAATTAAAATAGCCTTGTTAATTTTCAGACTTACACGTGTAAGGAAAGCGATTTGTAGATAAAATGTATTTGTGAAGTGCTTCAAATATTTTAACATTATTGTCATAAGAGAGTTGAGTTTCACCAAAAAGCTGTTACTAAGGACTTCCAATAACCACAAAAGTGTTACTTAGGACTAACAAAGACCACAAAAGAGGCACAACAGACCACTTAATACAACAAAGCTGTCACTAAAGACTTCCAAGGACTAAAAAAGTGGCTCTTAGGACTACTAAGACAACAAAAGAGGCACAAAGGACCACTAAATACAACAAAGCTTCCCCTAAGGACTTTCAAGGACCACAGGAGACACTAAGGACTACTAAAGGCCACAAAAGACCACTAAATATGACAAAGCTGTAACTAAGGACTTACAATGTCCACAAAAGAGGCACTTAGGGCTACTAAAGGCCACAAAAGAGGCACAAAGGACCATTAAATACAACAAAACTGTCACAAAGGACTTCCAAGTACCACACGAGGTACTTATAACTACTAAAGGCCATAAAAGTGACAAAAAGGAACACTAAATATGACAAAGCTGTCACTAAGGACTTCCAATGAGCACAGAAGAGGCACTTACGACTATTAAAGACCACATAAGAGGCACATAGGACCACTATATACAATAAAGCTGTCAATAAGGACTTCCAATGTCCACAAGAGGCACTCAGGACTAATAAAGACCACAACAAATGCACAAAGGACCACTTAATACAACAAATCTGTCACTAAGGACTTCCAAGGACCAAAAGAGGCACTCAGGACTAACAAAGACCACAAAAGATGCACAAAGGACCACTTAATACAACAAAGCTGTCACTTAGGACTTTCAAAGACCACAAAAAGAGGCACTTAGGACTGCTAAAGACCACAAAAGATGCACAAAGGATCACTAAATACAACAAAGCTGTCACTGAGGACTACCAAGGACGACAAAGAGGCACTAAGGACTACCAAAAACACAAGAAAGACACAAAAGACCACTGAATACAACAAAGCTGTCACTTAGGACTTCTGAGGACACAAAAGTGGTACAAAGGACCACTTAATATGACAAAGCTGTCACTAAGGACTTCCAAAGAACACAAAAGAGGCACAAATAACCACAAAATACAACAAAGTTGTAAATAAGGACTTTAAAGGACCACAAAAGAGGCACTTAGGACTAAAAACGACCACAAAAATAGCACAAATGTCAACTGAATACAACAAAGCTGTTATAAGGACTTCCAATGACCACAAGAGGCACTCGTGACTAATAAAAAACACAAAAAGGCACAAAGGTCCACTTAATACAAAAAAGCCGTCACTAAGGACTACCTTGGACCACAAGGGACACTCAGGACTAATAAAGACCAAAAAAGAGGCACAAAGGACCACTAAATACAATAAAGCTGTCACTAAGGACTTCCAAATACCACAAGAGGTACTTAAGACTATTTAAGGCCATAAAAGAGGCAAAAAGGACCACTAAATATGACAAAGCTGTCACTAAGGACTTCCAATGTCCGCAAAAGATGCAACAAAGCTGTCACTTAGGACTTTCAAGGACCACAAATGAGGCACTTAGGACTATTAAAAATCAGGAAGGATGCACTACGAAAGACCACTAAGGAGGATACTGCAGGTGTATATATAACAAGTTTGACATCTTTGTCATTTTACATAATATATATACATAAATCATAATATCAGTAACAAGATAAACATAAACTATGAAAATGAGCTTCGGCACTGAGGAATACAACTGTTGGTTGTATTGCGAAATTTAAACAAGAAATGTCACTGGTAAGTGTCGCATGCCCCCCCCCCCCCCCCCCCACCCCCCTCCCCACACACACACACCCCACCCCACAAATAGGCTGTGAAAATGACAATATATGTTATAATAGGTAGTAATGTTTACATGAATATTAAGAATAATGTACTGACGTTTCTGACTAGACATGCAGTTTCATATTTTGTTTTAAATTAAAGTGTGACATTGACCTTTGTGTAACGTTGACCTTGACATCTGATGTAATGGTTTGGGTATTCCAACAGTTAATGAAGGTGATACATCATCATGACATGCTGATCACTTGTGTGAAGCTATTTTAAAATCCTCCATGTAAGACAAAGTTACAGACCAGACATGAAATATCAAACAAACTGAAAGTGTGACCTTGAAGTAAGGTTATGGGTCTTAACGTGACATGTCATCATGTCATGTTGATCAATTTATAGATTGAGCCAAGAGTTTTTGAATTCCATTCCATGTATGATAAAGTTACAAGACGGACTTGAAATCTCAAACTGACTCGAAGTGTTGTCATACAAACTCAAAGTCTTACTTGTGACAAGCCGTCATGACATCTTGATCAATTGAACCTAAAGACAAAGTTACAGACCAGACATGCAATATCAAACACATTGAAAGTGTGACAATGACCTTTGAGGAAAGGTTCTTGGTTTTACATGCGACATTTAATCATGTCATGTTTATCAACTGAGCTAAGTTTTTTTTAAAATATATCCATAGGTGACAAAGTTACAGACCGGACACTAAATCTCAAACGGACTGAAAGTGTTGTCAAAAAAAGTTAAATTAAGACCTTGACTTTTGAAGTGGGAGTCTGGATTTAAGTGCGACACGTCGTCATGTTATGTTGATCATTTGTAGCAAATTTTTATAAAATCCATTTATGCATGACAAAGTTACAGGCCGAACACGAAATCTCACACAGACTCAAAATGTTATCAAACAAACTCGAAGTGTGACCTTGACCTTTGTGGTATGCATGTGGGTCTTACACGTGACACTTCATCATGCCTTGCTGATGAATTGAGCCAAGTGTTTTTGAAATTAACCAATAGGTGACAAAGTAACAGACCGGACACCTTGACCTTTGAAGTGAGAGTCTGGGTGTAACGCGCAACACATCGTCATGTTATGTTGATCATTTGTTGCAAGTATTAACAAATCCATCTATGCATGACAAAGTTACAGACCGGATACGAAATCTCACACAGACTCATAGTGTTGTCAAACAAACATCAAGTGTGACCTTGACCATTGAAGTACGGGTATGGTTCTTACTCGCGACACATCGTCATGTTATGTTAATCATTTGTAGCAAGTAATAACAAAATCCATTTATGCATGACAAAGTTACAGGTCGGACACGTCGTCATGTTATGTTGATCATTTGTAGCAAGTATTTACAAACTCCAACTATGAATGACAATGTTACAGGCCGGACATTTTATTCATTTTCGTCTTATTTTGCCATGAGTGGAAAAATCTGATTTAACTTTTTGAAGTTAGACATATGGCACAAGTAAGCCAATTTTCAGGGTTGTATGTAATAAAATGGCCGCGAAATAGGACCAAAACGAAAACCGGTACACCTAGTTTTGAAATTGTTCTCACAAAAGTAATACTTTGTACTGGGCACTGTATTTCTCTGTACTTTGCATTTCTCGGTCCCTGTAATCACATTTCATTCCAGTTATGACAAAATGTTCCCACATGTTACGTTAAGACTTAAATGTAGATATGTATGCTTTATTCCTAATTTATTAAAAAAATGTGCTACAGTTACGCAAGGAATTATATAGAAATATAAGTCTTTGAATTACGTAACTACTATATAGTTTTCGCCATATTTAAAAGATATAATCTTAGTACAAATTTTATATTTAAATTTTAAATATGGGTGATTGTTTCTGATAATTTTTAAATTTGAGATTGTTTCGTGATATTTTCAAGTACTATTGCGATACAATTATTATTTTATAACCATTTATACTTATTGATTTTAGCTCGATTGCGAAGTTAGCTCATAGCAAATATGAGTCATTGTCGTGTCTGTCAGTTTCCTACAACCAGTACTGAGCGTTGTCTTTGAGAAGTCATTGGTTCAAATTCGCCGCCTGGTATAGATATAAAGTATTGATTTATATGTTAATCTGTGCATTAGGGAGTATATTGGGAAAACACGCTAGAAATGTTTTAAAAATAAAATCACCATTAAAATGGATAAAAAGCACCTCATTTTCATTAATAAAACATAAATGATTTGATATGGCAAATCCACCAAAACGTCACAAAATCGATATTTAAATTGGAATGGTAAACTTGAAACGAAATCCACATTCTAAGAATAGACAACCCTTAGCCTAACTATACTGCTTGACGTCATTCGGACTCTTTCTAAGATGAAACATTTTTTACTACGTGTAAACATGTTTCAATCCTGGATCCACCCCTGTGTATAACGGGTCAATTTGAAATCAAAATGAATCACGTGACTCATTTAATATGTCACAAAATATGTTGCACTTTTTTTGCGGGAAATCTATTTCAGTCTAACCTAGGCGCGTAGCCCAAGTTAGGAAATCCTTTTTAATATTATTTTGACAGGTTTAAGTATTTATATATTCTGGCAATACGGGGTCAGTGAATATATATAGGCATGAAAGCCGCATGATATAAATAAAAAAAGTTTTTAGCCAAATTTAAAAGTTTGAAAATCCAGATGAATTTAAAAACGTTTCTTTGAATTTGTTGTATTCTGTATTTCAATACATACAACCCTGAAAGGTTAACTTATCCTATGTGTCTAACTAAACAATCTGTCAATTCGGAATTTTCATAACATGGCAAAAAAATATGACGAAATTGCGTAAAATGTTCATAAGCCCTTACCCGTTTATCAAATGATAAGGTTGACAGCGAATCGCAATTTTCATCATTTCAGTATAGTGTTAAGTCATTTCACGTTTTGTAGGCCTAGAGCTTTTTTCACATCTTATTAATCCCATACATCATTTATGTTATAGTGATATAAAACAGTAGATAATTTTGTTTGAACGTATGTGCATGCGCTTTTTCTCCGCTTGACGCTTTTTGTCCGCAACGCTTTTTATCCGCAGAAAAAATAGAAAAACGTCGACTTTTGTCCGCATGACGACTTTAATCCGCAGAAAATTTGGAAAAATGACGCTTTTTGTCCGCATGACGTTTATCCGCAGAAAAAATTGAAAAATGACGCCTTTTGTCCGCATGATGCCTTTTATCCGCAGAAAATTTGGAAAAACGCCGACTTTTGTCCGCATTACGCCTTTAATCCGCAAAAAATTTAGAAAAAATGACGTCTTTTGTCCGCATGACGCCTTCTGCCCAAAGAAAAATCAGAAAACGTCGACTTTTGTCCGCATGATGCCTTCTATCCGATTGTTGTAGTACAGTTTATTTTTTAAAAATGTTTGGGATACACTGAGGCATTGTAGATCGCGTAAAGTGAAACACGGGGTAAGTAGGAACAAGGACAGGAAATGATATATAGTAATATTCCTATTTAATCCATTTGACGAAGTATTTATAGGCGCCTTCATTATTAATGATCAGCAAATATTGGAATGGTGGCAGATGAAGAGTGCTAGCGATATTTATTAAGAAATTTTTTTTTCGTTTCGTCAATGGTGTTTTCACTGTTTTAGCTGTACAGTTAACTCAGTTAATATACTCCATTTATTTCTTTCATATTCATGTAATAAACTTAAACAGTTATAGATGTATTGCAATCGTAAGCACGTTATATACATGTATATGCATTTTCTAAGCGCATGTTGATCTACAGAAATCTAGTCCATGGTGACACAACTATCCAGTTCAAGCGACCAAATAGTGAATGCGTTTTATTTAAAACATTCTGAAGGATTGATGGAAGATGGAAGATGTTCATATAAAGGCATATTTCAAAACAGATCGTGGTTTTATCATAGCAATTTTACGGCTTTTATTGGTGGTTGTAAATGTAAAATGTAAAATAAAAGCAGTTAAAAGTTAGTTTGATATTCGTTTTTCTATCTTTTGATATTTAAAGGAGAAACTCTTCAAATTGGAAGATAGGGTTAAGGGTAAAATTAGGGTAAGTGTTACCGTTCGATCATGATGAATATCGAATATCAAAGACGAATATCAAACTAACTTAACTCTACCGAAAAAAAAACACACTATATTTTCTTCATATCGTCAGTTTCTGGATGACCATGGGATTTATTTACAAAATAAAAGGATCATAACTATATGAAAAATATATAGTTATGTTGTTTTAACTTTGATATGTCAATTAAAACAATATAAACACTATTCCCCTCAATAACGTTAGTGTCTCCATAGTAATTAGTTTCCTTTAAAAATTTCCAGACTTTTAAGTTCATTATTCCCTTTGCACTGACTCGTATAATATTTTTGATTGACTTGATATGGACGTAAATTGACTGCTTTATGGTCGTTGTTTTAATTTTACATAAACTATGTATGCTCAATTTAAACAAAATTATATTTCCATTAAGTGTTTGTTTAATTATTTGAAGAAATGTTCATTTCAAATAGTGAATGCTAGATGCACACTTGTTTTTAACTATTTTAGAATAATCGAGAACGCTGTCCTTCCGACAGTTTTTTTTACATTTACCTCGGTTTCGTTTTATTTATGTATAACAAATAATTTGGTAATTTTTGCTATTTGTTTCCGTGGTAAGATCACGGGGGTTGACATGTGTACAAAGTTTCGTGAAGTTACCTTGGTCGGTTTTGGAGTTATGATCCGGAAGCTGCAGAGCTTATAACTGTGGCTATTTGTTTCCATGGTAACAGAAAAAGAAGAAAACTCTTTCATGCTACTTTGAATGGTTTTGTAGTTGCGCTCCGAAAATGGAAAATTTGTAATTATGCTCCCCCACCCCTCGCACCCCCACCCCCAATTTTTTGTGTGACATATAGTTATCGCAGCGTCCGTCCGTCATTCCGTCCGGTATTTCGTGTCCGGCCTGTAACTTTGTCATGCAAAGATGGATTGCGTTAATACTTGCTACAAATGATCAACAAAGCATGACGACGTGTCGCGAGTAAGACTCATAACCGTACCTCAAAAGTCAAGGTCACAAAAGTCAAGGTCACAGTTTGAGTTTTTTCATAACACTTTGAGTTTGGGTGTGATTTCGTGTCCTGCCTGTAACTTTGTTGCGCAGAAATGGATTTTATAAATACTTGCTACAAATGATTAACATAACACGACTACATGTCGCGAGTAAGACCCACACCCGTACCTCAAAGGTCAAGGTCACACTTTGAGTTTGTTTGACAACACTTTGAGTCTGTGTGAGATTTCATGTCCGGCCTGTAATTTTGTCATGCATAGATGGATTTTGTTAATACTTGCTACAAATGATCAACATAAAATGACGTGCATTACAACGAGACTCCCACTTCAAAGGTCAATATCACAATTTAACTTTGTTTGATGACACTTTTAGTCTGATTGAGATTTCGCGTCCGGTCTGTAACTAATTCACCTAAGGATAAATTTCAAAAACACTTGGCTCCGTTCATCAGCATGACATGATGTCGTGTCATATGTTAGACCCACATGCTTACCTCAAAGGTCAAGGTCACACTTTGAATTTATTTTACAACACTTTGAGTCTGTGTGAGATTTCATATCCTGCCTGTAACTTTGGCATAAAGACATGGATTTTATAAATACTTGCTACAAATGGTCAACATAACATGATGACGGGTCGCGAGTAAGACCCACACCCGTACCTCAAAGGTCAATGTCACACTTTGAGTTTGTATGACACTCTCCTGTAACTTTATCATACATGGATGGATTTCAAAAACAGTTGGCTCAATTTATCAATTGATCAACATGACATGACGACGTGTCACGTTAAGACCCAGAACCTTACCTCAAGGTCACACTTTCAGTTTATTTGATATTTCATGTCTGGTTTGTAACTTTGTCTTACATGGAAGGATTTTAAAATAGCTACACAAGTGGTCAGCATGTCATGATGATGTGTCACCTGTATTTACCTGTAAAAATACCCAGACCTTTATATCAGATGTCAAGGTTACACAACGGTCAATGTCACGCTTTAATGTAAAACAACATGAAATTGCATGTCTTGTCTGAAACGTCCGTCCATAACTCTTGATATTCATGGATACATCGCTACCTTTTATAACATATATTTTTATTTTCACAGATCATTGGGGGGGGGGGGGGGGGGGGGGGGGGGGGTGGGAGTCACTCGACACTTACCAGTGACATTTCTTGTTTTTACTACTATGTGTTTACATGGACGGACGCAGATACACGGAAGCACGTACGGAGTCGCCCATTTTAATATTCCCCGCAAAATTGCGTTGAAATTAAACGAGATTACGATGTTTGAAATATTCATGTCCGCTAAAAACGAATAATTAAATTAAAAGAGATGTAGCTCGAATCACATTTCCATACATGAACAATGTTTTTGTCAAATATACCGGCATAAATTTTAATACATGTAATTCGTCCCAATTCATCAACTTCTTCGGGGAGTGAGGGTGTGTGTGTGTGTGTGGGGGGGGGGGGGGGGGGGGGGAGGGGGAGGGGGGGGGGGTCTTACGGAAAATTACCCATGATCTTTGACGCTAAGACAAACCACGTTTTGAATATGATCAAGAATACGAGAATCTAAAAATATAATTACACCGCTTATGTCGTCTGACAATCAATCAAAGGGTCGTGAGTTCGAATTTCCGCCCGGCAATAGTTTCCGCAAGGATTGCTATACAGCATTACGTCTCAGTATCGTTTGTCTCTCGCCGCTGATTTAAGTGTTAATTTTATCAGACACTTGCGGAGATTGGTATTTTCGAGTAATGATCGTCTGTTAGCCATGAATGACATACAACTGCGCTTAATATTAAAACAAACAAGCTCAAGTGCACCGATGGCGATTCACTTTAAAAATAATTATAAAAACGGTTATTTTTTACAACGGAAGGATATGAAAATTCTTTTCAAAGACATTTGCTAAGTTCAATGATGTGCTGAAATTTTATTCCGTAATATTGGTTGTTTAACTTTAGACACCGTTTGCGATTTACTGTGGAAGAAACCGGGAATGAAAATTGCATTTGTCAAAATGTATACATATTTGTTTTACATACATTTAGGTTGTATACCGTCTCACGTCATAAATATCTGGCTTCTTTTTCATTTAAGTTTAACAATTTTATACTAATATAATTGATTGTTTCACAAAATGACACCTCATGGCGAACTGTTTTATAGTAAATTATAACCCAAATTAAATTTAAAAAAAAGATCTGAGACTATTAAACAGCATATTATTCAAACAAATTTACAAAAAACATTTTAAGATTGAAATCAGTGTGTTACATTCTAACATATACCTGAAGTAAATTTTATCTTATCCACGAAAATGTTAGACACTTTACAGCAGGTAAATAATGTTCATTCGTGTTCACTCCTTAGCTCCCACGTGACCTGAAGGGGTTTTATAAAGCTAGGCACAATTGTTCTAATAAGGCTTTTTTTATTTACTAATATCCGAACTATTACGGTATGTAACTACTGTCACAGTGTTACTTTGGGGGGCAAATATCGAATTATACATGTTGGTGTAAGAGTCCACATAATATGAAAAAAGCTCTCTCTTATGTTTATAAAATGAGAATTATAATTCAGACATTTATTATTCGATTTGGCCAGTTCTATAACTCGTCTGAAATATTATTGTTGTATAACTACTGTATATGTTTGGTTAAGGTCAAGTGAAAAAAAGTGAGTGTATGGGTGCATATAATGTCAGATAATACTTTGAATACCAATATAATATTAATACAAGGCCAATTGACCGTTCGGTCAGTTCAAGAATTTGTCCGAGATCAGCGCCAGTTTAGTAAATACCCAGGAAAAATACGGTTGCTAGAGCGGCACATAAGGTCAGATAGGGCAATATATGACAATTCAAGGGCCGTTAACTATACATAAATGATTTAATGTGACCAGTTCAAGAATGTGTATGAGATATAATCGTTATCAAATAAATATTATTCAGCTTTGGTGAAGTGAAGATCAATTGAAAACTACGACTGCTAGAGTATATATTCTTATGTAATTATTGACAAATCACGGGCCATAACTCAGAAAAATATTATCTGAATCTTGGTCACGTCTCTGTGGACATCAGACATAAAAACATAATTTAGTGTTCTTAGATCGGACAGTTTTTAAGTGTGTTTAACGCTATATTCTAACTATGGTTTTTTTTCGATAATAGAAACAGTGATCGGCCTATTTAATTGACATATCCAAATTAAAACAACATAACTATACATTTTTCATATACTTATAATCCTTTTATTTTGTAAATAAATCCCAACGTCATCCGGAAACTGACGATCTGAATATAATATAGTGTTTTTGTTTTTTTTTCGGTAGAGTTAAGTTAGCTTGATATTAGTCTTTGATATTCGATATTCATCATTCACCCTAATTCTAGCCCTAACCCTAACCTTCAATTTGAAGAATTTCTCCTTTAAATATCAAAAAATAGAAAAACGAATGTCAACTTAACTTGTAACTGTTTATGTATTTTCAGTTTTACATTTACAACCATCAATAAAAGCTGTAAAATTGCTCTGATAAAAACACGATTTCTTTTGAAATATGCCTTTATATGAATATCTCCCATCTGTCCATCACAATGTTTTCAAGAAAATGCATTCACTATTGGTCGCTTGAGCTGGATAGGTGTCACCATGGTCTGGATTTCTGTAGATCAACATGCGCTTAGAACATGCATATACACGTAAATAACGTGCTTACGATTAAAATACATCTACAAATGTTTAAGTTTATTACATGAATATGAAAAAAAATAAATGGAGTATATTGACTGAGATGAAATACTGTTACAACATGCTTCCACCACTTTGCTCTAACTTGCCTCGATCACAAATTATCTGTGACATAACAAAACATATATTATCTTGCAGATATGCTGATTTGATTCGAGTAGACTAAAGTTAAAGATAATTGTATTCCATATAATTGATACTAAAAGCTTGTACAGCTAAACAGTGAAAACACCTTTGACGAAACGAAAAAAAAAATTCTTAATAAATATCGCTAGCACTCTTCATCTGCCACCATTCCAATACTTGCTGATCATTAATAATGATGGCGCCTATATATACTTCGTCAAATGGATTAAATAGGAATATTACTATATATCATTTCCTGTCCTTGTTCTTACTTACCCTGTGTTTCACTTTACGCGATCTACAATGCCTCATTGTATCCCAAACATTTTTAAAAATTAAACTGTACTACAACAATCGGATAGAAGGCATCATGCGAACAAAAGTCGACGTTTTCTGATTTTTCTGCGGACAGAAGGCGTCATGCGGACAAAAGACGTCATTTTTCTAAATTTTCTGCGGACAAAAGGCGTCATGCGGACAAAAAGCGTCATTTTTCTAAGTTTTCTGCGGATAAAAGGCGTCATGCGGACAAAAGTCGACGTTTTTCTAATTTTTTTGCGGATAACAGGCGTCATGCGGACAAAAAGCGTCATTTTTCTTTTTTTTTCTGCGGACAAAAGGCGTCATGCGGACAAAAAAGCGTCATTTTTCTAAATTTTTTGCGGATAAAAGGCGTCATGCGGACAAAAGTCGACGTTTTTCTATTTTTTCTGCGGATAAAAAGCGTTGCGGATAAAAAGCGTCAATCGGACAAAAAGCGCCTGCACACACGTCTATCAAATTTTTTCTTCCAAGTGGCGTTGTTGGTACTTACGGTATTAAGATGATAACACATTGTGTCTTCTGTATGCATGTATGTGAGGGTTAAAACCACAATTTTACCAAAAGTCTAGTTTAATGTGTTACGGAATATGTCAGATGAAACCCATGCTAACATGATGTAATACCAGCCAAACAATATCATGCAACCAATGATATGCAAACTGGTTCTTTTAGCTCCTCCCAGTTGCAAATGTTTTTCATTCAGAATAAAGACCGATAGTAGTAGTTTATATGAACTTATCAAGGTTAAAGTAGTTATGGTGTAGCTATTTAAATTATACATTGATTGTATAGTTGTTTAAATGATACAGTGATTGTATAGTTGTTAAAATGATACATTGATTGTATAGTTGTTCAAATGATACATTGATTGTATAGTTGTTTAAATGAAACATTGATTGTATAGTTGTTTAAATGATACATTGATTGTATAGTTGTTTAAATTAAACATTGCTTATATAGTTGTTTAAATGATACATTGGTTGTAAAGTTGTTTAAATGATACATTGGTTGTATAGCTGTTAAAATTATACATTGGTTGTATAGCTGTTTAAATGATACATTGATTGTATAGCTGTTTAAATGATACATTGATTGTATAGTTGTTTAAATGATACATTGGTTGTATAGCTGTTTAAATGATACATTGGTTGTATAGCTGTTTAAATGATACATTGGTTGTATAGCTGTTTAAATGATACATTGGTTGTATAGTTGTTTAAATGAAATATTGGTTGTATAGTTGTTTAAATGAAACATCGATTGTATAGTTGTTTAAATGATACACTGGTTGTATAGCTGTTTAAATGATACATTGATTGTATAGTTGTTTAAATGATACATTGGTTGTATAGCTGTTTAAATGATATGTTTATTACATTCAAAAGCTCCGTATTATGTTGTTGTTAATTGATAATTCATAATGACAGGACACATACTCCGTTTAAAGTTTTGTATATGTTTTAGTTAATTTGGTGGAGAAATCAATATGCCAAGCTATATCAATTGTGTTGTTGTTTTTATTTGGCAAACTTTCTAACTGTTGACCAGCTAAATTTAAAGACGTTTCTGCGGGTTGTTACTGCGCATAGTTCCTTTCTGTTACTTTCAGTTTCGGGGTCTAATTTCGCCGTTTGGTTAATTAAAAGTCGAGTCGCATTAGGATATTTACAAAGCGAAATATTTTCATTTCGAGATGTCAGAAATGTAAATTAGGCAAGTTTTTGTCAAGGAAGCGATCGACAAGAATGGCAGAGTATATTGTTTTTCGTTTTAAACCACCAAAAGTGCTTGTTCATAACGAAGTCGAAGAAACAACTACGAAAATATAATCAATATTTGTAGTGGTAACATTTCGGATAATTCATTTTCGGATATGAATCATTCGTGAATTTGTTTCAAAGCGCTGAATACATAATGAATTTATCTAAAACAATATTATTCATACCGGGATGGAGACAAGGAAGAATAAATCTTGAATTTTGACATTTAGCTGATATGATGCATGTAAAAGTTTGGTATTGAAGGACATTATGGAAGACAATTATATGGGTCAATGTTATACATAAACTGTATATGTGGAAGTAGAAGAACAGTGGAAACAAACAAGACACATCGATTAAACAGGAAAAGTCCAATATCATTTGACAGCAATACAAAGCAATTGAGAATAAGGTAAATTGAGCTTTATTATAACTCACTGATCAATAATATCGATGTATCACATAAAATGATAACTTACTTTGTGATTTCTAGAGATGAACAACTATAAAAAGTGATTGATTGATTGTATATTAAGCGTGTTTATCATGCCCTCGAGGGCTAACAGACGATCACCTAACCACTGTTTCCTGGGATTAACCAGTACTCGAGCACACCCCATCTCCGCAAGTAACTGATAACTTTCCCACTTGAATCAGCGGTGAGAGATGATTGATAAAGAGACATAATGTCATATATCTATCATCCTGGAGACTGTTGCCGGGCGGGGATTCGAACAGTATTCTTACATTGAGTAAATATTAAAAATAAATTTATACTCCCGTCAAGTTCTGTATTTCCTGTTAAACAGAAAATTGTTACATGAATTATGAAAATAAGAAACTATTCAACACATTTCAGGAATGCTAAACAGCGGCTCAGGTTACAGATGGATTGACATGTTGGTGATTGAAATACCTGTAGTGGTTTCATAAACTCTGAAGAGACATGGAAATGAAGTTTCAAGGCCAATCAATATTGTGACAAAGGCAATGTGTACAAAAGCATTAAATGAAGGAGTGACAATCATCAAAAGGGGCCAATGGTAATTGTTTATGTAGTTTAACCTTTTCAGCTTATTTTTACTATGGAATACAACAAAATAATCATGAGTACAACAGAGGATCTGAGGGGGATCAAACCTGTGACCACTTGTTTGGCACACCCAATATCCGTGCAAGTAACTGACAACTTTCCCACTTGAATAAGTGATTAAAGATGAATGAACATGAAACACAATGTTGGAATTTGCATATATTTAAATATCACAGAGACTGGCCAAGTGGGGATTTGAGCTTGCAACCCCTTGACTGCTTGTTACATAACATAACAGTTTCATTCAGTAAAAAATGTCCACATACACGCAAGTTTATAACCATAAGATTTTGTTCAATGTTTTGAACATACATATCATAACAGGAATTGCTGCTCAGTTATAGCCCTTGAGTTGTCAAACTATACCCATATATTGTGCTGTTTTATAAACTTTAAGTACATTGTTGGTTTATTAGCCAGACCGATTAGCTCAGTTGGTAGAGCACGATACTTCTAGCTCAGGGTTGAGAGATTGATACCTGAGGCTTGCTAACTTACAGTGCTAACTGTCATTCAGATGGGACATTTTAACTGGACCTTTTTGATGGTGCTATACACCGAGCAAAAGAACCAGGTGAAACATTGATTGGGTTTCTATGGTATTTATTTCCTGCGCTATCCCCCACAAACCTAAAAATACTAAACTGTTCACTCTTCTGGGTGCATCACCCATGTGGGAAACTGATGGCGATGTAAATTAAGCTTGCATACAAACAAACACTGTCATTTATTTCTTTATCTCATATAAACTTTCTTTAATTTTCAGTGATGAAGTCAGTCAAGTAGTACACCAGGACCAGGCCAATTTATTACAATATGTGTTGCCAGAAGCATGGATTGTGACAGTAAATTAGATATCTGGACCATGTTAAGAAAAAGTATTCGAAAAACATATGATGTTTTTTCAAAAGACTTTAGGAAATGCACATATTATGAAAAAGAACAATCACTACCAGTTCACCAGTGTTCTGAAATTTTGATGACAATTTAAAGATTAATATTGGAAGTACCCCAGTACAGGAATAAAAATGTCCAAGTTAATGTAATAATAATGGATGATGGTGTGACTACTATAGCCAAGATAAATACCAGAAAAAATGACTTGAATGGACTTGTAGATAAAACTCTGAAGATATTATGTTGAGTAGCAGGTCACTGGTGATCAAACCTTGATTGCAAAACATGATTTTACCACTAGGCCTCTAACATTTCAAACTTTTACTCGCAAATATTGATGTTCATCAATTACCCGGTATATATGAAATGTATAAAAGCAACATAACAGTAATTACATTATAAATGACAAAAATTATAATTGCTATGTAGTGCATCATTTACAAATATGAAAGTTACCTCTGCAATGGAACTTCATTAATAAACAATAACAACAGATAATGTCACCATTTTGACAATTTAAGGCCATTTTATGAAAAGGGGAGGTAACATTTATCACTGTAGCTTAGTAACAAGCAAGGTGACATACTTTTTATTTTATTTTATGATATTGTTTGTTGTTGTGCTTCTTTGTAGAAAGAATGAAACAATTCTCCGCGTTAGAACATTTTTTATTATTTAATTGGTGTGAAAATGCATCAACTGCGGCCATTTTATGAAAAGGGGAGGTAACATTTAGCACTGTAAATTTGTAACAAGCATGGTGACCTGTATTTTTTATTTTATTTTCTGAATTGGTTTGTTATAGTGCCTCTTTGTAGAAAGAATGAAACAATTCTCTGCGTTGGAACTTTTTTTATTATTGAATTAGTGTGAAAATGCATCGTTTGCGGCCATTTTATAAAAAGGGGAGGTAACATTTAGCACTGTAAATTTGTAACAAGCATGGTGACCTGTATTTTTTATTTTATTTTCTGATTTGGTTTGTTATAGTGCCTCTTTGTAGAAAGAATGAAACAATTCTCCGCGTTGGAACTTTTTTTATTATTGAATTAGTGTGAAAATGTATCATTTGCGGACATTTTATGCAAAGGAGAGGTAACATTTAGCACTGTAAAGTTGTAACAAGTATGGTGACCTGTATTTTTCATTTTATGTTCAATTTGGTTTGTTATAGTGCCTCATTTTAGAAAGAATGAAACAATTCTCCGCGTTAGAACTTTTTTTATTTTTGAATTAGTGTAAAATTGCAATATTTGCGGCCAAATTTATAATCGTAGCAATTTATGAAAATCATTGTATGAAAGGTGAAACCCCAAATAGCATCATAATTTTTTCTGTTTTAGATACTTTATCTTTTGTTACACGGATTACAACAATATTTGGTTGAAATATATCACTTTTTTTAGTAAATAAAACATGATTTATAACTTGCACCCCTTTGCTGTCTTTTCTTTAAAAAAATGTAAAACGGTGTAGTTTAAAATTAGTCGTAGCAAAAAAACAAGCATGGTCACTTATATTTTTTTCTAGTGTTTTAAACTTGTCTTACTTCAAAGTACTTGTGTGCAAAATTTAAAAAAAAATCTCCGCGCTAGAAGTAACTCGAAGAAACGTCCTTAAACTACAACCTTAGTTATTAGAGATATAAAATGTTTCATCTTTATACAAAACATTGCATTTTAAAAGAAGCAATCAATTGTACGCCCTTGTTAATTATCTATTAATTCCACCGTGGAGGGTCCACACATGCAGAAACGTACAAGCCAGTGTTTGTAAAGTCATATTAATTGTTTTAAGTTGTCTAAAAGTTGTTACGATGCATGTGCCTGAGCAAGTAATAAACGCAGTTTGTCGTTTCCCGAGAATTGCACGCAATCATTTTTAGTTGTTTTTTTTGTGTTTCCCATTTACAAGTTAATACTTTTGTTATCAAACGTTTTTGTTTCAGGAGTGTTTGCTTGTTTTTTGTTTTATCGTTATTTACATTGCGTATAAACTTCTCGTTTGACTATAAATTTGACTATGTGGTACCTCAGGGAAACTATAATCGTAGTTCATGGCAATGCATACAAACGAGAATAACGATCGCAGCTTAGTATGACAATACACATTACCCATAGGGGAAATTTCATTAAATTGTGCTGTTATCATATTAATCATATAGTATGCACATACATGCATATGTGATTTTAATGGGTATGTTTGACTGATTAATTATTAAAGGTGTCTTTATGTTTTATGAATGTTATTTTGCAACAGTAACTATTCGATATGATTACTTTGTCCCTGGATGAAATAGAATTTGCATGAATGCACAACACAAATTAAAGAATAATCAAATAACACAGAAGTATACAATTAATGTATGAATGCTCTATCACATTATTTCAACTCTCAAATTGTATTGCGTGTTATAGTTAACATGAGTTATACTGATAAGATATCAATTTTCACTAAAGGAAATCAAAATCAAAAGCTACATTCGTAAAGAATGCCACATGTTTGGGTATAAAATATTCAAAAAAGTTCAGTACATGCGAACGCTGATTGGTTGAATGTTTAGCGTCATTTTATGCCATCGACGGCTAACAGACGATCAGTTAACCTAACCATTGTTTCCTTGGATTCTAGAAGGTAAACAAGTTCCCTAACACACCCGCAAGTAACTGATAACTTTGCCACCTTAATCAGCGGTGAGAGACCAATAATAATAAACGCAATGTCGTATATCAGTCATCGCGGAGACTGTGGCCGAGCGGGTATTCGAACTCATGACCCCTGGTTTAATAGTCAGACGCGCTACCGACTGAGTAACTTTTGCCCGGCGAAAACTTTGCAGATGGCCAATATGTTCAGATTTATAAAACGGGAAAGTATTGTTTGAGATACATGTATGCATAACAATATTTTATTTAGCATAGAATTATCAATATGAATTGAAAATTCAATGAACTGTAAAATGAATAAATGTAACAATTCGATACAAAACACAATCAAACACTTAATTGTTTTTAGGGGTGATCCTTTTACTTTTTAGATACTTCAATATTAATGTTTAAAGTGAACTTCCACTCCACTTGCAATTTCATTAACATCATTGGATTTCACGCTTTAAGTTATTTTAGTTTGTGTCGTTTGCAAAGCAACAATTGCTCTGCTGTAAAAAAAATAACCTCAAATAAAACAATAGATACCGGTCTGTGATGATGCTTAGGACTAGATAATAAACTTACATTTGAAACACGATATCGCCCCATTGGTGCAATAATGTACCAAGTGCCTTCTTATTTTATATACACTTGGTACATTATTGCACCAATGGGACGATATTGCGTTTGCCTGTGAATTACTATAATAAATATACGCGGACCGAATATAGAAAGTGAACAATAACTACGGATAGTGCATTGTTTACTGCTACACCTTAAGCAATAACGCTCTTAAATGTCTAAGTTTGGAGGTTGCATAACGACAAACTTAATATAGCATGGACGTATTAGAATTTTTGCATACGCAATCTATTTGAACGTGCGGCCCCCTGTGCTCAGTGAAAACCTAATTGTTTACAGCTTCAAAGAAATGTCAGAATAGTCTTAGTATACTGTTAGATCTGGGCCTGCAGCCACGTGGTATCAACACAAGAAACATGGAAGCCTCCATGATATACTGGGACAACAGCACTTGTAGTTACACAGTAGGTATATTGCATGCTTCACGTGAATAAGAATATGTATGGCGCCTCCAGTTTCAATTATTCATACCTTATTTAATATCGATTGCCGTCATTGTGAAATAAGTTCTGCAAAATAACTCTGCATACATGGCAATAATGTAATTTTATAATCCCCGTATATCTTTATTATATTAAGATAATAGTTGTATGTAAAATTGTTATTATATTTGCTTCGCCTTCGATGCTGTGAAGCTTTGATAACACACACATACGCACGCACGAACATATACACAATATAGCATGTGAGTAGTCATGAATCCTTAACTAGATCCTACTCATATAAAGCTATCAATTCATGTATGTAAATTGTCCGTCCAGTCCAGAATCCATAGTATATAAGTCATGGTCGACACCAGATGTATTGGTTTGGCATTATCTCCATATATATATTATATCATGCATTGTGAATGAGCATCTGAAAAGATCCCAAAAATCGTAAATTCCGTTTTTGTGAATTTAATTACCTCCCTTTATATATATATATATGTGTGTGTGTGTGTTAATATAGAGCATGGTTATACTAAATGAAATTAAAAAGTGCAGAACCAAAACATATAACTTCCATTCCTGCCTGAAAAATAATGCATATTTTCAAATCCTTCTCCTTCCATGTACGTCTAAATATGTAAGTTAGCAAGTTAAAAAGGTAATACAATAACAACTCATATTTCAATAACTGTTGAATGATATCCTGAAAATTATAAGTATTTATATCATCAAAATATATTTACATAACATTGATCTAGATTATTGTTTTCAAATCTAAAACTTTACCTCTTAAAACATCACAATCAATAGATATTACACGAGTTTTATTAACAAAAACGCTGTACAACTCACCTTGATATTATCAATTATGCATTACGTTTATCGTTAGGTTGGACTGGCCGTGCTTACAAAGTTTCCTTCATACAGGAAGACGTATGTTATAATCGCCTCTTTTTTGAAGACAAATTGGTGACATTGAGACGTTATTCCGTCCACACACACGATATGTGAGTAAGTTTAACATCAGCTGACCGTAACTGGTGGCTGCTGTATGTGGATAAAAGTCATTTGAAATGCTTAATATTACACATTATTGGTAAAATCATTTCCTTGTTTGGCTTTGAATCATAGTGTGAATTAAATTTTGTTAAATTATTAACTTGTATTGTGTTCTATTTCCACATGTAAATTAGACTTGGACCGTCTAGGAGGGTGGGTGGATTGTCTATATTAGAAAGGTGGATGTTCTTCTGGCTGTAATAAGAACAAAGATATAATATTTTGTTTTAATATTATTAAATAAACACAACTGTGTAGTCCGGTAACTAATGGCAAATGCAATGAAATAATATATCTGTTAACAGATGTCGACACACCTCCAAGGGTGAATAAAAAATAAACCTACACATATTGAAAATTGAATCTAGTGCAACATATGATGTTCGATACACAAACGTGCACGTACTGTCTCATATCATCAACGCAAACAATGTAATAATTGGAATGTGTTCTCTAAATCATTCAAACTCATTTCTTCGGCTTTATTACTGAGGTGTTTAAAATAGTTTTTCCTTTGAATATATACTTGCATAACTGTATATACCTTTGAATTCCCGCTTTGATATATTTTCGCCTTGTCCCAATGCAAAATTGTCTCATACAACCATTTGATCAATTTCTTGCCAATACTGAACGATGAGTTTGCCTCGGAGACTTCATTAGATTCTCAAGTTAACCTACCAATTGATTATCTCTTTATATTGTCATATTAAAGTGTTGAGACTAACGGACCGGAAAATGTACATTACACGCATTTGTGAATTCTATTACGAAAGCAGCCACTGTGATCATTTATATAATGCAGTAAGATATATCATAGAATAAGCAGAACTTTACCGTCATCAAATCCAGACTCAGTTGTAATATCATATCAACATTTTCAGATCTGTTTCGTTTCACATGTAAGTAAAATGTCATTTTCTAGTTAGTTTAAATATGTGTTTTATATCGACCGGGAAACATTTTTTTTCAACAAAAAAAACCCCACATAACGTTATTTTTATATAAATAGAGTACTTGCCATATGAAGATGCTAGACACCACATACGTCCATGGCGGGGAAGCCAAACCACTAGATATATCAACAATGGGGAAGTCAAACCACTAGAAACCACATAAATCCATGCCGGGAAAGCCGTACCACTAGATATATCAATGGCAGGGAAGCAAAACCACTAGAAAAAACATATATCCACGGTGGGGAAGCTAAACCACTAGATATATCCATGGCGGGGAAGCCAAACCACTACAAACCACATATATCCATGGCCGGGGAAGCTAAACCACTAGATATATCAATGGCAGGGAAGCCAAACCACTAGAAAACACATATATCCATGGTGGAGAAGCCAAACCACTAGATATATCCATGGCGGGGAAGCTAAACCACTACAAACCACATATATCCATGGCCGGGGAAGCCAAACCACTAGAAATATCTATGGCGGGGAAGCCAAACCACTATAAACCACATATATCCATGGCGGGGAAGACAAACCATTGGAAATATCCATGGCGGGAAAGCCAAACCACTAGAAATATCCAAAGTGGGGAAGCCAAACTACTAGAAACCACATATATCCATGGCGGTGAAGCCAAACCACTTGATATATCAATGGCGGGGAAGCCAAACCACTAGAAATATCCATGGCGGGGAAAACAGACCACTATAAACCACATATATCCATGGTGGGGAAGCCATACCACTAGAAATATCCATGGCGAGGAAGCCAAACCACTAGAAATACTAGAAATATCCATGGCGGGGAAGCCAAACAACTAGAAACCACATATATATATGGCGGGGAAGCCAAACCACTAGAAATATCCAAGGCGGGGATGCCAAACAGCTAGAAATAACAATGGCGGGGAAAACAAACCACTATAAACCACATATATCCATGGTGGGGAAACCAAACTACTATAAACCACATATATCCATGGCGGGGAAGACAAACCACTATAAATATCCATGGTGGGGAAGCCAAACTACTAGAAACCACATATATCCATGGCGGGGAAGCCAAACAACTAGAAATTTTCATGGCGGGGAAGCCAAACCACTAGAAACCACAAATATCCATGGTGGGGAAGACAAACCATTAGAAATATCCATGGCGGGGAAGCCAAACCACTAGAAACCACATATATCCATGGCGGGGAAGCCAAACCACTAGAAATATCCATGGTGGGGAAGCAAAACTACTAGAAACCACATATATCCATGGCGGGGAAACCAAACCACTAGATTTATCAATGGTGGGGAAGTCAAACCACTAGAAATATTCATGGCGGGGAAGTCAAACCACATGTATCCATGGCCAGAAAGCCAAATCACTAGAAATATCCATGGCGGGTAAGACAAACCACTAGAAATATCCATGGCGGGTAAGACAAACCACTAGAAATGTCCATGGCGGGGAAGACAAACTACTAGAAACCACATATATCCATGGCGGGGAAGGAAGCCAAACCACTAGATACATCCATGGTGGGAGGCCAAACCACTAGAAATATCCATGGCGGGGAAGGCAAACCACTTGAAACCACATATAGCCATGACGGGGAAGCCAAACCACTAGAAATAGCCATGACGGGGAAGCCTAACCACTAGAAACCACATATAAACATGGCGGGGAAGCCAAACCACTAGATATATCCATGGCGGGGAAGGCAAACCACTTGAAACCACATATAGCCATGACGGGGAAGCCAAACCACTAGAAATAGCCATGGCGGGGAAGCCTAACCACTAAATACCACATATATACATGGCGGGGAAGCCAAACTACTAGATATATCCATGGCGGGGAAGCCAAACCCAAAGATATATCCATGGCGGGGAAGCCAAACCACTAGATATATCCATGATGGGGAAGCCAACGTACTAGAAACCACATATATACATGGCGGGGAAGCCAAACCCCTAGATATATTCATGGCGTGGAAGCCAAACTACTAGAAACCACATATATCAATGGCAGGGAAGCCAAACCACTAGAAACCACATATATACATGGCGGGGAAGCCAAAACCCTAGATATATCCATGGCGGGGAAGCCAAACCCCTAGATATATCCATGGCGGGTAAACCAAACCACTAGAAACCACATATATCCACGGCGGGGAAGCCAAACCCCTAGATATATCCATGGCGTGGAAGCCAAGCTATTAGAAACCACATATATACATGGCGGGGAAGCCAAACTACTAGAAACCACATATATATGGTGGGGAAGCCAAACCTCTAAATATATCCACGGCGGGGAAGCCAAGCTATTAGAAACCACATATATACATGGCGAGAAAGCCAAACCACTATATATATCCATGGTGGGGAAGCCAAATTACTAGAAACCACATGTATACATAGTGGGGAAGCCAAACCCCTAGATATATCCATGGCGTGGAAGCCAAACTACTAGAAACCACATATATACATGGCAGGGAAGCCAAACCCCTAGATATATCCATGGCGGGGAAACCAAACCACTAAAAACCACATATATACATGGCGGGGAAGCCAAAACCTTAGATATATCCATGGCGGGGAAGCCAAACCCCTAGATATATCCATGGCGGGTAAACCAAACCATTAGAAACCACATATATCCATGGTGGGGAAGCCAAACCCCTAGATATATATACGGCGGAGAAGCCAAACCCCTAGATATATCCATGGCGGGGAAGCCAAACTACTAGAAACCACATATATACATGGTGGGGAAGCCAAACCTCTAGATATATCCACGGCGGGAAAGCCAAGCTATTAGAAACCACATATATACATGGCAGGAAAGCCAAACCACTATATATATCCATGGTGGGGAAGCCAAATTACTAGAAACCACATGTATACATGGAAGGGAAGCCAGACCCCTAGATATATCCATGGCGTGGAAGCCAAACTACTGGAAACCACAAATATACATGGCGGGGAAGCCAAACCACTAGATATATCCATGGCGGGGAAGCCAAAGTATTAGAAACCACATGTATACATGGCAGGGAAACCAAACCACTAGAAACCACATATATCCATGGCAGGAAAGCCAAACACCTAGATATATCCATGGCGGGTAAGCCAAACCAATAGAAACCACAAATATCCATGGCTCGGATGCCAAACCCCTAGATATATTCATGGCGGTGAAAACCAAACCACTAGAAACAACATATATCCATAACCGGGAAGCCAAATCACTAGAAATATCCATGGCAGGGAAGACAAACCACAAGAAATATCCATGGCGGGAAGACAAACTACTAGAAACCACATATATCAATGGTGGGGAAGCCAAACCACTAGAAATAGCCATGGCGGGGAAGCCAAACCACTAGAAACCACATATATACATGGCGCGGAAGCCAAACCACTAGATATATACATGGCAGGGAACGTAAACCCCTAGATATATCCATGGCGGGGAAGCCAAACCACTAGAAATATCCATGGTGGGGAAGCCAACGTACTAGAAACCACATATATACATGGCGGAGAAGCCAAACCCCTAGATATATCCATTGCGGGGAAGGAGGACCACTAGAAACCACATATATCTATGGCGGGGAAGCCAAATCCCTAGATATATCCACGGTGGGGAAGCCAAACTCCTAGATATATCCATGGCGGGGAAACCAAACCACAAGAAACCACATATATACATGGCGGGGAAGCCAAACCACTAGATATATCCATGGCGGTGAAGCCAAACTCCTAGATATATCCATGGCGGGGAAGTCAAGCTATTAGAAACCACATATAAACATGGCGGGGAAGCCAAACCATTAGATATATCCATGGCGGGGAAGCCAAATTACTAGAAACCACATGTATACATGGCAGAGAAGCCAAACCCCTAGATATATCCATGGCGGGGAAGCCAAATTACTAGAAACCACATGTATACATGGCAGGGAAGCCAAACCCCTAGAGATATCCATGGCGGGGAAGCCAAACTACTAGAAACCACATATATATGGTGGGGAAGCCAAACCCCTAGATATATCCACGGCGGGGAAGCCAAATCCCTAGATATATCCATGGCGTGGAAGCCAAGCTACTAGAAACTACATATATATATGGTGGGGAAGCCAAACCACTAGATATATCTATGGCAGGGAAGCCAAAGTACTAGAAACCACATGTATACATGACAGGGAAACCAAACCACTTGAAACCATATATATCCATGGCGGGGAAGCTAAACCCCCAGATATATCCATGGCGTGGAAGCTAAGCTACTAGAAACTACATATATATATGGTGGGGAAGCCAAACCACTAGATATATCTATGGCAGGGAAGCCAAAGTACTAGAAACCACATGTATACATGGCAGGGAAACCAAACCACTTGAAACCATATATATCCATGGCGGGGAAGCTAAACCCCCAGATATATCCACGGCGGGAAAGCCAAACCCCTAAATAAAGCCATGGCGGGTAAGCCAAACCAATAGAAACCACAAATATCCATGGCGCGGATGCCAAGCCCCTAGATATATCCATGGTGGTGAAAACCAAATCACTAGAAACCACATATATCCATGGCGGGGAAGCCAACCCCCTAGATATATCAACGGCGGGGAAGCCAAACCCCTAGATATATCCATGGAGGAGAAGCCAAACTACTAGAAACCACATATATACATGGCGGGGAAGGCAAACCACTAGATATATCCATGATTAGGAAGCCAGGCCCCTAGATATATCCATGGTGGGGAAGCCAACGTACTAGAAACCACATATATACATGGCGGAGAAGCCAAACCCCTAGATATATCCATTGCGGGGAAGCAGGACCACTAGAAACCACATATATCTATGGCGGGGAAGCCAAATCCCTAGATATATCCACGGTGGGGAAGCCAAACTCCTAGATATATCCATGGCGGGGAAACCAAACCACAAGAAACCACATATATACATGGCGGGGAAGCCAAACCACTAGATATATCCATGGCGGTGAAGCCAAACCCCAAGATATATCCATGGCGGGTAAACCAAACCACTAGAAACCACATATATACATGGCGGGGAAGGCAAACCACTAGATATATCCATGATTAGGAAGCCAGGCCCCTAGATATATCCATTGCGGGGAAGCCAAACTACTAGAAACCACATATATACATGGCGGGGAAGGCAAACCACTAGATACATACATGGCGGGGAAGCCAAACCACTAGATATATCCATGGATGGGAAGCCAAGCCCTTAGATATATCCATGGCGGGGAAGCCAAACTACTAAAAACCTCATATATTCATGGCGGGGTAGCCAAACCACTAAATATATCCATGGCGGGGAAGCCAAACTACTAGAAACCACAATATATATGGCGGGGAAGCCAAACCGCTATATATATATATGGTGGGGAAGCCAAAACCCTAGATATATCCATGGCGGTGAAGCCAAACCACTATATATATAAATGGCGGGGAAGCCAAACCACTAGATATATCAATGGCGGGGAAGTCAAGCCACTTTAAACCACATATATTCATGGTGGGGAAACCAAACCACTGGATATATCGATGGCGGGAAAGCCAAACCACTAGAAACCACATTACTATTGGATGGATTGTTAACGAATCATTAATGAAAAAAATATTATTTTATACCAAACAAGTATGGCCATATTTAATTTTTGTTTATTCATGATTAATATGTTGAGCATATCATGTCACGCTAGTTTGAAAATAAGAGTTAGCATACAGTTAGCAATTTGATAATATTAAAACACATTTTATAGGTTTGCTGTACATGACCACAGATATGTGAACTAGGACGTTTTTTTAACCATGTGCTAGAGGTATGCAACCTACACAAATAGAAACGAAAATAGAATCTTAATATCAAATAAAATCAACAATGTCGTATACACCAACTATTCTTGAGAATATCCTTAGACTTGAGCTCGAAAATCCAAATTTCAACCTCTAATGTCTAGTTTGTCATGGGATATAGAACAATTGTGAGTGTTTATTTGACTATATACTAGACGTCCCTACATGCTTGCAAATTTTGGTCTCGAACAGTGGTGTCTAAGTGTAATTTTCAAAATTCATTCTTGAGTTCAAGTCTACGAATATTCTTAAGAACGGTTGGTGAATACCAGTCCTGCTCTATTAGAAAATGCTCGGTTAAGCAACACATTTCGATTTAGGTTATTTTTTTTACTTAAGATGCCTTATGAATTTTGGTCTAGCATACATACTGAGGTGCTTTAATTCAAATTATCATATGGCATATATTTTGATTTAAGATAACTTCCAAAAATAATGTTCTCATTTGAAAATCCATTAACTCGATTGAATTAACTTCAGAATGATTTTCCTTCGCTCTTCGAGTTTTACTGAGATAAATGGCAATTAATATATTATCTGCCGCAACGATGTGATTATTTTTAATACGTTGAGCAATATTTACCTAAAGGCATATACAATCCAACTGAAATTTAAATAATCACAGTCTTAATTTAATTCCCGTTATATAAATGAGATTTAAGTGGGGTTTTGTTTGTCGCATAAAAACATTAAGAATGTCGCTACAACCGAGATGCTGCGGGTTGCAATTACATTTACTGTTTCATGAGTTGACTTCTGTAGTGGAGAAACAATGCATTCTACTTATAGAGCAACATGATATAATTAAAGAACTTATTTATTTTTATTTACGCTTTTATGAGCTATATATTCAGTGGAAGATAAACTAAAGATATAAAGTAGTATTTCGTTTTCGTCTTAAAAGAAGTGATGGCCGTATACAGACCTTATTACATTTCTTACCTACATCTGTTATTATTCTTGCAAACCGTGCTATCGAAACTGAGACATAGCTTGTCACAAGTACAAATAGCTTCATTTGTTATTATGACGCTTTTGTTCTTGTTTCTATCCACACGAGATGTCATAAAGATGATTCAGCAACATTAAATGCATATGATACAAAGAGATATAGACACTGTCTGATATATGCCATAACTTAGTTTTTTGCCAACTGTATAATTCAAATTTCAAATGACTCCACATCTCTATTGTAAGAATTACGAAGCAAATGCATGTTCGGTATTTTTATAGTTTACAGACAGGGTATTACTAAGATGTATATAATTATGTGTGTGTGTGTGTGTGTGTGTGTGTGTGTGTGTGTGTGTGTGTGTGTGTGTGTGTGTGTGTGTGTGTGTGTGTGTGTGTGTGTGTGTGTGTGTGTGTGTGTGTGTGTGTGTGCGTGCGTGTGTGTGTGTGCGTATGTGTGTGTGTGTGCGTATGTGTGTGTGTGCGTGCGTGCGTGCGTGCGTGCGTGTGAACATATATACAGAGAGAGAGAGAGGCAGAGAGAGATAGAGAGATATAGAGAGAGAGACAGGCAGAGAGAGAGAGAGAGAGAGATAGAGAGATAGAGAGAGAGACAGGCAGAGAGATAGAGAGAGAGACAGGCAGAGAGAGAGAGAGAGAGAGAGAGAGAGAGAGAGAGAGAGAGAGAGAGAGAGACACACACACACACACACACATAAACAACGACTAACGGCTTGGTCACTGACGATTATCCGCTGTCTTATGATTGTGTTACACTAATTAAGTTAACTTCAGTGCAAAGTAAATTCAGAGCTTAATATATAAAACGATCTAAAATCCGTTTCATTGTTAGAACCTGTACTGAGTTGTTGGGAGGTCATCGATAAGGTCGAGTCTGGGATCGAACCCGCCACCTATTTCGCATGCGGCCAACACTTTATTCATAGAACCACAGCCCAAAATAAATATAAAAATAATACTGATTGTTGGTCCTCCGTGGCCTCCAAGTGGTCTAAGGCGCCGTCTCAAGATCACTAACCTTTCACTGCTAAAGTCGTAGGTTGGAGTCCTGCTTGGTCCAAAACTTTATGTAAGAAAGTTTGCCAATTACTTGCGGAAGGACGGTGGTTCTACTCAGTCTGAGGTCTTCCTCCACCATTAAAACTTGATATGCCATATATAAACTGAAATGTGTTGAAAATGGCGTTGAACCATATTAAAAATAATAATATCATACTGATTGTGTTTATACTGTTGTGTTCGATAATGCTAGTCTTCTCTCTGACACATTATAGTCTTATTTTATGCAATAAAATTTATAAAAAAAATTGATGTAATAGTATCGCACCAATTTTCGGATGAAGTTACATTTTGTATTAAGATATGTATACAACCATTTATCTAAAGGACATAATATATGGAGATGCAAATTTAAATAAATAACAAAATCATGAACACAATACATCACCACAATAGTTATTATGCTTACTTATAGACAACAGCTAAATGTGCGGTATAAAAACCTGGACCATGCTTTTGCTCGTACTTATCGCTGCGGTATGACTACCTTGATCAAACTGTTACTTGGCGTTACGGTCTATATTATTCCTTAGCGTTACGGATTCCTTGGTGTTACTGTGTAATAATTTGTACATACATTATTATTCCAATGCGTTGCGGTATAAATCCTAAACAATTCCTTGACTTTACGGAGTAAATGATTTGACCATATTATTCCTTAACCTAACCTTGATCAAACATTTCCTTGACTTTACGGTGTAAATGAGTTGACCATATTATTCCTTAGCCTAACCTTGATCAAACATTTCCTTGACTTTATGGCGTAAATGATTTGAGCATATTATTCCTTAGCCTAACCTTGTCCAAACATTTCCTTGACTTTACGGAGTAAATGATTTGACCATATTATTCCTTAACGTTACCTTGATCAAACATTTCCTTGACTTTACGGTGTAAATAATTAGACCATACTATTCCATTGCGTTACGGTATATATACCCTGACCAAACTTTTCACATGAAAACAAAGCATTTAATTCTGAAATAGTTATACAGTATAGCAAAAAAAAAATACAACGTTAATACTTTTATTAATGTTCTTCCCAAATGCTGGCGATAGTCTCGCAAAAAAAATTGATAAACGAGATCATACGTTTATAATGTACAAATGAAGTAAGAATAAGAATGCATTGTACGAGTAATAACGCTAATTTAAATAATACTGGAAAGTGTTCCATTTTGGTAACTTATTAAAAAAATACAATATTGTTTATTTAATATTTTCGTGTTCCCGGAAATTGGCAATCAGGACAGCATGTAAAAGACACACTATTCTTTGTTATGTCTTCTTCCATTGTATCGATAGGAATACCACTACGTGACACTTATCATTTCGTTACATCAAATGATGCCTCGTATTACACAAGGGTTCGTATTATCCAAGGGTTGTCTGATTCAATGAGTGACAATCTGTTGAATTGGGTGTTTTTAACTTTTGTAATTATGGTAAATTTCAACGTCCATTGTAATAAATCAAGTAAACATATCTTATAACGACTATTTGACGTCATTCAGCCGGGCGCGCGGTAGCGCATCTGACTATCATTCCAGGAGTCGTGAGCTCAAATCCCCACCCGGCCACAGTCTCCGTGATGGTTGATATACGACATTTTGTCTCATTAGCATTCATCTCTCACCGCTGATTCAAGTGGGGGGAAGTTATCATTTACTTGCGGAGATGGGGAGTGCTCGAGTACTGGTTAACTTTCCAGGATCCAAGAAAACCTTGGTTAGATTAACTGATCATCTGCTTATCCTCAATGGTATAAACATTACGCTAAATAATCAATTCAATCAATTCAGGTGTTTGGTAAATCGGAAAGCAACCAGGCATTATACTAATTAAAGTTTATTTTGGTTATCTCATATTGGTTAACATGTATTTGACGTCAAATATTAGTTTGTCTGTTTGGGGTTGTTTAGTCATTTATCTATTTTGAACATCAGCATGTCAGTTGGCTACAAACTGATACAGTGGCTTGGAGAAACTATAAGCACAATGATCTCTACTAGGAATACATAACAAAAATAAAATATGGACAATGAAATAATACCCGAGGGACAATTTAATTAACCTGTGCCGTTATCATATTGATCTGTATTTTGCAAATATAGTTGACTTTCATTGCCCGGACCGGTTAGCTCAGTCGATAATGCGCATGACTATCAATCCAGGGATCGTGAGTTTGAATCCTCGCACGGCCACAGTCTCCGCGATGGTTACTTTACAACGTAACATCTAATTGTCATTTGACTCTCACCGCTGACTGAATTGGGAAAGTTATAAGTTATGGATGTGCTCAAGTACTAGTTAATTTCCAGGATCCCAAGAAAGCATCGTCTGTTAGTCCTCGATAGCATAAATATGACGCTAAACAAACACACTTTAATGGGTTTTTAAATATGATTACTTAATCTAGATGTCGTAAAATTTACACAGCTTCATGAAAGTTATTGTAGCTGAAGATTAGATGGTTGTACAATTTTAAGCATATTTTCCATTATATCTATAAAATTACATTATAACACATTATAATTCTAAATAGTATATCAATAGAATACATTTGTTTACGCCAGTAGGTGTCTTACGGAAATTTGAAACCAACTCAGATGGAGTTATATTTGAATTGCGGACATTTTTTGGCTCTGTTACATACATGCAATTAATCAAGCCAGTCACCTTACAGCGAGGTTTTAGAGGTTTTAGAGATAAAATATAAATTGATTTTTAGTTTATAACCGTGTTGTTGGAACTTAATTTCTGCTAATGGTAGATCAGTTGGCGACATACGGCACTTCTCGAATTTTAAAATAAAAATTATTCCTTGTTATTATCTATCTTCACGATGCAAATATAACACTAGAACACGGTCCGTATGCGTGCAAGCACTTTATCTGAAACAGGAAACAACATGTAAATTAAATGGTTGACGGGCATCACATTACCATAGTTTTGATCATATCATACATGTATGTACATGTACATGAGTTGATAACTAAAATAAACTACGTTTCATAGATTGGCTCCAGTCACCATCTGTCAATAGTTTGTTTATCTTACAATACAGCTATCATGGACTATACTTTATTAGTGTGAAACCCTTACGTTTACATGTTTAACGTTAAACGGTTTATTTGAAAGCAGACGATCAACAAGATTTTTGGTAATACGTTGCCTACTGCTATACATGTCAGAGTTGGGAAGCGTAAACTTATACTTGGGAACATTATTATACTCTTTATTTCCCTTTGTTACAAGGATTTATATAATGTTATAGAATGAGAGAAAAAATATTCGCTTTCCTATTAATTTCTGGAGTATAGTTTCGCTACATCCATGCATTATTTCCGATAATCTCTCTTGACCAAAAATATGAAGTATTCTGTTATAAAAATCTTCCCTTTAGTCCGACATAAAATTACAGTCAATAATCATATGTGTATTGTTATCAATGAAAAATGTGCCACAGTACTGGCAAAGAGAAGCGGTTCCAGTGTGAGCACTCTGGCAGACCCAAAATCTGCATACATAAAAAGCATATGGTAAACTATCGCTATTTGTTGCTTACTCCCAAATGATAGCGTTCTCTATGCGTGTGTGCAGGTGACAAAATCGTTTAAAGTAATCGTTACTTTGCATTCTCGAATTCCATGATTCAGTTTCAGATTCGTGAATGGTCATTTTACATAAATGTTTCCAATAGTCTTTGTTTGGGAATGTTCCATTGTTAGAATAATTAACGAGATGGTTAGATAGTGAATACTTTTCGAGAATATTGACAATACCGGGGATAAAATCACGCTGTTTGGTATCGTTGCCACAAATGTAAACTGATAGTCGCGTATTAAAAATAAGTTTAGTTAATAAGTAATTTGGCATGTTACATATTCGACCAAGAAAGCATAGTTTTCTACAGTTAATTTCAGATTTAATTGATTTCCATCCTAGCATACTTAGACACGCATCCGTGCGCGTTCTAACCTGGAGCTTCTATATCTTTTACGCAGCCATTCGCAAAACTTTTTCTAATTGATTGTAATTCTGCTTAGTAAGACTCGACCATATTTCAGCCCCAAACAAAAGTCTAGGGATACAGATTTTGGTGACTAAATTAGTCGAATGTGTGGGGTTTATGTGAATGGGATCTATGTTAATAGAAAGCAGCGAAAAAAGAGAAGATTTGGCTTTTTGACACGCATTTTGACTTTATCGTTATCGTTATCCGACAGTCGATTATTAAGGTGTACTCTTATGTGTTAAACTGTGTTTGTTTGGCTTATTATGTATGACCCTATATATAGTTCTGTAAAATGTTGAAACTTTGTTCTGCCACCGAATATTATGGTGAAACTTTTAGTTGGATTAATATTGTACCTTTACTGATATGTTATATCCAACATTTTTTGTAGGTTCGCAAGGTTTATCGCTGAAAGCGCTATATCGTCCGCAAGTGTTGTATTTCCGGTAAATTTACCTAGAATCATCGTACTTAGATTGCTCCGCTCTAAAATATTTAGCAGGTCATTTAAGAAAAGATTATAAATCCAAGTCGAGATGACACCCACCCTGACGTATTCCTCATCAAAGAAACCGGATTTTATACCATTTGCAACTATACAACTCGACATATCGGTGTGAGCGTCTAGCAATAAGGACCACATTTACCCCTTTATACCAAGTTTTGACATTTTGTAGAAAACTGCCGGCAACCACACAGTATCGAAAGCTTGTCAAGTGTCGTAACGTAGACTTTGCTGTGTTGCTCTATGTTATGGAAGATTGATTCCTGAAAGTTAAAAGAGGCAGTGATTGCCCCAATGTGTTTCTGATACGCATTCTGTTGACTATTTGGGAACGACTTACCAGAATTGTCTATCCATTTACTAAGATTGTCGTGTAATACTTTCTCAAATAATTTGAGGATGGCTGGCAATAATGTTATAGGGCGGTAGTTTTTGGGATCTGACCTGCTTATACCATTGACTTTATATATGGGAATGATCATACCCTTTTTACATTGGGACGGTAGGTAACCGTTTAAAATAATACGGGTTGAATAGTTCTGTTATCGCCCGGTGCGGGACAGTACCGCCAATCTTGAGATGTTCATTATATATCAAATCAAAAGAAGCCGCTTCCTTGTTTTTTAATGAACGTATATGCTTTTTAATGATATCAATGTTTAAGTTGGGTTGTATTTCCGGGATGTTTTCTGAATTTGAAGCAGTCATTTTAAGTTTTAAAACTTCGCTTTCTATGGTGTTCTTGAATTCATTGTCAAAATGCTGTTCGTTAAGTGGTTTGTATAGTTGTCGATAGTATGAAGTAAAACAACTGCAGATAACGTCTGGGTCGCGGGAAAGGCCTTGTTCAGTGTCGAGCTGACTGCAAGTAGCTTGCTTTTTACCCCTTCGGGTTTTTATTAGTCTCAAAAAGAGTTAATCTTCGCACTCCGCAGCGTTATTTAAATCAAGAATAAATTTATTTTCTGTCTGATTTATCGCTTGCCTTTGAGTCTCTTGAAACAATTTCTTTTTATATTTGTAATTTGCATAAGATTCAAATTGCATTCCCCTGGGGCTCCCGCATTCCAGCCATAAGCGACGCGCTTGCCGCTGAGCGTCATGTGACGATTTGATCTCCTTTGACCAATACGGTTTGGCGTGGAAGTTAAACTTATCCTTTGGCAAAGTGTTCTTAGCTGCAGCTAAAATAGACTTAACAATGCCATCGTACAATTGGTTTATATCCATTCTTTCTACTTTTACTAGCAATAAAGACAATTTTTGCTTGATACAACTCAATATGTGTGTCCTTCACTTTGTTCCATGATATATTTATATGATTGTTTTTAACAATTGTTTGTGTAACGGGAATTTTTAAAACTGTAAGTAAAGGTAAATGATCTGAGACGTGGTACATGTCATTATCTAGGATTGTTACTTTTGATACGATGTCAATATCTTAATTATACATTAATATGTGATCTAGCATTCTTTCCATTGTTATGAACGTATATGATGGACCAATGCATATTGACAAATCGGCTAGTGAAACCATATTGTTTCTGTTTACAAAATTGGTAAGGTGCTCGTCTCGGTAAGAAATTTAGGATTTTGCATTGGTTTGTTTCCCCGTTCATATCACCTAGTAATATAATCATACCAAATTCTGAGTAAAAGATGCATATTGCTTGCAACGTTATCAAATATTCATTGTAGTATTCGTTTTCGTAGTTGGAAGACTGTTAATGTATACTAAATGCAAACAATTTTGATGATTTTGGTATGTTAGTTCGATACCGGCTATGCGCTTGTCTAAAATTTCAGTCATTTCCCTTATCGTAAACTGCAAATACCTTTTAAATAGTATAGGAACACCAACTTTACCACAGTCAAGTGTACCATAAATATCAAAATTTGTTTCCAATCTTGTTATATTGCAATATGAATCGTCTATAGAGCTCATAAAATATTTCGAGTGCTCAAAAAGTTTGTGCTCTGTTAAAAAAGCAAAATCAATGTTTTCTGACTTTTGCTAAACTTGCTGCGGACGAGATAATGTCTCTAACATTCCAGGTTACTAATCGGAGGTCTCTCATGTGTGTGACAATAGTATTTGTATTACTAGAGTTTGTATAACACATGTTAGTCTATGTTAGCCTGGTATCCGTCATGCTCGTCTACGGGATCAGAGTCTCTGTTGAAGTAACGGCTGCCGTTATAACGGTATTTATCATGTGCTTGGTTATTGTTGTCGAAATTATTATTAGATATATAATTATCTCGTTGATAATCTCGGCGCCTGTTTTATCGTCAACCATTTCCGTATTCTTTTGATAAAATACACGATATATTTTGATTTCGTGTGTTCCTTTAGTTTGATGCTTACAGGTACATAACTCGTTTACTAACATACTTAACATAACATAGAACAAAATTTATATGTTACATAACATAAATGCATAATACATAATACTTGCCAAACCTATCAAACAACAGAAAATAGTATTGATTTATTCATTTAATAAAAACACAAAAAAGAAAACCAGATTCTTACGATTTGAAAACAATATAATCTTCTAGATAATTGAAATATACATCTTTTTCATATTGCTGGCCTTGCATAAACATTGGTCACAGAAGTGATATATTGTTCATAGAATACCTTCAGATTAAACAACCTTTCAATATTTTTTAGTATGTTGGTATTGGTATACCTATATAACTAGTATTCGTTTTCTCTCTACGCAAATAATGATAATTATATTTTCAGTAACAATCGTGTGTTAAAAGATCAGATCTCATTTTCGAAACCAAACTGACTATGATTTTATAGGCTTTTTTATGAAATTACCGAAATACTTTAGAAAAGCAGCACTCAGATAAACAGAAATAATGCATTGAGTTCATTATCGATTTTTTTTTAAATCGATTTTATTTATTAATAGAAGTTTCAACATATTTTGACCTTTCCTGGAAAGTTTCATAAAAATCTATAAATAAGAATTGCTATTATATTGTTTGATTGATTTGAAACATACAACCCCGTTACTCAAACTGACAAAATCGGTATCTTGTATAGCCTCCTTGTGCATTGATGCACGCACGACAGCCACTAATCATTAAATGGATAATATTTGAAAACTTATCGTTGAATGGATAATATTTGAAAACTTATCATTAAATGGATAATATTTGAAAACTTATCGTTGAATGGATAATATTTAAAAACCGGGCTTATGGTAAACATAAGTGGCTGTCGTGCGTGTATTAATTCGCAAGGATGCTATACAAGATACTGATTTTGTGAATTAAGGTAACGGGGTTGTATGTTTCAAATAAAAAAAAAAGAAGTGATAATCGCAATATAGTTTGATGAAATTTTCCAGGAAAGGCAGAAAGATGTTATATACAGAGGTCCAAAAGTTTGGCACCTCTATTTGAAATGGCAATTTTTCGAAAACGATTAAAGATTGATGAAACTTTTTAAGAAAAAAGTATGTATGCTTTGAGCAACATTTAATCCATCGAATTTCATAACATACATCAAATTTTACGACATAGCAAACCCGTGTTAACACATAAACCGTCCCATATTAATGTCAGGTATGACCCCAATTGGCGGCTATACAGATAAGGCTCCGTGCTCGCATTGATCGTACCACTGTCCTTATATCCCTTTGTGGTATGTAAGTATTTCGGTGTATATTTTCTTATACAACAATGTTTAAATCTTGAAGGTTCATATGAACTGGTAATGTGACAGTACAGCACTTCTACTGTAAGGTTAAACAATCCTCATCCGAAATCAATATGAAACTGCCTTTGATGCAGAGAAAGTAGACACTAATTAAAACAAGAAATGTCACTGATAAGTGTCACATGCCCCTCAATTAGTCTGTAAAAATAACAATATATTTTATAATAGGTAGGTAGGGATTTAAATGTATCCATGAATATCAAGAGAAATGGACTGACGTTTCAGACTAGACACGCAATTTCGTGTGTTTTTTACATCAAAGTGTGACCTTGACCTTTGTGTAACCTTAACCTTGATGTATGATTGTAAGGTCTGGGTATTTCTACAGGTAAATGAGGTGACACACCATCATGACATGTTGATCGCTTGTGTCAAAATATATTAAAATCCCTCCATGTAAGACAAAGTTACAGACCAGACATGAAATATCAAAGAAACTGAAAGTGTGACATTGACCTTTGAGGTAAGGTTCTGGGTCTTTCAAGCGACACGTCGTCATGTCATGTTGATCAATTGAGCCAAGTGCTCTTGAAAATCCATCAATGTATGACAAAGTTACAGACCGGACACGAAATCTACACAGACTTAGTGTTATCAAAAAAACTCGAAGTGTGACTTTGACCTTTGAGATACGGATTTGGGTCTTACGGGCGACACGTCGCCGTGCCATGCTGATGAATTGTGTCTAATGTTTTTGAAATTGATCCATAGGTGACAAAGTTGCAGATTGGATACGAAATCTCAAACAGACTGAAAGTGTTGTCAAACAAAGTTAAGCGTGACCTTGACCTTTGAATTGGGAGTATGGGTGTTACGCACGACACGTTGCCAGGTTGATCATTTGTAGCAAGTATTGATAAAATCCATATATGCATGACAAATCACAGGCCGAAGACACGAAATATCGGAAGGAATGACGGACACTGCGACGACTATATGCCACCCCAATTATTTTTTTTGGAAGGGGGGGGGGGGGGGGGGGGTGAGGTATAAAAATGAAATCTAATTATTGTTTATGATTTACTATAATAACAAATTTCAAAATGAAACGTGTTACCAGACTGGAACACTCATTACCTAAAGATATTGCATTGTATAGTTTATTGCTATGCCTTGAGCAATATAAAATACTTCATATTTCATCCCATTATTTATTACAAACAGGTGCCAAGCTCCATCTTCTTAGCGTCTAAATTGGGGTTTGTATTTACGACAAACAAAACATTGCAAATTAGACGCACTCGATGTAGTTGAGAGTGCTGGTCCCTAAGCTTAAAGTATCTATATGTAATTAAGTTCAACGCACTCGTAAAATCCATCTCTGTCAGAATAACGGTAGCGTTCTGTTTGATGTGAACTAACAGTCACATGGGACTTATAGGAAGAAACAGGTACGCCTCCATCACATACTTACACAAACTTGGTACTTAAACAGTAAGCATATTGCATGTTTCACGTAAATAAACGTACGTAGAAAGTTTTTGTTGTATTACTCGACGGTGATCCATGTTTTGTTTTATATTGATTTCCTGCATTAAGAAGCCAATACTTTATATATAATTTACATTCCATGCCTGTTTACAAGAAAGATTGTTTTTGAATGTATACATTTTACACCTTTGCAAACATATCTTAACGTAACATTAAAGGTTTACTGCCATATAATATTCTTATATTAGATTATTCTAATCTTCTAACATAGTAAATTTGTTAACGACAATCTCAATAAAATCAGATCAAACTTTAAGATTTCATACTCTACGCACAGTAAATCTGACAGGATTGCATTAAAGGTTACCTTAGTTTGACCTTTCATGTAATTAATATTCATAACAATGCATTCAGTCAATCAAACTAATCGTTTCATTAGCAGTTCGTTGAGATTTACATGACGTCGATGTACATTCTTACAAAGTGCTGTTTCCTGAGCGATGATTCGGTCATAGTTATCTTCCTATGTTGGTGTATATATAAAAAAATTCCGGTATCTTCTCTGATTTTTGAGGGGCCAGATCTTCTGACGTCATCTTAGTATCATAGTCGATAAAACCATTTCATTTCATATGCACCGTCTAACTGCTCAAGGGAAAGTAGTTCTTAATTTTTTATGTACGAAAATTAAAGAAATGACGTGAAAACGTGTTTGAGTCTTTACTTTTGATAGCTGATGTCTGCTAACGATTGCTATTTACTACGAAGGCTGAAATGTAGGAGCGTCCATACCAATTAGCATTTCGCTCAACAATGAAAATAGTCCCTTGTAGGAGTGTCCATACTTATTAACATATTGACAATGAAAATAGTCCCTGAAACAAATGTAATATTACCGGCTATCGTTATGTCGTCGTCAATCATGATTGATTTCGAATTGGTGTTAGATTCAGAAATGTTAAACATTATAATAGAAAAGTTTTGTAATATGCTGTATTAATAGGCTATATGTCGTGTAGATTCAGATTCAGATCAGTCCATTTAAAGGGATTATATCGCACGCTGTTGATATACAGTGTCTGGAATTTTATGCGTAGTGTATTATTGAGACCCTTTTACACGTAAACAAATCAATGCAATCGTAAAAGGCTTTCTAAGCATCTAATTTCAACAAATATAGGATAAAATCACCACTTATAACGATTTATTTTTGTAAACAAATCGTAGAATTTGTTTAAAGCAAAAAAAAAAACACGAAAATACGACAGGTCGCTTACCTTGAGAAGCTCGGTCTAAAAGTCGGCGCCTTCAAAAATCGGATCCTAAAAGTCGGTGCATAGGTTCTGCTGTCCCGTTTATTTAAAATAGGTTTGAAAATACCGTAGATCGTACTTGCAGATTGTGCTGATTTCTAAGATTGTATAGATTATTAACGGCAATGGAAGGATCAAGTATACTCGTGTAAATATCAGGTTATAATCCATTTTAATTTTATAGACATGAATAAGCTTTTGTATCTTTACAATGATCAGACAATTTTTCTTATAAAGTTGTTGATTGAAACGGATCTAGTTAAGCCTGTGACAATTCCCACAGCTTCATATTGCATTTGTATTCAGTGTGTATGTTTTATAATCAGTGCACCCATCCCATGCAATAGCAGCATATTCTAAAATCGGGCTCATACATGACATGTATTTTTGATTAAGAGAGTTTTATTAAGTTTAAATTTATAAATTTCATCAGATGAATGATAAAATCTATATGCTTGTACCATTTGCCGTCTTGACTAAAGGGTATGCCTCGGTGTTTATAGTGTTCTATAAAGAACACAACACAGTGAATTTCAGGAAAAACTTTTGTTTTCATTATGAACTTTAATGTTATAAACTTAATATTTTTGGATAATTATAACTATTATTAAGTTAAATTTCAGCTCAAAAAGTCCGTAAAATACTGAGACAAATGGAATTAAAGTAGTAAAAAAACAACACCCTGTCCAATTTGGAATTCTTATGGCATTAGTAGTAGTAGTAGTAGTAGTAGTAGTGGTTGTGGTGGTGGTGGTGGTGGTGGTTGTTGTGGTAGAAGTAGTAGTAGTAGTAGTAGTAGTAGTAGTAGTAGTAGTAGTAGTAGTAGAAGTAGTAGTAGTAGTAGTAGTAGTAATAGTAGTAGTAGTTGTGGTGGTAAGTGGTGGTAGTAGTAGCATTATTATTAGTGGTATAAGTGATAATTGTAGTGGTAGTAGCATTAGTAGTAGTTGTATAAGTTATAGCAGTAATGTTAGTAGTGGTAGTTGTAGCATCGGTAGTAGTTGATGTAGTGGTAGTAGTAGTGGTTGTATTAGTTGAAGCGCTAATGGTGGTAGTAGTAGCATCGGTAGTAGTTGAAGTAGTGGTAGTAGTAGTGGTAGTTATATTAGAAGCATTAGTAGTATTCATTGCATTAGTAGTTGTAGAAGTTTGTGTTGTAAGTGTACGTATTGTAGTAGAAGTAAGCGTGGTAGTAACAGAAATAGTGATACTTGTTGTAAAATCAAAGTCCTTTAAATATTTTAACTCAAAGTAAACTTCGCAAATAAAATATATTTACTTTCGATGCCCCAAAACATTATAAATCCCAACCTTTTTTAAAAAAAATAATGGCAAAAATGTTAACAAGCCACACAGTTTTTTTTATAATATTACATGCCGGAACAATGGCGTCTCACAGCGTGAGCTAATCAGCGACGGGCGTTATTGTATTCCCCTCGTAACAGGTTGTGGGACAATGTGGGACAATAGAAGGTAGTGTTGGTGTCCAATGTGTACTTTAAGAGTATCCACTTTATACTAACTGATGGACAAATTAAACACTTGAGAACAAATTATAAAATGGAAATAATATTTAAAAAAACGTACGTCTGTAATAAGTAGCGAATCATATCATATAATCAGAATATGTGCTCTATATAACTCTTCTATGAAACTATAGGATATCGGTTAAAGAACATATATTTAAAGTGTAACGATAAAATACATCTTATAATCTAGGTATACTAGTTTACTGGTTTATATGTCCACAGCTTTAAAGATCGCTTTTATACGAGAACGGGTAAACTCGACTTTCGGCATTGTCGTATATCCCTTTAAATTGTTATGGCCTCGAGGCATTGATATATATACTGATAACAAGAATACACATATAGCAATAATCAAATTATCACTTACGAGAATGCGCTAAAAATCTGATAGTGCTTGTGGAAAACCATGAAAAGGACCAAAATGTTAAAATCTATTTCATAAAAAAATATATACTTAGAAAATAAAGATAGTTTGTTGTTCTAATCAATTTGCGCAGAAAGAAAAATGTTGTAAAATGTGTTTAGCTTGTTAGTACAAAGTATGTTTCTCTTTGATACGCAATCATAAAATACAAGGATTTTTATCTCTATATTATTCCTTGTAAATAGCAGATGAACAATAGATGACACATGGAGTTAATATAGTCTTTATAAAAAAAAAATAGACATGAGCATAATACTGGTATATCAACCAAGGAATTATATATAAAGGCATAGTACCACCATTGCAAAAAGGAAGTGCTTCCGTGGGGTAGTCGCATAATGGCGGTTTTAAATAATCCTCATTTCTTCTTCTTTAAAAATGCATTTTCCTTATTTTAATGCTCATTTTTTTATTTGAATGGCATTATTGATGTATTTTGAACACTTTGACAGCATTGTCATGTTTGAATTGTGAATTTAGAAAAAAAAATTGATGCTTGGAAATTGGGGTATGAATACATGATTTAGGAAGTCTTCTTTCACTTTGTCACCAGTGAACACACTGAGCAGAAAAAAAATCTCTTATATGACACATGACCCCTACTTTTCTCATCATATTTTGATAGTGCATAGGTTGACAAACAGTAAAATGTAGGTTTCACTTCTTTCATTTGGGTCTCTCTATGAATGACAAGCCTTCAAACTTTTATTATTTACTATAGAATAAAGAACAAAAATCAATGGTGGGATGACACCTAAAACCTATATAGATCCTTGATGTCAACATATAAATGTATGGCGTTCATTGTTCATAATAGCACACATCTTATCATATAAACACATTATCTAAAGCAAATACAGAAAGGGAGAACTTATGACAAATACACTGCTCCAGTATAAACACGGTGCCTTATACTGGGGTGCTTTTAACCAGAGATACAATCTTATCAAAATAGTATTAATATCAATAGAAAGCTTAATAAAATGCATTGTTATATTTATAAGTACAAATTAGGAATAATGTGTTTGAAAGATGTTGTTGGAGAGATAATATCCAGTTTCTCTTGATATTTCCTTCATTTTATATAGAGGATATAGAGAATTTAAGTGATTGTCTTAATTTTTAAAATAATAATTACTTTAGAGTTTTGAAAAAATACCCAACTTGTAGACGCATTTTAAACAACATTTAATAAGTATAAATTTGATATTTGGACGACGACGACGACGACGACGATGACGATGACGGTGACGGTGGCGATGATGTTGATGGTGATGGTGATGTTGATGGTGATGGTGATTATGATGGTTATGGTAATGGTAGTTGTAATAGTAAGAGTAACAGTAATAAATATTATAAGGTCAAAGAAAAGCCGGGTTAAAGATCTGCTGGGGACAATATTGTCTGTATCCCAAAAAGTTCGATAGTATATGTTCTAGTAGTGATAGAGAGTCCGCCTCGCCTGCGAAAAGTCGTGAGTTCGGTCATACTAAAGACTTTAATAATGGTACTATAGGCTATCTCGCTTGACGTTCAGCAATTATAGGATATTTCTATGTCTGGTCGGCCCGGTTTCAGTATAATGTGACTGGATGTGTTTCATGCCATATGTGGCAGCGCTTAGAAAAGTGTCTTAAGTAATCTTTATTAGACACCATCGCGATATAAATAAAAATAGTGTTCAAAGTGACGTTAGCGAACAACATTTATCCTCCCAGTATATAATTATGTAGTTAGCAAAATAACTCATTTTACCCCGTTAATGAAACCTTCCAACAAATAAAAATTATATGAATCAAATTTAGTCGATTAGGTAGTTATAAAATAACCACAAAATATAACATACAACAGGTCATAAAGTATGTCTAATTGGGTGACCTATGATGATACTGGGATTAAAATAACATACCACATGCTATGAACATATCCTGGGATCATATTCTATTGTTAACGCAGACGTCTCTCGCAGCATGGGGCGTTGGATTAATAGAACACGTGACAGTTTATATCGGTGGCTTAATTACAGTATACAAAGTGGGTTTGACACAGCATGGGCAGTTTCTTTTAACATCTTATGACTAATATAAGACCGCATCCACTAGCTTTATTGACATTTAATATTTTTAATATATATTGTATATCACCTTTGTTAAATGTTATATTTTCTAATGATCCGTTTGTTTTAAGGTTGAACTCTGGTAAGTCTGCATAAGCTCTGAAGACTAGTTTTAAATGCCTCAGCTGTCTGGGTGCTGGTAGTGCTCTCTTCTAGCTGGTGCAACTAAACCACAGTTGTAAATGTCTCAGCTGTCTGGGTGCTGGTAGGGCTCTCTTCTAGCTGGTGCAACTAAACCACAGTTGTAAATACCTCAGCTGTCTGGGCGCTGGTAGTGCTCTCTTCTAGCTGGTGCAACTAAACCACAGTTGTAAATACCTCAGCTGTCTGGGCGCTGGTAGTGCTTTCTTCTAGATGGTGCAACTAAACCACAGTTGTAAATACGTCAGCTGTCTGGGCGCTGATAGTGCTTTCTTCTAGCTGGTGCAACTAAACCATAGTTGTAAATGCCTCAGCTGTCTGGGTGCTGGTAATGCTCTATTCTAGCTGGTGCAACTAAACCATAGTTGTAAATACCTCAGCTGTCTGGGTGCTGGTAATGCTCTATTCTAGCTGGTGCAACTAAATCACAGTTGTAAATGCCTCAGCTGTTTTGGTGCTGGTAATGCTCTATTCTAGCTGGTGCAACTAAACCACAGTTGTATATGCCTCAGCTGTCTGGGTGCTGATAATGCTTAATTCTAGCTGGTGCAACTAAACCACAGTTGTAAAAACCTCAGCTGTCTGGTCGCTGGTAGTGCTCTTTTCTAGCTGGTGCAACTAAACCACAGTTGTAAATGCCTCAGCTGTCTGGGTGCTTGTAGTGCTCTCTTCTAGCTGGTGCAACTAAACCACAGTTGTAAATACCTCAGCTGTCTGGGCGCTGATAGTGCTCTTTTCTAGCTGGTGCAACTAAACCACAGTTGTAAATACCTCAACTGTCTGGGTGCTTGTAGTGCTCTCTTCTAGCTGGTGCAACTAAACAACAGTTGTAAATACCTCAGCTGTCTGGGCGCTGGTAGTGCTTTCTTCTAGCTGGTGCAACTAAACTACAGTTGTAAATACCTCAGCTGTCTGGGCGCTGGTAGTGCTTTCTTCTAGCTGGTGCAACTAAACCATAGTTGTAAATGCCTCAGCTGTCCGGGTGCTGGTAGTTTTCTATTTTAGCTGGTGCAACTAAACCACAGTTGTAAATGCCTCATCTGTCTGGGCGCTAGTAATGCTCTTTTTTAGCTGGTGCAACTAAACCACAGTTGTAAATGCCTCAGCTGTCTGGGTGCTGGTAGTGCTCTCTTCTAGCTGGTGCAACTAAACCACAGTTGTAAATACCTCAGCTGTCTGGGCGCTGGTAGTGCTCTCTTCTAGCTGGTGCAACTAAACCACAGTTGTAAATACGTCAGCTGTCTGGGCGCTGGTAGTGCTTTCTTCTAGCTGGTGCAACTAAACCACAGTTGTAAATGCCTCAGCTGTCTGGGCGCTGGTAGTGCTTTCTTCTAGCTGGTGCAACTAAATCACAGTTGTAAATACGTCAGCTGTCTGGGCGCTGATAGCGCTCTCTTCTAGCTGGTGCAACTAAACCACAGTTGTAAATACCTCAGCTGTCTGGGCGCTGGTAGTGCTTTCTTCTAGATGGTGCAACTAAACCACAGTTGTAAATACCTCAACTGTCTGGGTGCTGGTAGTGCTTTCTTCTAGCTGGTGCAACTAAACCACAGTTGTAAATGCCTCAGCTGTCTGGGTGCTGGTAATGCTCTATTCTAGCTGGTGCAACTAAACCACAGTTGTAAATGCCTCAGCTGTCTGGGTGCTGGTAATGCTCTATTCTAGCTGGTGCAACTAAACCACAGTTGTAAATACGTCAGCTGTCTGGGTGCTGGTAATGCTCTATTCTAGCTGGTGCAACTAAACCACAGTTGTAAATACGTCAGCTGTCTGGGCGCTGGTAGTGCTTTCTTCTAGCTGGTGCAACTAAACCACAGTTGTAAATACGTCAGCTGTCCGGGTGCTGGTAGTGCTCTATTCTAGCTGGTGCAGCTAAACCATAGTTGTAAATACCTCAGCTGTCTGGATGCTGGTAATGCTCTATTTTAGCTGGTGCAACTAAACCACAGTTGTAAATGCCTCAGCTGTCTGGGTGCTGGTAATGCTCTATTCTAGCTGGTGCAAATAAACCACAGTTGTAAATACCTCAGCTGTCTGGGCGCTGGTAATGCTCTTCTCTAGCTGGTGCAACTAAACTACAGTTGTAAATGCCTCAGCTGTCTGAGTACTGGTAATGCTCTATTCTAGCTGGTGCAACTAAACCACAGTTGTAAATACCTCAGCTGTCTAGGTGCTAGTAGTGCGTTCTTTTGGCTGGTGCAACTAAACCACAGGTGTAAATACCTCAGCTGTCTGGGCGCTGGTAGTGCTCTTTTCTAGCTGGTGCAACTAAACCACAGTTGTAAATACCTCAGCTGTCTGGGCGCTGGTAGTACTTTCTTCTAGCTGGTGCAACTAAACCACAGTTGTAACAAGGAAAGAGTTTACAAATTGTTCAGTGTTAGCACTGTGAACTACAGAGCAGTTTGTTTGGTTAATATCTAAAATGTTTCTTGTTTCAAAGTTATAGAATGTCACTGGTTAACATTACGCTTGGATTTTTGCCTGTTTAAACAATCGCAGGGATTTATACAATGTATTTGTTTAATACTGTTACGTGTTGTTTATGCCGCCGCCTTGAAATGGAGGAGTTAAAGTGCTACCCAGGTCCGTCCGTCTGTCCGTCGTACCGTCCGTACGTCCCTTCTTCCGTATGTCACGATTTTTAGGTCAAGGTCAATGTCACTGTTACTTAAATGGAGCATCGCCATCATCGATGCAGGTGTTCAGAACCAAGATACATCGGACGAAAAAAACGGAAATCTATTTTATCTAAAGTTTTGTTTGCATTTCTTTCATTTTTTTGTCTTATGTTGTATGTTTATATAGTCTCAAGCTTTGAGTATTTATTTCACAATTAATTAACCGCTCAGCGTTCTGAAAATTTATTTTCATCAATTGAGAACACAACATTCTGACGTTTTAAATTGCCAAATGTAATTTTTCGTTTTTTTTTTCGTAAGAATAAACTTCTATTACATAATATAGATAATATGAAAAACATAAATTTGAAAATCGGTTAAATTTGCGAACATTGCTACTTTTTGGGATTTTCACCAAAACTTGCACTTATCGTAAGAATAAGATTTTCTTCACCAAATAACATTTACACCAAAATTATTTTATTACACTAAGTGTTGCGGTAATAAATAATCTTTAGCGTAACACAAACTTACGCGGCTGGAGATCCTTATTGTAACACAAACTTATTTTGTTACACTAAAGGTTACAATGGCGACCCTTAAAGGTTGCGGCTATTACTTTTAGTGTAACAAAATCAGAGATGCTGTACGTTTTTTCTTAACATCTGGTAGTTAGTTTTTATTTAAAAAGAAAATTTAAAGGAAATCCACAATAATATATTAGACTGCTGTTTATTTACATTTTTAACAACAGTTTAATAGTATACCTCTCAGTCTACAAACTCTTCAAAGAGTGACATAGTGTATGATTTGTTTTATTATTGCATGCGATTATATTGTATATACTACGATGAGACTTTAATAAAAGATTTTAAAAATAGGATAAGTGCCCACTTACCTTCAAATTTTGTCATTGTTTTTAAACATTAAGTGATCATTTTATTAGTATTCCATCATTACAAAATGTCAAAGAAATGAGCACAGCAAATTTGATATCATATTGCGACGTTAGCATATGCTATTAAGATAATGCCTTTGTAATGGTGGTGAAGGCTAGTTTTAGAACCAACATAAAACTAGAGCACTACAAGAACAGTAATAGTCGTGCAGTGTATAGCTGACCGTATATTGACTTTGCTCACGGGAATTAATTCTGTCTTAGTGGTTATGTCACTTTCAAGAGTTGAAAATCTAAGAAATAGAGAAACAATTGGTGAGTGACATACAACAGTGTTTATACATTGTTCTAGTTTTGGTGAAAGTGATCTTGACCTTTTTCTCCTTGAACCCCGACCCAACTCCCCAAATCAATATGAGTTTTCCTTTTCTGACAATTTGAACTCAAGATAGCGCTAATACTATGATAGCATTATTCTATTTGTTACAACAATAATTTTGGCAAAATATAAAATGTAATAATAAAAAAAAGTCCACCAGTATTTTTTCTTTTATTAATTGATATCATTTAGATAAAATATTGTGTGTAAATTCAATATATCACCGGCCTACTGAAATCACTACGCACCAGAACAGATGGACGGACGGACGGTCGGACGAACATGGGCAACACTATATGCCCCCGTTTCATAGCAGAGACAAATAAATTTCTAGTTGGAAAATAATTGTTTCACTAAGGGAACCAGTTTTATAATCATACAAAACATACGCTTAGTGTAAGGGTCGCAACTGTAACCCATAGTGGTGTAACAAAGTCCATTTTTGTTACACTAAGGGTTATGGTTATGACCCCAAGTGTAAAAAAATGATTTTGTTACACTATGGATTGTGGTTGCGACACTTCGTAAGAATTATTACACTAAGGGTTTTTGTTACACTAAGGGTTTTTGTTACCTTGAGTAAGTAACATTAAACATCTTTCAAGACATACCGAAAAGAAGACTGCAATAAACGCTGTTTTTTGTAGAAACTCTCACAGCAGACGGAGCCGATTTAAAAGCATACTTCACACATTGTTCGACCATGACATTTTCCCAATTACTGCCCTGATATATCGCTCCAGCCTTTACACCATATAATACGCTTTATTCTTATATCTGGTACACGAATATAAAAAATGAATGAGCAATTAAAAAAATGGACCGCCGAAAATGATATATCGACCGAGTCTCAGTTTGGGTTTAAACTCAATTATAGTACGGTGAATGCTATATTCATCCTGAATTCACTGATTGAAAAGCAACTTAGCAGTAAAAATCAATTATTCTGTTGTTTTGTGGACTTTAAAAAAGCCTATGATTTAATTGACTGAAATACTTTATGGTTTAAGTTAATTAGATCTGGGATAGATGGTAAATTATTCTCATTAATCAGGTCCATGTATGATGAGGTGAAACTGTGTGTTAAACATTTGAATTCTTTATAAGACTTTTTTAACAGTGAACTAGGATTGTTTCAAGGGGAGATAACTTCGCCCATAATGTTTTCACTTTTCCTCATGCTGGATTCACGTTGGAGCAGATTTCTATTTATCTTCGTTTGTTTGCTGATGACGCCGCGCTATGTTCGTTAACAAGGGAGGGTTTGCAAGATTCTTTAAATAATTTAGAATATTACTGCACGAAGTGGAATATAACCGTTAACATTGACAAGACAAAAATAGTAGTATTCAAAAAAGGTGGAAATATTAACCAGGGACACATATGGACAAAAGCAGGCAAAAGTCTTGAAGTAGTGAAAAGTTTTAACTATTTAGATGTAGTCATGTCTGGAGGGGGTTCGTTCATGCCATCTACCAATACTGTTAAAGGAAAACCGCTATGCGCAATGAACTCTTTGTTCAGTATAACTAGAAATAAGGAAGTTACCGTAGATATAATGTTTAACCTGTTTGATTCATATGTTTTGTCTATTTTAAACTATAGCTGTGAAGTGTGCGGCCACATTAAAGCAGAACATTTGGAAACTGTTCATAAACAATTTTGTAAATGGTTAATGAATGTGAAACTGTCAACAAACGCTTTATCAATATACTCTGAACTTGGTAGGTTCCCTTTATATATTACAAGTTATGTAAGAATAGTTCAGTATTGGTTGAAACTATATAAAAATAAAAGCAAGAATTGTATTATAAGTTCTGTTGTATACAACAAGAAAAAAGAAATTGATTATGACAATCGTATCATCAATTGGTCGTTTAAGGTATGCAATCTTATACAAAACGCTGGTTTTCACGAGAATTGGTTATATCCAGAATCAGTTAATATAAATAGTTTTATACCAGTTTTAACAAACCACCTAAGAGACATATATATTACACAATGGCGTACAAGTATGGCATTATGTTCTTCATTGTATTTATATAGCGAAACGAAGGTAACTTTTGAAAGGTCTTATTATCTAACTTTGTTAACTTTGTTAGTTAACACCAAACATAGAAATATTATTGCAAAAATAAGATTGTCATCCCATAAACTATTCATTGAAACGGATAGACATATGAATATTGAAAGAAGTCAGAGAAAATGCTCATTATGTACCTTAGACGATATAGAGGATGAATATCATTTTATTTTGTTATGTCCTTTCTATACCGATTTAAGGAAAGCGTACATTCCAAAATACTATTTTAATAAACCAAGTGTTTTTTAATTGATAAATCTTCTGAATACAAAATAAATCCGTTATTAATAAAGCTAGCAATTTACTGTCAAAAAGGATTTAAAATAAGAACAGCTGCTCTTAATGTTTGAGGAAATTTAATGATTTGTTAACTTGATACTATTTATCCTATTCATGCTAACTATGATCACTCTCACGATCAACTCGTTTAACTGATGTTTCCAAAGAAAATCACATTATAACAAAATGGGTTTTATAAAATCAAATTGTCAGAGTAATACACTGTATTCATCAACACACGGGTGAAATGGAAATGAATCACGATATCAATAATCATAACAGTTGTTATGAATTAAACAAGCTGGCCATCAATGTTAGTTTCATTGTTGATTTTATTTATATTTCGCTTTGGGGAGCCTGATAACAAAGAACATGAAGTGCATTTATTATTCTATATTTCGCTTTTGTTGTATTATAAAATGGATTGGGTTATTTTTTTGTTTCAGACCAGATGCTGCATATTTTAGCTTAAACCAATGTATCAATAACTCGTCCTAAGTAGAAATACATAGTCTTGAAATAAAGTATGTTGTTTTAATGCACTTTGATACATCTATCTACAGTTAGTTTAAACAAAACTAACCAGTTCATTTTTTTGCTGAAAGTCCGCCGTTGTCGATGGGTTTAAGAAACTATCTCACGATACATTCATTGTAGCTATTTCCTGCAAATAGAGAATGATGAATTGTGCATGTTACCGTCATGCATTAAGTTTTGTCAGTTGCTAAACATATACTTCAAAATGTTGTTGTGAAACCAAAGTTTTATGCATTAACTTACAATTTATTTTCGGTCATTCAATCCAGTTCGTACTTTTACTCTGTGTGTGTGCTTCATTACAACCCATGTTATCGTTGTAAATACGGTAACCGATTTTAATAATCGCATTTATTTCTGGTACATGTTTCTGGTACATGTTTCTGGTACAAGCTATTCCGCTATTCGTATGTTGAAGTCTTATCCAATTACCGAATGCCCTCATACATTTATTTGATCAATTTCTTGCCAATATTAAACGATGACTTCGACTCGGACACTTTATTAGATCTCAAGTTAACATACCAATTGATTATCCCTTTGTATTGTCATATTAAAGTGATGCGATTAAATGGCCGCAAAATGTACATTACACGCATTTGTGAATTCTATCATGGAAGCAGCCATAGTGATCATTTATATATTGCAGATATATCTACAGGCTAAACAAACGTTAATGTCTACGTTTTGTGGTCGTGTTTTAAATGAATCAGAGTATTTTGCGTTCAGAAATTCAACGTGTATTGAAGCCTTTTTGGTCGTGTTTATTACTTTGATTTTCAGATCGAGTTAAAATGTTAATTAACTGTCAATACGTAAAAGACTTACTTGAATGTATAATAAACATACCAGGCATACATATTGACGTGACTACAAATTTAGCATATGGTTAATTATGCTATTTTACAAGACATTTTATACTTATCAAAAACATAATAAAGTTAATTAATTAACGTTAATTGTAACGTTTCAGTCAGTTATATTTTCGTTTCCAGAGGAAACAACAGTTATCAATATATGTTTGAAATATATGAAGGCGTTTTAAATACATTGGTTAATACGACAGTTAACTCAATTAAACGACCTACATACATAGTCCACTATTTATATAAACTGTAACCATATCAGTAATATATTCCATATTGCAAAGAATACATGTGTATAGTAATTTAAAGATTTTCTTCTGGTGGAAAGAAAATAACTCTTTTCTACAAACTTTCGTGTTTTCCATTTGTGTTTTTTTTTCAGAATGGTAATTAAATAATTAATTGTTATTTGACTGGGATTATTTTAAAACTTTAAGCGAGAATCGTGTACAATTCAATTGAACATCTCTATGTTCTTTATTCCATTTCCTCTGCATAAATGAGTTTTAAGTGTTTTTCGTCAGATAAAAATAATTTAGAATGTCATTAACCTTGCGATGCCGCGGGTCTGGACTTATATATCCTTGTCATGAAGGAGAAACATTGCATTGATTTCTATATTATAACGAGTTAATACAATTAAACAATTAATTACATAATAAATATAATATCCGTTTGTGTCTATAGCAGCGCTATGTTCGGTGTTTAAGATGTCTGTGTGTAGTTCTCGTATTATTATCATAGATAATGCTTCTCACGTAACAGGCGGAATACAAGTAAAATAATAGTCAACTAATCACATTCCTACTGCCTTTGACGTATCAAATTTCTTGTTGTTCATATAAACCATAGTGTCAAAGTAAAGATACCGTAACAAATAAATAACACCACGTGTTAATACACCGGTTTTAATTATTTCTCTATTGATATGAGAGGTCATACAGATGAGATACACGGACTATCTACTGTACTAGTTATTCATACGGTCTGGTTGCAACTGATTTTGATAAAATTGTTTCTGGGTCAACATACTTTACAATTCAAGGAACAATTCTTGGCAATGGAATCACGGAGCTCATCCAGTGATCTCGGGGAACAGATAGAGTTTGCAGTATACACCTAGATAGCGTCATCAGTATATGCCTCTCTTGGTATTCCAGGCTGACGAGGAGTTATAGTGGGTGTTTATATAACCCAAACATTAAACAAGGAAGGTAATTATTTAAATGATAAGTTTAGATTCCTCTTGTTGGAAAAATTATTCTTTGAAAGAGAGGCTTATCAGCCTTCCATGTCTCTTTTGTATCAAATATAACTGTTTTGTCTTTATTCTTGATTGAAAATCCATTTACAGCCTTATTATTATTTGACTCCATAATTTCACAACCAACTTGTTTTGTTTAACTGGTTTTTCAAAATTGCTTCCACAACTACACCTATGAACCTATGACAATTTTACAAAGAGATGGGTCATCAAGAATTAAGTTTCTAGCTGTTAGAAATGAAGTAATTACTTAATATATCATTGAGATCTCTGATTCCGTATGATTTACTGGATTTACACTTGGTATATTTGAGATGCCGATAAACTCTTGCATACCATGGATAATATTTGTGGGAGTAGACAGGAAACATGGTCTTGATGGTTGTCATTTTTCTTACCCATGTTAAAAGACTATCTGAATAGCTCAGCTTTTTCCAATTAATCAGAGGTTTTAGAGTCATATTCTGCTCTTTCAACGCAAATTATCTGCACCCCATCAAGTTAAGATAAATAGGTCAGTGAAACTTCCAGATGATCAACTAATACATATACTGTTTCTTCAATAGCAGTGATAGGTTTATGCACTTCTGAAAGTCTGACTGTTTGCAAGTATAATCTTCACAACATTTGACATTGCTAATTCTATTTCACAAGCATCAATACTTGAATGTTCAGAACCTGTGAAAGTATGACTAACTAGAGAACAACATTGTCACATTGTATTTTCTGTATATTTTAGATGATTAAAATTTTGTAAAAGTATAAGTTTGTTCGGGATGCATATCTATTATCTGTTTTATTGTTAAATGTAATTTTCAATTTAAATTAGTACACTTAATTATGCGTAAGTGCCTATACATATTAAAAATGTCCATATTGTCCGGTAGTTATCGTGTACTGTATTTAATATTTTTGTCATCTTGCCACCTTCCGCAAGTGCCCGTTTATTTGCTCAATCGTGTCTGACACCAATACACCATGCTGTGTTGTTTTCATATTGTATGGCTGTGATATTAACATGTAGGCCGTAAAGCGACTGGATAACAAAATTACAATGTTTCACTGGATCTTAGTAATGTCCATTGTTTTGTCATATTTTTTTCGTCCCCCCAGAATGACAAAATAAGATAGAAATAGCCCCATATATTTTTGCCATATATATGCCATGCAGCGTTCATAAAGTATTTAAACGTTGGCTAACATGTGACTGCTGATCCTCTTTCTCGCTCTCAACGATAAGAAACACGATACCTTGTAAAAATTATTGTTTGCTCACGCATTTAGATATATTGAATATTTCCAGCCATTTCAGATACAGTATATGAAATGGACTACTATTGCTATATACATTGCATCCTCTGATACATGTTTAGGTACATATTAAGGTGTAACCCCAACATTGATTTTTGTTCTTTATTCTATAGTAAATAATAAAAGTTTGAAGGCTTGTCATTCATAGAGAATCCCAAATGAAAGAAGTGAAACCTACATTTTACTGTTTGTCAACCTCGGCACTATCAAAATATGATGAGAAAAGTAGGGGTCATGTGTCATATAAGAGATTTTTTTTCTGCTCAGTGTGTACACTGGTGACAAAGTGAAAGTAGACTTCCGAAATCATGAATTCATACCCCAATTTCCAAGCATCATTTTTTTTTCTAAATTCACAATTAAAACATGACAATGCTATCAAAATGTTCAAAATACATCAATAATGCCATTCAATTACAAAAATGAGCATTAAAATAAGGAAAATGCATTTTTAAAGAAGAAGAATTGAGGATTATTTATAACCGCCATTATGCGACTACCCCACGGAAGCACTTCCTTTTTGCAATGGTGGTACTATGCCTTAACGTATATTTGTAGGATATGCTGTCGGGTGACCACTTGTTCATTTGCGACAGATTACAAAGATTATTTATTTTCCAAAAAAGAAATGATTTTCCATAAATTGCTATTTTGTGGAAAATTTTTAGGCGGACATAACTTAAGAGCTTTAATTGTTGCCATTGTCGTTGTTGTTACAACTATTACTGTTGCTTCTGATGTTGGTAATGACATATTTGTTGTTGTTTTATTTTTTGTTAATTGATCTTTATATACTTTTAATACTTAGTCAATAAAAAATGAATTTTTTTAGTCACTATTAAAATTGGAAAAAAAATATTATGCTAAATGTCAATAAAAAATTTCTTTAAAATGAGTATCATTAACACTATTTTCAACAGTATAACTTTAAAAAATAATATTTTCAACAAGTACTGCAGGTTTATATACTTATATATTTGATCAAATTATCGTCATAAACCAATATTTTCATTATTTTATTTTTTCTAATTTATACATTTACGACTTTGGTAAACTTTCTGTTTGTTTTAACACATCATTCCCTAATTAAATCCAACACGAGAAATTCTGTTGCAATTTGTCCGAATGATGTGATAGCCTTATTGAACTTTTTTACTGGAGCTCGAAATCAACTGGAGTATGAAACACAGATAAAAATAACAGGAAATAACAATAAGTGTATGGAGTATGTATGGAAATCAACAAAGATAACAAGACTAAAAAGAAAAAGAGATAACAAGAATGAAGTAAGTACGGAGAGGAAATCAAGATTGAAGAAAGTACGGAAAGGAAATCAAGATTGAAGTAAGTACGGATAGAAAATCCAGAATGAACTAAGAACGGAAAGGAAATCAAGATTGAAATTAGTACGGAAAGGAAATCAAGAATGAAGTAAGTACGGAAAGGAAATCAAGAATGAAGTAAGTACGGAAAGGATATCAAGATTGACGTAAGTACGGAAAGGAAATCAAGAATGAAATTAGTATTGAAAGAAAATCAATATTGAAGTAAGTACGGTAGGAAATCAAGATTGAAGTCAGTACGGAAAGGAAATCAAGAATGAAGTAATTACGGAAAGGAAATTAAGAATGAAATAAGTACGGATAAGAAATCAAGATTGAAGTAAGTACGGAAAGGAAATCAAGAATGAAGTAAGATTGAAGTAAGAACGGAAAGCAAAACAAAAATGAAATTAGTATGCAATAATGAAGTACGAACTAAGTATGCAAAGATTGAAGTGTTTTAAAAGATAACAGGAAAAAAAGTAAGTTTGAAAAGAAACTTTATACTTATTAGTATGATTATTGTAAGCTATGGCAGAAAGTTGAAGAAGCAGCATAACTGGTAAACCGCCTCGATATAATTTTATTAGTTAATATTTTCATCATGTTACAAATATTTGTTTAACATTATTACAAAATGATAAAAATATGTCAGTATATCAATGAACAAATATTTTATCTGTCGTTATATTTTCTGCTTTATAGTTTCAGCATAATACCCATTTATTTATTTAAAGAAAAGGGACATTATATCTGTTTTAATGAAAAAGCTATTAATAGCAGTTATAATCCATTGCCAAAGGCATTTTCACAGGTATTGTCGCGATCTGTAAATACATATACATGTACATGTATATAGTTACATTTTGTCTATGTAATAAGTTATCTTGTCTAGTTGGTTCAAAGTTACATGTCATTAAATGGGATGTAACCAGTCTGGATATAACAGAATGTGTAACACAACCGCTCCGTCGAAAATATGTGTTACATATGTTGTTAGATTTAAGACCGTTGGAATTTTGTTTTGTCAATGATACATGCATTATTATTTATGATTTCGTGGAATCATGGAACACATGTAGTGTTGCTTGAGAATATAATTATATAGATGTCGCTTAAATCGGTGCTAGTGGGAATGGGGAATGTTGCATATTTCATATGAGTTACTATAAAGTTACTACAACCTTCAAAATCCAAATAATATTTTCAAGCACGAGGATAAATCCTAAACTTGTCATCAATTTAACTGAAATAAGTATAAGGGCTGTTTTTAATTTGTAATCTCTTGATTTGTGAGGTCAGTATTTAGTGAATAAAAATTGAAATTAATTAATCACTATTAAATTGGAAGTATCCCTGTATAATATTGGTAGGTGAGGTAATTCATTATGTCAATATTTTGTAGATGTAGTTATTTTTTTCCCCTTTAAAATGTGTATCATTAACACTATTTTCAACAGTATCAACTTTAAAAGTAATATTCTCTCAACAATATAGCAGATTAATAAATTAATATATTTTATCAAAGCATTGTCAATTATCATTTTTATTCAAATTTATACATGTCCGACTTTGGTAAACTTTCTGTATGTTTTTAAAACATCGTTCCCTAAATAAATCCACCAACAGAAACGTGTTGCAATTTTGTCCCGGTGATGTGGTGTATATATAGATGTCGCTTAAGTCGGTGCTTATTTAAAATATATTTTAAAATATCATATCGTTTTATTCTTTACGATACTATTTATAGAGCAGAATATGTCTGGTCTGTAATCATAATTCGATTATTCTTCTGAGTCGGTAACGATAACTCAGTCGTATTATTTTGTACAGCAAATAAATGTAGAACAGACAGTGACATTTCAATAGTAACGGAATAAGGGACGAAGCGTTCTACCTCTCGGTAAAATTATGTTAAACAAACAAAATCTCGTTATATATTTATTTGTTAGCGGAAATTAACTATTAACAGATTAAGGCACAACTAGGACAATCTATGTAATGTTTGTTTCCATGGTAGTGGGGGAAGTCACTGGCGTGTCATGCGACCTATGTTCACCTCATCACCTCTATGTAGCCTGATTAAATAAGGCGTGAATGGAAAGCTTTTTTATTATTCTGATATCTGATCTGCTGTCCATAACGCCTTATTGCGCTAGACCAATTACTGTTACAGTACTGGAAAAAAATCACCGACACCGCTACGCTGTGTATGTCTTTTAACGCTGTTATACGGCTTGACAGAAAAAACAAACTGTTGTAATAAATCAATGAAAAATTAATTTAACAAACGGTATAAATAAAATACATCATTTTGTTCAGTTACAATGAAATTATTAACAATTTACTGGGTGAACCATCAAAATCATAGTCGCGAAATGAATAATTGTCCACCGTGAACAACATATAACGGAGAAGATTTGATGTACACACGGTTGACGCGATACTCACACAAGCGTTTATATTTTCTTGAAAGTTGGTGCATAGTTATCATTCTTTGTTGTTACGTTTTAACTATTGAATAAAGAAAAGAAAATAAGTTACCATGTATTTTTGTAAGGAATTTGCAATATATATAGCCTAAGCAACGACTTAATAGTACTTAATGGATAGGTCACTGATATTAGTCCTTGGGAATTTGGTATTTGACATACATGATAATGGGTTAGGGTTCAGGTGATCATTTTTTTTAACATTTTACCTTTTTAAATAAAAAACAAAACAATACGGACCTAGTATGGACCTTACCACAGACAACTTCATCTTAATTTTATAGGCTGGAAATATAGCTGAAATACGAATAAACGCGTGCTGAGAATGTATAAGATCTTCTAAAATAATATTCAGGGAGTGGGTGCTTTTACACTTTTTATTTAATTTTAAATACCCCAGTAAACTTTACTTATTGGTAGTTTTATTGACTGTAAATTAAGAGAAGGGTTATTGCTTAAATACTGATACACGTAATTATCCGTCTATGATATATGTTTTAATCTTTTAGTGTGGTGTACATTTTGATATTATTTCTACAAAAACAATATTAAATAAGTACCTCAAAAACTGTTCAAATAGTAACAGTTCGAGTATCTTAGGTGTGATATCAAACAACTACTACATAAGGTCGTACATAAAAATGCCTGTGTGTAGCAGAGACATACGTGTGTAAAACCAAGTCACTGTTTGCAGTTACACAATACCGTTTTTGTTAAAATAAAAAAATCGTAAAAGGCCACTTTTATTTTGTTTTCAACCCGTAATACTTAAAAAATGGAAGAAAAATAATTGGAAATAGACAAACACTTTATCATCTTTGGTACCAAAATTGTTAAATTCAGACAAAGGTTCAAAAGTGTTTAAAGAAATACTAAAGGTGTCACCCGAAATTTCAGCACTGTATGTTGACCTGATATTAGCCTTTGCATATATATTGCATTTTTCTATTGTTTTACCTAAAACAATTTAAAGTTGTTAAACACAGAACTTATCACATCATATATAACTTATACTAACAAGCATTACAAAAAAACCATAAAATTAATGTAAACTGTTCGGTTTAAACTAAGCAAAAATTGACCGGCACCAGTTTCATAATATAAAGGCATCTGTTGTTATACAATATCGTGATGATTCATTCGGAACACTCGATGTCAGATGATAATGGCGGCAAATACATATTCATCTGAAATGGAACCCCTCTCGTGTTTGAGATCGGTTTATCGGCATACTTAGCGTGCAATGCATATACTTTTATCACGCATCGATGTATTGTTAATGTTTTTATTCTGATTCATAATATGTCAATTGTTTGGATTTTAAAGTCGTGAAACCTTCCCAACAGATTCCGTTGGAAACTTCCAGTTAGTAAAATCGACTTCCGCGGTTGCACGGCTCGGGAGATGCAAAATAAAAATCTCTAAAAGTCTCCATAGAGACTAGACCATGTCGCACTAGACATCAATGCTGCCTTGTGTTAGAAGAGGGCTGAGTGTCTGATTGAATTAACTAACGTGCGTTATCTGTCAGATCGTATATGTTTATACGTGCTATAGTATGGCTGATCAGATATATTTTTAATTATATCACTTGCTGTTATAATTTATCCATGGCAGTTATTGATACTTTATGAATATACGGATGTGTACTGTGATTTTATAAGTATATGAATTTAAACTGGTTCTACCCAGGAAACGGACTCGAGAGTGGTAAATAGAAGCTCTGAGTTTTCATCGCAAAATATATTAGTATAAACTAATTAATAATAGCCAGAACTTTCAGTGTTGATGTTTTGATAAAGGCGGTATATAAGAATTTAAATGCCAGTTTTTAACTTGATTTGCCTTAAAGGAGCCTATTTCATCGTCGTAACATATTGTAATAGTTTTAGATTAGATTGGCAATCGAGCAGACACTTGTTTGCATCGAAAACTATTGAAAAATGGCTTTTAAAAAATCCACCATCCTCCCGCGGTACGCTGACTTTTCAACATAAAACCGTCACTAAATCAGTTTTACAGCAGTAGAAGACCGAAAAAGGTGAACTTTTAATGTTGAGGAGGGTATTGAAAATGATATATCAAATTATGTTCGGTAACAAGACAGTTTTCGCACATTTGAAACACTCGTTCCATATTTGCACGAATGATCAAGAAAACGGCTATAGTCTGTACAGGTTCGGTTAGTGCCGAGTGTTCAAAAATGTTACGGCATCATCTTGCTCGACTCAAATTTTCCAAAAAATTATCAACAATAGTTAAAATAACCTTAGTTTTCCTACAGCTGATCGCAAATCCCACGGCCATCCATCGTTACCTCCACCGCCTCCTCCAGAAACGGTTGGAAACTGTGGTTACCGCTCTTCCACACTGATTTTCAATCCAGTGTTGATGAAACTTCATATAGGTGTTCAGAACAAAGATACCTTTGACGAGTTTGCGTTTTTGGATTCTAGAGTCATCACCATTAAAGAAACATTCGGGGCATTCATGTCGTTTCGATATTGTTTATTTTATCGTGTTTATTTCAACTAACAAATGTGGCAGTATACATGCTGTGGAATAATGATGATTTTAAAACAAAAAATCACAACTAAAAATGGTTTTAGAGAATGTTTTCACATCAACATAAAACTTATTTTGTTACATTAAGGCTGGCTGTTATAAATAACCCTTAGTGTAACAAAAATATATTTTACATAGGAAAAGCTTTTTTTCAACAAATCACATCCACATATTAAACTAATTTTGTTGCACGAAGTGTTACGTTTATAGGTAATCCGTATTGTAACACAACTCTTTTTACATTAAGGGTTGCGGTTATAGATACTCCGTATTGTAACACAACTTTTTTAACACTAAGGGTTGCGGTTATAGATAATCCGTATTGTTACACAACTTTTTTTACACTAAGGGTTGCAGTTATAGATAATCCGTATTGTAACATATTTTTTTTACACTAAGGGTTGCGGTTATAGATAATCCGTATTGTAACATAACTTTTTTACACTTATTGTTGCGGTTATAAATAACCCTTAGTTTGTAACAAAAATATACTTTTCGTCGTAATAAGATTTTTTGCACCAAATCACATCTATATAAACTTATTTTGTTACACATACAATGTATGGCTTATACCAGTATTTATGCATTGTGTTAATGTTAGTGCAATTGAACTTGACCTCTTTTCCCGTAAACCTCGACCCCAACCCCCCTCGATAATGGAAGCATATTGGAAGCACTGCGCAACATATCAGATAGATGCACGGGCGGAAGGACGAACATGGATACTACTATATGCCCCAGTTTCATAGCAGGGACAAATAAATTTCTAGTTGAAGAAAAATGTTACACTAAGTGAACCCGTTTTATAATCAAATGTCAATACATGTACAAAACATACGCTCAGTGTAACAATTAGTGTAACAACACTAAGGGTCGCATCCGTAACCTTAGTGTAACACAATCCATTTTTGTTACACTAAGGGTTGCGGTTATGACCCCTAGTGTAACAAAAATTGAGTTTGTTACACTAAGGGTTGCGGTTACACCATAGCGCATATTTGGTGTTATTTTAAAAATGGTAATTTAACAATTATCACGTTTAGTTGTATTTAGATCTAATATTTGAATTTTCTGCATTCAGGTATAATCATGGTGTTGTTTTTGTTTGTTGTTTTTTGTGTTGTTGTTTTTGTTACTCGTTTTTTTAAAGTATTGTTAATGTATTTACTCAATGGCTGTGACAAGGAATTACCAGTATTCTGTACATTCGCAGTAGCTTGCTGTATAGATATTATTGAACAACTTAATAACTGTATAATGTATACACGTTTACACAATTCATACGTTGTATTGGAGACATTTAGCATATATGGTTTTCATTGTTCTGTGCGTTTAATGGTATTCATGTATAATTCATGATTTTATGAGAAGCGAGCAATAAAACTAACAAGGATTTTGTTAGTGTGATATATAACATATTATATTCACTGTATTTCTATAGATGAAACTTTCTTCTCAAGCACCATATCATTTTTTTTATAAATTCATATATAGTTATATTAACATCGTAGCGAGATCGCTTTCGTAAATGACAGGGTTAGCTAACCCTAGTATATGTATATATTTTACCTAGTATATTATCAATTCGGATTGTGTGTATTACACACGCAAACTGCCAAAATATTTCCACTTAACTTGACCGAACAGTTAAAGACGTCAAAAAACATCGTTAACGAAGATATCTAATCAATGACGAGCATCGAAATGACGCATGTCCTGCGGGGAAAGGCATTGATGAATGTTCAAAGCTAATTAATTGCATTTAATATCCATAGCATGAATAGTTATGAATATAAAGAGCTATTCTTATGTTGAGGGAATGGCACATGCCAGGTGTTATATATACAGCTGTACATGTCAACGTCTAGATTATGTTTCGGTAGTTTCACATGCAAGGTGTTATATATACAGTTGTACTTGTCATCGTCTGGATTATGTTTAGGTAGTTTCACATGCAAGGTGTTATATATACAGTTGTACTTGTCAAAATCTGGATTATGTTTAGGTAGTGTCAAATGCCAGGTGTTATATATACAGTTGTACTTGTCAAAATCTGGATTATGTTTAGGTAGTGTCACATGCCAGGTGTTATATATACAGTTGTACTTGTCAAAATCTGGATTATGTTTAGGTAGTGTCACATGCCAGGTGTTATATATACAGCTGGTCATGTCAACGTCTAGATTATGTTTAGGTAATGTCACATGCCAGGTGTTATATATACAGCTGTACATGTCAACGTCTGGACTATGTTTAGGTAGTGTCACATGCCATGTGTTATATATACAGCTGTACTTGTCAACGTCTGGATTATGTTTAGGTAGTGTCACATGCCAGGTGTTATATATACAGCTGTACATGTCAACGTCTGGATTATGTTTAGGTAGTGTCACATGCCAGGTGTTATATATACAGTTGTACATGTCAACGTCTGGATTATGTTTAGGTAGTGTCACATGCCAGGTGTTATATATACAGCTGGTCATGTCAACGTCTGGATTATGTTTAGGTAGTGTCACATGCCAGGTGTTATATATACAGCTGTACTTGTCAAAATCTGGATTATGTTTAGGTAGTGTCACATGCCAGGTGTTATATATACAGCTGGTCATGTCAACGTCTAGATTATGTTTAGGTAGTGTCACATGCCAGGTGTTATATATACAGCTGTACATGTCAACGTCTGGATTATGTTTAGGTAGTGTCACATGCCATGTGTTATATATACAGCTGTACTTGTCAACGTCTGGATTATGTTTAGGTAGTGTCACATGCCAGGTGTTATATATACAGCTGTACATGTCAACGTCTGGATTATGTTTAGGTAGTGTCACATGCCAGGTGTTATATATACAGCTGTACATGTCAACGTCTGGATTATGTTTAGGTAGTGTCACATGCCAGGTGTTATATATACAGCTGTGCATGTCAACGTCTGGATTATGTTTAGGTAGTGTCACATGCCAGGTGTTATATACACAGTTGTACTTGTCAAAATCTGGATAATGTTTAGGTAGTGTCACATGCCAGGTGGTGTATATATACAGCTGTACTTGTCAACGTCTGGATTATGTTTAAGTAGCTATCACATATCATGTGTTACATATAGAGCTATTCTTGTCAATTATGTTTAAGTTGTGTCACATGCCAGGTGTTTTATATACAGCTGTACTTGTCAACATTTGGATTATGTTTAGGTAGTGTCACATATCATGTGTTACATATAGAGCTATTCTTGTCAATTATGTTTAGGTTGTGTCACTTGCTAGGTGTTATTTATACAGCTGTACTTGTCAACGTCTGGATTATGTTTAGGTAGTGTCACATGCCAGGTGTTATATATACAGTTGTACTTGTCAAAATCTGGATTATGTTTAGGTAGTGTCACATGCCAGGTGTTATATATACAGCTGGTCATGTCAACGTCTAGATTATGTTTAGGTAGTGTCACATGCCAGGTGTTATATATACAGTTGTACTTGTCAAAATCTGGATTATGTTTAGGTAGTGTCACATGCCAGGTGTTATATATACAGCTGTACATGTCAACGTCTAGATTATGTTTAGGTAGTGTCACATGCCAGGTGTTATATAAACAGTTGTACTTGTCAAAATCTGGATTTTGTTTAGGAAGTGTTACATGCCAGGTGTTATATATACAACTGTACATGTCAACGTCTAGATTATGTTAAGGTAGTTTCACATGCCAGGTGTTATATATACAGTTGTACTTGTCAAAATCTGGATTATATTTAGGTAGTGTTACATGCCAGGTGTTATATATACAGCTGTGGTTGTCAACGTCTGGAATATGTTTAGGTAGTGTCACATGCCAGGTGTTATATATACAGTTGTACTTGTCAAAATCTGGATTATGTTTAGGTAGTGTCACATGCCAGGTGTTATATACATAGTTGTACTTGTCAAAATCTGGATGATGTTTAGGTAGTGTCACATGCCAGGTGTTATATATACAGCTGGTCATGTCAACGTCTAGATTATGTTTAGGTAGTGTCACATGCCAGGTGTTATATATACAGCTGTACATGTCAACGTCTTGAATATGTTTAGGTAGTGTCACATACCAGGTGTTATATATACAGCTGTACATGTCAACGTCTAGATTATGTTTAGGTAGTGTCACATGCCAGGTGTTATATAAACAGTTGTACTTGTCAAAATCTGGAATTTGTTTAGGTAGTGTTACATGCCAGGTGTTATATATACAACTGTACATGTCAACGTCTAGATTATGTTTAGGTAGTTTCACATGCCAGGTGTTATATATACAGTTGTACTTGTCAAAATTTGGATTATGTTTAGGTAGTGTCACATGCCAGGTGTTATATAAACAGCTGTACATGTCAACGTCTGGATTATGTTTAGGTAGTGTCACATGCCAGGTGTTATATATACAGTTGTACTTGTCAAAATCTGGATTATATTTAGGTAGTGTTACATGCCAGGTGTTATATACACAGTTGTACTTGTCAAAATCTGGATAATGTTTAGGTAGTGTCACATGCCAGGTGGTGTATATATACAGCTGTACTTGTCAACGTCTGGATTATGTTTAAGTAGCTATCACATATCATGTGTTACATATAGAGCTATTCTTGTCAATTATGTTTAGGTTGTGTCACATGCCAGGTGTTATATATACAGCTGTACTTGTCAACATTTGGATTATGTTTAGGTAGTGTCACATATCATGTGTTACATATAGAGCTATTCTTGTCAATTATGTTTAGGTTGTGTCACATGCTAGGTGTTATTTATACAGCTGTACTTGTCAACGTCTGGATTATGTTTAGGTAGTGTCACATGCCAGGTGTTATATATACAGTTGTACTTGTCAAAATCTGGATTATGTTTAGGTAGTGTCACATGCCAGGTGTTACATATACAGCTGGTCATGTCAACGTCTAGATTATGTTTAGGTAGTGTCACATGCCAGGTGTTATATATACAGTTGTACTTGTCAAAATCTGGATTATGTTTAGGTAGTGTCACATGCCAGGTGTTATATATACAGCTGTACATGTCAACGTCTAGATTATGTTTAGGTAGTGTCACATGCCAGGTGTTATATATACAACTGTACATGTCAACGTCTAGATTATGTTCAGGTAGTTTCACATGCCAGGTGTTATATATACAGTTGTACTTGTCAAAATCTGGATTATATTTAAGTAGTGTTACATGCCAGGTGTTATATATACAGCTGTGGTTGTCAACGTCTGGAATATGTTTAGGTAGTGTCACATGCCAGGTGTTATATATACAGTTGTACTTGTCAAAATCTGGATTATGTTTAGGTAGTGTCACATGCCAGGTGTTATATACATAGTTGTACTTGTCAAAATCTGGATTTTGTTTAGGAAGTGTTACATGCGAGGTGTTATATATACAACTGTACATGTCAACGTCTAGATTATGTTAAGGTAGTTTCACATGCCAGGTGTTATATATACAGTTGTACTTGTCAAAATCTGGATTATATTTCGGTAGTGTTACATGCCAGGTGTTATATATACAGCTGTGGTTGTCAACGTCTGGAATATGATTAGGTAGTGTCACATGCCAGGTGTTATATATACAGTTGTACTTGTCAAAATCTGGATTATGTTTAGGTAGTGTTACATGCCAGGTGTTATATATACAGCTGTACATGTCAACGTCTAGATTATGTTTAGGTAGTGTCACATGCCAGGTGTTATATATACAACTGTACATGTCAACGTCTAGATTATGTTCAGGTAGTTTCACATGCCAGGTGTTATATATACAGTTGTACTTGTCAAAATCTGGATTATATTTCGGTAGTGTTACATGCCAGGTGTTATATATACAGCTGTGGTTGTCAACGTCTGGAATATGATTAGGTAGTGTCACATGCCAGGTGTTATATATACAGTTGTACTTGTCAAAATCTGGATTATGTTTAGGTAGTTTCACATGCCAGGTGTTATATACATAGTTGTACTTGTCAAAATCTGGATGATGTTCAGGTAGTGTCACATGCCAGGTGTTATATATACAGCTGGTCATGTCAACGTCTAGATTATGTTTAGGTAGTGTCACATGCCGGGTGTTATATATACAGCTGTGCATGTCAACGTCTGGAATATGTTTAGGTAGTGTCACATACCAGGTGTTATATATACAGCTGTACATGTCAACGTTAGATTATGTTTAGGTAGTGTCACATGCCAGGTGTTATATAAACAGTTGTACTTGTCAAAATCTGGAATTTGTTTAGGTAGTGTCACATGCCAGGTGTTATATATACAGCTGTGGTTGTCAACGTCTGGATTATGTTTAGGTAGTGTCACATGCCAGGTGTTATATATACAGCTGTGCATGTCAACGTCTGGATTATGTTTAGGTAGTGTCACATGCCAGGTGTTATATACACAGTTGTACTTGTCAAAATCTGGATAATGTTTAGGTAGTGTCACATGCCAGGTGGTGTATATATACAGCTGTACTTGTCAACGTCTGGATTATGTTTAAGTAGCTATCACATATCATGTGTTACATATAGAGCTATTCTTGTCAATTATGTTTAAGTTGTGTCACATGCCAGGTGTTTTATATACAGCTGTACTTGTCAACATTTGGATTATGTTTAGGTAGTGTCACATATCATGTGTTACATATAGAGCTATTCTTGTCAATTATGTTTAGGTTGTGTCACTTGCTAGGTGTTATTTATACAGCTGTACTTGTCAACGTCTGGATTATGTTTAGGTAGTGTCACATGCCAGGTGTTATATATACAGTTGTACTTGTCAAAATCTGGATTATGTTTAGGTAGTGTCACATGCCAGGTGTTATATATACAGCTGGTCATGTCAACGTCTAGATTATGTTTAGGTAGTGTCACATGCCAGGTGTTATATATACAGTTGTACTTGTCAAAATCTGGATTATGTTTAGGTAGTGTCACATGCCAGGTGTTATATATACAGCTGTACATGTCAACGTCTAGATTATGTTTAGGTAGTGTCACATGCCAGGTGTTATATAAACAGTTGTACTTGTCAAAATCTGGATTTTGTTTAGGAAGTGTTACATGCCAGGTGTTATATATACAACTGTACATGTCAACGTCTAGATTATGTTAAGGTAGTTTCACATGCCAGGTGTTATATATACAGTTGTACTTGTCAAAATCTGGATTATATTTAGGTAGTGTTACATGCCAGGTGTTATATATACAGCTGTGGTTGTCAACGTCTGGAATATGTTTAGGTAGTGTCACATGCCAGGTGTTATATATACAGTTGTACTTGTCAAAATCTGGATTATGTTTAGGTAGTGTCACATGCCAGGTGTTATATACATAGTTGTACTTGTCAAAATCTGGATGATGTTTAGGTAGTGTCACATGCCAGGTGTTATATATACAGCTGGTCATATCAACGTCTAGATTATGTTTAGGTAGTGTCACATGCCAGGTGTTATATATACAGCTGTACATGTCAACGTCTTGAATATGTTTAGGTAGTGTCACATACCAGGTGTTATATATACAGCTGTACATGTCAACGTCTAGATTATGTTTAGGTAGTGTCACATGCCAGGTGTTATATAAACAGTTGTACTTGTCAAAATCTGGAATTTGTTTAGGTAGTGTTACATGCCAGGTGTTATATATACAACTGTACATGTCAACGTCTAGATTATGTTTAGGTAGTTTCACATGCCAGGTGTTATATATACAGTTGTACTTGTCAAAATTTGGATTATGTTTAGGTAGTGTCACATGCCAGGTGTTATATAAACAGCTGTACATGTCAACGTCTGGATTATGTTTAGGTAGTGTCACATGCCAGGTGTTATATATACAGTTGTACTTGTCAAAATCTGGATTATATTTAGGTAGTGTTACATGCCAGGTGTTATATACACAGTTGTACTTGTCAAAATCTGGATAATGTTTAGGTAGTGTCACATGCCAGGTGGTGTATATATACAGCTGTACTTGTCAACGTCTGGATTATGTTTAAGTAGCTATCACATATCATGTGTTACATATAGAGCTATTCTTGTCAATTATGTTTAGGTTGTGTCACATGCCAGGTGTTATATATACAGCTGTACTTGTCAACATTTGGATTATGTTTAGGTAGTGTCACATATCATGTGTTACATATAGAGCTATTCTTGTCAATTATGTTTAGGTTGTGTCACATGCTAGGTGTTATTTATACAGCTGTACTTGTCAACGTCTGGATTATGTTTAGGTAGTGTCACATGCCAGGTGTTATATATACAGTTGTACTTGTCAAAATCTGGATTATGTTTAGGTAGTGTCACATGCCAGGTGTTACATATACAGCTGGTCATGTCAACGTCTAGATTATGTTTAGGTAGTGTCACATGCCAGGTGTTATATATACAGTTGTACTTGTCAAAATCTGGATTATGTTTAGGTAGTGTCACATGCCAGGTGTTATATATACAGCTGTACATGTCAACGTCTAGATTATGTTTAGGTAGTGTCACATGCCAGGTGTTATATATACAACTGTACATGTCAACGTCTAGATTATGTTCAGGTAGTTTCACATGCCAGGTGTTATATATACAGTTGTACTTGTCAAAATCTGGATTATATTTAAGTAGTGTTACATGCCAGGTGTTATATATACAGCTGTGGTTGTCAACGTCTGGAATATGTTTAGGTAGTGTCACATGCCAGGTGTTATATATACAGTTGTACTTGTCAAAATCTGGATTATGTTTAGGTAGTGTCACATGCCAGGTGTTATATACATAGTTGTACTTGTCAAAATCTGGATTTTGTTTAGGAAGTGTTACATGCGAGGTGTTATATATACAACTGTACATGTCAACGTCTAGATTATGTTAAGGTAGTTTCACATGCCAGGTGTTATATATACAGTTGTACTTGTCAAAATCTGGATTATATTTCGGTAGTGTTACATGCCAGGTGTTATATATACAGCTGTGGTTGTCAACGTCTGGAATATGATTAGGTAGTGTCACATGCCAGGTGTTATATATACAGTTGTACTTGTCAAAATCTGGATTATGTTTAGGTAGTGTTACATGCCAGGTGTTATATATACAGCTGTACATGTCAACGTCTAGATTATGTTTAGGTAGTGTCACATGCCAGGTGTTATATATACAACTGTACATGTCAACGTCTAGATTATGTTCAGGTAGTTTCACATGCCAGGTGTTATATATACAGTTGTACTTGTCAAAATCTGGATTATATTTCGGTAGTGTTACATGCCAGGTGTTATATATACAGCTGTGGTTGTCAACGTCTGGAATATGATTAGGTAGTGTCACATGCCAGGTGTTATATATACAGTTGTACTTGTCAAAATCTGGATTATGTTTAGGTAGTTTCACATGCCAGGTGTTATATACATAGTTGTACTTGTCAAAATCTGGATGATGTTCAGGTAGTGTCACATGCCAGGTGTTATATATACAGCTGGTCATGTCAACGTCTAGATTATGTTTAGGTAGTGTCACATGCCGGGTGTTATATATACAGCTGTGCATGTCAACGTCTGGAATATGTTTAGGTAGTGTCACATACCAGGTGTTATATATACAGCTGTACATGTCAACGTCTAGATTATGTTTAGGTAGTGTCACATGCCAGGTGTTATATAAACAGTTGTACTTGTCAAAATCTGGAATTTGTTTAGGTAGTGTCACATGCCAGGTGTTATATATACAGCTGTGGTTGTCAACGTCTGGAATATGTTTAGGTAGTGTCACATGCCAGGTGTTATATATACAGCTGTACATGTCAACGTCTGGAATATGTTTAGGTAGTGTCACATGCCAGGTGTTATATACATAGTTGTACTTGTCAAAATCTGGATGATGTTTAGGTAGTGTCACATGCCAGGTGTTGTATATATAGCTGTACCTGTCAACGTCTGGATTATGTTTAGGAAGTGTCGCATGCCAGGTGTTATATATACAGCTGTACTTGTCAATGTCTGGATTACGTTTAGGTAGCTATCACATATCATGTGTTACATATAGAGCTATTCTTGTCAATTATGTTTAGGTTGTGTCACATGCCAGGTGTTATATATACAGCTGTACTTGTCAACGTCTGGATTATGTTTAGGTAGTGCCACATGCCAGGTGTAATATATACAGTTGTACTTGTCAAAATCTGGATTATGTTTAGGTAGTGTCACATGCGAGGTGTTATATATACAGCTGTACATGTCAACGTGTGGATTATGTTTAGGTAGTTTCACATGCAAGGTGTTATATATGCAGCTGTACATGTCAAAATCTGGATTATGTTTAGGTAGTGTCACATGCGAGGTGTTATATATACAGCTGTACATGTCAACGTGTGGATTATGTTTTGGTAGTGTCACATGCCAGGTGTTATATACACAGTTGTACTTGTCAAAATCTGGATGATGTTTAGGTAGTGTCACAAGCCAGGTGTTGTATATATAGCTGTACTTGTCAACGTCTGGATTATGTTTAGGTAGTGTCACATGCCAGGTGTTATATATACAGCTGGTCATGTCAACGTCTAGATTATGTTTAGGTAGTGTCACATGCCAGGTGTTATATATACAGCTGTACATGTCAACGTCTTGAATATGTTTAGGTAGTGTCACATACCAGGTGTTATATATACAGCTGTACATGTCAACGTCTAGATTATGTTTAGGTAGTGTCACATGCCAGGTGTTATATAAACAGTTGTACTTGTCAAAATCTGGAATTTGTTTAGGTAGTGTTACATGCCCGGTGTTATATATACAACTGTACATGTCAACGTCTAGATTATGTTTAGGTAGTTTCACATGCCAGGTGTTATATATACAGTTGTACTTGTCAAAATCTGGATTATATTTAGGTAGTGTTACATGCCAGGTGTTATATACACAGTTGTACTTGTCAAAATCTGGATAATGTTTAGGTAGTGTCACATGCCAGGTGGTGTATATATACAGCTGTACTTGTCAACCTCTGGATTATGTTTAAGTAGCTATCACATATCATGTGTTACATATAGAGCTATTCTTGTCAATTATGTTTAGGTTGTGTCACATGCCAGGTGTTATATATACAGCTGTACTTGTCAACATTTGGATTATGTTTAGGTAGTGTCACATATCATGTGTTACATATAGAGCTATTCTTGTCAATTATGTTTAGGTTGTGTCACATGCTAGGTGTTATTTATACAGCTGTACTTGTCAACGTCTGGATTATGTTTAGGTAGTGTCACATGCCAGGTGTTATATATACAGTTGTACTTGTCAAAATCTGGATTATGTTTAGGTAGTGTCACATGCCAGGTGTTACATATACAGCTGGTCATGTCAACGTCTAGATTATGTTTAGGTAGTGTCACATGCCAGGTGTTATATATACAGTTGTACTTGTCAAAATCTGGATTATGTTTAGGTAGTGTCACATGCCAGGTGTTATATATACAGCTGTACATGTCAACGTCTAGATTATGTTTAGGTAGTGTCACATGCTAGGTGTTATATATACAACTGTACATGTCAACGTCTAGATTATGTTTAGGTAGTGTCACATACCAGGTGTTATATATACAGCTGTACATGTCAACGTCTAGATTATGTTTAGGTAGTTTCACATGCCAGGTGTTATATATACAGTTGTACTTGTCAAAATCTGGATTATATTTAAGTAGTGTTACATGCCAGGTGTTATATATACAGCTGTGGTTGTCAACGTCTGGAATATGTTTAGGTAGTGTCACATGCCAGGTGTTATATATACAGTTGTACTTGTCAAAATCTGGATTATGTTTAGGTAGTGTCACATGCCAGGTGTTATATACATAGTTGTACTTGTCAAAATCTGGATTTTGTTTAGGAAGTGTTACATGCGAGGTGTTATATATACAACTGTACATGTCAACGTCTAGATTATGTTAAGGTAGTTTCACATGCCAGGTGTTATATATACAGTTGTACTTGTCAAAATCTGGATTATATTTCGGTAGTGTTACATGCCAGGTGTTATATATACAGCTGTGGTTGTCAACGTCTGGAATATGTTTAGGTAGTGTCACATGCCAGGTGTTATATATACAGTTGTACTTGTCAAAATCTGGATTATGTTTAGGTAGTTTCACATGCCAGGTGTTATATACATAGTTGTACTTGTCAAAATCTGGATGATGTTCAGGTAGTGTCACATGCCAGGTGTTATATATACAGCTGGTCATGTCAACGTCTAGATTATGTTTATGTAGTGTCACATGCCGGGTGTTATATATACAGCTGTGCATGTCAACGTCTGGAATATGTTTAGGTAGTGTCACATACCAGGTGTTATATATACAGCTGTACATGTCAACGTCTAGATTATGTTTAGGTAGTGTCACATGCCAGGTGTTATATAAACAGTTGTACTTGTCAAAATCTGGAATTTGTTTAGGTAGTGTCACATGCCAGGTGTTATATATACAGCTGTGGTTGTCAACGTCTGGAATATGTTTAGGTAGTGTCACATGCCAGGTGTTATATATACAGCTGTACATGTCAACGTCTGGAATATGTTTAGGTAGTGTCACATGCCAGGTGTTATATACATAGTTGTACTTGTCAAAATCTGGATGATGTTTAGGTAGTGTCACATGCCAGGTGTTGTATATATAGCTGTACCTGTCAACGTCTGGATTATGTTTAGGAAGTGTCGCATGCCAGGTGTTATATATACAGCTGTACTTGTCAATGTCTGGATTATGTTTAGGTAGCTATCACATATCATGTGTTACATATAGAGCTATTCTTGTCAATTATGTTTAGGTTGTGTCACATGCCAGGTGTTATATATACAGCTGTACTTGTCAACGTCTGGATTATGTTTAGGTAGTGCCACATGCCAGGTGTAATATATACAGTTGTACTTGTCAAAATCTGGATTATGTTTAGGTAGTGTCACATGCGAGGTGTTATATATACAGCTGTACATGTCAACGTGTGGATTATGTTTAGGTAGTTTCACATGCAAGGTGTTATATATGCAGCTGTACATGTCAAAATCTGGATTATGTTTAGGTAGTGTCACATGCGAGGTGTTATATATACAGCTGTACATGTCAACGTGTGGATTATGTTTTGGTAGTGTCACATGCCAGGTGTTATATACACAGTTGTACTTGTCAAAATCTGGATGATGTTTAGGTAGTGTCACAAGCCAGGTGTTGTATATATAGCTGTACTTGTCAAGGTCTGGATTATGTTTAGGTAGTGTCACATGCCAGGTGTTATATATACAGCTGTAATTGTCAACGTCTGGATTATGTTTAGGTAGCTATCACATATCATGTGTTACATATAGAGCTATTCTTGTCAATTATGTTTAGGTTGTGTCACATGCCAGGTGTTATATATACAACTGTACTTGTCAACGTCTGGATTATGTTTAGGTAGTACCACATTCCAGGCGTTATATATACAGTTGTACTTGTCAAAATCTGGATTATGTTTAGGTAGTGTCACATGCCAGGTGTTATATATACAGCTGTACTTGTCAACGTCTGGATTATGTTTAGATAGTGTCACATGCCAGGTGTTATATATACAGCTGTACTTGTCAACGTCTGGATTATGTTTAGGTAGTGTCACATGCCATGTGTTATATATACAGCTGTACTTGTCAACGTCTGGATTATGTTTAGGTAGTGTCACATGCCAGGTGTTATATATACAGCTGTACATGTCAACGTCTGGATTATATTTAGATAGTGTCACATGCCAGGTGTTATATATACAGCTGTACTTGTCAACGTCTGGATTATGTTTAGGTAGTGTCACATGCCAGGTGTTATATATACAGCTGTACATGTCAACGTCTGGATTATGTTTAGATAGTGTCACATGCCAGGTGTTATATATACAGCTGTACTTGTCAACGTCTGGATTATGTTTAGGTAGTGTCACATGCCAGGTGTTATATATACAGCTGTACATGTCAACGTCTGGATTATGTTGAGGTAGTGTCACATGCCAGGTGTTATATATACAGCTGTACTTGTCAACGTCTGGATTATGTTTAGGTAGTGTCACATGCGAGGTGTTATATATACAGTTGTACTTGTCAACGTCTGGATTATGTTAAGGTAGTTTCACATGCCAGGTGTTATATATACAGCTGTACTTGTCAACGTCTGGATTATGTTTAGGTAGTGTCACATGCGAGGTGTTATATATACAGCTATACATGTCAACGTCTGGATTATGTTAAGGAAGTGTCACATGCCAGGTGCTATATATACAGCTGTACATGTCAAAATCTGGATTATGGTTAGGTAGTGTCACATGCCAGATGATTTATATACAATTGTACTTGTCAACGTATGGAATATGTTTAGGTAGTGTCACATGCCAGGTGTTTTATATACAGCTGTACTTGTCAACGTCTGAATTATGTTTAGGTAGCTATCACATATCATGTGTTACATATAGAGGTATTCTTGTCAATTATGTTTAGGGAGTGTCACATGCCAGGTGTTATATATACAGGTGTACTTGTTTAAATCTGGATTATGTTTAGGCAGTGTCACATGTCATGTGTTATATATAGAGCTATTTTTGCCAATTATGTTGAGGGAGTGTCACATGTCAGGTGTTATATACAGAGCTATTCTTGTCAATTATGTTTAGGGAGTGTCACATGTCAGGTGTTATATATACAGCTGTACTTGTCAGTGTCTGGATGATATTTAGGTAGAGTCATATTTCATGTGTTATATATAGAGCTGTACTTGTCAAAGTCTAGATTATGTTTTGGTAGTGTCACATGACATATGTTATATATAAATATGCAATTGTCAACTTCTGGATTATGTTTAGGTAGTGTCACATGTCATGTGTTATATATAGAGTTATTCTTATCAACGTCTGGATTATGTTTAGGTAGTGTCACATGCAATGTGTTATATAATTAGCTATTATTGTTAATGTCTGGATTATGTTTAGGTTGTGTCACATGTCATGTGTTATATATAGAGCTATACTAGTCAACGTCTGGATTATTTTGAGGTAGTGTCACATGCCATGTGTTATATATAGAGCTGTAATTATCAATGTTTGGATTATGTTTAGGTAGTATCACATGCCATGTGTTGCATATATAGAGCTGTACTTGTCAATGTCTGGCTTATGTTAAGGTAGTGTAATATGCAATCTGTTATATATATATAGCTATTCTTGTCACTGTCTAGATTATGTTTAGGTAGTGTCACATGTCATGTGTTATATATAATGCTGTACTTGTCAACGACTTCTTGATTATGTTCAGGAAATGTCACATGCCATGTATTATATATAGAGCTTTACTTGTCAACATCTGGATTATGTTGTGGTAGTGTCACATGGCATGTGTTATACATAGAGCTGTACTTATCAACGTTTTGATTATGTTTAGGTAGTGTCACGTGCCATTTGTTACACATATAGAGCTGTACTTGTGAAGTTTTGGCTTATGCTTAGGTAGTGCCACAAGTCATGTGTTATATATGACCTATTCTTGTCAACGTCTGGATTATTTTTAGATCGTGTCACATGCGATGTATTATATATAGGGCTATTCTTGTCTACGTCTGGATTATGTTTCGGGAGTGCAACATGCCATGTGTTATATATAGAGCTATTCTTGTCTACGTCTGGATTATGTTTCGGGAGTGCCACATGCCATGTGTTATATATAGAGCTATTCTTGTCAACCTCAGGATTTTGTTGAGGTAGTTGTCACATGCCATGTGTTATATATAGAAATGTAGTTGTCGACGTCTTGATTATATTTAGGTAGTGTCACATGCCATGTGTTATATATGAGATATTCTTGTCAACTAATGGATTATGTTTAGGTAGTGTCACTTGTCAATTGTTATACATAGAGCTGTACTTGTTAACATTTGGATTATTTTTAGATAGTGTCACATTCCATGTGTTATATATACAGCTATACTTGTCAACGTTGAGATAATGTTGTGGTAGTGTCACATGCAATGTTATATATATATTGATATAGTCAACGTATAGAGCTGTACTTTTCAATGTCTTGATTAAATTTAGGAAGTGTCATATGCCATGTGTTATATATAGAGATATTCTTGTCAACGTCTAGATTATGTTTAGGTAGTGTCTCATGCCATGTGTTACATGTAGAGCTGTAATTGTCAACGTCTGGATTATATTTAGGTAGTGTCACATGCCATGTGTTACATGTAGAGCTACTCTTGTCAACGTCTGGATTATGTTAAGTTAGTGTCACACGCCATGTGTTACATGTAGAGATATTCTTGTCAACATCTGGATTATGTTTAGGTAGTGTCACATTTCATGTGTTACGTGTAGAGCTGTACTTGTCAACATCTGGATTATGTTAAGGTAGTGTCACATGTCTTGTGTTACATCTAGAGCTATTCTTGTCAACATCTGGATTATGTTTAGGTAGTATAACATGCCATGTGTTACATCTTGAGCTATTCTTGTCAACATCTGGATTATGTTTAGGTAGTGTCACATGTCATGTGTTACATGTAGAGCTTTTCTTGTCAACGTCTGGATTATGTTTAGGTAGTATAACATGCCATGTGTTACATCTTGAGCTATTCTTGTCAACATTTGGATTATGTTTAGGTAGTGTCACATGTCATGTGTTACATGTAGAGCTTTTCTTGTCAACATCTGGATTATGTTTAGGTAGTGTCACATGTCATGTATTATATGTAGAGTTTTTCTTGTCAACATCTGAATTAAGTTTAAGTAGTGTCACATGTCATGTGTTACATGTAGAGCTGTACTTTTCAACGTCTGGATTATGTTTTAGTATTGTCACATGTCATGTGTTACATGTAGAGCTGTACTAGTCAACGTCTGGATTATGTTTTGGTAGTGTCACACGTCATGTGTTACATGTAGAGCATTTCTTGTCAACGTCTGAATTATGTTATGGTAGTGTCACATGTCATTTGTTACATGTAGAGCTTTTCTTTTCAACGTCTGGATTATGTTTAGGTAGCGTCACATGCCATGTGTTACATGTAGAGCTGTACTTGTCAACGTCTTTATTATGTTTAGGTAGCGTCACATGCCATGTGTTACATGAAGAGATATGCTTGTAAACGTCTGGATTATGTTTAGGTAGTGTCACATGCCATGTGTTAATACAGACACTCCATATAGAGGGACAGAGACACTCCATATAGAGGCACATGTTTGTGTTAAAAATACATTGTGTAATTCAAGATTATTAGTAGAGACACTCCAACTAGAGGCACATTTATGTGTTTCATATACATCGTGTAATACACGATTATTAGTACAGAAACTCCATATAGAGGCAAATTTATGAGTTACATAAATTATACATTATGTTTTGCAAGATTATTAGTACAGACACTCCATATATAGGCACATTTATGTGTTACATATACATCGTGTAATACAAGATTATTAGTACAGACACTCCATATAGAGGCACATTTATGTGTTACATGTACATTATGTAATAAACGATTATTAGTACAGACACTCCATATAGAGGCACATTTATGTGTTACATATACATTATGTAATAAACGATTATTAGTACAGACACTCCATATAGAGGCACATTTATGTGTTACATATACATTATGTAATACACGATTATTGGTACATACACTCCATATAGAGACACAATTATGTGTTACATAAACATTGTGTAATACAATATTATTGGTAGAAACACTCCATATAGAGGCACATTTATGTGTTACATATATATCATGTAATACAGGATTATTGGTACAGACACTCCATATAGAGGCACATTTATGTGTTACATATATATTATGTAATACAGGATTATTGGTACAGACACTCCATATAGAGGCACATTTATGTGTTACATATACATTATATAATACAGTATTATTGGTACAGACACTCCATATATAGACACATTTATGTGTTACATATACATTATGTAATACAATATTATTGGTACAGACACTCCATATAGAGGCACATTTATGTGTTACATATACATTGTGTAATACAATATTATTGGTACAGACACTCCATATAGAGGCACATTTATGTGTTACATATACATTGTGTAATACACGATTTTGGTACAGACACCCCATATAGAAGCACATTTATGTGTTACATATACATTGTGTAATACAGGATTATTGATACAAACACTCCATATAGAGGCACATTTATGTGTTACCTCAAATAAAAAAAATATACATTCTGTAATATAGGATTATTGGTACAGACACTCCATATAGAGGCACATTTATGTGTTACATATACACTGTGTAATACAAGATTATTGGTACAGGCACTCCATATAGAGGCACATTTATGTGTTACATATACATTGTGAAATACATGATTATTGATACAGACACTCCATATAGAGGCACATTTATGTGTTACATATAAATTGTGTAAAACAGGATTATTGGTACAGGCACTCCATATATAGGCACATTAATGTGTTACATATACATTGTGTAATGCAAGATTATTGGTACAGACACTCCATATATAGGCACATTTATGTGTTACATATACATTGTGTAATACAGGATTATTGGTACAGACACTCCATATAGGGGCACATGTATGTGTTACATATACATTGTGTAATGCAGGATTATTGGTACAGACACTCCATACAGGGGCACATTTATGTGTTACATATAAATTGTATAATACAGGATTATTGGTACAGGCACTCCATATAGGGGCACATTTATGTGTTACTTTTACATCGTGTAATACAGGATTATTGGTACAGACACTCCATATAATGGCACATTCATGTGTTACATATACATTGTGTAATACAGGATTATTGGTACGGCACTCCATATAGGGGCACATTTATGTGTTACATATACATCGTGTAATACAGGATTATTGGTACTGACACTCCATATAGGGGCACATTTATGTGTTACTTTTACATCGTGTAATGCAGGATTATTGGTACAGACACTCCATATAGAGGCACATTCATGTGTTACATATACATCGTGTAATACACGATTATTGGTACAGACACTCCATATAGAGGCACATTTATGTGTTACATATACATTGTGTAATACAGCATTATTGGTACAGACACTCCATATAGAGGCACATTTATGTGTTACATATACATCGTGTAATACACGATTATTGGTACAGACACTCCATATAGAGGCACATTTATGTGTTACATATACATTGTGTAATACAGGATTATTGGTACAGACATTCCATATAGAGGCACATTTATGTGTTACTTATATATTGTGTAATACAAGATTATTAATACAGACACTCCATATAGAGGCACATTTCTTCAATAATATAACATGTTATGTGTTTAGTACATATTAGCTGACATCAGTTTTTCGAAATACCTACACATCAGAAATAGCTCCATATTTCTGTTCAGTATGGTTGCAGTAAAAATGATACATAGTCATTAAGATTGACGTCAAATTTTCAATAGAAAAGCAAAGACACCAAATGCTGTGGGATTTAGAGTAGGTCATACGGACATGTACATGTATTATGAAGAATCGTTGTATTCTTGGAATATGGACTAGGGACATTTTACTATAGAAAACGATTCCTTGTAAGATTAAAACGCAAACAAGAACTGAAATGATCAGAGTCAGTTTTATTATTAATGCACTATGAAACTCAGTCACGTATGTCCCACTAGAGTTGACTTCAGCAGTAAGTTAGAGTAACACTGGATCAGCACCTTAATTTAAGGAGTAAAATAAAAATATAAATAATAACAGGCATTTTGCTTTGATTTTCATATTCAACAAAATATGCCCCCACACGAGGTCGCCCAATACATATGGTACATATATGAGACAATCTTCAATCAAGCAAAAAATATATGTTCATACACAACATTATGCAATTGTTTCTCAACACACGATCTATGTTCGCCTGAGTCAGTAATCTGTAATAGGCAGTACACACGATACTCCTTTACTGTCCTTTAAATAGGAAAGTAAAACCTGTTTCGAGCTATGAATAAATGCTAGGACGAAGTGTCAGAACGAGACGTGAGTAGTAAAGTGTATTGAATTCATGAGTGAAAGACACACATTGCTAGTTTTGGAATTGTATTTCCATTAAACAAGTAAATTATTAATAGTTATTGTTCAAATTTAACAAATCAAACAGTAAACACTCACCCTCTACTTGTGTTGAACTAAATGTGGTAGGTTATTCTCAATCACTAACATCGATGATGTTTATGAATTAAAAGACAGAAGGTGTATTCATGTCTAACTTTGTTTGTGTTGTATCTTTTAGATGTGTTTGTATGCTATTTACAATTATCAAAACACATACAAGAACATTTTAATTTGTAATCGGTTGTCTAAGAACAATCTATGTTTACTGAAATTAGATAAAAAACTGCAAATGTAAACCGTTACTTCATTTAAGCGATAGAGATAATGTAGTGGTGATTTAGTTATATACGTGTAGATTCGATGAGTATATAAAGTATACTGACTGTTATCTTTAAAGACACTGATTATTGAAATGCTATCATATAAATAAAGTTATTTTATGAACTTTTTGTTGAGAAATATGTTTTTTTTTTCTGCTTCTGAAATGCGTGTTTTACAGTCAGAATGTTCTTGTCGGTAAATCGCGTCCCGTGATAAATTCAACAAAACAACTATCCTAAATCCGATAATTCCCGAGCGAGTTGGCAGGAATGAATGGACAAATATTAAGGACAAGGCTATCGGCACGACCGTCGTGTCAATTATTTTCCTTATCGGCACGACGGACTCATTTTAATTTACGTAGCACATGAGTGTGGAGAAATAACGAATTGAGGGAATTTATATTAGACAAGACATGAAAGGAGTAAACAAAAGGAAAATAAACAAGACATGGCAATAAATCAAAAGACATCACAAGAAAACCCCTCTGACAACATAGGCGTATGAGCCGGGAGTTGGGGGAAGGGGTGGGGGGTTGGGGGTGGGGGTCCCACCAATGTTCAGGTTAGTGTGGGGGTAGGGGTGGGGGCAGCATATACTTTCTCATACATCCTTATACACTCTAATATAGCAAAATAACTAAATCACAAGCATCATGTAACAGTAAACGTTTTTAAATGTAGAGTTTTATTTCCATGGAAACAATTAGGTTGTGTGGGCAGCAATTTTTAGTCCATGAATTCCGGAATATGTAAAAATATCTGATTGGTGCATTATACATGTATAACAATGTAGAGAAAGCCTCAAATTGTGAAAGTAATGCAGATGCCTGTGAATAATCCATTAAATGAGTGACGATTTTTATGTCCCCCTCAAACATGTCCAAATTACTTTAGGACCAGCTTGTTAAAATCCGGATGGAATTCGAGCCAGCCTTGAGACAAGAAGAGAGTAGAGGTAGGACACACTGTATAAAGAGAAAGAAAACAGGAAAAAACAAGCAACAACAACAATCTCTCTTTTCTTTCTCTCTTCCTCTCTCTCTCTCTCACCTATCTTTTTTATTCATGTTTATCACATATCAATCCTAGTTAACTATGTAATGCAGCCCAAGTGTAATACAACATTGAACGTCTTTAACTGAATGCCGATTGACCAGACCTTTGTATTAATTCGCGTATTTATACAACTTCAGAATTTTATTAAACTCGTCAAAGAAAAGTTTAAATAAGTGTGCTTGGCGAGTATAATGAATGTTGTTGTTTCATAGATGTATATTCGAATTGAAAATTGTGTTTCTTTAGTTAAAATTATATTTTAGGTCAGACTTTTACCTCTTGTTTTGGTTATTCGGCCTATGAAGGCGGTCGGTCTGTCCTTTAGTAAGTTACTAACTTGAAGTTTTATCTGTACGTGGGGAATGTGATCAACAGAATCTAACACTTGGTGTCAATTCATACACCATTTCATTAAACTCGTCCAGGAAAGGTGTTTTCCTGAACTCGTTTAATAAAATTCTGTATGAAATGACGAGTGTCAGATATCAATCTCAAACTAATTTGAAAATGCTGAAAAATGCCCGGATATATACTTACACCCCTTGACTAACTGCCGTGACTTACTTCCCTGTCCTGCCAATATCGGCATTACCGTCTTGCGGATAAGAAAAATAATTGGCAGAACCGTCGTGCCGATAGACACTTCATTTTTCATGTCACGTGACAATAACAAATCTTCGGGTTTCTAAAATCAATTACGGATACAATTATTTATACTTCCTTTTATTAATTTTTCAGTACATTTTAAAATGTTTATTTCATCTGAAAATAAAGATAATTATAGTGGAATAAGACCATGTATAATAAATAATTCTTTACCAAGATCACAGTTACTATGCGCCAATGATTTTCGCTGCATATTATACATAGTTATCAACATTGGCTTGTCATCAATAATAACCACTGTCAATTTAGACTGTAGCATTAACAGCTTATATTTAATTATATATTAAGTGAAACCGTTAGATCTTCCAAAAAAATAAAAGAAACATGAGGTTATTATTGAATGAATGATTCAGGTTTCTTTTAAATGAAAGATTATCGTTAATTTCAAAATCTTAAAGAGGTACGTTTTAATAAATTGTTTTCTAGATATATTTGTTCAATCAAACTTTCCAACACAATTTCTCAAAATAATAAAAATGATTGAAATTAAACGTAGTTTAATTATTGCTAAAACATTCCTATAAACCGCTTAATGAATACTTTTTAACAAAACTGTACAACATAAGTTTTTTCGTATGCAAACGTTTGCAGTTGTCAAATAAGCATATAATTTATCATCCGGAAAAGTCAAACTGACTTAAATTATAACAAAACAAAAAAACGACCGAAAATTGAATTTAACTTTAAATATGGTAATATTGTACAGTAACTCAAATTTGTTAACAAATGCCAACTTCTTCGAGTAATCATTTTCACTTATATATATTTCACTTAAAATAATACATATGTATAAAAACTATAGCAGCAAACTTCGTATCCGGCAATGCAACACGTCAAAAAACGTAACAGTCCCTACAAAAATCAAGATGAATTAAAGTTAATTTTGTGGCCTTTGGATTAATGGAGTACTGAAGGGAAAAAATAGTGTCACGGTATTTGAAACCGGACCACCCGATTAACCATCACTGCGTCATGCAGGACTATAACACGTATGGTCGTATAAAGTTTAAACTTAACCGCTTACTCGGGTGTTATATTACGTTAGTTAAGAATTCTTGTAATGTTTAACTTCTTGAATTGTTTTAATATCTTAAGATGGAATTTAAAGTAGATTTAAGAAATTGATTGTATATAACATCAAAGGTCAACGAAGTCGACTGAATAAGGTGATATATGACAGGCTAATGGAGATAAGGTGTCTGACAGATGGATATGTTACAATAAGATATAGCCTTAGGTATACATAATATAGAGATGACATGTCGGTTTTGTTATACGATATGGGCAAGTTTAATGGACTTAGTAATTAAGAAACTGACCAATAGTCAGGCAGTAACGAGTTGACCAATCAGTGAAAAGAGCCCGTAGCCTCTTTGGGAGGATAGGAGTTTGGTCAGTTAGTTTTAGACTAACCTTATTTTGTTTAAAATGTTAGCTTTGTGACTTTGAACTTATATGAGAAATACAAATACATGTGAATAAAATGACTTTAAATAAAACCACCCTGTCTGAGTATCTGTTATGCCGCACGTGCTTAATCTATGATACCCTGAACTTATAGGGCGTTTGCTGATGCAATTGAGATACTTCATGTATATACTAAATCATTTACGTTATTCCACGAGTCAGGTCTAATTAAAAAGTCGACGATGAAAGTGAGTTTAAATTTTAAACATGTTTTGTGACGAAAGGCAACGGTAGGTAGCACTAGATATTATCTAGATAGTCACAATTTATGATGAATATAACAAGTATACCAGTTAGTATTGAATTGAAAGGGCAGAACTTATTGGTTATGCCACTTTAAGTTTTTGGACATACTAATGAACAATTGCCTAATTATGAAAGATCTATTATAATGGATTTATAAAGATATGTTAAATTAAAACGATATTTATTTGTCTAATTGCCCAATGACCAAATAATAAGGTTTAACGGAAACCGTTTCGATTATAGAAAGAACACAATGTCGATGAAACAGGTCACAGTCTAATATTTGGGTTACAAGACAGCATACATTTTAGTAAGGACTTAAACACAATAACAAGTTGCAATGACGGCTAAATGTCTTAAATACTTCATCAATTAAACATACAGACATGTATATATATAGTAAAATATAACTTGACTGATGTGTACATTGTACTTGTATAACGCATTAATAGAAAAAATAACTTCCCTATCAAGTTTATACATATTACATGAACAATTAATACAAATGCCAATTGTACAAAACAGGCATTTGTTTGCATATCGCCACTTTACAAGTTTAATACTGCTACATATACTATTTGATCATGTGTGTTTAACAATACCGAATACAATCTCCAGCAGAGTGCTCATTGTAATTTGTTCTTGCAGAAAACCAATAACGATATTATGTTTATTCACTTGGCCAGAAACTAATCCTCTACAATTGGAGTATCAATTAATTTAGGCAGTTTTATGAGGTGTGTGACTTGAATAATTGATCTAGGATTTTTTCCAAGGAGACAAGAGGAAATGTTCTCTTTCAATTATTTACACATCTGATAAAGATCTCGTTGCAGTGACGTGTGGTCGTGAATCGTTAATATTATATTAGAAATAAAAAAAAAAAGGTCGAGTTTATAAACCTGACACAGAAATACTTTATACGAAAATGAATGAGAAATGATATATAAGAAACTGTTGTTACATGCGTTTGTTGAAACCAGTATCCGCGATGCTAGACAGGGCTGAATTGAATTGAATTATCTTGATATCCCGGCATGAATTATATCATAAGTACAAAATGTTTTTAGCGGAATAAAACAAGTGAACATATCAACCATGAGACATCCTATATCTTATCTACATCAACCATGAGACACTCTATATCTGATCTAAATCAACCATGAGACACCCTATATCAATGATGAGACACCCTATATCTGATCTAAATCAACCACGAGACACCCTATATCGACCATGAGACACCTTATATCTGATCTATATCAACCATGAGACACCCTATATCTGATCTATATCAACCATGAGACACTCTATATATGATCTATATCAACCATGAGATACACTATATATGATCTATATCAACCATGAGATACCCTATATCTGATCTAAATCAACCATGAGACATCCTATATCTGATCTATATCAACCATGAGACACCTTATATCTGATCTATATCAACCATGAGACACTCTATATCTGATCTATATCAACCATGAGACACCCTATATATGATCTAAATTAACCATGAGACACCCTTTATCTGATCTATATCAACCATGAGACACCATATATCTGATCTATATCAACCATGAGACACTATATATCTGATCCATATCAACCATGAGACACTCTATATATGATCTATATCAACCATGAGACACCCTATATATGATCTAAATTAACCATGAGACACCATATATCTGATCTATATCAACCATGAGACACCCTATATCTGATCTAAATCAACCATGAGACACCCTATATCAATGATGAGACACCCTATATCTGATCTAAATCAACCACGAGACACCCTATATCAACCATGAGACACCTTATATCTGATCTATATCAACCATGAGACACCCTATATCTGATCTATATCAACCATGAGACACTCTATATATGATCTATATCAACCATGAGACACACTATATATGATCTATATCAACCATGAGACACACTATATCTGATTTAAATCAACCATGAGACACCCTATATCTGATCTAAATTAATCATGAGACATCCTATTTCTGATCTATATCAACCATGAGACACCCTATATCTGATCTATATCAACCATGAGACACCTTATATCTGATCTATATCAACCATGAATCACTCTATATCTGATCTATATCAACCATGAGACACCCTATATATGATCTAAATTAACCATGAGACACCCTATATCTGATTTATATCAACCAAGAGACACCTTATATCTGATATATATCAACCATGAGACACTCTATATCTGATCTATATCAACCATGAGACACTCTATATATGATCTATATCAACCATGAGACACTCTATATATGATCTCTATCAACCATGAGACACACTATATATGATCTATATCAACCATGAGACACCCTCTATCTGATTTAAATCAACCATGAGACACCCTATATCTGATCTAAATTAATCATGAGACATCCTATATCTGATATATATCAACCATGAGACACCTTATATCTGATCTATATCAACCATGAGACACCTTATATCTGATCTATATCAACCATGAATCACTCTATATCTGATCTATATCAACCATGTGACACCCTATATATGATCTAAATTAACCATGAGACACCCTATATCTGATCTATATCAACCATGAGACACCTTATATCTGATCTATATCAACCATGAGACACTCTATATCTGATCTATATCAACCATGAGACATTCTATATATGATCTATATCAACCATGAGACACACTATATATGATCTATATCAACCATGAGACAACCTATATCTGATCTAAATCAACCATGAGACACCCTATATCTGATCTAAATCAACCATGAGACACCCTATATCAATGATGATACACCCTATATCTGATCTAAATCAACCACGAGCCCCCCCTTTATCAACCATGAGACACCTTATATCTGATCTATATCAACCATGAGACACCCTATATCTGATCTATATCAACCATGAGACACTCTATATATGATCTATATCAACCATGAGACACACTATATATGATCTATATCAACCATGAGACACCCTATATCTGATCTAAATCAACCATGAGACACCCTATATCATATCTAAATTAATCATGAGACACCTTATATATGATCTATATCAACCATGAGACACCCTATATCTGATCTATATCAACCATGAGACACACTATATATGATCTATATCAACCATGAGATACCCTATATCTGATCTAAATCAACCATGAGACATCCTATATCTGATCTATATCAACCACGTGACACCTTATATCTGATCTATATCAACCATGAGACACTCTATATCTGATCTAAATTAACCATGAGACACCCTATATCTGATCTATATCAACCATGAGACACCCTATATCTGATCTAAATTAACCATGAGACACCCTATATCAATGATGAGACACCCTATATCTGATCTAAATCAACCACGAGACACCCTATATCAACCATGAGACACCCTATATCTGATCTATATCAACCATGAGACACCCTATATCTGATCTATATCAACCATGAGACACTCTATATATGATCTATATCAACCATGAGACACACTATATATGATCTATATCAACCATGAGACACACTATATCTGATTTAAATCAACCATGAGACACCCTATATCTGATCTAAATTAATCATGAGACATCCTATTTCTGATCTATATCAACCATGAGACACCTTATATCTGATCTATATCAACCATGAGACACCTTATATCTGATCTATATCAACCATGAATCACTCTATATCTGATCTATATCAACCATGAAACACCCTATATATGATCTAAATTAACCATGAGACACCCTATATCTGATTTATATCAACCATGAGACACCTTATATCTGATATATATCAACCATGAGACACTCTATATCTGATCTATATCAACCATGAGACACTCTATATCTGATCTATATCAACCATGAGACACTCTATATATGATCTCTATCAACCATGAGACACACTATATATGATCTATATCAACCATGAGACACCCTCTATCTGATTTAAATCAACCATGAGACACCCTATATCTGATCTAAATTAATCATGAGACATCCTATATCTGATCTATATCAACCATGAGACACCTTATATCTGATCTATATCAACCATGAATCACTCTATATCTGATCTATATCAACCATGTGACACCCTATATATGATCTAAATTAACCATGAGACACCCTATATCTGATCTATATCAACCATGAGACACCTTATATCTGATCTATATCAACCATGAGACACTCTATATCTGATCTATATCAACCATGAGACACTCTATATCTGATCTAAATCAACCATGAGACACACTATATATGATCTATATCAACCATGAGACACCCTATATCTGATCTAAATCAACCATTAGACACCTTATATCTGATCTAAATCAACCATGAGACACCCTATATCTGATCTAAATCAACCATGAGACACCCTATATCAATGATGAGACACCCTATATCTGATCTAAATCAACCACGAGACACCCTATATCAACCATGAGACACCTTATATCTGATCTATATCAACCATGAGACACCCTATATCTGATCTATATCAACCATGAGACACTCTATATATGATCTATATCAACCATGAGACACACTATATATGATCTATATCAACCATGAGACACCCTATATCTGATCTAAATCAACCATGAGACACCCTATATCATATCTAAATTAATCATGAGACATCCTATATCTGATATATATCAACCATGAGACACCTTATATCTGATCTATATCAACCATGAGACAACCTATATCTGATCTATATCAACCATGAGACACCTTATATCTGATCTATATCAACCATGAGACACTCTATATCTGATCTATATCAACCATGAGACACTCTATATATGATCTATATCAACCATGAGACACACTATATATGATCTATATCAACCATGAGACACACTATATCTGATCTAAATCAACCATGAGACACCCTATATCTGATCTAAATCAACCAAGAGACACCCTATATCAATCATGAGACACCCTATATCTGATCTATATCAACCATGAGACACCCTATAAATGATCTATATCAACCATGAGACACCCTATATATGATATATATCAACCATGAGACACCCTATATCTGATCTATATCAACCATAAGACACCCTATATATGATATATATCAACCATGAGACACCCTATATCTGATCTATATCAACCATGAGACACCCTATATCTGATCTATATCAACCATGAGATACACCCTATATCTGATCTAAATCAACCATGAGACACCTTATATCTGATCTAAATCAACCAGATTTAAATACCACAGTAATGATATAATAAATTGTTAGTTTAATATTTTACCATGTATGTTGATATATAAACCTTTATTTGATATTGTAAGTTTCAAGGTATAATTACAGTAGTTCAGCTATGAAAAAAAACTATTCTAAACTAAGAAAAGTTTCTACCTTTCTGAGTTTAGCATACATTATATCTATTTGTCTGAATAAATATATGTCTCTTGGTGATTCATATCGGATTTTATTAAAACATCAGGACATACATTTTTTACTAATTGACGAGACTGACCGTTTGCAATAACATGATTTAAGAAAGCTTTTACTGATTGTCTTATAACTATAAAATAATGTATCTGAAGTTTATTTTGCGCCTCGACATGTACATCCTTTACATAAAAATATATTGCACACACATATATTCACTGATATAGTTATACATCTAACTATTTTATTAAGTCGTTTTCTCATATAATTTAATTATATGCTTCAGATGTTCACGAGTGGAGATAAAGAATAAAAGCCATCATTCATTGATATATACCATTAGTATAACATATCCTTTATACACACTATAATGCGTTATTCGGATATACAAAACTCATTAAGAACGTTTAATCGTTAATAAGAGTTCGTGTCTGAGATACTGACGTTTGTATTAGGTAATTGCTACCTTTATTGAGATCAATAGTGCGTGATGTATGTAGCAGTTATACATACGGAAAACCTTGACACACATAATGAGATTTATGACAAGTTAAATTAATAAATCAATTTATTTCAGCGTTTAACTACTTGAGTGTAATTATTCTTGCCATCGTTGTGCGAAAATACCGTATGATCGCTTAGACGTTTGAGTACATTAAACGAGGCTCGGGATTCGAATTCACTGCTCTGATGAAAGCTTAATCCGGGTTCGAACCTAATTTAAATTAAAAAAGTTTAAACTCGATTTCATGGGAAAATGTGATGGTTAAGTGAATAAAGATTGCAGGATTAAATGATTAAGATGATTTAAAGTTTAAGTCAGTACATCTCAGAAATGCCAAAAAGGAAGTCTAAAACGATAACAGTAAAGGAGGCGAAAGAACAAGTACAACAAGCTAAAACAAAGCGCCCATGTGTTCGAAAGGATCATGTCATTGAGCCAGATGAGCAGGTGGCGAATGACCTGGTGATGGGGCAAGTGCCCCAAGACCAATATACCCCGAGTGCATCATTTGAACCAAGCAATAATGCCACTGAGAATTCAGGTACGAGTGTATGGGAACCAAATATTATAGAAATTGTATCTGTGAATGAATCACTGGGAGCAGGTGTAGCTCCAAATGAAAGGGAAAAAAAATAAAGATGACAAATTTATAAATTTTGATGGAGCAAACACAAGAAGGTGAAAATATTGAGAGGCAATTTTCATTAGTTAATGGTCAGTTGCTTGCCATTCCAAAATCTGAAAGGCAAAAAAATGTTGACATCTCTAATTGGACAGATGCCATGTTGATATTTTCATCAATCTATCTGGCTGCTCATCCAAATGAAACGCAACGTTTTATTAAAATACATACAGACTATTGGCTAGGAGCAAGCCGAACTGGGGGTATTTGTTGAAAGAATTATGACGAACAGTTTCGTCTTAAAAAAAGCCAGAAACCGTGACATATCGTGGGGAGTAGTTGATGGTGAAATATGGCTTTTGTACATGTATGGGGAATCCCAAATCAAGCTTAATAAAACTGTTATGAACTTTCACGGAAGTGGTGCTCCCAAGCAAGTGGGTTTTGTTAAAACGTATCGATAGCTCGATAGGAGTACCGTTTTTAAGATCTTTTGACATATTCATTCTTTGATTAAAGAATAAATCATTTGATGTTTATTTCATGAAATTCCATTAAGTATTCAAAAAGTAAGAACAATTAAACGGATTTATATTTTATAAAACTAATTTAATTTTACATTGGGCCTAATAGCATAAAAGCCACATCGTACCATATCGTACGATATTTTGAAAGTTGTTGGTTCATAATTTGCACAAAATTCACTAAGGTATGTGGAGTGTTATTTTTTATATATATCTGACTGTATTATCGAAACACCGTCCAGTCTAGCAGAAACACCTTTTGGAACCATTGTGACGAGAAGGATTCAGAATGTTACTGTTCCATTATATAACGGCAGATGGGTATGTGCATTTTATATTTTGTTGTATATGGTTGAGTTATTTAAATGTCTGATAGATATATTTTGACGTATTCAGATCTAAGTAAAGTTGTATAAATTGTTCATTTTCATTCCGACGAGAATGTCTGTAATTTAATTTCACATCCGCGGTATTGAGAGTTGTTTTGTTAGAATATAGGCCGAGGAATCTGAGAACGTATTTTGAGCTGTTGATATCGTGTTTACAATGAAGTATTGAAATGTATCATGTTCGATTTGATTGATAGCAAAGGAGTTGTCAGTTTATTTTTTTTTAAAAGGTTTTCGTTTACAATATCAAGGCCCACGAACGTTCGTATCAGTAATAACAAAAACAAATCTGCTTATCAACATCCAACATAATTGAAAGAAAAAATAAACAAAGAAATAAAATTGGGTCGTATTGCAGGCCCTTTTTGTGCGAAACCAATTTCCAATCTTCGATTGTCTCCAATAGGTTTTATTCAAAGTCGGATGGAAATTGGAGATTAATAACCCATTTGTCATACCCAGAGGGGAATAGTATAAATGTTTTTATAGATAAAAATAACTGTACAGTTTATTACTCAAAGTTCGATGAAGTTTTAGAAATACATATAGTTAAAAACCTAGGTCCCGGAACATTAATGGCAAAAATGGACATTAAATCTGCCTTTAGGCTTATGCTAATTTATATAAGCGTTTGATCTATTGGAGTTTAAAGTAGATGACAATTATTACATAGATAAATGTCTCCCAATGGGTTGCTCCATTTCGTGTTAAACTTTTGAAAAGTTTTCAACATTAATACAATGGATGGTTGCAAAGAAATCGGGTAAAAACACACTATCTCACTATCTCGGTGACTTCATATTTTTAGGTCATAAGGCGACAAATAATGTAATGAATTAATGTGTACCTTTGAAAACATGTGTAAGCAATTGGGTGTTCCTATTGCTGATGATAAACAACAGGTCCAACCACAGTTTTGTTTTTTCTTGGTACTGAAATAGATACAGATAAAATGCTTGTAAGAATTTCATTGGACAAGATAGTAGTCTTGCAAAAATTCAATAAAAACATAATTTCAAACAAGAGTTGTCAGAAGACAACAAAGTACGCCGATGGGATAAAACTCACCACCCATGCAAAGATTGAGACTGGAGACAAACACCAAAACTTAAACGAAACTAAACGCAAAAGTTTAACTTGGGTGTCTGCAGACAAAAAAATAAGTAAAAAGATTGCCATAACTGTGTCAAAATGCAATCCAGAGTTATGGTTCTTATCTCTGTGTGTTCCATTGATGATGTTGAACACACATGCGAAGTTTCATTCATATCCAATAAGTGGTTGCATAGATATCTTACCTGATTACATGTGTGTTCACTTCATCAATGGAACTCACATACATACATATACACCATAACTCTGGATTGTATTTTGACAGAGTTATACTCCTTTTTGGACTTAATTTTTTAGGTTAAATGTTGCATCTTAGCAACCACTAATTCATTATGAATGAAACTTCACATGTGTGTTCAGCATCATCAATGGAACGTACAGAGATAAGAACCATAGTTCTCTCTGGATCGCATTTTGGCAGGATTATGGCCCTTTTAGTCTTAGAAAAGTTGGTTAAAGTTTTTTATTAGGTTAACATTTTTTAGCAAGTACATATTTCATCAACATGTGTGTTCAGCATTATCAACGGAATGCACAGAGGTGAAAACTATAACTCTGGGTTGCATTTGTACAAAGTTATGACCCTTTTGGATTTAGAAAATTTGATTAGAGATTTTTAGCAGATTAAAGTATTTGAGTTGGTATTTATTTCATCAACCTATCATTGGACATGAATGAATCTTCACATGTGTGTTCAGCATCCTCTAGGAAACTCAGAGACACAAGAATCATAACTCTTGATTGGATTTTGGTAGAATTATTCTCCTTTTAGACTTAGACATTTTGTTTTTTAGCAGGTTAAAGTTTGTGTTACAAGGCCTTAAGCTTAGACAAATAAGGTCAGTTTGAAGTCCTCTCTCAAATTTGTTCAAAACCATGATCCTGTGGGCAAAATTAGCCCGCCCTAAGGGGTAAACAATTTTCACTTTTTTTTTGGCCCGCCCCAAGGGGTAAAATCTTTTTAACTTTTTTTTTATTAAAGTTTTATATTTTTTTTTAGATCTTTTAATATTTTCATGAAAGTTTAATTTTCTGTAAATTCTTTTCTTCATTTTCATGAAAGGGTATCCAACTGTGATAAACTGTGCATGTTTGTACAAGATTATTTCAACTATAGATCCATTTTTATGAACTTTTACCGATTGCCCTCTGAGGTGAAGTTAGTGCATAGGCCTATATTGTATATATGTATAAAACTGAACAACTTAGAATGTAGAAGGATATCCAGCATTAATAAACTGTATTTGTTGGTACAAGACTAAAAATCCATTAACAAGAACTGGTATATTACCATATGATTTGAAGGTAGTGCATAATTGTATCGCATATGTAAAACATTGATAAACTAATCTTGAAACAGAAGATAATCTTGCTGGAATTATTTCAGGAAATGTTTAATTTGTATATTACCTGTAGTATTACTTGATTAACTTATATTATTCTAGCCATGCAGTTGAAGTATTTAAGGTTATTTTATGTACATGGTGTGCCTTAAGTTAGGTATTGGCCGCACACCTATTCGGGTTATTTGTCAGCAATGGTTAATGAATTTATAAAGCAATTTTAAAGCTTGAAAGATAAATGTAACAAATGACAAATGCTGAATTAAATAATATTTAGGCAAAACGAGTCATCCATTCACTATGTTGTTTTCAAGAAAACATAACTGTTGATATCAAAAAGTGTTGGTGAATTATTTTGCTAATTTATTTTTAACAGACAAGCAATAATTATAGCTTAATTTTACCACCCCTGAGTTTTAATTGTCTTCCATTTGGTACTTATTTCCTGAAAAAGCTATTGTTTTAGAACAGCATCGAAATAGTTGAGCGCGCTGTCCCTCTGACAGCTCTTGTTTACAAGTGTCATTATACGATAAATATGGCGTAAATCTGCATATGCATTGTTGATGCGACTTCGGCTTAGGTTGAAGAAGTTCCCGCACTTTTATTTTTATCCACACATGAAATGTAACTTCAGATTCTGTTAAACAGCGGGTTAGTCGAATTTTTCAACTCGAAGCGGTGAAGCAATTCTTTTCTCCTGAGTATATTCCGCCGAATATATACTTTATTTATTATTTTTCTGATGTAATAGTGTGATATCTCTAAATCCTCAAAACCGTATTTACTTAATATGTACAGTAGAAATTGAGATATTGCTGTTTTTCTGGAAAATAAAAATCGGAAACGTCAACGGCACAGCTGTGATAGTTTGTGCCTATTTTCAAACGAGTAAACAATTGATGTTTACGGCACAGTTGCCCAAAATGTCAACGGCACATTCGGAATAAATAAAAAAAGAATACATTTTTTAAAACGTATTATATATTATTCTATATCAGACACCCGATATCCGTTATTAATCTCTTTTTTTCTAAATACAGTTATATATTATGAAAATTAGTATCATTTTATATCTAAAAGGAAGTTTGCCAGTTTGCAGAAGGACGGTGGTTCTTCTCAGATTCATTCTGAGATATTCTTCCCCCAATAAAACTGGTTATCTATAACTAAATGCATTCTGATTGGCCAGAATGATACCTCTATAAACAAAATACTATATGATATTGAACTGTTTTTACTTTCGGTTTTGCAAAAACCGTGCATAAAATTACGATATACCACGGTTACTAAAGAAGCCGCTGGGAATTCCAAGTTTTAGCGGAAGGCAGCGATGAAAACTGAGATGTTCTGAATGTGGTGTTATTTTCAAATGACTGTCAACAAGAGATTAACGTCCGATTTCAGCAAAATAATCGAAAATAAAGATGCCGTTACGACATAAAAGCCAACCGTTCAATCAATTAATATGCTTCGCCTTTATTTACGAGCAAAACAATTGAATGGTTAGTTTGCATATAAAATACCTTGTTGTCAAGGTGTGTCAGTGGTCGAGTGGTTAAGACTTAAGTAAGATTATTTTCCGTCATGGTTCGAATCCCATCCGGGGAATTTTGTTTTCAATACATATTTTTCAGTTAAACTCATATCATTTTGTTTATTTAGATATGTCTTACTATTGGTACATAAAATGCATAGGGTCCTAACTTGGTGACTTTTTGTCATTTCCCATACGAAAACGCTAGTAAAGGTTCAGCATTTATTTATAGTTCATATAATAAAACAGTTATGGACTTTTCAGCTGTATGATATGATGTTCTATGCACCAGAAACTGGTGCAAAGCACATCATATTGCACAGCTGGAAAAAAAGTCCATAATTGTATAATATGCCATATATAACCTGAAATGTGTGAAAATGGCGTTAAACCTCATTACAAAAATATATAAGATATATTAGAAAACATTTTGGTTAAAAATGAAATGAATAACTGTATATTTATCTATTATTTCTTTTTCTCCTTAAAGGATGCCCAAAGAATTCCTTTGACCTATTGCTCGCTCAGAAGTCATACACTGCACGAGATTCTAGACCATCTGTTGGAAAACATCGGAATAGTACATCGAAGACAAAATTGGATGTATTTATGAGAGTAAGGGTCATCTGGTTATCAAACCACGTTTTTAAACATTATGCCTCTACGTTTACATGTATTACAGCAGGCACGGATTTTTTTTATATACTTGAGAACACGTAGGAATATTTTGATAAATTTGAAGAACATAGAAAAACTAAAAAAAAAAAAAATACCCGAAATGTAATACTTCACTTAACGAAACGCAATCTGTCTTTGATAAGAACATTGATATTTGCATGAATAAAAAATGTTCAACTCAAAATACAAAACAGAAATACTCATTTAGAGTGGAAGCAGTTGAAATTGATGATGAATTGAAAGGGAAACGACTGATATGACACCCGCCGTTATGAATGCTCTAAATCAAGACGGTCATCTAGAGACATGGGCAAATCTTAATTTTTAATTTAATAATATATGATTCCTATTGTTTATGGATGTTTTAAAGTTTGACAGCTGCCTCATCTATGTAGTATAGTGACACGGTTAAAAAATGTTGGCTACTCGATCACATGTTATTCCATGAAAAATGGTTAAAATGTATGAGAGGACCAAAACGTGGAGGAATGCTACTATCTGATGAAAATGAAAGGGGAATATATGATCCGAAATATAGCAAAGAAAAATCAAAACATCTCCGGGTGGAGATTTTAGTGAGATTGGTTTTTGGGACAATAAGTCAGCACTGAAATAAAGTCAACAGCAATTTAAGCGATAGGAACTGTTTTGAAGATGCACATGTTATTCAAAAGCAGATATTATTTTCAAAAAGTCCTTGATTCGAATATAAACAATCTGTCTGACTAAGAAGACTATGACAAATCGACATTAAATCTTCTTAAGTCTGATCGCCAAACTAAATAACAGAAACCAGAGCCATCCACAACCATAACAAAAAATATGTCGAATGAAAACCATACAATTGCGAAATTGGTTGCTAAAGTACTTCCTGTATATAATCCAGAGTTAAAAATGTAGAAGAAATTTGTTATTACAGTTTCAATCAAGGAACATGAGTTGCCATAAGCCCATAATTATGGTAGCTGCCGTTTATCGTGGGGATGAACGCTTTATTTAGTGTCGAATGTTCTCTCGTTCTCTCCTGATATTGGCTGCTATACACAAGTGTACTACTCCGGTCTTCTAAAACCAACCCAAGTTTTGTGTTACCAAAGTCCTTTTAGAAATGTATGCTAAAATGGTAACATTCGATCTAGCTTTATGGAATGACATTCTGACCGAAATCTTGATTTTCAAAACTATTTCTTTGAAATACAGGTTTATGTCGGTCTTCTATGAAGCCAAACATAAATATATTGTTTCGAGCTCAGACAAGGACGCTGGATGTCGGCTAAACGTCATACTAGTATTACATGACAAAGAACAAATACATAGTCCTGAGATCGAACGTTTCTTTTGTATATCATAGAATGGAAGGGGTATAGTGAGCCGTGACACTTCATTTGCATGCTAATAATTAGTCGTTGGTCGAAACTTAGGTTGAACACTTAATCATAATAATAACAAATTGATTATGAGATGATTTAACACAATATAACCAACAATACTCGCTCCATACAGTCAATTCGTTGTTTTCTATTTTGTTAAATCGTCGCGTAATATGTATATTAACTAAAACTTTAGATTTGTTCATCACTAGCAGCGCCAAAGGCACCTCTCGTTTTCTCCTAATATTGGCTGCTATACACAAATGTAGTTAAATTAACGATAAATATGGCATTGGAGTCGACTATATGGATATATCATACTTTTTACACTAAAAGTTTCTAATGCATGCCAATGAATTACATGTATGTGCTGTTAACATTTCGGGCAAATGCGCCTTTGACTTCTTTCTTGTTTGAATTCAAAATATGTATGTCAAATACACCAACTGTACCGTTGACTTTTACGATATTTGTTTTCCAGAAACATAGCAATTTCTCCATTATTACTTCACAAAATTCAATGCGGATTAGGGGAGTTATAGATATCATACTATTGCATCAGGAAAATAATAAATAAAGTTTACACATGGTGGAATATACTCAGGAGAGCTGCAAAAAAATTGCTTCACTGCTTCGATTTGATTTGTTTTAGAACAAAATATGAACAGTTACACTTCATGTGTGGATACAAATAAAAGTACAGGTACATTTTCATCCTAACTCAAAATCGCATCAACGACGCATATGCAGATTTACGTCATACCTATTGCTTAATCACACTTGTAAGAAACCACCTACCTTTGAACAGTTTAGCGTCCACCATCTTGGTTAGTCTGTGCCGGTTCCAAAAATCGATGTGCTGGTGCTCGATCACGACAGTGGTTTTATTTGTTCTATTTTGGAATTAATTTATCAATGTTCTTGGCCATTGCCCGTACATAGTATGTACTTCTTGACCAATTACTGAATTCTACTGTGTCTGGCATACATTGAGTGGTACCAAATGACTCAAATTCTTTTAACGTTAAACTTTGTATGATGGAACAGTACATAAATATGTGTTACAAGTTGCAGGATGCGTACCTTGACTAACATATACATGTACGAAAAATATGTATTGGTTTGATTAAATGAAATAAAGTAGTTTGTTCTGATTATGGAATTGCGTACAAAGTTTTGAAGTAAATAAATGTTACATACAGTGTCGAATATGGGTGCTAAACATATCTAGATTCAGATTCAAGATTCGATATCTCTTTATTTGTAAGTAAACATATAATGTTTCTCATTGCACACATACATGTACAATATAACATACATAAAGTAAATGTAATACAGTTATCATATGACAATTCGTATATGATTTTAAAATATAAAGAACCATCTACGCATCTGTAGTTTATATTAAAGTAAGGGGTTGAACTTTATCATTAAAATGTTATTAAATGGAATTCGTTAAGCGAGTTTCTTTTAAATATATATCTTAAACTCCATACATCATTCATGGTAGTTTTTTTATTATGTTTTTTTTCACTCACACACACATGAATTTTTAAAACTGTAAATTGTTAACGATCCAAAATCTCTATATACTTTACATTCGTAGATTAAATTTTGTGTATAAGAATTTGTCCAATTTTAAAAGTTCTGTAAATTGCTTTGATTTCATCAATTCGATCAACTTATATAAGCTGGGTTTATTATAATAATAATACGTTTATATATACAGTTTACGAATGGCATTGTACAATAAGTATAAAATGAAACTCATCTTCCAAATCGTGTGTATTGCATAAAGTACAGTATCTTTGGTTATTTTCAGTTCTGTTCTGTTCGCATCGTTCATTTTCTATTCTAAGCTTATGAGCGGATAGTCTTAATCCATCGATAACAATTCTAGACTTACTTGACAAGTCAAGATACAATTCAAATTCAAAATAAAGTTACTATATGTACACATTGTTCTAGAGCTGGATATACTGGTGTACCATGTTTACATAAATACATGAACAATTCTCTGTCTGAACAGTTTTGTAAATTTGTAATTATAGGATTGCTGCAGACACAGGAATATCAATACTGATTTAATAACGATTTGATAACTGCAGCCCAATTTTAGCACCTTTATTACAATCACTAAGCAGAGATTCGGACAGATATTTAACAATAATTTTGCCAGAGTTAACTGTTTTACACCAATATTCTATCAAACGCACATACCTGTTCATGAAACGTTGATACTTACCAAGTTTACCATTGATTTCCATAGTTCATGTTTTTACATAAACATAGATATTATACCAATACCCACGCACGGACTTATGAGAGTTATGTGTCTTTTATACATGTCAGGGGCGTAGCTGGCTTAAATTGGGTGTGTAGGCCCGGGCAGTCTAGGGATATAGGGTCATGCCATTCCGCCGTGATTTTTTTTAAAATATAAACTTCTGATGCATTTCAAGGAATATTTAAGCTTTTACTCACGGATCATAGGCTTGAGCAAAATGGATGTTCACAGGCAAATATACACAAACATTTATTTTACAGCATTATATAACATATTAAACAAAAGTTCTCGCCTCGCAAATTGTCGACGTCAATGTCGAATTCTGATGCATGTGTAACTGTAATCATGGTTATATTCCTAACAAACCTATTGAATATATTAAATGAGTTTTTTTTTTAATTTTTAAAATGGATCTCTGAGACTGATGGAAACGAGGTTAATATATTCAATAATAAATGAACACAAATGTAAGACTCTATTTATATTATTTAGAATAATGCACATTTTCCATTTCTAAGCAGTAATAATTGTCATAGTAAACGCAATTATGAGTTATTACAGTAAGAACTGTCGAATTGCGTTATTCCAGCGATGTCAGCTAGGATAGAAAAAAATCATTACTCGCTTTCAGCGAGGTCAACACATTGATCACCAAGTGGACGTCAATGTCCGTATCCCGATAAATGTACACTATCCCTAACGAGTAACTTCTATCGCTAGTCATGGTGTTACAAAGATAGTATGATGTTTTGAGCCGTCTCAAGCTTGAGAAAGACCGCCCCAGGCAGATATCACAGGAATGGTCAGCAGGTTTGCAACAACCGCTTGATACATGGATATGCATCCATATTCTAATCAATGTCGTCGTGATCGCAAGGTTGTTGCATTTTTATTTTTTTCATTTTTCTGAGAGAGGTGTAGGCCCGGGTTTACACGGTTTAAAGGCATCTACGCCTGTGTCTTCTCACTCTTTTGTATATGCGGCATTCAAAATATTGCGAATCATCTCAATTTTATCTAAACATTTAGCGTTAACTCCATGTAATCGTTAAATTAAAAAAAAAACCTCGTGTTACTTTTTAATTTAACAGCAGAATTGAAATGGAAAGTTTATCCAACCTTAATCTAAAGGTATCTAGTTAGTTTTATATAGTTTGTCGTTGTTATCAATTAAATATTTATTTTTGTTGGAATATTTGTAGATGTTGATTTTGAAGTAAAACTTTATATCCTCAGGTTAATGACTATGCCATCACGACAATGTTTGCTGATACGACTACAGTAATTTATCTCTTTACAGGTGTACTCATATTTTCATATAATTATCTAATTGGGCAGAGACATTTGTAATTAAGTCACTGAATTAGGGAATCATTTGTGTACGCCGACTTAAATATTGAAACGGTAAGAATGTTAGGTCAGTTATTTTTAACATTTAAATTAATGTATCCAACAAATTTGCGCGTATTTAAAGCAAATATGAAACTTTGAAAGATGAACACCACGTGGTATGCATATTATATTGTTATTAGAGTATTAAAATCATTTTTGATTAATTTCTTATGCGATGTCCTTCAAAATACTCCCGTTTATCTAAAGCACACGTTTTCAATCGCGCAATTTTGAAAATAATGTCGTACTCTTGAACAGATATACCCTTGAGACACAGGTAATGTGCAGATCCTAGGATATTGTCGACTTATATCTCTTCCCAGACAAATGTTTCTTTCAGTCTTGGAAAGAGAACACGTCTGGCTAGTATAGAGGGGTGAGGGAGAACGGCGACTTTCTTTGACTGCATAATGGATGTCACAACACGAGAATTTTGAGCTGTTGCAATGTCATGTAAAAGACAAACATACTTCAGATTTACATGTATTATAGGGCGACGCTGTTTGTAGTACTTCTTCAATTGTTTCAAAGTTACGTTTGTATAAAACCGTCCTGTGGCAGTTTTGCCCTTTGGCACCGCTGTCTGTACGGCTGCAGGACCTTGGCTAGCAAAAGGTAGTGCACACAGAACCTTCTTAGCAGATCGCAGTCATTTTACTATATATGGGCGTCTCGCATTTTCCGTGGCCCAATTTATGTTGTATGCTTTTCTTTTTATCTCATAATAACCAACCCAAGTTTTCAAAAATGACTTCTTTTTGTCCTCGTCAACAAATGCGATATCCATCGTTCATTTATTTTCAAAACTTTTAAAACCTTTTTTAAAATTAGATGATTTCATGCTTACAACAATGTTGTCATCGGAGCTAAATCTCTCAGCATCAGCTTTCGTAATTTCGAGGATTGTTTTATGTTTTCTGTGATTGTTGACGTTAGAGTACGCCAGGGCGAGCTGCATTTTCAGCTGCTGTTGTCCAGATTGAAATCTGACTACCCAACAACAAATAATTATATATACTATCTGACCTTCCCCGTAAATATTACACACCTCTCAGTAAATGCCTTTCGATTTCAACTCAAGTAATGACCTACATCGAATATAGGCCATAATTTCAAGCACATTTTCAGCTCGTTGGCCAGTCAATTTGCATACGTTATCAAGCAATGTACATTGCACCAAGGTCAGCGAATGATTGAGTCAGATCTTAACCAGCGATTACTCTAGCGATACAATGTTTTTTTATTTATATATGGCATGATTTGCAAGAAAGAATACAGCAGTCGCATTATTTACGGAACAACCCCCAACAACGTGTCACACATGACAGTCAATGCGCATCGTGACATGGAGTAACCTGCAGGAGAGAGGTCACTTAGTCGCGACATGAGATAACCTGGAGAAGAGAGGTCACTTAATCGAGACATGGGGTAACCTGGAGGAGAGAGGTCACTTAATCACGACATGGGGTAACCTGGAGGAGAAACGTCACTTAGTCGCGACATGGGGTAACCTGCAGGAGAGAGGTCACTTAGTCGCGACATGGGGTAACCTGCATGAGAGAGATCACTTAATTGCGACATGGGGTAACCTGGAGGAGAGAGGTCACTTAATCACGACATGGGGTAACCTGCAGGAGAGAGGTCACTTAATCACGACATGGGGTAACCTGGAGGTTACCCTGGAGGAGAGAGGTCACTTAATCGTGATATGGGGTAACCTGGAGAGAAGAGGTCATTTAATCGCGACATGGGGTAACCTGGAGGAGAGAGGTCACTTAATCGGCACCTTTGTGGTACGAGTTTTGATTAAAATGCTATGCAGGGAAGATTGGAAAGTTTAATGCTAATTGTTGAAAGGTGTGAGTAGGTCGTTATTCACTTGATAAAAATACTAATTATTTGAAAGAAACAAAACTTTAAATTTTGTACTAGAAATCGTATTTTATTATAATGTCTTGAAAGAGTGATGAAAATTATGTCACGCTGATGTGAAATGTGTCGTCTGCTATTGGAATTGAAATATTCTTCTGGGAAACGGTCTAAATTTATCATACTGGTAAAAAAGTTAATACACAACAGTTAATACAAGCAATGAATACTTATGTAATGAAACAGATGGAAGATTAAACGCCGTAATCGTATTTTAACTTAATCAATGCACTAAATTACATTTAAATATTTAAATTTTGTTTTTATTGATAAATAGTACAAACGAGAAAATATTTTCTAACTCATAGCTTAGCAAACGTACGCCTACGTTTCGGGTGAAGGTAAATTCTATACTGCATATATATCTTTATTTCCTCCAATTATTACAAGAGAGCATACATTTTGCATACGACCAATTTGTTTGATTTTAATTTTCTTATCCCACGAAATTAACATAACTCAGTACAGATCTGATTTATTTTCGATATACTTTTATATAGTCAGGAATTTATTTTAAATGTCCATCCGTAGGCTTGATTCATATGAAAAAGTTTTTTATAATATCCATAACAGCCAACACGTTTTCTATATTAAATAAAAGTAATCGATTTTTTTTCATCAAATAATATTCAAGCTAACACATAACACCATGAAGAATATTTTTATTAGGGGATTTATCACCGGAACGGCGTTGTACACGCGTCCGTTAAATTACATGTGATGCTTATTTATTTTTTGTATTTCTGGTTTGTGCACTAGTGAGTCAAGGACTGTTACTCTTACAAATTATATTGTTGGTTCCCACGTCCCGTTAAAATGGTGCAGGACGGTAACCAAAAAAGAACAGGATGAGTAGTCTCCCTTGACAAAAAAGTGCGCTTTTTGGTTAAACCAAATAACATACTCTTCCCATACTTTAAAAAGGGTATCAGGACATTTTGGCTTCTCGACATTTCGACCCCTTTTGCTTAAGACATTTCGACCCCTCATTAAATTATCGTTTTATATAGGTTTGTGTAAAGGTTTTAGTGTGTAAGTGTCAGTTTATGATTGAGCACTTTAGTGTACCGCAAACATATAGTTTTACAGTGTACATTAAAAAACAAAAAAATAATTTTCTCAGAGTATTAAATTACTCTGAGAAAAACAAAGTTTTTGTTTATGTACCGATTATATGTAAAATGACAAAACACAGATAATTTTTTAAGATTTAATAAAATTATTAAACTATACTAATATTTTTATTTATAAAAATATTCTCACAAAAATACATACTATTATCGTACCAAATACGATAACATTCAATTAAAAAATCACACGCATATATATGACAAATAATTATAAACACTTATATACACGGTTTATACATACTATTATCATATCAAATACGATAACATTCAATTGAAAACATAACACACATATATCACAAATAATTATATACACATTTTCAATTCAACTGTTTTTATTTTGGCACTCAACTAGTCACTTTACATACCATAAACAAATCTATGACTTGACTGACATCCACGGGATCAACGTCGCCAGACGTGTCTGGCCGGTGCTATGACGTACGTAGAATTCAGCGCAGCGTTGTCCGTTGATGTGACATCACTGATGGCGGTATCCGTGCTGAACTCTAGGTTGAAATTCCCGAACGTTTCACGGTCTGTTGATGGTGACTAAAATAGACGTAATAACAATAGTGTGTACATACATATACACCAATTATGTAATATTACATGTAATAAAGGCATAGAAGATGAATATCATTTGTTAATATGTCCTAGTTAACAGAATATCAGAATAAAATTAATGTTATTTGTATTTGTCCAACCCAAAATTACATGTATTTATATAACATTATATTTCTAATTCTGTTGTATCATGTTATTCAGGTTTACCCTCAGTATTTATAAGTATATTTACCTCTGCTAATGTCACATGGAGTGCACTCCCAACAGCCTCTGCCACAGATGGAGTAGCTGAAACTGTCGAGGTGTCGTCCGATGAAGAGACATTTGCGGATACAGCATCTCGACAGGTCCGACATGTAAACTCTAAGATGATAAGACGCCTCCGTGCCTTGAAGTAATCAATTCTGCTAATACCTGTTAAAAATACATTACATACAAATTGAGGCTCTAATCTGTGGAACGGGTGCGTAGATTTAATCAACTTTTTTTTGTTTAAATTTTTTTTTTATAAATAAAACATCGTTTTCGTCAAATCCAGACTCAGTCATCCCTTAAACAGTTTGCATACTACATTAAAAATAAATATGCGCGTGATTAATTAGGTGCTAATAAATAACACGCGGTTGTGAATACCCTCTTTTATTTTGTACAGCACAACTTGATTAGGTGCTAAATACAAAATACACACTTATTCAATTTAAGATTTGCATAATAATAGTATCAATAATAATATTAACAATTATAATGATCATAGTAGTATTAATAATATTTCAGTATAAATAATAATATGTAAAAGTAATAATAAAATTAAAACAAAATTAAAACAAACCTACGCAATACATAAAGTTACGTAAAAGGTTTTTACTTAAATGTTTAAGATTTGCATAATAATAGTATTAATAATAATATAATAAAACATGATAAAGATTTAAACAAACCTAATACATCAAGTTACTCAAAAGGTTTTGAATGATTAAGGTTTTTATAACAATAGTATTAATAACAATATAAATAATTATAATAATCATTATTGTATTAATAATAATATAAATAAGATTAAAACAAAATAACTACTAGTACTCACCGGTGTTGCAGGTACAGTGCTGCCACTTGTCACATACATCACATGTGAGTCTGTGCTGCAACAGACGCACAGATTCACCACACTCAAGACACAAATCAGACATTGTCACAGAAACACACCCACACAAGTCACAATTAAAACAATAGTTAAGAAAATTAAATCCACAATATTAAGATTTTTCCAAGTATACACAGAGTACCATAAAATCCTTCAAACGTATATACTAACGTTATATAACGTCCATCTTGTAGAAAACACTAGCTTTATATACCGTCCATCTTGTAGAAAACACTAACGTTATATAGCGTTCATCTTGTAGATAACACTAACGTTATGTACCGTCCATCATTTAGAAAACACTAACCTCATATACCGTCCATCTTGTAGAAAACACTAACCTCATATACCGTCCATTTTGTAGAAAACACGTACGTTATATATCGTCCATTTCGTAGAAAACACTAACGTCATATACCGACCACATTGTAGAAAACACTAACGTTATATACCGTCCATCTTGTAGAAAACACTAACGTCATATACCGTCCACATTGTAGAAAACACTAACGTCATATACCGTCCATCTTGTATAAAACACTAACGTCATATACTGTGCATCTTGTAGAAAAAACTTACGTTATATAACGTCCATCTTGTAGAAAACACTAGCGTTATACACCGTCCAGCTTGTAGAAAACACTAACGTCATATACCGCCCATCTTTATGATAACACTAACGTCATATACCGCCCATCTTGTAGAAAACACTTACGTCATATACCGTCCATCTTGTACATAACACTAACGTCATATACCGTCCATCTTGTATATAAGACTAACGTCACATACGGTCCATCTTGTAGATAACTCCAACGTCATATACCGTCCATTTTGTAGAAAACACTAAGGTCATATACCGTCCATCTTGTAGAAAACACTAACGTTATATATACCGTCCATCTTGTAGATAACATTAACGTTATATATACCGTCCATCTTGTAAAAAACACTAACGTCATATACCGTCCATTTTGTAGATAATACTAACGATGTATACCGTCCATCTTGTAGAAAACACTAACGTCATACACGGTCCATCTTGTAGAAAACACTCACGTCATATACCGCCCATCTTATTCTCCAATTCGAAAAGGTGAAATCTCGCTCTCGTGCGTGACGAGATCTGTGCGTGACTAGAGCTCAGGGGAATCGCGTCACACCATAACAAACCGCAGTGGTGCTTCTGACAGTAGTTAATTACAACAAAGTTACATAAAACAGCCATAAAAAGGAAGAAAACAATACAAGATATGAAAGAAAATAAAAAAATAAGTTTCTCATGATAAAATAAAATTACTTTTTATCGTTTTGTGCGTGTTTGTATACTTTAATTAATGCTTGATTTCTGGTGATGGGTGGGGTAATTTGTAAACTTGAGAAGTTTTGTAATACTTTTTTTTATCAATTTCCCTACTATCATTTACAAATAGGGAATGGTTATATTTTATTTGTTTTATAGTTTATGCGACATGACGGATTTTATTAATAATTCTTGTCTTTTTATAGATGTATTTACTACCAAATTTCGGACCCAACCAACGACATGCATGTTGCAAAGTTAATGGGCCTTTTTGTTTAAAACGTAGGAAAATGATTTAAAAGAAACATTACGAGTATAACATATCAATATAATCTTAATGTAGTTTTTTGCAAAAAACTAAGATTTTCTTTAATTTAAGAGAGCTTTGAATGAATTACAGACGTTTCGTACCACCAAATTGAGGTTTCGTAACACACATATGTTAATGCATAAACTTTACAGAGTTTCACACCATGATTAGGTGTCACAATCATTTACTTACGGTATTTGTTTGTAGTGTGTGATAGTATTGGATTGTTATTATTTGGGGCTGAAACGTAATTAAAATACAATTTATTTTGTTTATACATTTATTGTATTAACGAGAAATTTGATATATTTATTGTAAATTTACACCATATACTACGGACACAAATCACACACAATTATATACATACAATTTTGATTTTATCATATTTACAACATTTACGTGTATCACATTGTAATGCATGACCACGAAGAGATATAGTTGCTTTCTTTAATAAAAGTGTATTTGTGAAATGATACATAAACTCAGAACATTTCAATTTGTGACAAAAAACTGCATTTTCCCGGTATATTTTCTTCCAAGAAGATAAATAGAATGATACACATTCTATTGCTGTTATACCGAGGTACTATATAAAATGTAAAAAAAAAAGGTCATTTTGGGAAGATATACACGGAAATGGAACGTCCGTCCCCGGAGCGTCCGCCTCCCCCTCTCCCACCTGCATAAAGATTAATTTTTTTCGGATTTATAGAATCAATTACACTTTTTTTCAATGTATTTTATGTTTGCAGAGTGCATCTAAGATATGAATAATTTATCCAAAAAAAAAATGAACAAAAATTTAGAGATTTTGTTTAATGTCGCTCTAATATAGGGGATGAACGTTACAAAAATGGGACGGACGTTACATAATTTGTTACCATTGGTATTGACCCCATACATAACTGAAAATGTTTAAATTAAGTAATTGTCCATAATACTATGCAATATAACATACATCCTATCTTAAACCCTGGGGTCATAAAACATGTGGTGAATTATGCAAATTGGGGTACAATATGCATGTTTTTTTCTCATTACCACATAGTGTGACTGTAGTGTTGGTGAATTATGAAAGCTCAGCAGGATGCCAGTAACTGGACAGTAGCATACATTGTGTGTAATATGCCTGTAGGCAAATATATTCCATATGACACTATCCATCAAAGGTTTGTCCAGGTAACTAGTAGACTGGGTAACGATGTCATATGGGATAGTTATAGGTAAAATACACAAAATGATAAAACAAAAAAAAACTCCAAGTTATGCAAATATTAAAAATACCACACAACAACGCTTTTTACTTTAAAATGATATGCAATTAGCATATTATCAGCTATAACAGCAATGGATGCACCAGTTTAACATAATAATGAAAAAAAAGCTGTCACATACATTTTCTTTTTTTCGCTAAATAAGGATTTATTTATAATTCTCTATGAGCCCGTTAAATATATATAATGGACCATTTTTTGCTTAATTTCCATTCCTGATTTAAAATGGTGAATTTGATAATTTACTGACTGCGTAGCAAACAGTGCATATCTTGAAAACACGGCTTGGATGTGCAGGCTGATCTGGGTCTACATCGACACTCACCGCAATATTATTTTTGTTTTCTTTGTCAAGCGGAGGGTTATTTTCATATTTTACAAATTCAATCATGCTTGCTTTTGTAATGACTGCCGGGCCCGATTAGCTCAGTCATTAGCGTGTCTGAATATTAATCCATGGGTCACGAGTTTGAATCCCCACCGGTCACAATCTCCGTGATGGTTGATATACATATTGCGACTCATTATCATTCGTCTCTGATATAAAAGAGAGACTTATAAATGTTCATTTTTTATGTCAGTTCTTTATTTCAATGTTAGTTTTATCATTATAGGTTAAACAAGCATAACCTTTTTTTAAGAAAAGATAAAATTGTGGTTAGATTTTTTTTATTGGATTAGATGCGTAAAAATTCCAAAAAGGTACATTTTTGAAAAAGATGCTTTTATATTAATTCACATATCTCAGATGAAAACATTTATTCTTTTTTAGACTTAAACATGAAAAACAAGCATATTCCGTTTGTTTGGAAATATGGAATGCCGTACAATTTTTTCCAGATTGTCGACATATGAGATGGAGGATAGTTGGGTTTTCTTCATCAGCTGTCTGTGAGTAGCCATGGCTTAAGTTTGCCATATTAATCCGTATGACTCCGTTTGATCCTAGACTGTCACTGTTGGGCTCTTTTGAAATAGTGTAAAATGTAGAACGCGTTGGAACTTTACTTCTCTTGTGGATTCACAAGGACACACAACAATAGTCATCCGACGGCATTTTAATGGAACTGAAATAAAATTCATATAACAATAATCTTAAGTCACTAATAAATAGTTGATGAGTAAAAAAATAAAATAAAAAAAAATATTATGAAACATGTACAGTATAATTACACGGGAATGTTCGTTTCTGTGTTGAAACTAGGTTACTACAACTGGTACAAAACAATCTCAGAGACGGAGTTTTAAACTTCTAACTCGTCTTTATATATCTATAATGAATTATGTTCTTGAAACAAATTAAGTAATTTCTTCTGCAAGAATAACTTTTCTTAATAATTTACACTTATATACCACACACAAACACACCATTTTACATTATGCTAACACCACCCACTTACATGTACAACAGTAATAAAAGTCACAATAAAAAGGTAATCATGGTCAACAACCGCATCATTTCTTATGTTCATCATTGATTCTAGCATACTCTCTCAAATTAAACTTTATTAAACTGTTTAATAAATATTTGTGTTGTTAATGTATGAAAATTCAATTTATTTACGTGAAATCTACATTGTTTCAGCAGCGACCGCGATGAAACGAATCCCCCCTGAGCTCATAGTCTCGCGCGAAATCTCGCTCTCGGGATTCGAAGAGGCCAATAGAAAAAACTGACGTCATATACCGTCCATCTTGTAGAAAACACTAACGTCATCTACCGTCAACCTTTTAGAAAACACTAACATCATATACCGTCCATCTTGTAGAAAACACTAATGTCTTATACCGCTCATCTTGTAGAAAACACTAACGTTATACACCGTCCATCTTGTAGAAAACACTGACGTCATACACCGGCCATCTTGTTGGAAATAATTACGTTATATACCGTCCTTCTTGTAGATAACACTAATGTCATATACCGTCCATCTTGAAGATAACACTAACGTTATATACCGTCCATCTTGTAGATAACACTAACGTCATATACCGTATCTTGTAGAAAAATCTAACGTTATATACCGTCCATCTTGTAGATAACAGTAACGTTATATATACCGTCCATCTTGTAGGAAATACTAACCGTCTCACACCACTATTACATTTCCCATAGGGCTCCATTGTAACATTTATGTCCAAAACAGAGTGAAAAATGAAATTCTGCAGCATGTGTCTGGGCTCAAATTCTTCACTGGTTCAAGATATACAATTATAAAGAAAAAAAAGTATACCTTGACCAGGTTTTTTTTTTTTAAATTCAATGCTTTTGTGAGACCTATCAATTTCCAGAGTAATAATATGTCAACTATTCGCCCTAGATGCCGTTCGAACCAACAATTCTGAAATGACACAGAATTGTCCAGAAAGCAGGTATCAGCATCAAATTTTCAGTGATGATTTCTAAAATACTGACCATTTAACTCATGCCAGCAAAAAACAAAACATTGCAGAACAAAGCCCTGAAAAAAGAAGAAAAAGAGAACTAAAGTTTTATTTCTACCTCCTTCGCCTGTAGGTCCGGAGTACTCAAGGAAGATAATAGTGGTGTGAGTCCTAACGTCATATACCGTCCATCTTGTAGAAAAAAACTAACGTTATCTATACCGTACATCTTGTAGAAAACTCTAACGTTATATAACGTCCATCGTGTAGAAAACACTAACGTTATATAACGCCCATCTTGTAGAAACACTAACGTTATATACCGTCCATCTTGTAGAAAACACTAACGTTATATAATGTCCATCTTGTAGAAAACAATAACGTTATATACCGTCCATCTTGTAGAAAACACTAACGATATGTAACGTCCATCTTGTGGAAAACACTTACGTTATATACCGTCCATCTTGTAGAAAACACTAACGTTATATACCGGCCATCTTGTAGAAAACAGTCACTTTATATATACCGTCCATCTTGTAGAAAACACTAACGTTATATACCGGCCATCTTGTAGAAAACACTAACGTTATATACCGTCCATCTTGTAAGTAACACTAACGTTATATATACCGTCCATCTTGTAAGTAACACTAACGTTATATACCGTCCATCTTGTAAAAAACACTAACGTTATATACACCGTCCATCTTATAAAAAACACGAACGTCATATACCGTCCATCGTGTAGAAAACACTAACGTTATATTTGTAGAAAACACTAACGTCAAATACCGTCCATCTTGTAGAAAACACTTACGTTATATATACAGCCCATCTTGTAGAAAACACAAACGTCATATACCGTCCATCTTGTAGAAAACAATAACGTTATATACCGTCCATCTTGTAGAAAACACTAACGTTATCTATGCCGTCCATCTTGTAGAAAACACTCACATTAAATACCGTCCATATTGTTGAAAACACTCACGTTATATACCGTCCATCTTGTAGAAAAAACTAATGTTATATACCGTCCATCTTGTAGATAACACTAACGTCATATACCGTCCATCTGGTACAAAACACTTACGTTATATATATCGCCCATCTTGTAGAAAACACAAACGTTATATACTGTCCAACTTGTAAAAAACACTAACGTTATATACCGTCCATCTTGTAGAAAACACTAACGTTATATACCGTCCATCTTGTAGAAAACACTAATGTTATATAACGTCAATCTTGTAGAAAACACTAACGTTATATACCGTACATCTTGTAGAAAACATTAACGTTATCTATATCGTCCATCTTGTAGAAAACACTCACTTTATATACCGTCCATCTTGTAGAAAACACTAACGTTATATACCGTCCATCTTGTAGAAAACACTAACTGTATACACCGTCCATCTTGTAGAAAACACTTACGTTATATACCGTCCATCTTGTAGAAAACTCTATCGTTATATACCGTCCATCTTGTAGAAAACATTCACGTTTTATACCGTCCATCTTGTAGAAAACACTAACGTTATATACCGTCCATCTTGTAGAAAACACTAAAGTTATATACCGTCCATCTTGTAGAAAACACTAACGTTATATATCGTCCGTCTTGTACAAAACACTAACGTTATATACCGTCCATCCTGTAGAAAACATTTACATTATATACCGTCCATCTTGAAGAAAACACTAACATTATATACCGTCCATCTTGTAGCAAACACTAACGTTATATACCATCCATTTGTAGAAAACACCAATGTTATATACCGTCCATCTTGTAGATAACACTAACGGTATATACCGTCCATCTTGTAGAAAACACTAACGTCATATACCTTCCATCTTGTAGAAAAAACTAACGTTACATACCGTACATCTTGTAGAAAACACTAATGTTATATACCGTCTATCTTGTGGAAAATACTAACGTCATATATCGTCCATCTTGTTGAAAACACTAAGTGATATATACAGCCCATCTTGTTTAAAAAACTCTAACGTTATATACTGTCCATCTTGTAGAAAACACTTACGTTTTATACGGTCCATCTTGTAGAAAACCCTAACATTATATACTGTTAATCTTGTTGAAAACATTTACTTTATATACCGTCCATCTTGTAGAAAACACTAACGTTATTTATCGTCCATCTTGTAGAAAACACTAACGTCATATACTGTCCATCTTGTAGAAAACATTTACGTTATATACCGTCCATCTTGTAGAAAACACTCACGTTATATACTGCCGTACTTGTAGAAAACAGTAACGTTTTGTACCGTTCATTTTTTAGAAAACACTAACGTTATATACCGTCCATCTTGTAGAAAACACTAACGTTATATACCGTTCATCTTGTAGAAAACACTAACGTCATATACTGTCCATCTTGTAGAAAACATTTACGTTATATACCATCTATCTTGTAGAAAACAATAACGTTATATACCGTCCATCTTGTAGAAACCACTAACGTTATATACCGTCCATCTTGTAGAAAACACTAAGTTATACGTTATATACCGTCCATCTTGTAGAAACCACAAACTTTTCTATACCGTCCATCTTGTAGAAAACAAAAACGTTCTATACAGTCCATCTTGTAGAAAACACTAACATTCTGTACCGTCCATCTTGTAGAAAACAATCACGTTATATACCGTCCATCTTGTAGAAAACACTAACGTCATATATCGTCCTTCTTATAGATAACATTAACGCTATATATCGTCCATCTTGTAGAAAACCCTAACGTCATATACCGTCCATCTTGTAGAAAACACTAATGTTATAGATACATACCATCTTGTAGAAAACACTAACGTTATATATTTCGTCCATCCTGTAGAAAACTCTAACATTATATATATGCCGTCCATCTTGTAAAAAACACTAACGTTATATACCGTCCATCTTGCAGAAAACACTAACGTGATATACCTTCCATATTTTGAAAAACACTCACGTTATATATACCGCAAATCTTGTAGAAAACATTAACGTCATATACCGTCCATCTTGTAGAAACTAACGTCATATACTGTCTATCTCGTAGAAACTAACGTCATATACCGTCCATCTTGTAGAAAACACTTACGTTATATAACGTTCATCTTGTAGAAAACACTTACGTTATATATACCGCCCATCTTGTAGAAAACACTAACGTCATATACCGTCCATCTTGTAGAAAACACTAACGTTATATAACGTTCAACTTGTAGAAAACACTTACGTTATATATACCGCCCATCTTGTAGAAAACACTAACGTCATATACCGTCCATCTTGTTGAAAACACTAATGTCATATACCATCCATTTTGTAGAAACACTAACGTTATATACCGTCCATCTGGTAGAAAACAATAACGTTATAGATACCGTCCATCTTGTAGAAAACACTTACGTTATATATTTCGTCCATCTTGTATAAAACTCTAACGTTATATGGTATAGAAACTTGTAGAAACTAACGTTATATACCGTCCATCTTGTAGAAAACACTAACGATATATACCGTCCATCTTGTAGAAAACACTAACGTTATATACCGTCCATCTTGCAGAAAAAACTTACGTTATATACCGCCCATCTTGTAGAAACACTAACGTTATATACCGTTCATCTTGTAGAAAACACTAACGTTATATACCGTCAATATTCTAGAAAAAATAACATTATATTACGTCCATCTTGTAGAAATCACTAACGTTATATAACGTCCATCTTGTAGAAAACAATTATGTTATATACCATCCATTTTGAAGTAAACATTAACGTTATATACCGGCCATCTTGTAGAAAACACTAACTTTATATATACCGTCCATCTTGTAGAAAACATTAACGATATATACCGGCCATCTTGTAGAAAACACTAACGTTATATACCGTCCATCTTGTAAGTAACACTGACGTTATATACCGTCCATCTTGTAAGTAACACTAACGTTATATACCGGCCATCTTGTAAGTAACACTAACGTTATATACACCGTCCATCTGATAGAAAACACGAACGTCATATACCGTCCATCTTGTAGAAAACACTCACGTTATATTTGTAGAAAACATTAACGTCATATACCGTCCATCTTGTAAGTAACACTAACGTTATATATACCGTCCATCTTGTAGATAACACTCACGTTATATACACCGTCCATCTTATAGAAAACACGAACGTCATATACCGTCCATCTTGTAGAAAACACTCACGTTATATTTGTAGAAAACATTAACGTCATATACCGTCCATCTTGTAAGTAACACTAACGTTATATACCGTCCATCTTGTAGATAACACTCACGTTATATACACCGTCCATCTTATAGAAAACACGAACGTCATATACCGTCCATCTTGTAGAAAACACTCACGTTATATTTGTAGAAAACATTATCGTCATATACCGTCCATCTTGAAGAAAACACTTACGTTATATATACCGCCCATCATGTAGAAAACACTAACGTCATATACTGTCCATCTTGTAGAAAACACTAACGTTATATACCGTCCATCTTGTAAAAAACACTAACGTTATCTATACCGTCCATCTTGTTGAAAACACTCACTTTATATACCGTCCATCTTATTGAAAACACTAACGTTATATACCGTCCATCTTGTAGAAAACACTAATGTTATATACCGTCCATCTTGTAGATAAGACTCATGTCATATACCGTCCATCTTGTAGAAAACACTTTCGTTATATATACTGCCCATCTTTTAGAAAACACAAACGTAATATACCGTCCATCTTGTAGAAAACACTAACGTTATCTATACCGTCCATCTTGTAGAAAACATTCACTTTATATACCGTCCATCTTGTAAAAAACACTAACGTTATATACCGTCCATCTTGTATATAACACTAACGGTATATACCGTTTGTCTTGTAGAAAACACTAACGTTATATACCGTCCATCTTGTAGAAAACAATTTTTACATAATCTATATCGTCCATCTTGTAGAAAACACTCATTTTATATACCGTTCATCTTGTAGAAAACACTAAAGTTATATACCGCCCATCTTCTGGAAAACACTAATGTTATATATTGTCCATCTTGTAGATAACACTAACGGTATACACCGTTCATCTTGTAGAAAACACTTACGTTATATACCGTCCATCTTGTAGAAAACTCTATCGTTATATACCGTCAATCTTGTAGAAAACATTCACGTTTTATACCGTCCATCTTGTAGAAAACACAAACGTTATATACCGTCCATCTTGTAGGAAACATTTACATTATATACCGTCCATCTTGTAGAAAACACTCACGTAATATACAGTCCATTTTGTAGAAAACACTAACGTTATATACCGTCCATCTTGTAGAAAACACTAATGTTATTTAACGTCCGTCTTGTAGATAACACTTACGGTATATACCGTCTATCTTTTAGAAAACACTAACGTCATATACCGTCCATCTTGTAGAAAACACTAACGTTATATACCGTACATCTTGTAGAAAACACTAATGTTATGTACCGTCCATCTTGTAGATAACATTTACATTATATACCGTCTATCTTGTAGAAAACACTAACGTTATATACAGTCCATCTAGCAGAAAACACTAACGTGATATATACCGCCAATGTTGTTAAAAAACTCTAATGTTATATACCGTCCATCTTGTAGAAAACACTCACGTTTTATACGGTCCATCTTGTAGAAAACCCTAACGTTATATACTCTCCATCTTGTTGAAAACATTTACGTTATTTACCGTCCATCTTGTAGAAAAACACTAACGTTATTTAACATCCATCTTGTAGAAAACACTAACGTCATATACTGTCCATCTTGTAGAAAACATTTACGTTATATACCGTCCATCTTGTAGAAAACACTCACTTTATATACCGCCCATCTTGTAGAAAACACTAACGTTTTATACCGTCCATTTTGTAGAAAACACTAACGTTATATACCGTCCATCTTGTAGAAAACACTAACGTTATATACCGTCCATCTTGTAGAAAACAATAACGTCATATACTGTTCATCTTTTAGAAATTATTTACGTTATATACCATCCATCTTGGAGAAAACACTAACGTTATATACCGTCCATCTTGTAGAAACCACTAACGTTATATACCGTCCATCTTGTAGAAAACATTAACGTTCTATACCGTCCATCTTGTAGAAAACACTAACGTTATATACCGTCCATCTTGTAGAAAACATTTACATTTTATACCGTCCATTTTGTAGAAAACACTCACGTTATATACCGTCCATCTTGTAGAAAACACTAACGTCGTATACTGTCCATCTATTAGAAAACATTTAAGTTATATACCATCCATCTTGTAGAAAACAATAACGTTATATACCGTCCATCTTGTAGAAAACACTAACGTTATATACCGTCCATCTTGTAGAAAACACTAAAGTTATATACCGTCCATCTTGTTGATAACACTAACGTCATCAACTGTCCATCTTGTAGAAAACTCTAACGTTATATACCGTCCATCTTGTAGAAAACGGTTACGTTATATACCGTCTATCTTGTAGAAACTAACGTAATATACCGGCCATCTTGTAGAAAACATTTACGTTATATACCGTCCATCTTGTAGAAAATAACGTTATATACCGGCCATCTTGTAGAAAACACTAACGTTATATACCGCCCATCTTGTAGAAAACACTAACGTTATATACTGACCATCTTGTAGAAACCACTTACTTATATATCGTCCGTCTTGTAGAAAACATTCACGTTTTATACCCTCCATTTTGTAGAAAACACTAACGTTATATACCGTCCATTTTGTAGAAAATACTAACGTTATATACCGTCCATCTTGTAGAAAACATTTACGTTCTATAACGTCCATCTTGTAGAAACCACTAACGTTATATACCGTCCATATTGTAGAAAACATTTACATTTTATACCGTCCATTTTGTAGAAAACACTCACGTTATATACCGTCCATCTTGTAGAGAACACTCACAATATATACAGGCCATCTAGTAGAAAACACTCAAGTTATATATAACGTCATCTTGTAGAGAACACTAACGTTATATATACCGTCCATCTCGTAGAGAAAAATCACGTTATATACCGTCCATCTTGTAGAAAACATTAACGTTCTATACCGTCCATCTTGTAGAAAACACTAACGTTATATACCGTCCATCTTGTAGAAAACATTTACATTTTATACCGTCCATTTTGTAGAAAACACTCACGTTATATACCGTCCATCTTGTAGAAAACACTAACGTCGTATACTGTCCATCTATTAGAAAACATTTAAGTTATATACCATCCATCTTGTAGAAAACAATAACGTTATATACCGTCCATCTTGTAGAAAACACTAACGTTATATACCGTCCATCTTGTAGAAAACACTAAAGTTATATACCGTCCATCTTGTTGATAACACTAACGTCATCAACTGTCCATCTTGTAGAAAACTCTAACGTTATATACCGTCCATCTTGTAGAAAACGGTTACGTTATATACCGTCTATCTTGTAGAAACTAACGTAATATACCGGCCATCTTGTAGAAAACATTTACGTTATATACCGTCCATCTTGTAGAAAATAACGTTATATACCGGCCATCTTGTAGAAAACACTAACGTTATATACCGCCCATCTTGTAGAAAACACTAACGTTATATACTGACCATCTTGTAGAAGCCACTTACTTATATATCGTCCGTCTTGTAGAAAACATTCACGTTTTATACCCTCCATTTTGTAGAAAACACTAACGTTATATACCGTCCATTTTGTAGAAAATACTAACGTTATATACCGTCCATCTTGTAGAAAACATTTACGTTCTATAACGTCCATCTTGTAGAAACCACTAACGTTATATACCGTCCATCTTGTAGAAAACATTTACATTTTATACCGTCCATTTTGTAGAAAACACTCACGTTATATACCGTCCATCTTGTAGAAAACACTAACGTCGTATACTGTCCATCTATTAGAAAACATTTAAGTTATATACCATCCATCTTGTAGAAAACACTAACGTTATATACCGTCCATCTTGTAGAAAACACTAACGTTATATACCGTCCATCTTGTAGAAAACACTAAAGTTATATATAACGTCCAACTTGTAGAGAACACTAACGTTATATACCGTCCATCTTGTAGAAAACACTAAAGTTATATATAACGTCCATCTTGTAGAGACCACTTACGTAATATAACGTCCATCTTGTAGAAACTAACGTTATATACCGTCCATCTTGTATAAACTAACGTTATATACCGTCCATCTTGTAGAAAACACTTAAGTTATATATACCGTCCATCTTGTAGAGAACACTAAAGTTATATATAACGTCCATCTTGTAGAAAACACTAACGTTATATACTCTCCATCTTGTTGAAAACATTTACGTTATTTACCGACCATCTTGTAGAAAACACTAACGTTATATACCGTCCATCTTGTAGAAAACACTAACGTCATATACTGTCCATCTTGTAGAAAACATTTACGTTATATACCGTCCATCTTGTAGAAAACACTTACTTTATATACCGCCCATCTTGTAGAAAACACTAACGTTTTATACCGTCCATTTTGTAGAAAACACTAACGTTATATAACGTCCATCTTGTAGAAACTAACGTTATATACCGTCCATCTTGTATAAACTAACGTTATATACCGTCCATCTTGAAGAGAACACTAAAGTTATATACCGTCCATTTTGTTGAAAACACTAACGTTATATACCGCCCATCTTGTAGAAAACACTAACGTTATATACTGACCATCTTGTAGAAACCACTTACTTACATATCGTCCATCTTGTAGAAAACATTCACGTTTTATACCCTCCATTTTGTAGAAAACACTAACGTTATATACCGTCCATTTTGTAGAAAATACTAACGTTATATACCGTCCATCTTGTAGAAAACATTTACGTTCTATAACGTCCATCTTGTAGAAACCACTAACGTTATATACCGTCCATCTTGTAGAAAACATTTACATTTTATACCGTCCATTTTGTAGAAAACACTCACGTTATATACCGTCCATCTTGTAGAAAACACTAACGTCGTATACTGTCCATCTATTAGAAAACATTTAAGATATATACCATCCATCTTGTAGAAAACACTAACGTTATATACCATCCATCTTGTAGAAAACACTAACGTTATATACCGTCCATCTTGTAGAAAACACTAAAGTTATATATAACGTCCAACTTGTAGAGAACACTAACGTTATATACCGTCCATCTTGTTGAAAACACTAAAGTTATATATAACGTCCATCTTGTAGAGAACACTAACGTAATATAACGTCCATCTTGTAGAAACTAACGTTATATACCGTCCATCTTGTATAAACTAACGTTATATACCGTCCATCTTGTAGAAAACACTAAAGTTATATATACCGTCCATCTTGTAGAGAACACTAAAGTTATATATAACGTCCATCTTGTAGAAAACACTAACGTTATATACTCTCAATCTTGTTGAAAACATTTACGTTATTTACCGACCATCTTGTAGAAAACACTAACGTTATATACCGTCCATATTGTAGAAAACACTAACGTCATATACTGTCCATCTTGTTGAAAACATTTACGTTATATACCGTCCATCTTGTAGAAAACACTCACTTTATATACAGCCCATCTTGTAGAAAACACTAACGTTTTATACCGTCCATTTTGTAGAAAACACTAACGTTATATAACGTCCATCTTGTACAAAAACATTAACGTTATTTACCGTCCATCTTGTAGAAAACACTAACGTTCTATACCGTCCATCTTGTAGGAAACACTAAAGTTATATATACCGTACATCTTGCAGAAAACACTAACGTTCTATACCGTCCATCTTGTAGAAAACACTAACTTTCTATACCGTCCAACTTGTAGAAAACACTTACGTTTTATACCGTCCATATTGTAGAATCTAACGTTATATACCGTCCATCTTGTAGAAAACACTAACGTTCTATACCGTCCATCTTGTAGAAAACACTATCTTTCTATACCGCTCATCTTGTAGAAAACACTAACGTTATATACCGTCCATCTTGTAGAAACTAACGTTATATACCGTCCATCTTGTAGAAACTAAAGTTATATACCGTCCATCTTTTAGAAACTAACGTTATATACCGTCCATCTTGTAGAAAATACTAACATTATATATACCGACCATCTTGTAGAGAACACTCACGTTATATACCGGCCATCTTGTAGAAAACACTAAAGTTATATAAATATTATTCCGTCCATCTTGTAGAGAACACTAAAGTTATATATACCGTCCATATTGTAGAGAACACTCACGTTATATACCGTTCATCAAGTAGAAAACACTAACGTCATATATACCATCCATCTTGTAGAAAACACTAAAGTTATGTATATCGTCCATCTTGTAGAGAATACTCACGTTATATACCGTCCATCTAGTAGAAAACACTAACGTTATATAACGTCCATCTTGTAGAAAACCCTAACGTTATATACCGGCCATCTTGTAGAAAACACTCACGTTTTATACCGTCCATCTTGGAAATAACACTAACGGTATATACCGTCCATCTTGTAGATAACACTAACGTTAAATATACCGACCATCTTGTAGAGAACACTCACGTTATATACCGGCCACCTTGTAGAAAACACTAAAGTTATATATACCGTCCATCTTGAAGAGAACACTAAAGTTATATATACCGTCCATCTTTTAGAAACTAACGTTATATACCGTCCATCTTGTAGAAAACACTAACATTATATATACCGACCATCTTGTAGAGAACACTCACGTTATATACCGGCCATCTTGTAGAAAACACTAAAGTTATATATACCGTCCATCTTGAAGAGAACACTAAAGTTATATATACCGTCCATCTTGTAGAGAACCCTAACGTTATATACCAGCCATCTTGTAGAAAACACTCACGTTTTATACCGTCCATCTTGTAGATAACACTAACGTTATATATACCGACCATCTTGTAGATAACACTAACGTCATATACTGTCCATCTTGTAGAAAACATTTACGTTATATACCGTCCATCTTGTAGAAAACACTCACTTTATATACCGCCCATCTTGTAGAAAACACTAACGTTTTATACCGTCCATCTTGTAGAAAACACTAAAGTTATATATAACGTCCATCTTGTAAATAACACTAACGGTATATACCCTCCATCTTGTAGATAACACTAACGTTATATACCGTCCATCTTGTAGAAAACACTAACGTTATATAAACTGTCCATCTTGTAGATAACACTTATGTCATATACCGTCCATCTTGTAGATAACACTAACTTTATATACCGTCCATCTTGTAGATAACACTAACGTCATAAACCGTCCATCATGTAAAAAACTCTAACGTTATATACCGTCCATCTTGTAGAAAACGTTTACGTTATATACCGTGCATCTTGTAGGAACTAACGTCATATACCGGCCATCTTGTACAAAACATTTACGTTATATACCGTCCATCTTGTAGAAACTAACGTTATAAACCGGCCATCTTGTAGAAAACACTAACGTTATATACCGCCCATCTTGTAGAAAACACTAACGTTATATACCGTCCATCTTGTAGAAACCACTAACTTATATACCGTCCATATTGTAGAAAACATTCACGTTTTATACCGTCCATTTTGTAGAAAACACTAACGTTATATAGCGTCCATTTTGTCGAAAACACTAACGTTATATACCGTCCATCTTGTAGAAAACATTAACGTTCTATACCATCCATCTTGTAGAAACCACTAACGTTATACACCATCGATCTTGTAGAAAATATTAACGTTTTATACCGTCCATTTTGTAGAAAACACTAACGTTATATACCGTCCATTTTGTAGAAAACACTAACGTTATATACCGTCCATCTTGTTGAAAACATTTACGTTATATAACATCCATCTTGTAGAAAACAATAACGTTATATACCGTCCATCTTGTAGAAAACACTTTCGTTATATACCGTCCATCTTGTAGAAACCACTAATGTTACATACCGTCCATCTTGTAGAAAACACTAACGTTATATACCGTCCATCTAGTAGAAAACACTAACATTAAATACCGTCCATCTTGTAGAAAACACTAACATTCTATACCGTCCATCTTTTAGAAAACACTAACGTTATATACCGGCCATTATGTAGAAACTAACGTTATATTCCGTCCATCTTGTAGAAACTAACGTTATATACCGTCCATCTTGTTGAAAACACTAAAGTTATATATAACGTCCATCTTGTAGAGAACACTAACGTAATATAACGTCCATCTTGTAGAAACTAACGTTATATACCGTCCATCTTGTATAAACTAACGTTATATACCGTCCATCTTGTAGAAAACACTAAAGTTATATATACCGTCCATCTTGTAGAGAACACTAAAGTTATATATAACGTCCATCTTGTAGAAAACACTAACGTTATATACTCTCAATCTTGTTGAAAACATTTACGTTATTTACCGACCATCTTGTAGAAAACACTAACGTTATATACCGTCCATATTGTAGAAAACACTAACGTCATATACTGTCCATCTTGTCGAAAACATTTACGTTATATACCGTCCATCTTGTAGAAAACACTCACTTTATATACAGCCCATCTTGTAGAAAACACTAACGTTTTATACCGTCCATTTTGTAGAAAACACTAACGTTATATAACGTCCATCTTGTACAAAAACATTAACGTTATTTACCGTCCATCTTGTAGAAAACACTAACGTTCTATACCGTCCATCTTGTAGGAAACACTAAAGTTATATATACCGTACATCTTGCAGAAAACACTAACGTTCTATACCGTCCATCTTGTAGAAAACACTAACTTTCTATACCGTCCAACTTGTAGAAAACACTTACGTTTTATACCGTCCATATTGTAGAATCTAACGTTATATACCGTCCATCTTGTAGAAAACACTAACGTTCTATACCGTCCATCTTGTAGAAAACACTATCTTTCTATACCGCTCATCTTGTAGAAAACACTAACGTTATATACCGTCCATCTTGTAGAAACTAACGTTATATACCGTCCATCTTGTAGAAACTAAAGTTATATACCGTCCATCTTTTAGAAACTAACGTTATATACCGTCCATCTTGTAGAAAATACTAACATTATATATACCGACCATCTTGTAGAGAACACTCACGTTATATACCGGCCATCTTGTAGAAAACACTAAAGTTATATAAATATTATTCCGTCCATCTTGTAGAGAACACTAAAGTTATATATACCGTCCATATTGTAGAGAACACTCACGTTATATACCGTTCATCAAGTAGAAAACACTAACGTCATATATACCATCCATCTTGTAGAAAACACTAAAGTTATGTATATCGTCCATCTTGTAGAGAATACTCACGTTATATACCGTCCATCTAGTAGAAAACACTAACGTTATATAACGTCCATCTTGTAGAAAACCCTAACGTTATATACCGGCCATCTTGTAGAAAACACTCACGTTTTATACCGTCCATCTTGGAAATAACACTAACGGTATATACCGTCCATCTTGTAGATAACACTAACGTTAAATATACCGACCATCTTGTAGAGAACACTCACGTTATATACCGGCCACCTTGTAGAAAACACTAAAGTTATATATACCGTCCATCTTGAAGAGAACACTAAAGTTATATATACCGTCCATCTTTTAGAAACTAACGTTATATACCGTCCATCTTGTAGAAAACACTAACATTATATATACCGACCATCTTGTAGAGAACACTCACGTTATATACCGGCCATCTTGTAGAAAACACTAAAGTTATATATACCGTCCATCTTGAAGAGAACACTAAAGTTATATATACCGTCCATCTTGTAGAGAACCCTAACGTTATATACCAGCCATCTTGTAGAAAACACTCACGTTTTATACCGTCCATCTTGTAGATAACACTAACGTTATATATACCGACCATCTTGTAGATAACACTAACGTCATATACTGTCCATCTTGTAGAAAACATTTACGTTATATACCGTCCATCTTGTAGAAAACACTCACTTTATATACCGCCCATCTTGTAGAAAACACTAACGTTTTATACCGTCCATCTTGTAGAAAACACTAAAGTTATATATAACGTCCATCTTGTAAATAACACTAACGGTATATACCCTCCATCTTGTAGATAACACTAACGTTATATACCGTCCATCTTGTAGAAAACACTAACGTTATATAAACTGTCCATCTTGTAGATAACACTTATGTCATATACCGTCCATCTTGTAGATAACACTAACTTTATATACCGTCCATCTTGTAGATAACACTAACGTCATAAACCGTCCATCATGTAAAAAACTCTAACGTTATATACCGTCCATCTTGTAGAAAACGTTTACGTTATATACCGTGCATCTTGTAGGAACTAACGTCATATACCGGCCATCTTGTACAAAACATTTACGTTATATACCGTCCATCTTGTAGAAACTAACGTTATAAACCGGCCATCTTGTAGAAAACACTAACGTTATATACCGCCCATCTTGTAGAAAACACTAACGTTATATACCGTCCATCTTGTAGAAACCACTAACTTATATACCGTCCATATTGTAGAAAACATTCACGTTTTATACCGTCCATTTTGTAGAAAACACTAACGTTATATACCGTCCATTTTGTCGAAAACACTAACGTTATATACCGTCCATCTTGTAGAAAACATTAACGTTCTATACCATCCATCTTGTAGAAACCACTAACGTTATACACCATCGATCTTGTAGAAAATATTAACGTTTTATACCGTCCATTTTGTAGAAAACACTAACGTTATATACCGTCCATTTTGTAGAAAACACTAACGTTATATACCGTCCATCTTGTTGAAAACATTTACGTTATATAACATCCATCTTGTAGAAAACAATAACGTTATATACCGTCCATCTTGTAGAAAACACTTTCGTTATATACCGTCCATCTTGTAGAAACCACTAATGTTACATACCGTCCATCTTGTAGAAAACACTAACGTTATATACCGTCCATCTAGTAGAAAACACTAACATTAAATACCGTCCATCTTGTAGAAAACACTAACATTCTATACCGTCCATCTTTTAGAAAACACTAACGTTATATACCGGCCATTATGTAGAAACTAACGTTATATTCCGTCCATCTTGTAGAAACTAACGTTATATACCGTCCATCTTGTAGAAAACACTAAAGTTATATATAACGTCCATCTTGTAGAGAACACTAACGTTATATACCGTCCATCTTGTAGAAAACACTAAAGTTATATATAACGTCCATCTTGTAGAGAACACTAACGTTATATAACGTCCATCTTGTAGAAACTAACGTTATATACCGTCCATCTTGTAGAAAACACTTAAGTTATATATAACGTCCATCTTGTAGAAAACACTAACGTCATATATACCGTCCATCTTGTAAAGAACACTAACGTTATATATCACGTCCATCTTGTAGAGAACACTAACGTTATATACTCTCCATCTTGTTGAAAACATTTACGTTATTTACCGACCATCTTGTAGAAAATACTAACGTTATTTACCGTCCATCTTGTAGAAAACACTAACGTCATATACTGTCCATCTTGTAGAAAACATTAACGTTATATACCGTCCATCTTGTAGAAAACACTCACTTTATATACCGCCCATCTTGTAGAAAACACTAATGTTTTATACCGTCCATTTTGTAGAAAACACTAACGTTATATACCGTCCATCTTGTAGAAAATACCAACGTTATATAACGTCCATCTTGTAGAAAACACCAACGTTATATAACGTGCATTTTGTAGAAAACAATAACGTTATATACCGCATATCTTGTAGAAAACATTAACGTTATATACCGTCCATCTTGTAGAAAACACTCACGTCATATACTGTTCATCTTGTAAAAACCACTAACGTTATATACCGTCCATCTTGTAGAAAACACTAACGTCATATATACCATCCATCTTGTAGAGAACACTAACGTTATATATAACGTCCATCTTGTAGAGAAGACTAATGTTATATACTCTCCATCTTGTTGAAAACATTTACGTTATATACCGTCCATCTTGTAGAAAACACTCAATTTATATACCGCCAATCTTGTAGAAAACACTAATGTTTTATACCGTCCATTTTGTAGAAAACACTAACGTTATATACCGTCTATCTTGTAGAAAATACTAACGTTATATAACGTCCATCTTGTAGAAAACACTAACGTTATATAACGTCCATCTTGTAGAAAACACTAACGTTATATACCGTCCATCTTGGAAAAACCACTAACGTTATATACCGTCCATCTTGTAGAAAACACTAACGTTATATACCGTCCATCTTGGAAAAACCACTAACGTTATATACCGTCCATCTTGTAGAAATTAATGTTATATACCGTCCATCTTGTAGAAAACACTAAAGTTATATATACTGTTCATCTTGTAGAGAACACTCACGTTATATATACCGTCCATCTCGTAGAGAACACTAACGTTCTATACCGTCCAATTTGTAGAAAACACTGAAGTTATATATACCGTCCATCTTGTAGAAAACACTAACGTTCTATACCGTCCATTTCTAGGAAACACTAAAGTTATATATACCGTACATCTTGTAGAAAACACTAACGTTCTATACCGTCCAACTTGTAGAAAACACTTACTTTCTATACCGTCCATCTTATAGAAAACACTTACGTTATATACTGTCCATCTTGTAGAATCTAACGTTATAGACCGTCCATCTTGTAGAAAACACTAACGTTCTATACCGTCCATCTTGTAGAAAACACTAACTTTCTATACCGCTCATCTTGTAGAAAACACTAACGTTATATACCGTCCATCTTGTAGAAAACACTAACGTTATATACTCTCCATCTTGTTGAAAACATTTACGTTATATACCGCCCATCTTGTAGAAACTAACGTTATATACCGTCCATCTTGAAGAAAACACTAAAGTTATATATACCGACCATCTTGTAAAGAACACTCACGTTATATATACCGACCATCTTGTAAAGAACACTCACGTTATATACCGGCCATCTTGTAGAAACACTAAAGTTATATATACCGTCCATCTTGTAGAGAACACTGAAGCTATATATACCGTCCATCTTGTAGAGAACACTCATGTTATATACCGTCCATCTAGTAGAAAACACTAACGTCATATATACCGTCCATCTTGTAGAAAACACTTAAGTTATGTATACCGTCCATCTTGTAGAGAACACTCACGTTATATACCGTCCATCTAGTAGAAAACACTAACGTTATATAACGTCCATCTTGTAGAAAACCCTAACGTTATATACCGGCCATCTTTTAGAAAACACTCACGTTTGATATCGTCCATCTTGTAAATAACACTAACGGTATATACCGTCCATCTTGCAGATAACACTAACGTTATATACCGTCCATCTTGTAGAAAATACTAACGTTATATACCGTCCATCTTGTAGAAAACACTTACGTTATATATACCGTCCATCTTGTAGATAACACTCACGTTATATATACCGTCCATCTTGTAAAGAACACTTACGTTATATATACCGTCCATCTTGTAGATAACACTAAAGTTATATATACCGTCCATCTTGTAGAAACTAACGTTATATACCGTCCATCTTGAAGAAAACACTTACGTTATATATACCGACCATCTTGTAAAGAACACTCACGTTATATACCGGCCATCTTGTAGAAACACTAAAGTTATATATACCGTCCATCTTGTAGAGAACACTGAAGCTATATATACCGTCCATCTTGTAGAGAACACTCATGTTATACACCGTCCATCTAGTAGAAAACACTAACGTCATATATACCGTCCATCTTGTAGAAAACACTAAAGTTATGTATACCGTCCATCTTGTAGAGAACACTCACGTTATATACCGTCCATCTAGTAGAAAACACTAACGTTATATAACGTCCATCTTGTAGAAAACCCTAACGTTATATACCGGCCATCTTTTAGAAAACACTCACATTTGATACCGTCCATCTTGTAAATAACACTAACGGTATATACCGTCCATCTTGCAGATAACACTAACGTTATATACCGTCCATCTTGTAGAAAACACTTACGTTATATATACCGTCCATCTTGTAGATAACACTAAAGTTATATATACCGTCCATCTTGTAGAGAACACTGAAGCTATATATACCGTCCATCTTGTAGAGAACACTCATGTTATATACCGTCCATCTAGTAGAAAACACTAACGTCATATATACCGTCCATCTTGTAGAAAACACTAAAGTTATGTATACCGTCCATCTTGTAGAGAACACTCACGTTATATACCGTCCATCTAGTAGAAAACACTAACGTTATATAACGTCCATCTTGTAGAAAACCCTAACGTTATATACCGGCCATCTTTTAGAAAACACTCACGTTTGATACCGTCCATTTTGTAGAAAATACTAACGTTATATACCGTCAATCTTGTAGATAACACTAACTTCATATACCGTCCATCTTGTAGATAACACTAACGACATATACCGTCCATCTTGTAGAAAATACTAACGTTATATACCGCCCAGTTTGTAGATAACACTAACGTTATATAGCGGCCATCTTGTAGAAAATACTAACGTTATATACCGTCAATCTTGTAGATAACACTAACTTCATATACCGTCCATCTTGTAGAAAATACTAACGTTATATACCGCCCAGTTTGTAGATAACACTAACGTTATATAGCGGCCATCTTGTAGATAACGCTAACGTTATATACTGTCCATCTTGTAGATAACACTAACATTATATATACCGTCCATCTTGTAGAAAACACTAAAGTTATATATCGTCCATCTTGTAGAAAACACTTACGTTGTATTTGTATAAAACACTAAAACGTCATATACCGTCCATCTTGTAGAAAACACTAACGTTATATACCGTCCATCTTGTAGAAAACACTTACGTTATATTTGTAGAAAACACTAAAACATCATATACCGTCCATCTTGTAGAAAACACTAACGTTATATATACAGCCCATCTTGTAGAAATCACTTACGTCATATACCGTCCATCTTGTAGAGAACACTTACGTTAAATATACCGTCCATCTTGTAGAAAACACTAACGGCATATAACGTCCATCTTGTAGAAACACTTACGTTATATTTGTAGAAAACAATAACGTCATATACCGTCCATCTTATAGGAAGCACTAACGTTATATCGCCCATATTGTAGAAAACACTAACGTTATATACCGTCCATCTTGTAGAAAACACTTACGATATATTTGTAGAAAACACTAAAAGATCATAAACCGTCCATCTTGTAGAAAACACTAACGTTATATATACAGACCATCTGGTAGAAAACACTGACGTCATATACCGTCCATCTTGTAGAAAACACTAACGTTATATATAACGTCCATCTTGTTGAAAACACTAACGTCATATACCGTCCATCTTGTAGAAAACACTAACGTTATATATACCGTCCATCTTGTAGAAAACACTCTCGTTATATACCGTCCATCTTGTTGAAAACACTAACGTCATATACCGTCCATCTTGTAGAAAACACTAACGTTATATATACTGTCCATCTTGTAGAAAACACTCACGTTATATACCATCCATCTTGTAAAAAACAGGAACTTTATATATACCGTCCATCTTGTCGAAAACAATAACGTCATATACCGTCCATCTTGTGGAAAACTCTAACGTTATATACCGTCCATCTTGTAGAAAACACTAACGTCATATGCCGCCCATCTTGTAGAAAACACTAACGTTATATACCGTCCATCTTGTAGAAAACACTAACGTCATAAACCGTCCATCTTGTAGAAAACACTAACGTCATATGCCGTCCATCTTGTAGAAGACACTAACGTTATATACCGTCCATCTTGTAGAAGACACTCACGTCATATGCTGTCCATCATGTAGAAAACACTAACGTTATATGCCGTCCATCTTGTAGAAGACACTCACGTCATATGCTGTCCCTCTTGTTGAAAACACTAACGTCATATACCGTCCATCATGTAGAAAACACTAACGTCATATGCCGCCCATCTTGTAGAAAACACTTACATTATATACCGTCCATCTTGTAGAAAACACTAACGTTATATGCAGTCCATCTTGTAGAAGACACTCACGTCATATGCTGTCCATCATGTAGAAAACACTAACGTCATATGCCGCCAATCTTGTTGAAAACACTAACGTTATATACCGTCAATCTTGTAGAAAACACTAACGTCATATACCGTTCATCTTGTAGAAAACACTCACGTTATATACCGTCCATCTTGTAGAAAACACTAACGTTATATACCGTCCATCTTGTAGAAAACACTAACGTTTTATACCGGCTATCTTGTAGAAAACACTCACGTTATATACCGTCCATCTTGTAGAAAATACGAACGTCATATACCGTCCATCTTGTAGAAAACACTTACGTTATGTACCGGCCATCTGGTAGAAAACACTAACGTTATATATACCGTCCATCTTGTCGAAAACACTAACGACATATACCGTCCATCTTGTAGAAAACACTCACGTTATATACCGTCCATCTTGTAGAAAACACTAACGTCATATGCCGCCAATCTTGTAGAAAACACTAACGTTATATAACGTACATCTTGTAGAAAACACTTACGTCATATACCATCCATCTTGTAGAAAACACTCACGTCATATTCCGCCCATCTTGTAGAAAACACTAACGGAGTCAGACCAGTCACTTTTTTGCCTATATATTTCAACTGAAATTCTATAGTTTTGGTGTTCTGTCACAAATTTAAAACCATTCCCACACATATAGCACAAGTTAATCCACGCAGGAGACCTATTTAGCAGTCTTTCTGTGTCTCTGTAATGCCATCATGATAATCTCATTTTTTCACTATATCCATTCGTCCCATCACTCTATCCAAAATGTCAGGAAAATGCTGGTGCCCGAGTTTCAGTCAAGTTGTCTCTATCCTCATACACTCTGACAAAGTAGTCACTGAAAAATACAAAAATATCCTGTATCTTAGTACATAAAGACTTAAACTTTCACATGGGATGAATAATATTGGAGGAATTACAGCCAATGTAAACATAAACACAAATGAATTGCACAGTTTATATTTTAAATGGACCTATTACTGCACACAATGACCTCTTTAACAAGAGGTCACAGGTCTTCCTCCTAACGTTATATACCGTCCATCTTGTAGAAAACACTAACGTCATATACCGTCCATCTTGTAGAAAACACTAACGTCATATGCCGTCCATCATGTTGAAATCACTAACGTCATATGCCGCTCATCTTGTAGAAAACACTCACGTTATATACCGTCCATCTTATAGAAAACACTAACGTCATATGCCGCCCATCTTGTAGAAAGCACTAACGTTATATACCGTCAATCTTGTAGGAAACACTAACGTCATATGCCGCCCATCTTGTAGAAAACACTAACGTTATATACCGTCCATCTTGTAAAAAAGTACTAACTTCTTCTTTCGGAGAAGGTCGGTTAGCTTAGTCGGTAGCGCGTCTGACTACCAAATCAGGGGTTCGAATCCCAACCCGGCCACTGTCTCCATAATGATTGATCTAAGGACATTGTGGCTGATTGTCATTCGTATTTCACTACTGATTCAAGTTACTTGCGGGGAGAAAATGGTTGTGCTCCAGTACTGGTTACCTATTACCTTCAAAAGAGTGGCTAGGTCAACTGATCATCTGGTGGCAAAAGAATGACGGTTAATATCCATTCAACTACAAAAACACACATCTTTCGGAGGAAAAGGGTCACAAGAACGGGATAAGTTGAATAAGCAGATACTTAGTTCAAATGAAATAGACATATTTAAAGATCGTATTGAAGAAAAACAACATTTGTGACCATCTCTCAGACTTATAATTAAACGCTAAAGAAAATTCCAAATATAACGAATCTGAATATTCCCTTTTATATAATACATACATTGAGTTAGTTTTAATTTTAGTTTATACTAATTTATTTTAGCTCGATTGCGATGAAAGCTCAAAGCTTATATGAACCGCTCTCGAGTCCGCTTCTTGGGTAAAACCAGTACTGATTGTTGTTTTGTGAGAGGCATCGGGTCGAGTTTGGATTGAACCCGCAACCTCCGGCGTGAGCGGCCAACAATAGCCATTAAAATACCGCCCCCGCTTTTAAAATTATTAACACTCTTTATAATTGACACAGTACATTTCTTGTTCACGTTGGTCTGTTATTAGAAATGCTCATGTTTTACGAAACTCCTATAGCGACGTTGTGTATTACGCTCTCCGGAATGTGTGAAAAACAGTAGATTATGCTCATAACCCAATATCCGGAAGAATTTGAGACACAACAAGCGTGCTATCAAATCATCAAAGTTGAGCAATCATAGTTAATTAGTGTGCAGTGTACAGGTTAATAACCGAGTGCTGTTATCACTTGCCTTAATAAATCAAATCATCCGGCTGGAGAAATCAATTATTTATGCGTCTTTATTTCATTCACTTTCACAAAGTAACATACATCTGTATTGCAATTTTGAAAGTCCAGGAGAAGCACTTCAAAGACAAATACGGCTTTGGTGATAAAGTCAAACAAGCATAGCGAACGCGAGGGAATTAACTTGGTCGTACTTAAACTTATCGATCGATAATATCATCATGGTATACGACATATACAGCAATCAGATAATAATATATTAGACTCATCTTCACAATTACAGATATATATTAAAAATAAATATTGACAATCTACATTCTTGAATTTTTGTTAAATGTGCAATAGAGACATTAGAATTTTAACTTTCACTTATTCAGTTGATACGTTATTATTACCTAGCAAATAGAAACAAACTTTGAAAAACGGGACCAAAACATTTTATTTATTGAATCAATTCGTTATGACTTTATTTTGTTTTGTAGCTGAGAAATATCGGAATAATAAACAAAATAATCATCACAGTTATTTTTATTGCAAATACTTGCATATACATACTATTTGGTATCATCGTATAACAAGCAGTACGAAAATACATTCGAAGCGGGGCGGTAGTCTAGCGGGTAGAGTTTTGACTGCTCATGCGACAGGCAGTGGATTCGATCCCCACCTTAGATCGCTGGCCTCTCAAAACAACACTCATTAGTTTATCCAGGAAACTCGAGATCGATTCCTATCATCTCTAAACTTTGTTCGCAATATAGCTAACAACATTAGTATACATTAAACTAATCTAAAGTGCATTTTATGTACGTGTTTTCAGTCCGCGCATTACTTTCTAGTAACAAATCTCAACTACGCGTCTCCGCATAAAAGATTATCTAAATGAGAAAAGTTAAAAGAACGCCTTCTTTAATTTTAAATAACATTATTTTACCGATTCCATTGATTCAGTTATTATATAGATAAATGTTAATTGATGAACAGAAAATAAGAAAAGATAAATATATCAAAACTAAAATCCTATTTATACATATGTGTCTACATCATCAGTTTGTCTCCTAATTTCGGCAAGTTTATTATGTATAGCTAGTTGGCACGAGTTGTAAACATCCTACAGTAAGTATTATCTAGTTTGGTTATTAGTTGTTTACCTGTGTACCTCCTGAATTGGTGTCAATTTCTAATGTCAAAGTAAGTCCCTTGTAAACTTTGTGTTGTGTTTTATATCTCTTCCTGTGTTGTGTTTTATATCTCCAAAGTGTAGTTTTAAGTAAATGGAAATTTATGGGTGGCTTGTACTACTACGACTTCATGTATCTGAGTTTATAAATGCAAACAATATAATATTTACTAGTGTGTAAGGCTATTTTAGTTTGAAAATGATTATTTTATTAACTTTATAAAAGTTAATATTTGTGGCTAGAGGGTATGAAACAAACCATCGTTTTAGTTTTTGTTGTGTTATATTTTCAGCAAGAACAAAGTTAAAGCAGATGTCGCTGAACATTACATATGGTATTGTTTCCCATCCTTCGTCTGATACTGCTCTGATAAAATCCACATTTTGTTAATTGCCGTTATACAAATCAACAACTGATGTTAACCAACCGGATTTATGTTATAAATGTCAATGTAAGAGAGATCAATGCATCTCACTGCAGTAAATAAAAAGGTAGGTACGTAAATAATAAATACATTTCTCTTTAAATTGTCAAATGAATGATCATTTCCAAACCAAAGCCACTTTCTATGAAATTCTATTCATATCATGGATGATATTTTTTATGCGTTTCCCTTTTTCTCGAATTATGAATACTCATGTTTGTATTTATGTTCCGTCGTATGATAGATATTATTCATTTTCTAACAAACATTGTTGGTTGGTGATGGTCTTATAATTTCCCAATAGAAGCGCCTTACTGTAACACATTATTCCACACCGCGCCCATGATTTGAATACCAGATATCATTTTATACTTTTTCAAGTGTTCATAATGCATAAATCTGTCATGTGCAAAAATATTGCCAATTGTATGTATAATGATGAGAAACTGTAAAGTTTAAGTCAATAAACTGTGTCTATGTCTATATCAGTTTAAGTGCGTTATTTGCTAACTCTTTGTAAACGATTAGTTTTAAAGATAAAACACGTCATACCAATCATCATATTGATTGTCTGATTATACTTATAGTATAATTATGTTTCGTAAGCTACTGAATATATAGATGTTGTCATGTTTAATTCCTTACATTTCATTCTACAAATAAATTTGACGATGGCTATAATGAAAAGGTGTTCTCTAGTAGTGCACACGATTGCACAATATGCAAATTCTATTTTAAACGAAGCAGTTTGTCATGATCAGTTATTATTGCATATAAAAGAATACAACGATTTAACAATGACACACACATATATATATATATATATATTTATATATAATTATTATCTTAATCATAGCAAGAAATTGGAGTATTATCAGGAGGCTAAAATCTGATTCACTGATCCTTATTTTCTTATAATTTGGTTAATTGAGAGATATATAATAATTTATGTTATGTCAACATCGAAAAATGCTAAATTAAACCTACATTTTTATAAATTTTATATTCATTAAAAAATAAATGCTTACATACTAAAGTATACTCCCAAAGTTACGCTCTTTTTTATGTGAGTACTGCATTTATGGCTAAATAAAACACGACAATAGAATGATATTGAAAATGTCATTTATTAATATCAATTATTGATATGTTTATAATATACCTATTTACACTTATAACACAATATAAAAACGTCGCAACATATCGAAGACACGTTGAATCCCATTGGACTAATCCACCGTTCTTAGAAATCGTTCTGTTATCTTGAGGAGTTTAGAACAAGAGTTACTTACATAATTATACGACACGTCTCTATTTGATCTTAGATAGAAATAAACAATAAATACTGAATGAATTGAATTTATAAACATAAACTTGCAAAACACCTGTCCCCTGTATCGGCATGAATCGATAAAAGAAGACAAAATCAGTGAAGTCTCTTTCTTTCATTCTCTTCAACTAATACTCTTTTTTTTATCTGAAATATTCTGAATAAACTATTATTTCATTTATCATTTAAATTGAAATTACTACGGAACGATATAATAAAGTCTATATGAAATGTAAAAAAACTGTTATGGAAGCAGATTTACACAATTTTTTAAACCTTTTTCTGTATCCTTTCCACATAACTTGTTATGCTTTATTGTTAAATGTATGCTAAATATATGTGCTTATGTGAATAAAATATTGTTTAAACTAAGAATTAATATATTTCTTTATTTGTCCAACGACGTCATGCCTTCCAATAAACATCCCCTGTAAAACGGTTTCAATATTTGCCGTTACAACATATTATATTTTAACTAAAATATCTTTATCGTCATCTTTATCAGTTTATCGGCGCTATCCAAGTTTGGTGATTTATGTTTTAATTACTGTTTCTTTCGAATATAATTCTATATAAACCGACTTCAATGTTCCATGTGACTAGAAAAACGAAATGTTAACAATAAAATGAATAATTCAATTTGAATATTAGGTCTGCTGTACGTGCACGTTAATTTCCAATCCTCCAAAGAGCTGTATCTCTCATTCTTAGGCAATATTGCGTAATTAAGACATATCTCTACTACAGGTAATAAATTAAATGTGAGCTCAGAAAGATGCTAGACAAATGTGTCTCCCGATAGTCCAATACATCATTGCCAGACGCCACAGTCGTACATGACATGAGAATGTAGTATTTGTCATGTGTATTGTTTGTAGTAAACTGGAACAGCTAACCTGACACCTAACATTCTACGTACCTGATATTTTATGTAATATCAAAGCAATTACCATGAAATTTGAACTTGAATAAGACAGAATATTTAGTTTGTGTAAAATTAATGCATAATTGTCTTCTTAATGTCATATAACAAAATTAATAACGTTACTCAATATTTTGACAAATATATTGGAAGTACAAAAGTTGCGGGTTAACTGTTCCGTTATGTATGCGTTTCACTGCGTTTTTAAATGCGATTTAGATTAACGAGATAGGAGTAAAGATACAAATGAAATAAAACTGTAGCTTCGTAATATACCACAGGTCATATATTCACTGGCTATTACATCGCCGTTGAAAGGTTGATATATAATATTACCATACATCGGAAAGCTCTGACATTTAACTTTTATAGAGGTCTTTGTAGAGAACTCAATATTGTATATTCGATACAAGAAAAGTACGGCAAAGTGATAAGTATATGAAACAAAATTAGGAATTTGTCATTTACATCGACTAGTTGGTGTTTATGTACTTTAAAGTATATTTTAATCTCGTTACAATCAACTTTTCTGTAACGTGTGTGTGAAGAGATGAAGAACGCACGTTTAAGCAGTCGACATACAGAATAGCAATTATCATTTTTGTCACAAGTGCGTGACGTTGATGAAGCACGAACGTTTAAACAGTCGACATATAAAATAGCAATTATCATTTTTGTCACAATTGTGTGACGTTGATGAAGCACGCACGTTTAAGCAGTCGACATACAGAATAGCAATTATCATTTTTGTCATAAGTGCGTGACGTTGATGAAGCACGCACGTTTAAGCAGTCGACATACAGAATAGCAATTATCATTTTTGTCACAATTGCGTGACGTTGATGAAGCACGCACGTTTAAGCAGTCGACATATAGAATAGCAATTATCATTTTTGTCACAAGTGCGTGACGTTGATGAAGCACGCACGTTTAAGCAGTCGACATATAGAATAGCAATTATCATTTTTGTCACAAGTGCGTGACGTTGATGAAGCACGCACGTTTAAGCAGTCGACATATAGAATAGCAATTATAATTTTTGTCATAAGTGCGTGACGTTGATGAAGCACGCACGTTTAATTCTATCTTTTTTTTGTAAAGTGTGTATGTGGTCAATGGAGCACCGACGTTTAAACGGTCGATGTATAATATAACACTTATCCATATCAAGTTTTTCTAATTATAAACATTGACTTTTTTACTCACATTTTGTTCTTAAAAAATAACTTTGTTTCTTTAGATGTGTCTTCAAACCCTGAAACGAGTCCACCATTTTTTTACCTACAGTAAGGATTCCCCGTAATGGATCTTCAGGGGTCAGAACCATCCCGCTGTAAACCGCACAAAAATAGCATGTATAAAATAGACACTGATGTTTCATGCAACAAATATATAATGTCATGTAATTATTATAGTTATATCTCTTTTTAATATAAACTATAAGACAAAAGAGTAATCTCTCTTATGATGGCAGCCATGCCATAGGTTTGTCCGCGAATCCAACGTGGTGTTTAAAGCGTTGTAACAGTTTTCGGTGATCTATGCATATGGTGTCGAACACTGCAGATATATCAAGTAGCACGATAGCAGTGACACAGTTCTGGTCACAAGACTAAATGATCTTGAATTAGGCCGACTCAGTAGCACACTTAGTGAAATCCCTGTGGAGCAGCTTGTTTTCAGTAATGTGGCGCTCTATGCGTGTGTCTACTATCGTTTTCAAAACATATATACGCACTGTTAAAATTGTTTGGTACGTATTCTGCTACCAGATATATGGTGATGATGTATGTTATAAGTGCTAAGAAGTCATCCATGCATAGTTCTAGCCATGCTGTAATCAGATCAAGTTCATATTATTTATTCGGAGTTTTCCGGAGATGTTCGTATAACCACAATCACCTCTCCGTGTGCTGCAGTCAGGTCCACAAGACAGTCACCATTACTTTATTATTTGTTTCTTGTTCTACTTGAACTGGATCAGGCCGACAAAGTAAGTTAGTGTCATTTCTGATGTTTTCAATTTTGTAATAAAAATGTCACTTGTCCCAGTGGGCCAAGTAGTATCGTCACTGCTATCAAGCAGATGTTTATATATCCTTACTTACTTCTTGTGATGTCGACAACATGACTTTTCTTTACCTGAATACTTGAAAGTATATAAACACAAAAGGAAATGCTCTTTTTACATATCTTGGATTGAAACACACATACACGGAGATTTATAAAGAATAAACTGAGCATTACAAAATATAAAATAAAGACCTATATTCATTAAACACAGTTATATGTTAGACTTTTATTATAATAATTGATGACGATATCAAAGAATGACAAAGACATCACATTAAAAAAATAACACAATCGTACAAATGCCGTGTTCTGACAGATATAGTGAACGCCTAATCGATTTTGTGCATTCTATAAATTGCAATGGGTCTTTCACAGCAACGCTAATGGTTTAATAGATGTTATGTGGTACATATGGTACCACTATATTCCATTTTAAGTATTCAGATCACGAAACAATACAAACTTGTTTATGAGAGTGTCTGTCAAAGGTGATATCATACTTTCTATATTCGCATATTATGTACTTCACTCACGATATAAATCATACGAACAGTTATACAAGTAATCTGACTTTGTTTCAACTAATGCCATTGCGTCCGAGATTCAACGACACATTTACTTAATACATATATTATATATTAATATTTGCATTTTTAAAAACAAAACGTAGCCATAGCCTCTGTGTAAGTATTTACACCAATTGTAAGACCTGTACATATATTTAAATATTGGCACCGTCGCGGTTTTACATGACAGATCGGAATACCCAAGGTAAAGTAAAAAATAAAGGTAAACAAACCAGATCATTTGACTTCGAAATACTGACGCGTATAATAAAGCGACACAATAACTAGTTATACTAGTTATATTTGTATGTATATCATTAGTATTCCGGGTGAAACTATTAGTTCAGGTGTAAGTTCTCATTGCTTTTATAATCAAATCTTTTAGATATATATCAATGGCATCATTCAATGCTGATGCCAGGTTAACGAATGCATGTTTTCGATACCCATCAGCAAAGAACAATCTTTAAAACGCTCCTATTCTATGGAAATCATGTTTTTTTTTTATTTCTACTGCCTAGGGTAAAATCATCACAGGCAGATGACGTCACTATTCAAAATCTTGCAAAATTGTTTCTGTATACGAGAGCTGAAGACGTCCACAGTCTCTGAACGTATTAGGTCTAGAAACAACTTCTTCAATCTCTGATAATACGTGAATTAAAGGTATTTGTGTTGGTCGTAGTTTGAGTACGGTTGTCATTATGGCAAAGCTAGATCCAACACGAGCTATCTTTGTATTCTGAATGTCTGGTTTTAGTACGGTTGTCTATATGGCAAAGCTAGCTCCTGCACATACTATCTCTGTATTCTGAATGTCTGGTTTGAGTACGGTTGTCTATATGGCATAGCTAGATCCTGCACGTACTATCTCTCTATCTGAATGTCTGGTTTGAGTACGGTTGTCCATATGGCAAAGCTAGCCCCTGCAAGAACTATCTCTGTATTCTGAATGTCTGGTTTGAGTACGGTTTTCTATATGGCAAAGCTAGCTCCTGCAAGAACTATCTCTGTATTCTGAATGTCTGGTTTGAGTACGGTTGTTTATATGGCAAAGCTAGCTCCTGCAAGAACTATCTCTGTATTCTGAATGTCTGGTTTTAGTACGGTTGTTTATATGGCAAAGCTAGCTCCTGCACGTACTATCTCTGTATTCTGAATGTCTGGTTTGAGTACGGTTGTCTATATGGCATAGCTAAATCCTGCACGTACTATCTCTCTATTCTGAATGTCTGGTTTGAGTACGGTTGTCCATATGGCAAAGCTAGCTCCTGCAAGAACTATCTCTGTATTCTGAATGTCTGGTTTGAGTACGGTTTTCTATATGGCAAAGCTAGCTCCTGCAAGAACTATCTCTGTATTCTGAATGTCTGGTTTGAGTACGGTTGTTTATATGGCAAAGCTAGCTCCTGCAAGAACTATCTCTGTATTCTGAATGTCTGGTTTTAGTACGGTTGTTTATATGGCAAAGCTAGCTCCTGCAAGAACTATCTCTTTATTCTGAATGTCTGGTTTGAGTACGGTTGTTTATATGGCAAAGCTAGCTCCTGCAAGAACTATCTCTGTATTCTGAATGTCTGGTTTTAGTACGTTTGTTTATATGGCAAAGCTAGCTCCTGCAAGAACTATCTCTGTATTCTGAATGTCTGGTTTGAGTACGGTTGTTTATATGGCAAAGCTAGCTCCTGCAAGAACTATCTCTGTATTCTGAATGTCTGGTTTGAGTACGGTTGTTTATATGGCAAAGCTAGCTCCTGCAAGAACTATCTCTGTATTCTGAATGTCTGGTTTGAGTACGGTTGTTTATATGGCAAAGCTAGCTCCTGCAAGAACTATCTCTGTATTCTGAATGTCTGGTTTTAGTACGGTTGTTTATATGGCAAAGCTAGCTCCTGCAAGAACTATCTCTGTATTCTGAATGTCTGGTTTTAGTACGGTTGTTTATATGGCAAAGCTAGCTCCTGCAAGAACTATCTCTGTATTCTGAATGTCTGGTTTTAGTACGGTTGTTTATATGGCAAAGCTAGCTCCTGCAAGAACTATCTCTGTATTCTGAATGTCTGGTTTTAGTACGGTTGTTTATATGGCAAAGCTAGCTCCTGCAAGAACTATCTCTGTATTCTGAATGTCTGGTTTTAGTACGGTTGTTTATATGGCAAAGCTAGCTCCTGCAAGAACTATCTCTGTATTCTGAATGTCTGGTTTTAGTACGGTTGTTTATATGGCAAAGCTAGCTCCTGCAAGAACTATCTCTGTATTCTGAATGTCTGGTTTTAGTACGGTTGTTTATATGGCAAAGCTAGCTCCTGCAAGAACTATCTCTGTATTCTGAATGTCTGGTTTTAGTACGGTTGTTTATATGGCAAAGCTAGCTCCTGCAAGAACTATCTCTGTATTCTGAATGTCTGGTTTGAGTACGGTTGTTTATATGGCAAAGCTAGCTCCTGCAAGAACTATCTCTGTATTCTGAATGTCTGGTTTGAGTACGGTTGTTTATATGGCAAAGCTAGCTCCTGCAAGAACTATCTCTGTATTCTGAATGTCTGGTTTTAGTACGGTTGTTTATATGGCAAAGCTAGCTCCTGCAAGAACTATCTCTGTATTCTGAATGTCTGGTTTGAGTACGGTTGTTTATATGGCAAAGCTAGCTCCTGCAAGAACTATCTCTGTATTCTGAATGTCTGGTTTGAGTACGGTTGTTTATATGGCAAAGCTAGCTCCTGCACGTACTATCTCTGTATTCTGAATGTCTGGTTTGAGTACGGTTGTTTATATGGCAAAGCTAGCTCCTGCACGTACTATCTCTGTATTCTGAATGTCTGGTTTGAGTACGGTTGTCTATATAATACGCTTACTACAACACCAACCGAATCATCTACAAGCGAGTTGATATAATCCTTTATATTAAGCCATGATTACATACATTTTTGGCAATATTATCAAGAATATTGCCGTAAGTCGCAGCCAAATTACCGAGCTACTAATATTAATGACATTTATGAGTTAAATACAATGCAACTAAATACTGAAATAATTACGTATAGAAACTGCGCATGGAGACACATTTCTTTAATATACAACATATTAGTATACAACATATTATGCTTACAGTAATAATAATCAATCATTGTAAGTTTTTTGAAACATTAACGTAGCAGAAATGGCTCCGTATTTTCATATTTATTCATAGAAAGGTGGCATATGCAGTAGGATATATTACATACAGGGTATAAAATGTATTCAGCTATATAACTAGTTGTTGTTCCAAGGACTTTGTCACAAAATAATACATATTACCCGGTGTACGTGTATGGTTTCATTAGCAATGTATAATGAATGTTAATATATGATATAACATTTCACCATGTACAAAACAGAAGTTGTATGATATTTCATCAGATAATTACAAGTATGCTTAACACCTTTAAAAACAAAAGTATGGGTATTGTATCAAATCAAGATATAACATGAATAATAAACCAAGACAAAACTTTAATTTCTTACCTTGTTTTTTCAATTTCATTAACATTTTAGAACACACATTTAACAAATTAATTGCGTTCAAATATAGATGTACATGACGCAAATTTTGCGACGCAGTGTTATTGTTTTGCAGAGTTTTAGCCCGTTAACTTAATCTTATCTAGCAGAAAGCTATGGTCAAAATTATCAAGTGATCGATTTGTAACTTTTCATACATGATCAACACTTGGTGTTGATATGTGGGATGCACATTTTGTGATACTAACATAATTCTACACAGAGTTGTTATCCCTTTAGTTAGAAATAATCCTATATCAAGCATACTACAATTCTTGGGAAGTTAATTTTCCTACACTTTTTAAGAGATTAACCCGATATTTTACTTACGTTATAAACACTACGAGATATAGGTAACACAATTATGTGACGTCGATGTAGTTTTTTTTCTTTTTGTCCTTGCACTTAGCAAAATACTGTATGTACCACATTGCAACTCTTGTTGACATACTTCAATAGTTTGCATGCGAGTATCTTATACCATTGTATACTATCAATACCAAATGTTTAGAGGAGAATGAAGTTAACACTAATTCCGTGCAGAGTTATTGCCCCTGCACTTCATATATGTAATAGTTCATGTCCGCTTCATATTTTTCTAACCGCTTGACATAATTTGTATCAATTGACAATAGAACTTTATGTTTTTCGGATTGAGATGATTGTGACAATAATAGTGTATGATAGCTCTTTCCTTTTCAAAGTAACTCACTATTTACATGTGTTGTTGTTGAAAAGTTAGACAAATAAACTCACAATTAGCTTTGTACAAGTATATGTCATTGAGCACTGGATGGGGTATGGAGTTATTTTTTCTCTTTTATACTGCCATTTTTGGGGGGCATTTTTCTTCAGATAGACAGATTCTTAGATTATTGTCGCATACTGGACTATTTCAGACATTTCCCAAGAGTTATCCGATAATTGCCCCTGCGCATTTCGATGATACTGGAGATGACTCAAATTACTTCCCTTAGACCGTGATAAAACATACAGGCATCGTTTCGCTCTGACACTAAGATCAAGTAGGCGTGACGTGTTATATGCCCTCAGGATATATCTATTCGTTTTATATAAGTCCTTGGTTTTAATAAGCAAGTTTTGGTGGTTTTGATGTGTAGTATATAAAAGAAATTAATGAATTTTAATTAAACGCTAAAATCATTTGATTAAATTTAATGTGCAAATTTATAACATAGATTAATGATTTTAATTACAAATTTCAATATACTTTGATAAAGTTTATTTTATTATCAATCAACAGAAAAAGATTGATTATTTTGTGTTACTGTTATTAATAAATTTAGTTTAAATTTATTTATTTTACTTCGATTGTGAAACAAGTTCTTTCATCATAGGCAAATCACGCTCGAAGTCTTCATAGGTATGACCAGTACTAAGCATATGCGGAAAAGTGTCTTGCTCTAGGACACCACACATAGCCTTGGCGGAGGATCGAACCCACGACCCTCCGATCATGGGTTCGGTGCTCTACCACTGGACCATGCGCTCCACATGAATTTATTACGGTTATTAGATTATATGAACTTATATTTGAAGAGACAGAATGACAATAAAACATAATGTCGTAAATCAATCATCACAGAGACTGGTGCCGTCGGGGATTCGAGTCTGAGTTAACGGGACAAGTGCTATGATATTCAAATGGTATTTCAAACTTCATGTTGTTGTTTTTTTAAATATAATTATTATGGTTGTTTGAAACAGACATCTTTATATTAGCGCATGCGTTTTTAATAAAGCCTAAAACGGTATTTGACCAAAATCCATTTTAACAACTTCTTTTAAGTACCTCGTGTTATAATATCATCAGATTATATTTTTACAACAGATTAATATTTTTGCATACCACTTTGATATACAGTAGAACTTCGTTGGCCACACATAGTTCGAACCACTTATTTGGTCCCGGCCGAAATTATATTTATATTATATTATTCTACCTCCGATGGCTAGAACACCGAATCGAACAATAAATTAGGTCCAGCCAACATATTTACCTGTATTTTGACACTCTTCGTTCGAACTATTTTGTTCAGTCCCGTCGGTTTCGATCCAACGAAGTTCTACTGTATTCATCTTTATATACTTGGAATAAGTTATCATTCCAATATTCATTCAACCATTTACAAGAGTTATGCACTTTTTTTTCAACACAGGAACAAAAATAGTCGTAACACATGCTATGGTACTGTAACTTTACATAAGAAGTATATTTATTTTTCAGAAATAGTTTTAAGTGAAAATTGCACGTATTTTAGTAAGCTAATAAATGTGAAAAGCTGATGTGTTACGCAGCAGTTTTACAAATCTCCTTGCTTTGATTAGTAATACCGCAATTATCTAAAGCTTTATATTCCTTCTAGTGTTTCATGTTTAATAAAGTAAACACTAAAACAGTCACAAAATATTTCTTACAGATCATGTCATGTTAGTACTCTATTGAAACACGCGATATATTTTAAAATAGATATTTAACAATACAGTGTGCAAAGTCACTCATATCAATATCAAGACTTCCCTAACTGCAGTAAAGCACAAGTTTTATGTTGGCGGTAATGGTTGTCTCTACCTGTAAACAAGTCAATAACGTTATTGTAGAGATTTGCATTTTTAACCAGTTAGTCATTTACGGATATTGTCATATTCATTTGAATAAGTAACTTACGAAAGGTGATAATACTATACGAGGTTAAACAAAAAATAAGTTGTTTAAAGAATTATTACCAACACATTTAATTGATAAAGCAATCGCATATTAGAGATATACACAAATTTGTTGAAAACCGTTAATATTTCTTTTTTTCCCTTTTTATTAACTGTTTATAAAATTTGATTTTATTATCAATGTATCTGAATATCGATGTTAAATCAAATAGCTAATTTTAAAAAGCTGAACAATAAACTTGTGTTGAAATATAATTACTCAATTACATTCTAGCAGATAATATTATAACCCCAAATAAAATTACAAGTTTTGCCTCCGGGGCAGGGGTAGGGGGTAATTAAGTTCATAAATAATACTGACTTATCGCATTGTTTGAGACTTGAAAGACAGACAGGCGGCGGGGGGGGGGGGGGGGGGGGGGGGGGGTGGGTGGGGGGGGGGTGCTCTGTTTTTTGTACAAGGATTATTACATTTGAATGTGGTGTAACATTAACAGAGGAATTAAGTTTGGCGATCTTGTTGTTTGCTGATGATATTATCCTTCTCGCTGAAAATGAAACGGACACGCAGAGAATGCTAGATAAACTTAATGAATGGTGTAATAAATGGCGAATGTGTATCAACGAATCAAAAACTAAGGTATTACATTTTAGGCCAAAACGTATAAATAGGTCAGACTTTGCATTTAAATGCGGAACAAAACATATAAATTTTGAATGTAATTATAAATATCTTGGTTTTTGGTTCAATGAACATCTTAATATGAAAATGTCAATAAAAGAGGTTTCAAAATCAGCAAGTAGGGCTTTGGGTGCAATATATACTAAATATGTTTGCGCCGGTGGAATGACTTTTACCGTTTTTACCAAAATTGTTGCATCTGTTATTGAACCTATATTAGTTTATTGTTCTGGCATTTGGGGTCACACTTAATACAGTGAAATAGAAACTGTTTTGAATAAAGCAGGGAGATTTTTTTCTAGGTGTTACAAAATACTGCTCAAATGTATCTTCTAGAGGTGATCTTGTGTGGGAGTCTTATCTAACAAAACAAAAAATTGAAACAGTTCGTAGAATTAAAAACATGCCAGTCGATAGAATAATACGTAAAGTACATGAATGGTCTATGAATATTTCAAAGACATGGGAGAGTAACATGCTTAAATTTATTCAAGAGACAGATGCTAATGAATATATGATGTGTACAAAGTCAAAAGTTAATATTTGTATACGTAAAATACGAAAGTACTTAAATGCAAAAGATAAAAATTTGTGGTTTGAACAATTAATGAATGACAAAAGAAATGGTCAAAATGGTAATCAATTGCGAACATACCGTTTGTATAAAAATGAATTAAGTACTGAATACTATGTTAACTGTAACATGAGCAGGGGCCATCGTCGCGTTCTAGCAAAAGTTCGAAGCTGCAATCTTCCTCTAGCGGTAGAAATTGGGAGATATACTCGACCGAAAACACCTATCAACGAAAGACTCTGCAAATTTTGTTCTACGTCAGAAGTTGAAGATTAAATTCATTTTCTAATTGAGTGTACCTTTTATTCTGACCTAAGAAATTCACTATTTAAGAAAGCTTGTTATATGAACGATAGCTTTTTGCTTTTAACATCAACCGAAAAATTGTTGTTTTTAATGAAATATGATTTATTACAATACAATTTAGCAAATGCACTTTTTAAAATGTATAGAAGAACATTTTTAGCTATTTAATTGTACGTTTATTCCTTTTCGTTTCTGAATGAATTTTTCCTTTAAGAATGTATCTCGTTGTTTTAAATCTAATCAAAATAGAGGTGATTATTAGTGTTTTATTGGTGTTTTAGCAAACTATATAGGACTTATTTCAGATAGAATTTAATATTAAATACTAAGTTATTTATGCAGCTCTTTCTTTTAGTAAATTATTACCTTTCTAACCTGATTTTTTAACATAGTAGACGACCCCTTTTTTAGTTTTATCACATTACAAGTGTGTAAATGAATGTATACTTTTTAAAAAATTATAACCATTTAATCGCATGAAATCATTGCATTTATTTATCTTAATTGTATGATTTATTCAATATATATGTGTGTACTATGTGTTTGTGTATATGTATCTATATGTTTGCTTATGTGTATATGTGTAAGCATATATATATGTATAAGTGTATATGCGTTTTACATTGTGAATAAAAAATGTTTTAAGTGTCTCATAGGTCGTAATTACGGCCGGATATGAAAGTTTGATTGTATTTTATATATGACTATTATTGTAACTTTTGTATGTGACACTCTAATAAAATATAAAAGTCTTTGAATATTATTTTACTGATCTTAGGAAAACGTTAAAATAAAAAAATTGTGTAATATTTATAAATATTTGATAATGGATTATCTTAACTAACTAAAAGTTAATTACACGATATCTATGCGATGAATAAAAAACGAACATAAACATGCACAAAATGAAACATGTTTGCAGTTAAAATATTTATTACGAATTATCAAACTTTAGGAAGTAATCTCAGTACCATTATATTTCTTTAAATAATTAAATAATTTTATTTTCGTGCCGCAAAACACCATTCATTTCATAGGTATTATCTATCTTTTCGTCTCATCTACACATCATATAACAAAACATAAATTATACATGAACGTTTAAACTTGTACATAGCCATTCTAAAAGAATTATAAGAGACACTTTAAAACATAAGTTATGAATATCAATACAAAGCACATTTTTTGACATGATAAATCTCCATGTAAAATACTGCTAATCTTTATACAAAAATCGGCAATAAACTAAGTTTTTTTGATTAAAAAGATGAAGAAGAAAAAGAGCACTATTGCACATATTTAAGAATATCTTTAAAAAAAAACGATTATCGTTTTTGATCAGATCATTTGAGAACTGATTAGCAATATGTTGATATGTGTGGAGATTTTTTTTTTAATTGAGTAATTCAAAACAATTATATGCTAATTATGCTGTATTAACATTATTATCAATCAATTACATTATTAAATCTCTTTATTCAACTAACATGCCTCCCGTTATGTATTATTGTTATCTAATCACTGGTTTTGATATTTAAGAATCAAGTGATATAAATAAATTGAGTATTCCAATTGTACATACACTTTAATCAATTTTCTTTCTATGTCCACTGAATTATTTCATAACAAAGACATTAAAACATAAATTTGTGGGGGAAAAATAAACCATTAAATAATGTTTTAGATTACAAAAGAAATGTACTTGAATTTGAAGCTTTTTGAAGGTTCTTTAGTTAAAATATGAAATTAAAAAAAATATCTATGCTTTAGACTATAAATAAAATGCATAATAAACACACACACTTTAAATTACACATAACTTGCAATATCACCATGTGTTTATAAACATTTCGGGGCTGAAAAACATCTGCATTGTATATATCCGGCTGATATAGCGACATATATGCTGTATTTAATTGGGTACAATAATACGCTGTACATTAGGCACACAGAAAATAAATCCGAATTACATTTTATCTCATTTTCAAATCAAAATGGAAACAAGATCATATTTTTTATATCTCAATATCATCGTAAAGAGAATTGTATTTGCAATGAACGTATACGTTGTATTAGGTTGGCAAATAATCACAACTAAGGTTTATAAGACCTTAAAAATGACCGAAAACCTGTTTTGATATAAGGACCATATATACTGTTATAAAATTAAAAAAGGGAGCAAGAAGACGTAAACATATTTTAATTTTTATTTTATCATAATAAAAGTTATATTTTAACTATATTGCGTTGTAATAGGTTGGCAATTTAATATTGAAACAGTTGTAACGATAAAATTAAATTTCTTCTATATGTTTCTATGTAAACTAAATATCACGGTTTAGCCAGGTAAGTGATAAAAACGGTCGATATCAAGGGGGTAACTTCTCTCGATAAGCCAGTGACATGTCTGAAATAGTCGTACATGAGGGAAAGAACAGCATGATCTCCTCAACTATTGTAATCTAATAATAATAATGTTGATATCACAAACAAAATAGCCTTTGTATTGATGAATGTACAGCATCTAGAAGATAAAGCCAAACAATAAAATTCATTTGATTTCCTTCAAAAGAAAAATTATTCTGTCTACTTCCTACAAGATACTCATTTTACTGATGAGGAAATAAATTTTATTAGAATTCAGTGGGGATAAGAATGCTACTTTAGGAACTTTTCAAGTCAATTTAGAAGAGTAGCAATAATTTTAACAATAACTTTAAATATAAAATACATTCAAAAGAAACCGATACTCAAGGAAATAAACTATTCTTAGAAACAACAATTTGTGATAAGAAACTATTTCTTGTTAATATCTAAGGCCCTAATAATGATGAGCCTCTCTTTTATACACACATTAAGACCTTTATTTTATCAATTCAATTCAGTTAAATTCAATTCAATTCAATATCTGTATTCCTCCATTACAGAAGATTATGAATATAAAATACAATTTAATAACATATAACAATACTTAAAAAAAAAAAGTGACAAGACATAATTACTATACAAACATGTTGATATTATGGTTACATGACTAACATGTCACTATAAAAAAATAACTTAATTACTAACTTGCTTATATTCATATATATTCATCGTAACAAATAGTGATCGTTCATTATATGTGGTGATAATTTAGAATTATCATTCCATTCTATTGTGTAATATTCCAGCAATGTTTGTTTGAACACTGTGAAGAGCTGTCGAAGAGAGATAGCTTTGCTTTCAGAGAAACACCCGACAAACGCTTTGCGAAAAATATATTGATCACTATGTACCCTTTTTTCTGGTTCTATATTGTCAATTTAAATAAAGTATCATTATCAGACATTGTCTTCAAAATATATATACTACCCATCCAAGGTATCCATCAGTATACATTCAACTACAAAATATTTATACTACCCATCCAAGGTATCCATCAGTACACATTCAACTACAAAATATACATACTACACATCCAAGGTATTCATCAATACACATTCATCTACAAAATATACATACTACACATCCAAGGTATTCATCAGTAAGGTATCCATCAGTACACATTCAACTACAAAATATATAAACTACCCATACAAGGTATATTTCAGTACATATTCCACTACAATATATATATACTACCCATCCAAGGTATCCACCAGTACACATTCAACTACAATATATACATACTACCCATCCAAGGTATTCATCAGTACACATTCAACTACAAAATATACATACTACCCATCCAAGGTATTCACCAGTACACATTCAACTACAAAATATACATACTACCCATCCAAGGTATTCATCAGTACACATTCAACTACAAAATATTCATACTACCCATCCAAGGTATTCAACAGTACACATTCAACTACAAAATATACATACTACCCATCCAAGGTATTCACCAGTGGCCGTAACATTTTGTATTAACTATAGTTATCGTATTCATATTGATGCTGTTATGGTGGCCGTAACATTTGTACTAATTATAGTTATCGTATTCATGTTGATGCTGTTATGGTGGCTGTAACATTTTGTACTAGTTATAGTTATCGTATTCATGTTGATGCTGTTATGGTGGCTGTAACATTTTGTACTAATTACAGTATCGTATTCATGTTGATGCTGTTATGGTGGCTGTTACATTTTGTACTAATTATAGTTATCGTATTCATGTTGATGCTGTTATGGTTGCTGTAACATTTTGTACTAATTATAGTTATCGTATTCATGTTGATGCTGTTATGGTGGCTGTAACATTTTGTACTAATTATAGTAATCGTATTCATGTTGTGCTGTTATGGTAGCTGTAACATTTTGTACTAATAATAGAAATCGTATTCATGTTGATGCTGTTATGGTGGCGGTAACATTTTGTACTAATTGTAGTTATCGTATTCATGTTGATGCTGTTATGGTGGCTGTAACATTTTGTACTAAATATAGTTATCGTATTTATGTTGATCCTGTTATGGTGACAGTAACATTAGTACTAATTATAGTTATCGTATTCATGTTGATGCTGTTATGGTGGCTGTAACATTTTGTACTTATTATAGTTATCGTATTCATGTTGATGCTGTTATGGTGGCTGTAACATTTTGTACTAATTATAGTTATCGTATTCATGTTGATGCTGTTATGGTGGTTGTAACATTTTGTACTAATTATAGTTATCGTATTCATGTTGATGCTGTTATGGTGGCTGCTGTTATGGTGGTTGTAACATTTGTACTAATTATAGTTAATGTATTCATGTTGATGCTGTTATGGTGGCTGTAACATTTGTACTAATTATAGTTATCGTATTCATGTTGATGCTGTCCATGGTGGCTGTAACATTTGTACTAATTATAGTTATCGTATTCATGTTGATGCTGTTATGGTGGCTGTAACATTTGTACTAATTATAATTATTGTTCATGTTGATGCTGTTATGGTGGCTGTAACATTTTGTTCTAATTATAGTTATCGTATTCATGTTGATGCTGTTATGGTGGCTGTAACATTTGTACTAATTATAATTATCGTTCATGTTGATGCTGTTATGGTGGCTGTAACATTTGTACTAATTAATGTTATCGTATTCATATTGATGCTGTTATTGTGGCTGCTGTTATAGTGGATGTAACATTTGTACTAATTATAGTTATCGTATTCATGTTGATGCTGTTATAGTGGCTGTAACATTTGTACTAATTATAGTTATCGTATTCATGTTGATGCTGTTATGGTGGCTGTAACATTTGTACTAATTATAATTATCGTATTCATGTTGATGCTGTTATGGTGGATGTAACATTTGTACTAATTATAGTTATCATTCATGTTGATGCTGTTATGGTGGCTGTAACATTTGTACTAATTATAGTTATCGTATTCATGTTGATGCTGTTATGGTGGCTGTAACATTTGTACTAATTATAGTTATAGTATTAATGTTGATGCTGTTATGGTGGCTGGAACATTTGTACTAATTATAGTTATCGTTCATATTGATGGTGTTATGGTGACTGTAACATTTGTACTAATTAAAGTTATCGTTCATGTTGATGGTGTGATGGTGACTGTAACATTTGTCCTAATTATAGATATCGTATTCATGTTGATGCTGTGATGGTGGCTGTAACATTTGTACTAATTATAGTTATCGTATTCCTGTTGATGCTGTTATGGTGGCTGTAACATTTGTACTAATAATAGTTATCGTATTTATGTTGATGCTGTTAAAGTGGCTGTAACATTTGTACTAATTATAGTTATCGTATTCATGTTGATGCTGTTATGGCGGCTGTAACATTTGTACATATAATAGTGTATCGTATTCATGTTGATGCTGTTATAATGGCTGTAACATTTGTACTAATTACAGTTATCGTTCATGTTGATGCTTTTATGGTGGCTGTAACATTTGTACTTATTATAGTAATCGTATTCATGTTGATGTTATTATGGTGGCTGTAACATTTGTACTAAATATAGTTATCGTATTCATGTTGATGATGTTATAGTGGCTGTAACATTTGTACTAATTATAGTTATCGTATTCATGTTGATGCTGTTATCGTGGCTGTAACATTTGTACTAATTATAGTTATTGTATTCATGTTGATGCTGTTATGGTGGCTGTAACATCTGTACTAGTTATAGTTATCGTATTCATGTTGATGCTGTTATGGTGGCTGTAACATTTGTACTAATTATGGTTATCGTTCATGTTGATGCTGTTATGGTGGCTGAAACATTTGTACTAATTATAGTGATCGTATTCATGTTGATGCTGTTATGGTGTCTGTAACATTTGTACTAATAATAGTTATCGTATTCATGTTGATGCTGTTATGGTGGCTGAAACATTTGTACTAATTATAGTGATCGTATTCATGTTGATGCTGTTATGGTGGCTGTAACAGTTGTACTAATTATAGTTATCGTTCATGTTGATGCTGTTATGGTGGCTGTAACATTTGTACTAATTATAGTAATCGTATTCATGTTGATGCTGTTATGGTGTCTGTAACATTTGTACTAATAATAGTTATCGTATTCATGTTGATGCTGTTATGGTGGCTGAAACATTTGTACTAATTATAGTGATCGTATTCATGTTGATGCTGTTATAGTGGATGTAACATTTGTACTAATAATAGTGTATCGTATTCATGTTGATGCTGTTATGGTGGCTGTAACATTTTGTACTAAATATAGTTATCGTATTGATGTTGATCCTGTTATGGTGACAGTAACATTAGTACTAATTATAGTAATCGTATTCATGATGTTGATGCTGTTATGGTGGCTGTAACATTTTGTACTTATTATAGTTATCGTATTCATGTTGATGCTGTTATGGTGGCTGTAATATTTTGTACTAATTATAGTTATCGTATTCATGTTGATGCTGATATGGTGGCTGTAACATTTGTATTAATTATAGTTATCTTATTAATGTTGATGCTGTTATGGTGGCTGCTGTTATGGTGGTTGTAACATTTGTACTATTTATAGTTAATGTATTCATGTTGATGCTGTTATGGTGGCTGTAACATTTGTACTAATTATAGTTATCGTATTCATATTGATGCTGTTATGGTGGCTGTAACATTTGTACTAATTATAGTTATCGTATTCATGTTGATGCTGTTATGGTGGCTGTAACATTTGTACTAATTATAATTATCGTTCATGTTGATGCTGTTAATGTGGCTGCTGTTATGGTGGTTGTAACATTTGTACTAATTATAGTTATCGTATTCATGTTGATGCTGTTATGGTGGCTGTAACATTTGTACTAATTATAATTATCGTATTCATGTTGATGCTGTTATGGTGGCTGTAACATTTGTACTAATTATAGTGATCGTATTCATGTTGATGCTGTTATGGTGGCTGTAACATTTGTACTAATTATAGTTATCATTCATGTTGATGCTGTTATGGTTGCTGTAACATTTGTACTAATTATAGTTATCGTATTCATGTTGATGCTGTTATGGTGGCTGTAACATTTGTACTAATTATAGTTATCGTTTTCATGTTGATGCTGTTATGGTGGCTGTAACAGTTGTAATAATTATAGTTTTCTTTCATGTTGATGCTGTTATGGTGGCTGTAACATTTGTACTAATTATAGTAATCGTATTCATGTTGATGCTGTTATGGTGGCTGTAACATTTGTACTAATAATAGTTATCGTATTGATGTTGATGCTGTTATGGTGGCTGTAACATTTGTACTAATTATAGTTATCGTATTCATGTTGATGCTGTTATAGTGGATGTAACATTTGTACTAATAATAGTGTATCGTATTCATGTTGATGCTGTTATGGTGGCTGTAACATTTGTACTAATTACAGTTATCGTTCATGTTGATGCTGTTATGGTGGCTGTAACATTTGTAATAATTATAGTTAACGTATTAATGTTCAAGCTGTATTGGTGGCTGTAACATTTTTACTAATTATAGTTATCGTATTCATGTTGATGTGATTATGGTGGCTGTAACATTTGTACTAATTATAGTTATCGTATTCATGTTGAAGCTGTTATAGTGGCTGTGACATTTGTACTAATTATAGTTATCGTATTCATGTTGATGCTGTTATGGTGGCTGTAACATTTGTACTAATTATAGTTATCGTATTAATGTTCAAGCTGTATTGGTGGCTGTAACATTTTTACTAATTATAGTTATCGTATTCATGTTGATGTTATTATGGTGGCTGTAACATTTGTACTAATTATAGTTATCGTATTCATGTTGAAGCTGTTATAGTGGCTGTGACATTTGTACTAATTATAGTTATCGTATTCATGTTGATGCTGTTATGGTGGCTGTAACATTTGTACTAATTATAGTTATCGTTCATGTTGATACTGTTATGGTTGCTGTAACATTTGTACTAATTATAGTTATCGTATTCATGTTGATGCTGTTATGGTGGCTGTAACATTTGTACTAATTATAGTTATCGTATTCATGTTGATGCTGTTATGGTGGCTGAACATTTGTACTAATTATAGTTATCGTATTCATGTTGATGCTGTTATGGTGGCTGTAACATTTGTACTAATTATAGTTATCGTATTCATGTTGATGCTGTTATGGTAGGGTAACATTTGTACTAATTATAGTTATCGTATTCATGTTGATGCTGTTATGGATGCTGTAACATTTGTACTTTTTATAGTTATCGTATTCATGTTGATGCTGTTATGGTGGCTGAACATTTGTACTAATTATAGTTATCGTATTCATGTTGATGCTGTTATGGTGGCTGTAACATTTGTACTAATTATAGTTATCGTTTTCATGATGATGCTGTTATGGTGGCTGTAGCATTTGTACTAATTATAATTATCGTTCATGTTGATGCTGTTATGGTGGGGTAACATTTGTACTAATTTTAGTTATCGTTCATGTTGATGCTGTTATGGTGGGTGTAACATTTGTACTAATTATAGTTATCGTATTCATGTTGATGCTGTTATGGTGGTTGTAACATTTGTACTAATAATAGTTATCGTATTCATGTTGATTCTGTTATGGTGGCTGTAACATTTGTACTTATTATAGTTAACGTATTCATGTTGATGCTGTATTGGTGGCTGTAACATTTGTAATAATTATAGTTATCGTATTCATGTTGGTGTTATTATGGTGGCTGTAATATTTGTACTTATTATAGTTATCGTATTCATGTTGATGCTGTTATAGTGGCTGTAACATTTGTACTAATTATAGTTATCGTATTCATGTTGATGCTGTTATGGTGGCTGTAACATTTGTACTAATTATAGTTATCGTATTCATGTTGATGTTATTATGGTGGCTGTAACATTTGCACTAATTATAGTTATCGTATTCATGTTGATGCTGTTATAGTGGCTGTAACATTTGTACTAATTATAGCTATCGTATTCATGTTGATGCTGTTATGGTGGCTGTAACATTTGTACTAATTATAGTGATCGTATTCATGTTGATGCTGTTATGGTGGCTGTAACATTTGTAATAATTATAGTTATCGTATTCATGTTGATGCTGTATGGGTGGCTGTAACATTTGTACTAATTATAGTTATCGTATTCATGTTGATGTTATTATGGTGGCTGTAACATTTGTACTAGTTATAGTTATCGTATTCATGTTGATGCTGTTATGGTGGAGGTAACATTTGTACTAATTATAGTTATCGTATTCATGTTGATGCTGTTATGGATGCTGTAACATTTGTACTATTATAGTTATCGTATTCATGTTGATGCTGTTATGGTGGCTGTAACATTTGTACTTATTATAGTTATCGTATTCATGTTGATGCTGTGATGGTGGCTTTAACATTTGTACTAATTATAGTTATCGTATTCATGTTAATCCTGTTATGGTGGCTGTAGCATTTGTACTAATTATAGTTATCGTTCATGTTGATGCTGTTATGGTGGCTGTAACATTTGTACTAATTATAGTTATCGTTCATGTTGATGCTGTTATGGTGGATGTAACATTTGTACTAATTATAGTTATAGTATTGATGTTGATGCTGTTATGGTGGCTGTAACATTTGTACTATTTATCGTTATCGTTCATGTTGATGCTGTTATGGTGGCTGTAACATTTGTACTTATTATAGTAATCGTATTCATGTTGATGCTGTTATGGTGGCTGTAACATTTGTACTAATTATAGTTATCGTAGTCATGTAGATGCTGTTATGTTGGCTGTAACATTTATACTTATTATAGTTATCGTTCATGTTGATGCTGTTATGGTGGCTGTAACATTTGTACTAATTATAGTTATCGTTCATATTGATGGTGTTATGGTGACTGTAACATTTGTACTAATTATAGTTATCGTATTCATGTTGATGGTGTTATGGTGGCTGTAACATTTGTACTAATTATAGTTATCGTATTCATGTCGATGCTGTTATGGTGGCTGTAACATTTGTACTTATTATAGTTATCGTATTCATGTTGATGCTGTTATGGTGGCTGTATTATTTGCACTAATTATAGTTATCGTATTCATGTAAATGCTGTTATGGTGGCTGTAACATTTGTACTTATTATAGTTATCGTCCATGTTGATGCTGTTATGGTGGCTGTAACATTTGTACTAATTATAGTTATCGTTCATGTTGATGCTGTTATGGTGGCTGTAACATTTGTACTAATTATAGTTATCGTATTCATGTTGATGCTGTTATGGTGGCTGTAACATTTGTACTAATTATAGTTGTCGTATTCATGTTGATGCTGTTATGGTGGCTGTAACATTTGTACTTATTATAGTTATCGTATTCATGTTGATGCTGTTATGGTGGCTGTAACATTTGTACTAATTATAGTTATCGTATTCATGTTGATGCTGTTATGGTGGCCGTAACATTTGTACTCATTATAGTTATCGTATTCATGTTGATGCTGTTATAGTGGCTGTAACATTTGCATTTAATGTTTAAGATAATCACAAAGTAGCTGAATGCAAATGACGTCCTCTTTAAAGCAAACAAGGCGCTTGCTCGGGATTCAAACACATTAAATAAGATGAATCTTGACAGATAGTGTTTATCAATAAGTCACACTGTTTGTTTTATCCTCGATTCAACTATACATCAAAAGAATAAAAAAAATTCTTTGGCAATCAAAACATATCTTTGGCTGAAATACACATTAATAACTTGAAGTGTATCGATAATAAATGCATATAACTACGTAGAATGTCAACAGATAATTTAAAAAGTACAAACATCAAACGTTGTTTTAAACAGATTTTAACGCCAATTTTAACACATTGGTTAAGGAAGATCTAAGAATGAATCTAATAAGAAACAGCGTTCTTCCGCAAGTTAATTGTAAACTTTCTCGAATACTGTGTAGACGAGATGGGACTGAGCACGGTGTGGTACAAGGTATATAATTATATATATATATATATATATAATAAGCGATTAAACATATAAAGTACAACAAACTATTAAACATAAAACAAATCATAAATTATTATAATAAGCAATTAAACATATAGAATGCTATACATTGTATCAAGCGATTAGACATATCATAGAATACTATAATAAGCGCTTAGATGCAAAATAAAAAGACAGGTAAAATACAATTGTTAGCAAATGGGATTTGTTGAAAAGGAAAAACAAAGTATCTCCATATCTAAGCCATGTTACAACGCACTGAGCCATATGGCTTACTGCAGCAACAGGCTTAGTGCTCAGGAAGGGGTTACACAGTGCTACATGTGTGTATTTTGTATGGCTTAGTGCAGCAGTTGTTTTAATATTTTCATAGATGTGTTAACAAAATGATACTGTCAAATAATAAATTAACGGTCATTTGACAGTAATTATATTAAAAATTAAAAAATCGTAGGCAGTTGATTTTCATTGCAAAGGACGAGAAATAATTTCAGTAATTGGGAATTTTATCTAAAGATTACTTTTCAAGAACTTTTCCAACTTTTATTATACAGTAGTATTTTTTAATTAAAATAAATGAAGTATATTTCGTTGATAATTTTCTTCCTTTATATCATTTTGCGGCATAGTTTTGTATGTCATAAATTGTGTGTTTACTTACGACGCAATAAGCCATACGAAAATTTTCTGTTGGAATTTATCATATGGCTTACTGCGTTGGGTACTTTATGGCTCACTGCACTGCGCCGATGTGCATGCAAACGGATTGAGCTTATTTTTATACGCCCATTTTGAAAAAAAACGGGACGAATTATGTGATGGCGCGTGCGTGCGAACGTGCGTGCGTGCGTGCGTGCGTCCGTCCGTACAAAATACCGAACAAAATACTACAGCTTTATACCTAGTCTGCTGCTATCGTACCCAATAGTACATGATCGGGTATAGGTCGAGTAGATGTCGGGTAGAGGCCGAGAAAAGGTCGGGCTGGTCGTGTTAATCGGGTAGCCAGGTTGCTCAACCGGTAGAGACATTGGCGCGTACATATAAAGGGAAACAACCACTATAGCATAAAATTCGAGACGAACGTCGGACATATCGCACAGCTTACTTTGTGTCCTGCTTTATATCCCTATTCATATAATTTTCGTCATAGCAGCCTGTGATAAATGTCAGAATATTTTTGTTACACGCAGCATACCCAGTTGTAAAAGGAAAATAATAGCATACTGCCGCATTAAAAAATCATATGACGTACTGCAGCAGTCATGTTTCAAATATCGACATAAGTGCGGCAGTAAGCCATATATATGACTTTCTGTCGCATATGGCTGAGTTCATTGTAACAAAGCCAGCCAGCCAGCCAGCCAGCCAGCCAGCCAGCCAGCCAGCCAGCCAGCCAGCCAGCCAGCCAGCCAGCCAGCCAGTCAGTCAGTCAGTCAGTCAGTCAGTCGGTCAGACGATCTGCATGTGTGTGTGTGTGTGTGTCTCTCTCTCTCTCTTCTCTCTCTTCTCTCTCTCTCTCTCTCTCTTTCTATCTCTCTCTCTCTCTCTCTCTTTCTCTCTCTCTCTCTCTCTCTCTCTCTCTCTCTCTCTCTCTCTCTCTCTCTCTTGCAACACTTAAAAGCCACAACCTTTCATCAAGTTATACACGGTAAATACTACGTTATCTCTGTATAGTTAATATGCTTAATGACGTCTTTATTACATAACTTAGGAATTGAGATTATTTGAACGTAAAATACATAAAACAAAACAAACAAAAAAATAAACATCACGGTTCCAATCCTGCTTAACTTTAAAAAAAACATGAATCATCATTATTGTGTAGAATTTTAATAGCAAGTTCTGGTCTACCTTTTATTATAAAGCTTAAAGTAGTTTCACTTCTTGTATGAATTATAGAGGGATAAACAGATTACGTAATAAGAACATGAAAAAGAAAATATAAATGCCAAGAAAGGAAAAAACAAAACAAGCAGTTCTTTCAAATGAGAGATTATATTTTCATCTCATTGACACGAACAGTTCAAATGAGTTGGAACATGTTTGTTGTATCCTTCAAATTGCCACCTTCTATAAAACATAAAACATCATTGAATATTTTACTATTTGTGTGTCAATATTTGAAATGTTAATTCTATCAAGCTACACATGAAAGGATAGGTGTATCTCAAAGAGTTTAACAAGAGTAAAGCAAAAATACATACACACATATCAAATTCATTGTAGACTCCAAAGAAAACATTATATTATTATTCACTTCTCACCGCTAAAGTTGTAAATTGTTTGCTCCCAAAAACTCTATGTAAGTTTGCCAGTTACTTGCAGAAGTACGGTGGTTTTACACAGATTCATTTTGAGGTCTTCCTCCACCAATAAAACTGAAAGTGTCATATTTAACCTGAATAATGTTGAATATGGAACTAAGCCACATTCCAAACAGTAAAAGCGACATAAAATAAGAGCACCACAAGCGGGTGCAGACGCTCGTTTTATCCAAATATATTAAATAGGTCAAAGTCAGTGAAAAAAATAATTTTCAACATGATGGTGATTAGTTTAAAAAATCAATACTATTACTGAAAAAATAAAATAGATTTAAAAAAAATCACAAAAAAATAGAGATGTCGAAGAACAGTGTTAACTCGACTATTCTAGTCTTGTCACAGAACAGTTTATTATAAAATGTACCATCAGAAAAACAGATATATCTGTATTAATGAAACCATCTTTCATATTAGCAAAATAGTAGATACATGTATGTGCTAGTAGGACTATAAGGGCAGAATATACACTATGTCTATGTCTGGCTAAGGCTAGCTAGCCAGTACTTAAGCTGAAATGTATTTAATTTAATACATTTTTTTTAAAATCTGGGTGTGGATGTGAGGGTGTATGTACCAAAGTTTAGTAAACAGGGCTGTGCAGTTTTAATCAAACAAAAGTTGGAGGGGGTGGGGTATCTTGGGATGTGTAGCAAAGTTAAAACGGGACCGTGTATCTAATTCAATACAGAACAAAATTAAAAAAAACAACAATTGGACGGGTGGGGTGTCTTGGGGTTGGTAACAAAGGGGCAGAATAGTATTAAATTCAAAACAAAACAAAACTTAAAAGAAAAGAAAAATGGGCCGGGGGCTGGGGGGGGGGGGGCGGGGGGGAGGGGGGTCCTTGGGGTCAGTAACAAAGTTGAAATTGGGCAAAGTATTTAATTTAAAACAAAACAAAATTAAAAAAAAAACGGGCAGGGATGGGGGTTGGGTAGGGGTGAGGGTCTTAGGTTCGGAATCAAAGTTGAAATGGGCAGAGTATTTGATTCAATACAAAACCAAAAAAAATGGGCGGGGATGGGGGGTGGAGTGGGGTGTCGGGGGTAACAAAGTTGATATTGGGCAGAGTATTTGATTTAATACAAAACAATTGTTTTTTTAAAAAATGTGCGGGGATTTGGGGGAAGGGTAGGGATGAGGGTCTTGGGGTCAGTAACAAAGTTGAAATGGGACAGAATATTTGATTTAATACAAAACAATTGTTTTTTTAAAAAATGTGCAGGGATTTGGGGGAAGGGTAGGGATGAGGGTCTTGGGGTCAGTAACAAAGTTGAAATGGGACAGAATATTTGATTTAATACAAAACAATTAAAAACAAAAATAAAAAAATTGGCAGCAGGGTGGGGGATCTTGGCCGGGTTCGGGCAGGTATCCAAGCAAATATGGGACAATAGACCTGGCAAATTCAAACAATGATACAAAATTTGTCCAATCTGTGATATATTTATGAATCTGGATACATCTACATGTTCAACAATTCATATAGATACCCAATAACAGTTTTGGGCGCATACAACTTTTAACCGGATAATGACAGTATTAACCAAGTCCATTAATAGGTCAAGGTCAGTGATGGAAACATTTTTAGTTGATGGTGATCAGTTTACAGAATTAATAGTATTACTGAAAAATAAAATTGATTTAAAAAAAAAATCAAACCCGAGCTAAACAAAAAACTTTAACGTAAGCTTTAAAGCCCAAAGTAGGGAAGATTAGGTAGGTTAGCTATATACATTATATACATTGATTCTATAACATAATATGAATGTGTTTATGAAATTTAGTCACCATAACATGAGTAGTTTGTTCAGAAACAAGGAAAAATCTAAGATACATTTAAAACTTTGACCTGCAGATGACGACGACGACAACGCCGCTGCCGACGCCATGGTCATGACAATAGCTCTTCGTTTTTTTTCAAAAAGACGAGCTAAAAGCTAAAAATAGTTTTGTGAATCAGACATAAAAGGGTTCAGTCAATGTTAAAAAGCAAATCTTATGCATATTGAATTAGAAATAGATTATGCCAATTTTTTTTTTGAATTGATATCTAAAAACCTCCTGAGGTGTACTTAACTCGGGTCATTGTTGGTGATTTAAAGTATGATTATCTTTGGTGCGGTTATATATTTGCACAGTATTAGTACTTAATAATAAACGTTATAGATGTATCCTTGTCGTTAATTGTTACTACAAATCAGCAGTGAATGATAACGACATGGGACTATGAGTTGTATTAAATTTACTGTTGGAACTTACATTAATATAAAGTACAGGGTAAATAATTCAAACTTTTTTTAGCAAAAAGTATATTGCTAAATAAATACCATAAGCACGTTTTCCATGCGCTTTCTGAGCTCATGCATATTTAACCCTTCTGAAAAAGTTTCGTTAATTGGAAACTGAATGAATCAGGTTTATAGAAGGAGGTGATTTGCATGATGATATTTCTTTTCCAGATTTAGATTGTTTTCCAATAATACTTTTCAAAACACTGTTCCTGACTTGAAACTATTTAAAACAATTTGGGAACCGTCTATCGGACATTACCTCCCTCTTATACCCAGGTAGAAAAAAAAACAATATTATAAATATGTATTAGATATTGAAACATAATATGAACTTTGATTTCAAAGTGCTCTTTATATATATATCTAAAACGTATGGTGACGATGTTGAAGTAATTTGTCAATATTGTATGTTATTTCTGCACACGCCTTGAATGTGTATCATACATTCCAGTTTAAAATAGGAATGTTAGATAATACATTTATTTCCACGTTCTATAATTTAAATACATGTACAGTAGCTGTCAACAAGTGTTGCTTCCAACTTTCCAAACACGCTGTAATTTAACACTCTACTGAGATACCTTTTTCACGAAATGCCTTCAACATCTCTGATTTTCTGCAAGGAAATTGCTGAATGAATAATGAAGAAACTGAGTTCACGATTCCAAAGCTTATATATGTTTTTCCTGTCTGGTAATTTACGTAACATACTCAGAGAAGTATAATCCTGTTAGAATACGATGATGCACTCTTTTGTTTTGTATAGAAAGAAATACAATATTCTAAATTAGGAGAAATTTTCTTCCATAGTCACGCGATAATGGCATCTTACGAGATTGGTTTCCCATATAATATAACACGAATAACACGCGTTGTCGTCAGAACCGGAGAACAAAAACAAACTGGCTTTCGTTTATATGTAAATTTAAACTACAGCAGATATTCTTAAGAAAATGAATTTTATTTATTAAACATTAATAAAAAGTTAACAACTACTAATATCATTCTTAAATTTTTCACCTCTTGACCTCTATAAAGACACTTTGAACTGTCACAATTACTTTACCTCAAAATCTTTCAAAAATATAATACGATAGATACAATAAAGTCATAGAGTTAATTGTGCAAACATATATTATAAATAAATGTTACCTTTACAAGATAAAATATAAGCTAAAGCTTTTTGAGCATTATTTATCTATTTTCGATTTCGTCCGATATTTAGTTAAACTGGTGTTGTTGGGTTTTTGTTTTTTTATATTTTAACTTCAGTCACCAAATATATGATGACCCATTTAATCACCACGTAATAGGTCTGTGGGGGTCGGCCCCCAACAAACCGTACAAATAGTTGACAGGCATGTTTATTTATATATTTTACAAACCAAGGAGCAAAAGAAAAAAATGCATATCATAACAGCTATATAAATGGGGAGTTCGTCCGATTTTTAGTTAACATGTGTTTGTTTAACTTGCTGTTGAAAAGTGACATAAACACCCATTAATGAGCACCACACATGAATAAGAAAGTGAATAACTAACAAGTGACATAGCATTATAATGACACAACTATCACAGCAGCATGATCACAATTAAAATACATGCTACATATATCAAGTACGATACATACAGAACACAACTATCACAGCAGCAGAATGATCACAATTAACAAACATACTACATATATCAAGTACATATATACATAACATAACCATCACAGCAGCATTATCACAATTAACATACATACTACGTATATAAAGTACAATGCATACAGAACACAACCATCACAGCAGCATGATCACAATTAACATACATACTACACATATCAAGTACATACATACATAACACAACCATCACAGCAGCATGATCACAATTAACATACATACTACGTATATAAAGTACAATGCATACAGAACACAACCATCACAGCAGCATGATCACAATTAACATGCATACTACATATATCAAGTACAATACATATAAAACACAACCATCACAGCAGCATGATCACAATTTACATGCATACTACGTATGTCAAGTACAATACATAGAGAACACAGCCATCACAGCAGCATGCTCACAATTAACATACATACAACACATATCAAGTATAATGAGTGAGATGTCGACATCATACGTTCCGGAAGTTGACTTAATGAAGTGGATATGTTACTATAAGACTGGCAGAACTATGCCATCATAGCAATTTACTTTGCGTGATACATTCACTACATAAATAAGTAATCACATATACTTTATTTGCATGAAGGGATATCTTTGAGCTTAAGAAGTTTCTATTGCTCCCGTGAGCAATTGTTTTTTATCTCTATACAGAGAAAAATACACACTTTATACAAATGGCAAGAGTTAGCAATTGGGTCCACGAACTTTAAAACTATTGATTACATTAATTACTTGTAACAAATTACAATGGGCGGCAAATAATAGAAACATTTCGCTAATGACAAATATTACAAAGAATAACACCTATTTGGTTTGTTAATGACATGCTTAATTAATAATAATGTCTTTATTCAGAGAGGATAAACTCTTTAGAGAGGATATGCTCTCCTGTATAATTTGGAGGAAATAAAAAAAAAAAATATATATATATATATGCAAAAATTTATACAATGTTAACAATGACAAAGTGCAATATTGTAATTTTCATGCGAAAGTTGTTTAAGTAATCAGACATATTCACATATTTAAAAGTAGCTACGTTATTCAGTTTTCTGATTGTTGAAGGTATATTGTTCCAGACTTCTATAGCAGAGTAAGAAAATGCACGTTTAAGAAGTTCAGTTTTAGCCTTTGGATGCATAATGTCCATGTTTGAAATTAAGCGTGGATTATACCGAGTGTTAATGGGTATCTTAATAAGGTTACATATATATGAAGGTCTTAATTATTAATTGCTTTAAATATGAAAATACCAATATGATATTTTATTCTGTCTGGAAATGATAACCATCTAAGTTATTTAAAAAGTTTAAAAGAAGGTGTTTTTTACGGTGCATTCAATATGAGTCTAGCAGCTTTCTGCTGTATTTTAAGTATCTTATTAGTATTAGAAAGTGTACCAGTACCCAAAATAGTCGATCAATAGTCCAATGTAGGCTGAATATACGCATTGTAGAATAAACTTTTCGTTTCAAGATTTAAGTATTTAGATATACGTCTAAATAGATATACTTTTGAATTTAGTTTATCACATACTTTACTGACTGCTCCAACTTAATGTTTCATCAATAAATACGCCAAGTAGGTTTTGAAATCTTTTATGTTTGATTTGTGTATTGTTGATTGGAATACATAATTTTCCAGAATGTTAACTTTTATTATATGTACCAATAATCATACATGTAGTTTTGTTAGGATTTAGAGCCATATCATTTTTTTACACCGACTTTTATAACATCATTTTGTAATTTTGTTTCAATTTGCCACAAGTGACAATCACTAACATGAATAGTAGAATCATCGGCGTACATGTCAACACTTGAGTCATCAACAACAATCAGAAGATCATTAAAATAAATCAAGAAAAGTGGAGGACCTAGACTTGAACTTTGCGGGACATCTGCTTTAATATGTAAACAGCCAGAATGAATGGTGCCTAATTTAACAATTTGACATCTGTTTTTTAGATAGGACGAAAACGACTGTACTGTACGTACAGTAAAATGATAGAGTACAATTTATGTAAAAGAATATCGTGGTCTACTAAATCAAATGCCTTATGTAGATCCAAAAATACACTTCCTACAAGTTTTCCAGAATCAACTTCCTTCATCCATTTGTTAGGGCAGTTTGGCAAGAGTGTTTTTTACTGAATCCAGATTGAGTTGTATGTAAGACGTCAGTGTGTTCAAAATATGTATGTAACTGGTAACATATATGTCTTTCAAATATCTTTGATAATGTTGACAAAATAGAAATAGGTCTATAATTACTAGGATCGTCTTTAGGTCCATCTTTATGAATTGGTAATCGGGAAATATACCATGATTAATTAAGTTTGAGATTGTTTGTGTAACAGTGTCTGAGCATAGTTTTAAAATACGTGGACCGATACCATCTGGACCAGTATATTTTCTAATATTCAATGAATCCATATTTTTCTTGACCTCAAAAGGGGTGATTCAATTGATGAAAAATTCACTCTCTTCGAGTTATCTAAAGACGTTTTCAGATTTTTAAATGTGTGTTTCTGTAAAGGCAATTTCGTAATCATGTCTGCCACATTTATGAAATGACAATTCAGTAAATTTACAATTTCCTGTAAATCAGTCGTGACATGATTACCAACGTTATGTTTATTGACACTGGTACTGCCCTTATTGTTATCTGCAGATGAGATTTTTTTCTCATGTGCAACCATTTTGTTTTGAGTGGCGCATGTTTGATAAGATAAACTATTAAACACACGATAAAATATATTAAGGCCAATAGTCGGATGTTTGGATTCATTTATAATATCTATATCCGTGAATCAAATCAAATCTAAAAGCATTTTCATTAAAATTGTAATTAAAAGACCTTAAATGTGTGTGTAGCAGGCAGATTATTGCTGCTTTGATTGGTGCTTCTGGTAAAACAAACAGGATAGTGATCACTTAATTACTTGGTAACTCTTGTAGGAACATTAACCATTTGAACAATACCTAGAGTTTCAACTTAACTAGCCTATCTAGAATTAGTATAACCAATGTCTTATAGTCGAAATTAAAATCACCTAATAATTATATATTATAATTAAGTCTCTTGAAAAATATCAATGGCATAATTAAACTGACATTCAAAAATATTAATCCAATGTTAAAAGCATTGGGTGGTTTGTATATAAACTTTAACCGAAAAGATTTTCAGTTTGGTAGTGTTACTTCAATAAAAAGCGATTCTAATATATCATTTTTAAGGTCATACCTAAGACATTATGAAGTATCATTGTTTAAATAAATCAAAATTCCCCCTCCTCTTTCACCTAATCTAACCTTTCGTTCAAAAATGTAACAATTGATCATTAGCTCTGTGTCATCTATATCCTTCGTTAAGAAAGTTTCACATACATGTAACCCAAACACGTTTAATGGTGTTTCGTGTAATATCAATTTGATTTCATAGAGTTTCGGAAGCACATGTTGAATATTTAGGGATGCCACATGTAATCCTTTATTCTTACAACCAGCTGAATTAAAGTTAGGTGCAAATTGGTTATTAGATAAAATAGTTGAAGATATAGCATTGGAATGCGACTTAATGGTGGAAGTTGAAAAATCGTTAGATGAGCATTTAGAAATTAAATATGAATCCGATGTGCAGTCTACAGCATCGGTACTACATATATTGTTAATGTTAGAATTAGCCGAATCTGGAATGGTTGTACTCATAAGATTATTTGATGAAATGTGTTTATAAGTACATGGAAAAGCTCCACCGTCGCTGCATATGATGTGAAGATTATCAAAAGAGTTCGTATTTGCTGATTGTTCTAATGTATAGGTTATCGTAGTTATATATGTATCCAAGGCACTGCTCCCGTTTCCCAGATATTATGGTCTCACATGAACACCTGCGCCGAAAAAAACTGTCTCGTTTCCATGGAGAAATTATTGGTCACCGTCGATACGATACCCTGTCGCCGTTTCTGTCGTATCCAGATTCCGTACTATTCATTCCACCACTCAACGATTTTCGAAATAGTGTATGTGACGTTTCCTCCCATCTCCAGACTGGGTAGGTAAGATTACAATATCTGTGTTTATGTTGCGCAGTAGGGTGCGTGTTCCACAATTTGCGAGATAGATACCATCACGTACACATTTTTCTACACTGTACTGCCGTCTCCGTATATAAAAGAACAGTATACGTCAACGTATTGAATAAGCATTCTTCGCTAAGTTGTTTTATCATGTCATTTACTGGAATGATATCTACATCACTGCGAGGACACAGTGTGCACATGTATACTGTACAGTCAAATCTTTTCAGCAACGATATGATATCCTTATACTTTTGGTGTAACGTTAGCAGCGGTTTTCCACCAGCGACGTCATTCCCGCTTATGTACAATACATTGTTGCCTTATTTTCTCAAGTTGGTAGTTTTAAGTCTTTATATCACTTGATGACATCGCGACCCTCTAATTGTATTTACATCCACATATTTTTTAGGCAACGGCGATTAATATATTTTAAGATAGAATCCCCTATTAATAATGTTCTTTTTGGGGTTTCATTTGTTCCGGTTTGATACCGATTACCGTCTGACATATGTGTTTGGGGCAATATTATACCAGGTGAAGTTGTAATATCTGTAATCTGGTTTCTACTATGTCATTCACAGGAGTATCTGGCATTTTTGTATCCACGGGCGTCTGTTTAGTGCCATCTGTTAATTAACACGTTTCTAATGTGGAAAAATTTTATTTATGAGAACATGTACTCATTTTATTTTCTATACATATTTCTTGGAACGTTTTTATGGTGTCTTGAATTGAATTTAATCGCCTGTGGAGAATTTCGGATGATTTGTTGTTTCATTTCAGTAGTTTCGTCTTGTTACCTTTCAGTTTGAACTGTTGCTGCCTTTGCATTTACATTGCATTGTGTTTTTTTTGCCATGAAATTGATCCTTGATACACCCAAACTACCTTGAAACAATGTCAATATGAATGTCTCTTAATCCGTCTACATCTTGCTTTATAGCATTGACTAATCTGATAATCATGTTGACCTTTTCTTCTTCTATCTGTATATCATCAGAAATATTCACTATTGGTTGTATTTCTGATGAACTATTATTCGATATGTCATATATTTCTTCCGTCAATATTTGCTGTTGTAATTGCACCGAACTGTTATACAGATCCGTATCTTGTCAGCAACCACATTTGATGATGCTGCTGCTGCTGCTGCTGCTGCTGCTGCTGAAGATGCTTCTTTATTTTCGTCCTGGTCGTATTTACAGTGTTGGATAATATGTTTGATATTCTCATTTATATCTCCGAATGTAATGTTTTCAAATTGTAATTCTGTTTCAATGTTTGTATAAATTTTTGGTATGTCTATTTTTACAAAATGGCGTGGAACATTTCCATTTACCAGGTAAGCACATTTGGTATGGTACATATTTATAGTATATAAACTGCACTTTCCACTTATAGGCTTATAGGTGTATTAACTACTAACTGAATTATGCAATGAATAATTATAAAATCATAGTTCTGGTTGTACATGTATTTATTAAGCTCTATTTATTTATTAATTAAGATTTTTTTTAATTAATTTTGAATATTGAACGGATAGTGAACGGTTATTTCCTATAAAATTATCGCTATTTTGTGGAAAACGTCATGCCAACTTGTCGATTAGACATATTCATTTACAACGCGGGTTGTTTTAAAAGCTTAAACAAGTGAAGTTTATTTGCATCCTGGAGTGACTAATTCTTAATCATATACATACGATCTGACCGCCGTTTACCATAGACCCGTTTGATTTAGGAGTTTTCGTTAACATAATAAGCTACTGTAACGACTATTAAAATGGAACGGTCAAAATATTGACAAAGTAGCTTATGTTGCTAAAATGTCAACACACATATCAAGCAATCTTATCCATTTTGTTAGAATTGTGAGAAAATTAAGTCTTCCTTCATGTCATATTTTGTTTTACTTTTAGGTCTCACTGAACAATTACCTCCCTTGCATGACGGTAGCAAGATTATTACGCCCAAGAAATTAGAGCTGTGTAAAGCGGTTGGGTAATTTTTTTTTTAAAAATGCATAAAATGTCATATTTCTTTGTGCATATGGGAACATTGGAACATTTTCATGATTTCTGCAAAGTTTGGGTGACCCTGGGAACTGTTTGATGATGCTATAACAGTTTAAAGATGCGTAGTGATACACTGCAACAAATGGGCAGAATTGTCAAAAATGAAGGGGTGCCATCAAACCATCGAAATTGTGAAAAAGCAACCTGGTCAACCCCATGTTTTTTTCTGCATATTTGGACCAACAGAGGACTATCTATAGGAATAAGGCACTTTTAGAACCATTGGTAATGTATCCAGTGTTCCAGAAGTGCATGTCTCTATATGTAGAACAGTACAAAATTAATTGGTGTGTGAGACGTTCAAGCAATTTTACTGACGCCCTCCAAGTTGTATGGTGTTAAAAGGTATATAGTCAACAACATCAAATCTTCTCGTCAGTGATTAAGGATCTAAGTCCTTAAGTTCGTTGTTCAGAGAGGCGATGCATCAACCTATAACAGTCATTGCAGAGTTGTTGTTGTTGTTGTTGTTGTTGTTGTTGTTGTTGTTGTTGTTGTTGTTGTTGTTGTTTTGTTGAATGAACGTGTATACGAAGTTCATGGTTTGTGGTATTATTACTAATAATTAAATATAACAAACACTGTATCAAGCTCATCATTATGATAATTAAATATAACAAACACTGTATCAAGTTCATCATTATGATAATTAAATATAACAAACACTGTATCAGGCTCATCATTAGCATATGTACCTTTTGCCCGCCGCCAAACAAAACTTTGATATGCCAAGTAGGCTAAGGCTATATTATACAGAGCCGGGACAGGTTAGCCCAGTCGGTAGCGTCTGTCTATAATCCAGGGATCGTGAGTTCGAATCTTTGCCCGGCCACAGCGATGATTGATACATGGCACTGCTTCTCACACTCAGTCGTCTCTCGTCGTTGAATCAACTGCGAAAGTTATCAGTTACTTGCAGATATGGCTTGCTCGAGTACTGGTAAACCTTCTACGAACCCAGGAAAGAGTGGTTAAGTAAACTAATATGACGCAGAATATTAAACATATATTATTTTACAGTTAACAACCATATTTAGTTGCTTACATATAGTAGAAAGTCACGTAATAATGTGTTACGTGCTATATACTATATAACTGGAATAGTTTTCTGAGAGAAAAAAAGGTCAACAAGAAAATTGCTATTAAAAGCAATCATAAAAAAGACTTTGTTAATTATTTCTGAGTTTAAGTTGTAAATAGGATCGATAGATGAATGTAATAAAAAGGTACCTCGGCCGAATTGTTCAAAGTCCTGCTAGCCTAACGCTCCATTAGGTGAAATATTGTATGTTCAGTATCTTTAAAAGTTGCCATACCAAGCAAAATGGATTATAAAATAGATTGGCATTTTGCTACAACCGCCAGTAATGTGGTTATATCGTGACTGTAATAAATCTCAAAATATCATTATTCGAAGCTTCATCTTAACGTAGCGTTAATCTACCAGTGCTTTAAACAACTGGGTCCCGGTGTACACCAAAGTCTGTATAAGCACACCTATTGCTTAACTGACCACCGGCAAATACCAACTTCGATCGAGGCACACCAGCTTTATGTACATGTAATTACCTCCAAATATATACAACAAGTAAAGCCCCAGTCTCACTGTCACGATTTTTATTCCGACTAGCCACGATCAGTCCCGACCTTTCCAACCACGACTGCTGACGTTTTGCAAAACTTTGCTAAGATCGGCATGAATCGGCATCACTCCAGTCCTTGCCACGAATGTCATACGAATGCCCAAAACTACTGACTACTGCACTACGTTTTTCAAGCCGATGCTCGACGAATAGCTACGACTCATAAGGACTTCACGTCGTTGCCAGTAAGAATGCAGTATGACCTATCACGCACCACTACGATCTGGTCCGACTGAGTCACGAATCACCACGACAGTACTACGACTGTACTACGACTATTCCCGATCCACTCCGACGTCCGTACGAATCGTATAAAGGCTCCCGATCAGCTAGAAATGCATTGCGTTTTCGAACAGATCATTCAGTGCAATACCTGCCTCCAGTGCTACGAGATCACGTAGAAGCAACACTGTTCTAGGATTATCCATAGTAGAAGATCTTGATATATATTCTTGTTAGAGCTTTTTGGAAGATGTTCACTGGTTGGAACTCACAGAATGTATGATTGACGACGGCCTGTATTTAACTGTTAAATAGTTAAACCGTAGTGGCATCGTGAGAAGTCGTAGTAGTTCTTACTGCAGTCTTAGCGCTTACGGCGTAATTCGTAATAATTTGTATTGCATTCGGCGATATTCGTGGTGTTGTCGTGTTAGTTCTTGATAATTCTAGGCAAGTTCTTAGTACGTTCGTACTATTACCGGCATCAGTCATATCCGATCATAGTTCACTCCAAGTACAATCTTGGCATAGTCGTAGGACAAGTTCTTGCTGGGTCTTGCGCAGTCGTACTTGGGAAGTGCACACGAATAGCCACGACTATCACGGATACATTTACGACTGCCGTACGAATGCTGTACGAATGCTGTACGACTTGAAAGACCAGATCGTGGTTAGTCGGGAGCAAAATCGTGACAGATCAACTTGACGAAAGTACAGCTGTGTCGATAAACCAATTACTGTCTATAAATATTGTTAAAACATTTCTTTTCAAATTAGTAATTTTGACTTTTGTAAATCCAAAGGTCACTGTATAGCACTTATGTCTGTGGGTTACCATATAAATACATGCTAAGAATTCAACTTACCAGCAGATGATGATTGTTCAATACAAATATAAAGGACTGAACACTTAGAATCAAGAGCGGAAAACATTTTTTTCTTAGTAGACTCTGACAATTTAAATAAACTGATGTCAATTCTGGGTTTTATGTTAATTTTGCAAATAAATTAACTATAAATGTATTGCACAAAATTCTTCAAATGTTTCGTGAATTGATTAAAATACTGAAACCTATAGCTCCATTTTAAACGTAAATGAATATTTAGTGCATTTCGGTCCTTCGCTAATCAGTTGACTGCATATACCAAGGCCTTCGTATCGCCGATATTTAGGTGCTGGGTTCATGATCGTAAGTTACCTCATGCCGACTGAACCAGCCTCTCTGACTTGTACATACATGAGTTATGTATCAAAATGTACAATTGACTAAAATTGCGGAAATTATTGATAATAACTGGATCAAACCAGTTCCTCTTAGCTCATGACATGGAGCGATTTTTATAACATTAAGAAGCAAAAAGATATGGCGTACTATTCTGCAACTTGTGTCGGTAAATTTGAATTAGTGTTACGTGTATCTAACCTTATGTGATATTATGGTATTTATACTTAGTAAAACTTTCGGACATAATATTGTATACACCTCCACGACAGTGTTTATATAAGTATACTGTGGAGAAGTGAACTGAACTATTTAGATAGTAGATACCGGCGATATAACAAACAGACATTCAGACAGGCGTATGCTTACTCATCCCATTATATTTCTAAACAATTATAGAAATGCTCAGTGTTTCAAACAGTTTTAAATGAATCCAAATCATTGTATTTACTTTATCAACTAATTATGGGTTTTCAAAATTACCTCATAATAAGTTTATCATCACAGACTATTCATGCTATTAAAAACAAAAAACAAACATTGCAATTGACAAATTTGTGGTTTTTATCTTATCTCCTTGAGCATGATTGATATTTGTTTGTGGTTTTATTTTCCTTAAACTTGTTTTTCACCATCAGTATAAAATATCAAATTATTGTTTACATCATTTTGAACTGGTGTACGATCGGATCAGAATTTTGTTCAGTTGCAATAATTTTTATATAATTAGACATTTGGCATTGGACCTTAGAACTGTGGGTTCGATTTTCTGCTGCGGCTGTGTGTTGTGTCCCGAAGTAAGACACTTTATTCGCAAATGCTTAGTACTGCTTCTACCATAATTTGTATAATTTTAAAAACTTCATTCACAATTGAAGTAAAATAAATAAGTTTAAACAAAACGGAATACACGTGTTCATTGTATTTATTTTAGGTATCATGTCGATGTTTTACTGAGTGAATGGTTACAGTAAATATAACAATATATAAAACAACTGCAAGTTAAGTCAAGGCAATGGAGCAAGTCTCAGAAGAGGCATCAAGTATAAATGTGAGACAGATGCTGTCGAATGAAAAGAACATATAGGAGTTTTGGGAAAAGAGAGACAGACGAACAGTGCGGTAATATTGTCTAGATGTGTATTTAGTATTTTATGGATATTTAAGGTACTTTGCAAGTCTGTTGTTTGGACAATGTTGTAATGGCAATAATGCACAGTATAAGTCAAACTGTCAATGCTCAAAATACACCCAGAAACACTCCAAAACACAACACATGGAAAAATATGATATGATTCAGATATAACACAAAAATGGCAATATTGATAATCTAACATACTATAGTATCTACACAGAACGCTGAGAAAGATGCTATCAATACGTTCATCGTATGACGTCAACGTCTGAAAATAATGATATATACAATGACTAATTGAGTCAGACAATATCCCGACATTTTACGCTTGGGAGTCGAGCCACAACATCACCGAGCGATGACTCGGTAGTGATAAAACACAAGGTTAAAACAGGAAAAAAAAGCACCGTATGCGCAGTAATAAACAATGCATTTATCACAAATACACCATCATTCATTCAAGGACTAAAGGGAGTATTTTCAACTTAACAACACCACACCAGTCTTATATGATTACGGTGATTTTCTATAGATTTCTATATAGAGAAAACTTGAACACAATAAGTATATACACATTGAAACTACAGCTCTAACAGTTTTGCAAAGAAGATTGTCATGACTAGCGAATGCAAACTCATTGTTATGAAATCCAGGGAAGAGAGAACATAAATATGCGAATGCAAGCACATTGTCATGTAATCCAAAATAAAGAGTACATACAGTTGCGAATATAAGTCCATTATTATGTTATCAAGAGTAGAGAGAACGTAGACTTGCGAATGCAAGCTCAATATTATGTAATCCAGGGTATAGAGAACATAGATTTGCGAATGCTAGCTCATTTTCAGGTTATCTAGAGAAATGAGAACATAGACTTGCGAATGCAAGTTCATTGTCAAGTAATCAAGGGTAGAGACAACATATAGTTGCAAATGTAAGCCCATTGTTATGCTATCAATGATAGAGAGAACGTAGACTTATGAATGCAAACTCATTGTCATGTAATCCACGGTAGACAGGACATAGACTTGTGAATGCAAAACTCATTGTTATATACTCCAGGGTAGAGAGAACATAGACATGCAAATGTAAGTTCATTGTCAAGTAATCAAGGGTATAGAGAACATAGATTTGCGAATGCTAGCTCATTTTCAGGTTATCTAGAGAAATGAGAACATAGACTTGCGAATGCAAGTTCATTGTCAAGTAATCAAGGGTAGAGACAACATATAGTTGCAAATGTAAGCCCATTGTTATGCTATCAAGGATAGAGAGAACGTAGACTTATGAATGCAAACTCATTGTCATGTAATCCACGGTAGACATGACATAGACTTGTGAATGCAAAACTCATTGTTATATACTCCAGGGTAGAGAGAACATAGATTTGCGAATGCTAGCTCATTTTCAGGTTATCTAGAGAAATGAGAACATAGACTTGCGAATGCAAGTTCATTGTCAAGTAATCAAGGGTAGAGACAACATATAGTTGCGAATGTAAGCCCATTGTTATGCTATCACAGATAGAGAGAACGTAGACTTATGAATGCAAACTCATTGTCATGTAATCCACGGTAGACATGACATAGACTTGTGAATGCAAAACTCATTGTTATATACTCCAGGGTAGAGAGAACATAGATTTGCGAATGCTAGCTCATTTTCAGGTTATCTAGAGAAATGAGAACATAGACTTGCGAATGCAAGTTCATTGTCAAGTAATCAAGGGTAGAGACAACATATAGTTGCGAATGTAAGCCCATTGTTATGCTATCACAGATAGAGAGAACGTAGACTTATGAATGCAAACTCATTGTCATGTAATCCACGGTAGACATGACATAGACTTGTGAATGCAAAACTCATTGTTATATACTCCAGGGTAGAGAGAACATAGATTTGCGAATGCTAGCTCATTTTCAGGTTATCTAGAGAAATGAGAACATAGACTTGCGAATGCAAGTTCATTGTCAAGTAATCAAGGGTAGAGACAACATATAGTTGCAAATGTAAGCCCATTGTTATGCTATCAAGGATAGAGAGAACGTAGACTTATGAATGCAAACTCATTGTCATGTAATCTACGGTAGACATGACATAGACTTGTGAATGCAAAACTCATTGTTATATACTCCAGGGTAGAGAGAACATAGATTTGCAAATGTAAGGTCATTGTTATGTAATCTAGTATAGAGAGAACATAGACTTTCGAATTAAAACTAATTGTCATGTAATCCATGGTAGATAGGACATAGACTTGCGAATGCAAACTAAATGTCATGTAATCCAGGGTAGAGATAACATAGACTTCAGAATACAAACTAATAGTTATGCAATCCAGGGTAGAGATAACATAGACTTGTAAATGCAAGCTCATTGTTATGCAATCCAGGATAGAAAGAACATAGACATGTGAATGCAAACTCAATGTTATATAATTCAGGGTGGAGATAACATAGACTTGTGAATGCATGATGTATTATGTAATCCATGGTAGAGAGAACATAGACTTACGAATGCAAAACTCATTGTTATATACTCCAGGGTAGAGAGAACATAGATTTGCGAATGCTAGCTCATTTTCAGGTTATCTAGAGAAATGAGAACATAGACTTGCGAATGCAAGTTCATTGTCAAGTAATCAAGGGTAGAGACAACATATAGTTGCGAATGTAAGCCCATTGTTATGCTATCACAGATAGAGAGAACGTAGACTTATGAATGCAAACTCATTGTCATGTAATCCACGGTAGACATGACATAGACTTGTGAATGCAAAACTCATTGTTATATACTCCAGGGTAGAGAGAACATAGATTTGCGAATGCTAGCTCATTTTCAGGTTATCTAGAGAAATGAGAACATAGACTTGCGAATGCAAGTTCATTGTCAAGTAATCAAGGGTAGAGACAACATATAGTTGCAAATGTAAGCCCATTGTTATGCTATCAAGGATAGAGAGAACGTAGACTTATGAATGCAAACTCATTGTCATGTAATCTACGGTAGACATGACATAGACTTGTGAATGCAAAACTCATTGTTATATACTCCAGGGTAGAGAGAACATAGATTTGCAAATGTAAGGTCATTGTTATGTAATCTAGTATAGAGAGAACATAGACTTTCGAATTAAAACTAATTGTCATGTAATCCATGGTAGATAGGACATAGACTTGCGAATGCAAACTAAATGTCATGTAATCCAGGGTAGAGATAACATAGACTTCAGAATACAAACTAATAGTTATGCAATCCAGGGTAGAGATAACATAGACTTGTAAATGCAAGCTCATTGTTATGCAATCCAGGATAGAAAGAACATAGACATGTGAATGCAAACTCAATGTTATATAATTCAGGGTGGAGATAACATAGACTTGTGAATGCATGATGTATTATGTAATCCATGGTAGAGAGAACATAGACTTACGAATGCAAGCTCATTGTCATGTAATCCATAGTATATAAAACATAGATTTGCGAGTGAAAGTTAATTTTCAAGTAATCCAGGGTAGATAGAAGATATACTTGTGAATGCAAGCTCAATATAATGTAATCCATGGTAGAGTGAACGTAGATTTACGAATACAAGCTCATTATTATGTAATCAAGAGTAGAGAGAACATAGACTTGTGAATGCAAGCTCATTGTCATGTACTGCAGGATAGAGAGAACAAACACTTGCGAATGTAAGCCAATTTTTGTGTAATCTAGGGAAGAGAGAACATAAACTTGTGACTGCAAACGCAATCTTATGTAATCCAGGGTGGAGAGAACATAGACTTGTGACTGCAAGCTCACTCTTATGTAATCCAGGGTAGAGATAACATACACTTACGAATGTAAGCTCAATGTCTTTTAATCTTGGGTAAAGAGAACATAGACTTCCGAATACAAACTTAATGTCCTGTAACCCAGGGTAGAGAGAACGTAGCTTTGCAAATGCAAGCTCATTGTCATGTTATCCAGAGAAGAGAGATCATAGACATATGAATGCAAGTTCATTGTCATGTAATCCAGGTTAGAGAGAACATAGACTTCCGAATACAAACTTAATGTCCTGTAATCCAGGGTAGAGAGATCATAGACTTATGAATGTAAGACCATTGTTATGTAATCAAAGTTAGAGAGAACATAGACTTGCGAATGCAAGCTCAGTGTTATGTAAACCAGGGTAGAGAGAACATAGCCTTGCGAATGTAAGCTCACTGTTATGTAATCTAGATAAGAAAGAACATAGACTTGTGAATGCAATTTCATTTGCAAGTAACCCAAGGCAGAGAGAAAATAGATTTGTGAGTGCGAGCCCATTATTATGTAATCAAGAGTGGAGCGACCAAAGACTTGCTAATGCAAGGTAATTGTCATGTAATCCAGAGAAGAGGGGACATAGACTTGCGAATGCAAGGTCATTGTCATGTAATCCAGAGAAGAGGGAACATAGACTTGCGAATGCAAGGTCATTGTCATGTAATCCAGAAAAGAGGGAACATAGACTTGCGAATGCAAAGTCATTGTCATGTAATCCAGAGAAGAGGGAACATAGAATTGCGAATGCAAGGTCATTGTCAAGTAATCCAGAGAAGAGGGAACATAGACTTGCGAATGCAAGGTCATTGTCATGTAATCCAGAGAAGAGGGAACATAGACTTGCGAATGCAAGGTCATTGTCATGTAATCCAGAGAAGAGGGAACATAGACTTGCGAATGCAAAGTCATTGTCAAGTAATCCAGGGTAGAGAGAACATAGACTTGTGAATGCAAGCTTATTATTATGTAATCCATGGTAGAGAAAACATAGACGGACGAATACAAGCTCATTGTCATTTAATCCAGAACATGGACTTGCGAGTGCAAGTTAATTGTCACGTAATCCAGGATAGAGATAACATAGGCTTGTGAATGCAATCTTAATATTATGTAATCCAGAGTAGAGAGAACATAGACTTGTGAATGAAAGCTCATTGTCATGTAATCCAGGGTAGAGAACATAGACTAACGACATAGACTTGCAAATGCAAGTTCATTGTCAAGTAATCCAGGGTAGAGAGAACATACATTTGCGATATAAGCCAATTGTCATGTAATCCAGCGTAGAGAGAACATAGACTTGCGAATGCAAGCTCATTGTAATGTTATCCACGGCGGAGAGAGCATAAACTTGCTAATGCAAGCTCAAGTCATATAATCCACGGTAGAGAAAACATAGACTTGCGAATGCAAGCTCCATGTCATGTAATTCACGGTAGAGAGAACATAGACTTGCTAATGCAAGCTCCATGTCAAGTAATCCACGGTAGAGAAAACATAGACTTGCGAATGCAAGCTCCATGTCATGTAATTCACGGCAGAGAGAACATAAACTTGCGAATGCAAACTCATTGTTATGTAATCTAGGGTGGAGAAAACATAGACTTGCGAATGATAGCTCATTGTGATGTTATCCAGGGTAGAGAGAACATAGACTTACAGATGAAAGCTCATTGTCGTGTAATACAGGGTAGAGAGAACATAGACTTGCGAATGCAAGCTCTTTGGTTTATAATCCACGACAGAGAGAACATAAACTTGCGAATGCAAACTCAATGTCATGTTATCCACGGTAGAGAGAACATAGACTTGCGAATGCAAGCTCATTGTTATATAATCTAGGTAAGAGAAAACTCAGACATACGAATGATAGATCATTGTCATGTAATCCAGGGTAGAGAAAAAAATAGATTTGCGAATGAAAAGAAGCTCATTGTCATGTAATCAAGGGTAGAGAGGACATAGACTTGTGAATACAAGCTCATTGCCATGTAATCCAGGATTGAGATAACATAGACTTGCGAATATAAGCTAATTGTTATGTAATCCATTTTAGGGAGAACATAGCAGAACAATAGGAATAATTTCCATTATGAATATCAACACATTGTCTGTCAAATGATCGATTTTAAGCACAGAAAACTTCCAAATAAAGGAAAATAATAAACGCCATTTTACGAAATTGTTTAAGAGGGATAAGAGAATATGTAACCCCACCCCTAGCAGCAGCTCCGTTATGACAAGAACTCAATCTTCATACAGGTGTGTCTTGCCATTGAATCAGTGCAACACATCGATATTTTCTATACTTCAACATCGAACAAACTATCTAGTCTAGGGAGTTATTAAAATAAATGAAACCAGTGATATGTTATGCTCATAAATATTTATAACAATGGCTTTTGAGTATCATATTATATATAGGATTTTTTTAAACAGTCATTCTTCGAAATGTAAAATAGTACTGACTAATTCATTATAATGCTATTCACAAAACATCAATTAGTCTGGTGTCGTTTCTTTGTAATAACTAAAACTAACACGCCGGTTATAGAAATATGATACATCAATAAACAACAATGATAAAGCCATCGAGTTATAAAATATGCACGACTTGGCCACGTCTTGGTGGTATTTCGTGCGGAGTTTGTGTAGGTGTCGTCTTGATGGTATTTCGGGCGGAGTTTGTGTAGGTGTCGTCTTGATGGTATTTCGGGCGGAGTTTGTGTAGGTGTCGTCTTGATGGTATTTCGTGCGGAGTTTGTGTAGGTGTCGTCTTGATGGTATTTCGGGCAGGAGTTTGTGTAGGTGACGTCTTGGTGGTATTTCGTGCGGAGTTTGTGTACGTGTCGTCTTGGTGGTATTTCGTGCGGAGTTTGTGTACGTGTCGTCTTGGTGGTATTTCGTGCGGAGTTTGTGTAGGTGTCGTCTTGGTGGTATTTCGTGCGGAGTTTGTGTACGTGTCGTCTTGGTGGTATTTCGTGCGGAGTTTGTGTAAGTGTCGTCTTGGTGGTATTTCGTGCGGAGTTTGTGTAGGTGTCGTCTTGATGGTATTTCGGGCGGAGTTTGTGTAGGTGTCGTCTTGATGGTATTTCGGGCGGAGTTTGTGTAGGTGTCGTCTTGATGGTATTTCGTGCGGAGTTTGTGTAGGTGTCGTCTTGATGGTATTTCAGGCGGAGTTTGTGAAGGTGACGTCTTGGTGGTATTTCGTGCGGAGTTTGTGTACGTGACGTCTTGATGGTTTTTCGTGCGGAGTTTGTGTACGTGTCGTCTTGGTGGTATTTCGTGCGGAGTTTGTGTACGTGTCGTCTTGGTGGTATTTCGTGCGGAGTTTGTGTAGGTGTCGTCTTGGTGGTATTTCGTGCGGAGTTTGTGTACGTGTCGTCTTGGTGGTATTTCGTGCGGAGTTTGTGTAGGTGTCGTCTTGGTGGTATTTCGTGCGGAGTTTGTGTAGGTGTCGTCTTGATGGTATTTCGGGCGGAGTTTGTGTAGGTGTCGTCTTGATGGTATTTCGGGCGGAGTTTGTGTAGGTGTCGTCTTGATGGTATTTCGGGCGGAGTTTGTGTAGGTGTCGTCTTGATGGTATTTCGGGCGGAGTTTGTGTAGGTGTCGTCTTGATGGTATTTCGTGCGGAGTTTGTGTAGGTGTCGTCTTGATGGTATTTCAGGCGGAGTTTGTGTAGGTGACGTCTTGGTGGTATTTCGTGCGGAGTTTGTGTACGTGACGTCTTGATGGTTTTTCGTGCGGAGTTTGTGTAGGTGTCGTCTTGATGGTATTTCGTGCGGAGTTTGTGTAAGTGTCGTCTTGATGGTATTTCGTGCGGAGTTTGTGTAGGTGTCGTCTTGATGGTATTTCGGGCGGAGTTTGTGTAGGTGACGTCTTGGTGGTATTTCGGGCGGAGTTTGTGTAGGTGTCGTCTTGATGGTATTTCGTGCGGAGTTTGTGTACGTGACGTCTTGATGGTATTTCGTGCGGAGTTTGTGTAGGTGTCGTCTTGATGGTATTTCGTGCGGAGTTTGTGTAGGTGACGTCTTGATGGTATTTCGTGCGGAGTTTGTGTAAGTGTCGTCTTGGTGGTATTTCGGGCGGAGTTTGTGTAGGTGTCGTCTTGATGGTATTTCGTGCGGAGTTTGTGTAGGTGTCGTCTTGATGGTATTTCGTGCGGAGTTTCTGTAGGTGTCGTCTTGATGGTATTTCGTGCGGACTTTGTGTAGGTGTCGTCTTGATGGTATTTCGTGCGGAGTTTGTGTAGGTGACGTCTTGATGGTATATCGTGCGGAGTTTGTGTAAGTGTCGTCTTGGTGGTATTTCGTGCGGAGTTTGTGTAGGTGTCGTCTTGATGGTATTTCGGGCGGAGTTTGTGTAGGTGACGTCTTGGTGGTATTTCGGGCGGAGTTTGTGTACGTGACGTCTTGATGGTATTTCGTGCGGAGTTTGTGTAGGTGTCGTCTTGATGGTATTTCGGGCGGAGTTTGTGTACGTGACGTCTTGATGGTATTTCGTGCGGAGTTTGTGTAGGTGTCGTCTTGATGGTATTTCGTGCGGAGTTTGTGTAGGTGTCGTCTTGATGGTATTTCGGGCGGAGTTTGTGTAGGTGACGTCTTGGTGGTATTTTGGGCGGAGTTTGTGTAGGTGTCGTCTTGATGGTATTTCGTGCGGAGTTTGTGTAGGTGACGTCTTGATGGTATTTCGTGCGGAGTTTGTGTAGGTGTCGTCTTGATGGTATTTCGTGCGGAGTTTGTGTAGGTGACGTCTTGATGGTATTTCGGGCGGAGTTTGTGTAAGTGTCGTCTTGGTGGTATTTCGGGCGGAGTTTGTGTAGGTGTCGTCTTGATGGTATTTCGTGCGGAGTTTGTGTAGGTGTCGTCTTGATGGTATTTCGTGCGGAGTTTGTGTAGGTGTCGTCTTGATGGTATTTCGTGCGGAGTTTGTGTAGGTGTCGTCTTGATGGTATTTCGTGCGGAGTTTGTGTAGGTGACGTCTTGATGGTATTTCGTGCGGAGTTTGTGTAAGTGTCGTCTTGGTGGTATTTCGTGCGGAGTTTGTGTAGGTGTCGTCTTGATGGTATTTCGGGCGGAGTTTGTGTAGGTGTCGTCTTGGTGGTATTTCGGGCGGAGTTTGTGTAGGTGTCGTCTTGGTGGTATTTCGTGCGGAGTTTGTGTAAGTGTCGTCTTGGTGGTATTTCGGGCGGAGTTTGTGTAGGTGTCGTATTGATGGTATTTCGGGCGGAGTTTGTGTAGGTGACGTCTTGATGTATTTCGGGCGGAGTTTGTGTAGGTGTCGTATTGATGGTATTTCGGGCGGAGTTTGTGTAAGTGTCGTATTGGTGGTATTTCGGGCGGAGTTTGTGTAGGTGTCGTCTTGATGGTATTTCGGGCGGAGTTTTTGTAGGTGACGTCTTGATGGTATTTCGGGCGGAGTTTGTGTAAGTGTCATCTTGGTGGTATTTCGGGCGGAGTTTGTGTAGGTGTCGTCTTGATGGTATTTCTGGCGGAGTTTGTGTACGTGTCGTCTTGATGGTATTTTGGCGGAGTTTGTGTAGGTGTCGTCTTGATGGTATTTCGGGCGGAGTTTGTGTAGGTGTCATCTTGGTGGTATTTCGGGCGAAGTTTGTGTAGGTGACGTCTTGATGTATTTCGGGCGGAGTTTGTGTAGGTGTCGTATTGATGGTATTTCGGGCGGAGTTTGTGTAAGTGTCGTATTGGTGGTATTTCGGGCGGAGTTTGTGTAGGTGTCGTCTTGATGGTATTTCAGGCGGAGTTTGTGTAGGTGACGTCTTGATGTATTTCGGGCGGAGTTTGTGTAGGTGTCGTCTTGATGGTATTTCGGGCGGAGTTTGTGTAGGTGTCGTCTAGATGGTATTTCGTGCGGAGTTTCTGTAGGTGTCGTCTTGATGCTATTTCGTGCAGAGTTTGTGTACGTGTCGTATTGATGGTATTTCGTGCGGAGTTTGTGTACGTGACGTCTTGATGGTATTTCGGGCGGAGTTTGTGTACGTGACGTCTTAATGGTAAATCTGGCGCAGTTTGTGTAGGTGACGTCTTAATGGTATTTCGGGCAGAGTTTGTGTAGGTGTCGTCTTAATGGTAAATCGGGCGCAGTTTGTGTAGGTGACGTCTTGATGGTATTTCGGGCGGAGTTTGTGTAGGTGACGTCTTGATGGTATTTCGGGCGGAGTTTGTGTAAGTGTCGTATTGGTGGTATTTCGGGCGGAGTTTGTGTAGGTGTCGTCTTGGTGGTATTTCGGGCGGAGTTTGTGTAGGTGACGTCTTGATGTATTTCGGGCGGAGTTTATGTAGGTGTCGTCTTGATGGTATTTCGGGCGGAGTTTGTGTAGGTGTCGTCTTGGTGGTATTTTGGCGGAGTTTCTGTAAGTGTCATCTTGGTGGTATTTCGGGCGGAATTTGTGTAGGTGTCGTCTTAATGGTAAATCGGGCGCAGTTTGTGTAGGTGTCGTCTTGATGGTATTTCGGGCGGAGTTTGTGTAGGTGTCGTCTTGATGGTATTTTGGGTGGAGTTTGTGTAAATGTCGTCTTGGTGGTATTTCGGGCGGAGTTTGTGTAGGTGTCGTCTTGATGGTATTTTGGCGGAGTTTGTGTAAGTGTCATCTTGGTGGTATTTCGGGCGGAGTTTGTGTAGGTGTCGTCTTATTGGTAAATCGGGTGCAGTTTGTGTAGGTGTCGTCTTGATGGTATTTCGGACAGAGTTTGTGTACGTGTCGTCTTGATGGTATTTTGGGTGGATTTGTGTAGGTGTCGTCTTGATGGTATTTCGTGCGGAGTTTGTGTAGGTGACGACTTGATGGTATTTCGTGCGGAGTTTGTGTAAGTGTCGTCTTGGTGGTATTTCGTGCGGAGTTTGTGTAGGTGTCGTCTTGATGGTATTTCAGGCGGAGTTTGTGTAGGTGACGTCTTGGTGGTATTTTGTGCGGAGTTTGTGTACGTGACGTCTTGATGGTATTTTGTGCGGAGTTTGTGTAGGTGTCGTCTTGATGGTATTTCGTGCGGAGTTTGTGTAGGTGTCGTCTTGATGGTATTTCGTGCGGAGTTTGTGTAGGTGTCGTCTTGATGGTATTTTGTGCGGAGTTTGTGTAGGTGACGTCTTGGTGGTATTTTGGGCGGAGTTTGTGTAGGTGTCGTCTTGATGGTATTTCGTGCGGAGTTTGTGTAGGTGACGTCTTGATGGTATTTCGTGCGGAGTTTGTGTAGGTGTCGTCTTGATGGTATTTCGTGCGGAGTTTGTGTAGTTGACGTCTTGATGGTATTTCGTGCGGAGTTTGTGTAAGTGTCGTCTTGGTGGTATTTCGGGCGGAGTTTGTGTAGGTGTCGTCTTGATGGTATTTCGTGCGGAGTTTGTGTACGTGTCGTCTTGATGGTATTTCGTGTGGAGTTTGTGTACGTGTCGTCTTGATGGTATTTCGTGCGGAGTTTGTGTAGGTGTCGTCTTGATGGTATTTTGTGCGGAGTTTGTGTAGGTGACGTCTTGATGGTATTTCGTGCGGAGTTTGTGTAAGTGTCGTCTTGGTGGTATTTCATGCGGAGTTTGTGTAGGTGTCGTTTTGATGGTATTTCGGGCGGAGTTTGTGTAGGTGTCGTCTTGGTGGTATTTCGGGCGGAGTTTGTGTAGGTGTCGTCTTGGTGGTATTTCGTGCGGAGTTTGTGTAAGTGTCGTATTGATGGTATTTCGGGCGGAGTTTGTGTAGGTGACGTCTTGATGTATTTCGGGCGGAGTTTGTGTAGGTGTCGTATTGATGGTATTTCGGGCGGAGTTTGTGTAACTGTCATATTGGTGGTATTTCGGGCGGAGTTTGTGTAGGTGTCGTCTTGATGGTATTTCGGGCGGAGTTTTTGTAGGTGACGTCTTGATGGTATTTCGGGCGGAGTTTGTGTAGGTGTCGTCTTGATGGTATTTCGTGCGGAGTTTGTGTAGGTGTCGTCTTGATGGTATTTCGGGCGGAGTTTGTGTAGGTGTCGTCTTGATGGTATTTTGGAGGAGTTTGTGTAAGTGTCATCTTGGTGGTATTTCGGGCGAAGTTTGTGTAGGTGTCGTCTTGATGGTATTTCTGGCGGAGTTTGTGTAGGTGTCGTCTTGATGGTATTTTGGCGGAGTTTGTGTAGGTGTCGTCTTGATGGTATTTCAAGCGGAGTTTGTGTAGGTGTCATCTTGGTGGTATTTCGGGCGAAGTTTGTGTAGGTGACGTCTTGATGTATTTCGGGCGGAGTTTGTGTAGGTGTCGTATTGATGGTATTTCGGGCGGAGTTTGTGTAAGTGTCGTATTGGTGGTTTTTCGGGCGGAGTTTGTGTAGGTGTCATCTTGATGGTATTTCGGGCGGAGTTTGTGTAGGTGACGTCTTGATGTATTTCGGGCGGAGTTTGTGTAGGTGTCGTCTTGATGGTATTTCGGGCGGAGTTTGTGTAAGTGTCGTCTAGATGGTATTTCGTGCGGAGTTTTTGTAGGTGTCGTCTTGATGCTATTTCGTGCAGTAGTTTGTGTACGTGTCGTCTTGATGGTATTTCGGGCGGAGTTTGTATACGTGACGTCTTAATGGTAAATCTGGCGGAGTTTGTGTAGGTGTCGTCTTGATGGTATTTCGGGCGGAGCTTGTGTAGGTGTTGTCTTGATGGTATTTTGGCGGAGTTTGTGTAAGTGTCATCTTGGTGGTATTTCGGGCGGAGTTTGTGTAGGTGTCGTCTTAATGGTAAATCGGGCGCAGTTTGTGTAGGTGTCGTCTTGATGGTATTTCGGGCGGAGTTTGTGTAGGTGTCGTCTTGATGGTATTTTGGGTGGAGTTTGTGTAAATGTCGTCTTGGTGGTATTTCGGGCGGAGTTTGTGTAGGTATCGTCTTGATGGTATTTTGGCGGAGTTTGTGTAAGTGTCATCTTGGTGGTATTTCGGGCGGAGTTTGTGTAGGTGTCGTCTTATTGGTAAATCGGGTGCAGTTTGTGTAGGTGTCGTCTTGATGGTATTTCGGACAGAGTTTGTGTACGTGTCGTCTTGATGGTATTTTGGGTGGAGTTTGTGTAAGTGTCGTCTTGGTGGTATTTCGGGCGCAGTTTGTGTAGGTGTCGTCTTGATGGTATTTCGGGCGGAGTTTGTGTAGATGTCGTCTTGGTGTTTCGGGCGGAGTTTGTGTAGGTGTCGTCTTGATGGTATTTCGGGCGAAGTTTGTGTAGGTGTCGTCTTGATGGTATTTTGGGCGGAGTTTGTGTAGGCGACGTATTGATGGTATTTACGGAAACATTGTGCACTTGATATAATGGTTAAACTTTTGTGATGCGTTATCATGCACATCATGTCTTGCAGTGTGCAGCGTTACAAGATAGGAACATACGTTATCGGAAATATCACATTCCGCGGGGCATGATTAATAGCGATGCTAACATAGGTGAAACGCGTAGAATACTTTATGGCTGGTTTCAAATAAGATATATTAAATTTAATAAGTCTAAATATTCAATGTTTATTGCGTGCGTCGTAGAAGGGAAATAATGAATAGTAGGCAAGATATAATTCATTTTATCGTTTGGGATTTAAAACCTTAATTAATTACTCGTGCAAATATAAATGCCCTTTGAAGTTTCTATTCGAAATGATTGCCTTTTTTGAAGAAAACAATATTTTCAAGAAAAGAATCGTAGTTTTACGAATGTCCGTTTACAATGATTGCATTTTGTTTTACCTGGGCAAATTTAGTCGCGTTTCAAAGCTCCGTAGGATATATGTTCTATAAATAGTAACAACTTTCACAAACAGAAAGACGTCCATGAAATTCTACCGCTGGATAAATAGTTCAAAATTGTTCCGAATTGTCTATTGTCCTAATTCAGAACGTAAATCATCAATATTTTGAGTCAAAATGCCACAAGTGTAAGATTCATATAAATTACTATATTTATTTGCAGAAACAAGCAGTCTTAATGATTAGTTCTTCGATCTTAATTCTTACCAATAAGTGTATGTTTACTGGGTCAAATTATTGATGGATTTAGATCAGCGATCTTTGAACTATTTTTGGTACTTTCTCTCTTTTTTTTATCTTTGTTTAATTACTTATTATATTCTCATATTCAGTTACCAGAGTCACGTCCTCGTTCGTATACTAAGGCAACTTTTTCTTTGATAGTGGTGGTGTGGGTGTGAGTGTGGGTGGGTGGGTGGGGGGGGGGGGGGGGGGGGCATTTCACTATCAATACTATTTCATCCTACAGTACTCCATAAACTACTCTCCTGTCTATATAGGTTCCAACAAAACAAAAATGATTTGTTATTTTGTGCATTTATATATTAAATGTTCCTTGTTATCCATGATATTTATGCGATTCAGCTAGGAGCTACTTCTTTTTAAAATAATATATAATCTATTTAATTGATAAAATTGTTGACGTAACTAGGCACTTAATGACCAAAGAGATGGCAGGAAAGGGCACCAACTGACAAAATTGGTGGCAAGAGAACAAACTTGACAGTAGGAAAAGGCACTAACTGACAAAATGATGGCAGGACAAGGCATATATTAGCACAACAGGTGGCAGGACATGGCACGAACTGACATAATTGGTGGCAGGACAAGACAAAACAGAAGGCAGGACAGGGCAATAACGGACAAAACTGGCAACATGACAAGTCACTTGTGCAGCCAGGTAATCATTTAATAATGCCGCCACAACTTATTCAATATATGAGTGACTTGTTAAAAAACCGTTATGCAAACATAATGAATTTAATGTCGAACAAATATGTTTCTGTTGTCGAATTAATTAATGGATATGTGGATTTAGGCTCACAGAACTTTTTCACTATATACAATTATCAAATATAGATTTATTTATCAACATGTGAAGGTTTAAACAATGTAACATTTTGGTGGTTAACACTTTATTTTGATGAAATAGACTACTAGTATTGTCTGCTGGCGATAACATTAATGTTTTGCCTGTGACATAATAGGTATAACTAATATTAAAACTTTTCTAGAAAACGATAGTTATCGGAACTTGTAAAACACACATCTAATACCACATACATAGCTGGTCTATGAAACATGGATACTTCTTTACTGTAGTTTCATCATGGTAACTATACTTTATATAAAATGGTATACTTACCATACCATTCTTTAAAGATTTTTAAGAGACTATGTTTAAAATATATCATTACATATTTTTCAGATTTCTGCATATATATTAGCATGTTTACTGATAAACTTGCAGAATAACACACATAACAAAACAAGTTTTAACAACTATATACATGTACACCGTAAAAATGAGATGCCGGTGGTAGTGTTGACATACATTCTAAAATGTTATTAAGGGTTTATAGGATTGCGATGTGAGGAAAATAAGAAATGCTAACGCAACTGCTATTCCGAGCTTAAAAATGTTTTTAAAAATCGAATATCATTCTAGATCAGATATAGAATGAACTTATTAGCATCAACTTCTCACCAAAATATTAAAACATATAAATGACCATCCCTGTAAATGGCTGACATTCACAAACAATCCATTACGATTGAAACAAAAAAATAAATATAGATAAATAACTTATTTCAGTTATAGTAATGACTTAAATGACTAGGATTTGTCCTAATGCTTGAAGATATCATTTAGATTTTGAAGGTTGTTGTAACTCTGTCGTCCATATGAAACAGGCAACACCCTCACGTACATTAGCAAGTGTTTAAGCGGCATCTATAGTCAAGTAACACAGACTGGTTACATGTCATTAAAGGACATATGACTTTGTACCAACTAGACAAGATAACTTAAATGTACACTGATTGAAAAAATGTGTATATATGACTTCTTAATAACATGTGATCGCGATTACAATTCCCGTGAAGTTGCCTTTGGCAATGGATTATAAATGATATAATAACTTTTTTTAAAACAGTATAAACAAACAGAGCCCCACATATTATGTCCCTTTATCTTTAAATAGACAAATAGGTATAATGGTGAAATTAAAATTGCAGAAAATATAACAAAAGATTTATCCTATTTATTCATTGATATACTGAAATAATAAAATAATTGTTATCAATTTATATTCATGTTATGCAAATATCTGTAAAATGAGTTTAGGTATACAACAGACCTAAACATATATTTGTCGATTTTAATTCTATATTGCCGGCGTTTACCAGTTAGGTGAAAAGCCCATATGTGAACTCCTCGCTAATGAGGTCAACCCAAACCATGGTTGTACTCTTACAATTGCTTAATCGTCGGTCTTGGGTGATTAAGCGCCTTTCCTATCTTCTTACATATTACTTATCTACTGTTTCTAAGACTTATATTTCTTTCAACTATCTATCATGGCTTTCTTTGTTTATTGTTATATAATTCCAATCTTGCTTTATTCGTATCTTACTTACTGGTTCTTGTTAGCTTTGCTTCTTATTATGCTGACTTCACTCTTGTAACCTATTTTTCTTTCCATTTTTTCTATGTTCTCTTGTCTTTCCATACTTACTTGGTTCTTGCAATATGTGTTCCTTTCTGTTCTTATTTCATTCTTTTTTAACTTTTTTTCTCTTCATATTTACTTAATTTTTGTTATCACTTCTTCTTCCATACTTACTTTCTTGCTTCATTGATTACAAACTTAATTCAGTATTACAGTAAATGTTTCTAAAACTTTCTATATACATGTACGTCTGCTCGGAAATAATGTATTGGATTTTTTCATGGAGACATAATTATATCTGACAATTTGGAAGATTGGGAGATTCTCAACTTAGAGATTAATTTTTTTCTATTTTCTTTTAAAATTTCTACTTCTGGATCATCTTGTAGAACGAAGATTTTATGTATATTTCTTTAAAATCAATAATCTAACTTTTTTCTTTAGTAGTCAATTGAACATCAAGACTTTGTTTTAAAAAAAATGATTATTGAACTTTTTCTTTAGATCATCTTGGAGCTTTTGTTTAATAATAAACACAGACGTGTAAACTATAAACCAAATACGTTATTGTGAAACTACGTCATTTTATTCATAGTTAGACTCGTCCAATACAGGTAACACATTGATATTGTCAATGAATCTATTGAATTGTATAATTTGTGTAACAGATATATTCTAAAATGTATTTTTTGCCCGGGTAAAATACTCCAATCCTGAAGTTGACATGCGTATATTCTAACGGCATTCTGGTCAGATATTCTGTCAGATATTCTCACGGCATTCTGGCCAGATATTCTCACGGCATTCTGGTCAGATATTCTGTCAGATATTCTCACGGCATTCTGGCCAGATATTCTCACGGCATTCTGGTCAGATATTCTCACGGCATTCTGGCCAGATATTCTAACGGCATTCTGGTCAGATATTCTGTCAGATATTCTCACGGCATTCTGGCCAGATATTCTCACGGCATTCTGGTCAGATATTCTCACGGCATTCTTGTCAGATATTCTCACGGCATTCTGGTCAGATATTCTCACGACGTTCTGGTCAGATATTCTCACGGCATTCTGGTCAGATTATATTTATCAAAGGTTATCCGCCCTTCCAAACTGTTATATTTATTTGGTAAATATTAAATCAACAAGTAACCGTTTCGAGAATATTGTTAAATAAAGTTAAGAGGAACACAAATAACTGTGATAGATACATTTACGTATATCTCAGTTAAACTCTATCTCTCATAAAGTTATACAACACCTAACAACAAATAAATAGTCATAAATCATTCATCTAGACCATTTTGGTTAGAATTACCGTAAAAGTAAAATAAAACAGAACTAAATATAAGAAAAGATTTTTACCCACAAAGTAAACTAATATATTAGGCTTCTGTTATAATTAATAGTGTTATTAGGAGTGACATGTATGCAGTATAATACATTAAACATAATAATAACACAATTGCAGACATTCTGACGGATATCGTGAATGTCTAATCGTTGTTTTGTATTGTAGCTACTTGCAAGGATCCTTTCACTACAATGGTAGTGGTATCATGAAAAAGATAGGTGTCTTATGTAAGGCAGTATCACTATGCCGAAATCGAACCTAAGTAAATATATTACGAAACAGCACAAACTTGACGTTTACAAGTGTTTCTGCCACGTCTGTAATAAGAATTTATAATTTATAATATTTAGTACATTCATACAATACATGTCTACCCTGTTTACATAAATAGCTTGGATACTTTAAATTCAGAATTGATATTCTGCTTGATGTTAGAGTATCTCTCAAATCAACAAATTTAAATATAAACTGACAGCTTGTGTACCACATTTGTTTCAAATCCTGCTCTACATGAAGCTGAAATAGCCGGTTTGCCAGCACTTATACTGTAACAGTTGATATGATTTGACGATGTTTTAATGTGCACAGATACTCAGCCGTACTATTTACTTTTGACTAGAAATTTTGTTAAAAAATAGAATTCTGGGTAGCGATAATGGCCTGCATGAATGAATTCAGGATAATAATAATGTACTGTCTACAAGAATTGTGCTACACATTTTATTATGTGCATAATATATGATGTTATAATATTATTTTATGTGACAAAAATACAAAATTTAGATTTAATGTGTAACTATTCAAAGGCTCATTAAACTTCCGAAACAGTCATTTTAATATAATCTAAGTCAATTTTAGATTCTAGATGATAGATTATATGTTTATTTAACTACTGAGAAAATATGCAAATGCAAAATAATTTTAATGTAAATTAGTTTTAACAATTATTTACAGGTCTAATAGGCATCTCTTCCGATAAGAACCTTCGTCAGAAAATGGGGAGTCTCGATAGGAACCTTCGTCAGAAAACGGGGAATCACGATAGGAACCTTCGTCAGAAAACGGGGAGTCACGATAGGAATCGTGTCGGTTGGTAAATTATGTATGATGTATTTCAAGAGAGTAACACAGCATGGGAGAATATTAGGGATGTGATTAGATGTTACACATCCCTTTTATTCTTCTCAGTATGATTGCGCACTGGAACCCACGAGCTAATTTATATCACAAAAGCGACGAATCGGTTATATAATAATTGAAAATGAAATTATATCTAATAACTGTACTAAATAAACAAACCTTGATAGCCTCTCAAAATTGACAGTGAGAAAGTGATTCGGCAGAACTTGAGCCAGATGAACATGTGTATTGCTGAAACGTATATTAAATACACCATTTATAACATAAATGGTACCACCAATATCATTATTGTCAGGGAGAGACTAAATTAGCATTTTATGGAGCATCGATGCTCATTGTCTTTCAGTTCGTATAAAAAATATATATTGATTAAGCTCGTGAAAACGGTATATTTTTTATCGCAGGCATCGATAATTATTTTTAAAAAAGAAACTCAATAACGATGCAAATCTTAACTTTACAAGTCTTGTTAACAGACACCTGATCCAACGGTATTATTCCTCACATTATTCATTTCGCTTATTTTAATCAAAGCATTTCAAGTACCGGTGGGGGCGGATTGAAGAAGATATCAACATGTCGCTGATATTTTAGTCAGTTAAAGAAGAAGAATTCCGTGTGTGAGTGTTTCTAATACAGGGTACAAAATATACATGTTCTTTGCTTTTTACGAATAATACAGAGAAGGTAACTGAGTTTGTTGTCTGTGAAAGTGTATATGGGGGCGGTAGTGTAATAGATAGAGAGTTGGCAACTCACACGAGAGGTTACGGGTTCAATCACCAGCTCGATCCGACGCATCTCATAAAAGAACACTCAGTACCGATTCTACCTATAGGCAAACTCGAAAGTGGTTCGTATAATATCTGAGCTTTCATCGCAATCGAACTAAAATAAATTAAATCAATAAAACTAAAGTGTTTGCATCGACAATATAGTAGTCCTGGTTCAGCATCCAGATATAGTAGTCCTGGTTCAGCTCGACAGTATAGTAGTCCTGGTTCAGCTCGACAGTATAGTAGTCCTGGTTCAGCTCGACAGTATAGTAGTCCTGGTTCAGCTCGACAGTATAGTAGTCCTGGTTCAGCTCGACAGTATAGTATTCCTGGTTCAGCTCGACAGTATAGTATTCCTGGTTCAGCTCCACAATACAGTAGTCCTAGTTCAGCTCCACATTATAGTATTCCTGGTTCAGCTCCACAATATAGTATTCCTGGTTCAGCTCCACAATACAGTAGTCCTAGTTCAGCTCCACAATACAGTAGTCCTAGTTCAGCTCCACAACACAGTAGTCCTAGTTCAGCTCCACAGTATAGTATTCCTGGTTCAGCTCCACAATATAGTATTCCTGGTTCAGCTCCACAATACAGTAGTCCTAGTTCAGCTCCACAATATAGTACTCCTGGTTCAGCTCTACCATATAGTATTCCTGGTTCAGCATCCAGATATAGTAGTCCTGGTTCAGCTCGACAGTATAGTATTCCTGGTTCAGCTCCACAATACAGTAGTCCTAGTTCAGCTCCACAATATAGTACTCCTGGTTCAGCTCTACCATATAGTATTCCTGGTTCAGCATCCAGATATAGTAGTCCTGGTTCAGCTCCACAATATAGTAGTCCTGGTTCAGCTCCACCATATAGTAGTCCTGATTTAGCTCCACAATATAGTATTCCTGGTTCAGCTCCACCATATATTAGTCCTGGTTCAGCTCCAAAATAGAGAAGTCCTGGTTCAGCTCCACCATAAAGAAGTCCTGGTTCAGCACCCAAATATAGAAGTCCTGGTTCAGATACACAATATAGTACTCCTGGTTCAGCTGTACCATATAGTATTCCTGGTTCAGCACCCAGATATAGTAGTCCTGGTTCAGCACCCAGATATAGTAGTCCTGGTTCAGCACCACAATATAGTACTCCTGGTTCAGCTCCACAATATAGTAGTCCTGGTCCAGGTCCACCATATACATATAGTAGTCCTGGTTCAGTTCCACAATATATTAGTCCTGATTCATCATCACAATATAGTAGTACTCGTTCAGTTCCACAATATATTAATCCTGATTCATCTCCACAATATAGTAGTACTCGTTCAGCTCCACAATATAGTAATCCTGGTTTATCTCCTGACTATAATAGACCTGGTTCTGCAGCAAGATATAGAAGTCCTGCATCAGCTCCACCATATAGTAGTCCTGGTTCAGCTCCACAATATAAAACTACTAGTTCAAATCCACCATATAGTAGACCTGGTTCTGCTCCACAATATTGAAGTCCTGGTTTAGTTCCACAATATAGCAGTCCTGGTTCAGATCCGCAATAGAGTAGTCCTGGTTCAGCTACACCATATAGTATTCCTGGTTCAGCTCAACAATAATGTAGTCCTGGTTCAGCTCCACCATAGAGTAGTCCTGATTCAGCTCCACCATATACTACATGTAGTCATGGTTCAGTTCCACAATATAGTACTCCTCGTTCAGTTCCATAATATAGTAGTCATGGTTCAGCGCCACAATACAGCAGTCCTGGGTCAGCTCCACAATATAGTTTTGCCGGTTTAGCTCCACGATATAGTAGTCCAGGTTCAGATTCACAATATAGCAGTTCTGGTTCAGCTCCACAATATCGTTGTCCTGGTTCAGCTCCACCATATAGTAGTCCTGGTTCAACTCCACAATATAGTAGTCCTGGTTCAGCTTCACAATACAGTAGTCCTGGATCAGCTCCACCATATAGTAGTCCTGGTTCAGCATCCAGATACAGTAGTCCAGGTTCAGCTCCACAATATTGTAGTCCAGGTTCAGCTCCACCATATAGTGTTCCTGGTTCAGCCCCAGAATATAATAGTACTGGATCAGTTCCACTATATAGTAGTCCTAGTTCAACACCCGGATACAGTAGTCCTGGTTCAGCTCCACCATAAAATAGTCCTGGGTCAGCTCCACAATATAGTAGTCCTGGGTCATCTCCACAATATAGTAGTCCTGGGTCAGCTCCACAATACAGCAGTCCAGGGTCAGCTCCACAATATATTAGTCCAGGGTCAGCTCCACAATATAGTAGTCCTGGTTTAGCTCCACAATATAGTAGTCCTGGGTCAGCTCCACAATATAGTAGTCCTGGTTCATCTCCACCATATAGTAGTTCTGGTTCCTTTCCACAATATAGTAGTCTTGGTTCTGCTCCACAATATAGTAGTCCTGGTTCAGCTCCACAATATAGTAGTCCTGGTCCAGGTCCACCATATACATATAGTAGTCCTGGTTCAGCTCCACAATATAGTAGTCCTTGTTCATCTCCACCATATAGTAGTTCTGGTTCCTTTCCACAATATAGTAGTCTTGGTTCAGAATCACAATATAGTAGTCCTGATTTAGCTCCACAATATAGTATTCCTGGTTCAGCTCCACCATATATTAGTCCTGGTTCAGCTCCAAAATAGAGAAGTCCTGGTTCAGCTCCACCATAAAGAAGTCCTGGTTCAGCACCCAAATATAGAAGTCCTGGTTCAGATACACAATATAGTACTCCTGGTTCAGCTGTACCATATAGTATTCCTGGTTCAGCACCCAGATATAGTAGTACTGGTTCAGCACCCAGATATAGTAGTCCTGGTTCAGCACCACAATATAGTACTCCTGGTTCAGCTCCACAATATAGTAGTCCTGGTCCAGGTCCACCATATACATATAGTAGTCCTGGTTCAGTTCCACAATATATTAGTCCTGATTCATCATCACAATATAGTAGTACTCGTTCAGTTCCACAATATATTAATCCTGATTCATCTCCACAATATAGTAGTACTCGTTCAGCTCCACAATATAGTAATCCTGGTTTATCTCCTGACTATAATAGACCTGGTTCTGCAGCAAGATATAGAAGTCCTGCATCAGCTCCACCATATAGTAGTCCTGGTTCAGCTCCACAATATAAAACTACTAGTTCAAATCCACCATATAGTAGACCTGGTTCTGCTCCACAATATTGAAGTCCTGGTTTAGTTCCACAATATAGCAGTCCTGGTTCAGATCCGCAATAGAGTAGTCCTGGTTCAGCTACACCATATAGTATTCCTGGTTCAGCTCAACAATAATGTAGTCCTGGTTCAGCTCCACCATAGAGTAGTCCTGATTCAGCTCCACCATATACTACATGTAGTCATGGTTCAGTTCCACAATATAGTACTCCTCGTTCAGTTCCATAATATAGTAGTCATGGTTCAGCGCCACAATACAGCAGTCCTGGGTCAGCTCCACAATATAGTTTTGCCGGTTTAGCTCCACGATATAGTAGTCCAGGTTCAGATTCACAATATAGCAGTTCTGGTTCAGCTCCACAATATCGTTGTCCTGGTTCAGCTCCACCATATAGTAGTCCTGGTTCAACACCACAATATAGTAGTCCTGGTTCAGCTTCACAATACAGTAGTCCTGGATCAGCTCCACCATATAGTAGTCCTGGTTCAGCATCCAGATACAGTAGTCCAGGTTCAGCTCCACAATATTGTAGTCCAGGTTCAGCTCCACCATATAGTGTTCCTGGTTCAGCCCCAGAATATAATAGTACTGGATCAGTTCCACTATATAGTAGTCCTAGTTCAACACCCGGATACAGTAGTCCTGGTTCAGCTCCACCATAAAATAGTCCTGGGTCAGCTCCACAATATAGTAGTCCTGGGTCATCTCCACAATATAGTAGTCCTGGGTCAGCTCCACAATACAGCAGTCCAGGGTCAGCTCCACAATATATTAGTCCAGGGTCAGCTCCACAATATAGTAGTCCTGGTTTAGCTCCACAATATAGTAGTCCTGGGTCAGCTCCACAATATAGTAGTCCTGGTTCATCTCCACCATATAGTAGTTCTGGTTCCTTTCCACAATATAGTAGTCTTGGTTCTGCTCCACAATATAGTAGTCCTGGTTCAGCTCCACAATATAGTAGTCCTGGTCCAGGTCCACCATATACATATAGTAGTCCTGGTTCAGCTCCACAATATAGTAGTCCTTGTTCATCTCCACCATATAGTAGTTCTGGTTCCTTTCCACAATATAGTAGTCTTGGTTCAGAATCACAATATAGTAGTCCTGGTTCTGCTCCACAATATAGTAGTCCTGGTTCAGCTCCACAATATAGTAGTCCTGGTCCAGGTCCACCATATACATATAGTAGTCCTGGTTCAGCTCCACAATATAGTAGTCCTGGTCCAGGTCCACCATATACATATAGTAGTCCTGGTTCAGCTCCACAATATAGTAGTCCTGGGTCAGCATCACAATATAGTAGTCCTTGTTCATCTCCACCATATATTAGTTCTGGTTCCTTTCCACAATATAGTAGTCCTTGTTCAGCTCCACAATATAGTAGTCCTGGTTTAGCTCCACAATATGTCAGTCCTGTTTCAGTTCCACAATATATAAGTCCTGATTTGTCTCCACAATATAGTAATCCTGGTTCATCTGCTCACTATAATAGTCCTGGTTCTGCACCCAGATATTGTAGTCCTGCATCAGCTCCACAATATAGTATTCCTGGTTCAGCTCCACAATATAGTAGTCCTTGTTCATCTCCACCATATATTAGTTCTGGTTCCTTTCCATAATATAGTAGTCCTGGTTCAGAATCACAATATAGTAGTCCTGGTTCTGGTCCACCACATAGAATTCCTGGTTCAGCTATACAATATAGTAATCCTGGTTCAGTTCCACAATATATTAGTCCTGATTCATCTCCACAATATAGTAGTACTGGTTAAACTCCACAATATAGTAATCCTGGTTCATCTTCTGACTATAATAGTACTAGTTCTGCAGCCAGATATAGTAATCCTGCATCAGCTCCACAATATTGTAGTCCTGGTTCAGTTCCACCATATAGTAGTCCTGGTTCAGCTCCACAATATAAAACTACTCATTCAACTCCACCATATAGTAGACCTGGTTCAGCTCCACAATATTGTAGTCCTTGGTTAGCTCCACCGTATAGTAGTCATGGTTAAGCTCCACAATATAGTAGTCCTGGTTTAGCTCCACAATATTGTAGTACTTGTTCAGTTCCACCATATAGCAGTCCTTGTTCAGCTTCACAATACATAAATCTTGGTTCAGTTCCACAATATAGTAGTCCTGGTTAAGCATCCAGATACAGTAGTCCTGGTTCAGCTCCACAATATTGTAGTCCTGGTTCAGATACACCATATAGTGTTCCGGGTTCAGACCCAGCAAATAATAGTACTTGATCAGCTCCATTATATAGTAGTCCTGGTTCAACACCCAGATACAGTAGTCCTGGTTCAGCTCCACAATATAGTAGTCCTTGGTCAGCTCCACAATATAGTAGTCCTGGTTCAGCTCAACAATACAGTAGTCCAGGGTCAGCTCCACAATATAGTAGTCCTGGATCAGCTCCACAATATAGTAGTCCTGGGTCAGCTCCACAATATAGTAGTCCTGGGTCAGCTCCACAATATATTAGTCCTGGGTCAGCTCCACAAAATAGTAGTCAGGGTTTAGCTCCACAATATAATAGTCCTGGTCCAGGTCCACCATATACATATAGTAGTCCTGGTTCAGCTCCACAATATAGTAGTTCTGGTTCAGCTCCACAATATAGTAGTCCTGGTACATCTCCACAATATAATAGTCCTGGTTCAGCTCCAAAATATAGTAGTCCTGTTTCAGCTCCACAATATAATAGTCCTGGTTCAGCTCCACAATACAGTAGTCCTGTTTCAGCTCCACAATATAGTAGTCCAGGTTCAGCTCCACAATATAGAAGTCCTGGTTCATCTCCATCATATAGTAGTCCTGGTTCAGTTCCACAATATAGTAGTCCTGGTTCAGATCCACAATAAAGTAGTTCTGGTTCAGCACCACCATATATTAGTCCTGGTTTAGTTCCACAATATAGTAGTCCTGGTTCAGATCCGCAATAGAGTAGTCCTGGTTCAGCTACACCATATAGTATTCCTGGTTCAGCTCAACAATAATGTAGTCCTGGTTCAGCTCCACCATAGATAGTCCTGATTCAGCTCCACCAGATACTACATGTAGTCATGGTTCAGTTCCACAATATAGTACTCCTCGTTCAGTTCCATAATATAGTAGTCCTGGTTCAGCGCCACAATAAAGCAGTCCTGGTTCAGCTCCACAATATAGTAGTCCTGATTCAGCTCCACAATAAAGTAGTCCTTGTTTAGCTTCGCAATATAGTAGTCGTGGTTCAGCTCCACAATATAGTAATCCTGGTTCAACTCCACCATATAGTAGTCCTGATTTAGCACCCATATATACAGTAGTCCTGGTTCAGCTCCACCATATAGTAGTCCTTGTTCAGCTCGACAATATAGTAGTCCTGGTTCAGCTCCACAATATAGTACTCCTCGTTCAGTTCCATAAAATAGTAGTCCTGGTTCAGCGCAACAATACAGCAGTCATGGTTCAGCTCCACAATAAAGTAATCCTGGTTCAACTCCACCATATAGTAGTCCTGGTTTAGTACTCATATATACAATAGTCCTGGTTCAGCTCCACCATATAGTAGTCCTGGTTTAGTACTCATATATACAATAGTCCTGGTTCAGCTCCACCATATAGTAGTCCTGGTTCAGCTCCACAATATAGTAGTCCTGGTTCAGCTCCACAATATTGTAGTCCTGGTTCAGATACACCATATAGTGTTCCTGGTTCAGACCCAGCATATAATAGTACTGGATCAGCTCCATTATATAGTAGTCCTGGTTCAACACCCAGATACAGTAGTCCTGGTTCAGCTCCACAATATAGTAGTCCTTGGTCAGCTCCACAATACAGCAGTCCAGGTTCAGCTCCACAATACAGTAGTCCTGGTTCAGGTCCACAATACAGTAGTCCTGGGTCAGCTCCACAATATAGTAGTCCTGGGTCAGCTCCACAATATATTAGTCCTCGGTCAGCTCCACAATATAGTAGTCAGGGTTTAGCTCCACAATATAATAGTCCTGGTCCAGGTCCACCATATACATATAGTAGTCCTGGTTCAGCTCCACAATATAGTAGTTCTGGTTCAGCTCCACAATATAGTAGTCCTGGTACATATCCACAATATAATAGTCCTGGTTCAGCTCCACAATATATTAGTCCTGGGTCAGCTCCACCATATAGTAGTTCTGGTTCAGCTCCACAATATAGTAGTCCTGGTACATCTCCGCAATATAATAGTCCTGGTTCAGCTCCACAATATAGTAGTCCTGTTTCAGCTCCACAATATAGTAGTCCTGGTTCAGCTCCACAATATAGAAGTCCTGGTTCATCTCCATCATATAGTAGTCCTGGTTCAGTTCCACAATATAGTAGTCCTGGTTCAGATCCACAATAAAGTAGTTCTGGTTCAGCACCACCATATATTAGTCCTGGTTTAGTTCCACAATATAGTAGTCCTGGTTCAGATCCGCAATAGAGAAGTCCTGGTTCAGCTACACCATATAGTATTCCTGGTTCAGCTCAACAATAATGTAGTCCTGGTTCAGCTCCACCATAGAGTAGTCCTGATTCAGCTCCACCATATACTACATGTAGTCATTGTTCAGTTCCATAATATAGTACTCCTCGTTCAGTTCCATAATATAGTAGTCCTGGTTCAGCGCCACAATACAGCAGTCCTGGTTCAGCTCCACAATATAGTAGTCCTGATTCAACTCCACAATAAAGTAGTCCTTGTTTAGCTTCACAATATAATAGTCGTGGTTCAGCTCTACAATATAGTAATCCTGGTTCAACTCCACCATATAGTAGTCCTGGTTTAGCACCCATATATACAGTAGTCCTGGTTCAGCTCCACCATATAGTAGTCCTGGTTCAGCTCGACAATATAGTAGTCCTGGTTCAGCTCCACAATATAGTACTCCTCGTTCAGTTCCATAAAATAGTAGTCCTGGTTCAGCGCAACAATACAGCAGTCATGGTTCAGCTCAACAATAAAGTAATCCTGGTTCAACTCCACCATATAATAGTCCTGGTTTAGTACTCATATATACAATAGTCCTGGTTCAGCTCCACCATATAGTAGTCCTGGTTCAGCTCGACAATATAGTAGTCCTGGTTCAGCTCCACAATATTGTAGTCCTGGTTCAGATACACCATATAGTGTTCCTGGTTCAGACCCAGCATATAATAGTACTGGATCAGCTCCATTATATAGTAGTCCTGGTTCAACAACCAGATACAGTAGTCCTGTTTCAGCTCCACAATATAGTAGTCCTTGGTCAGCTCCACAATACAGTAGTCCAGGTTCAGCTCAACAATACAGTAGTCCAGGTTCAGCTCCACAATATAGTAGTCCTGGTTCAGGTCCACAATATAGTAGTCCTGGGTCAGCTCCACCATATAGTAGTCCAGGTTCAGCTCCACCATATAGTAGTCCAGGTTCAGGTCCACAATACAGTAGTCCAGGTTCAGCTCCACAATATAGTAGTCCAGGTTCAGCTCAACAATACAGTAGTCCTGGTTCAGGTCCACAATACAGTAGTCCTGGGTCAGCTCCACAATATAGTAGTCCTGGGTCAGCTCCACAATATATTAGTCCTGGGTCAGCTCCACGATATAGTAGTCAGGATTTAGCTCCACAATATAATAGTCCTGGTCCAGGTCCACCATATACATATAGTAGTCCTGGGTCAGCTCCACAATATAGTAGTTCTGGTTCAGCTCCACAATATAGTAGTCCTGGTACATCTCCACAATATAATAGTCCTGGTTCAGCTCCACAATATAGTAGTCCTGTTTCAGCTCCACAATATAGTAGTCCTGGTTCAGCTCCACAATATAAAAGTCCTGGTTCATCTCCATCATATATTAGTCCTGGTTCAGTTCCACAATATAGTAGTCCTGGTTCAGATCCACAATAAAGTAGTTCTGGTTCAGCACCACCATATATTAGTCCTGGTTTAGTTCCACAATATAGTAGTCCTGGTTCAGATCCGCAAAAGAGTAGTCCTGGTTCAGCTACACCATATAGTATTCCTGGTTCAGCTCAACAATAATGTAGTCCTGGTTCAGCTCCACCATAGAGTAGTCCTGATTCAGCTCCACCATATACTACATGTAGTCATGGTTCAGTTCCACAATATAGTACTCCTCGTTCAGTTCCATAATATAGTAGTCCTGGTTCAGCTCCACAATATAGTTGTCCTGATTCAGCTCCACAATAAAGTAGTCCTTGTTTAGCTTCACAATATAGTAGTCGTGGTTCAGCTCCACAATATAGTAATCCTGGTTCAACTCCACCATATAGTAGTCCTGGTTTAGCAACCATATATACAGTAGTCCTGGTTCAGCTCCACCATATAGTAGTCCTGGTTCAGCTCGACAATATAGTAGTCCTGGTTCAGCTCCACAATATAGTACTCCTCGTTCAGTTCCATAAAATATTAGTCCTGGTTCAGCGCAACAATACAGCAGTCCTGGTTCATCTCCACAATGAAGTAATCCTGGTTCAACTCCAGCATATAGTAGTCCTGGTTTAGTACCCATATATACAAAAGTCCTGGTTCAGCTCCACCATATAGTAGTCCTGGTTCAGCTCGACAATATAGTAGTCCTGGTTCAGCTCCACAATATAGTACTCCTCGTTCAGTTCCATAAAATAGTAGTCCTGGTTCGGCGCAACAATACAGCAGTCCTGGTTCAGCTCCACAATATAGTAGTCCTGATTCAGCTCCACAATAATGTAGTCCTTGTTCAGCTTCACAATACAGTAATCGTGGTTCAAGTTCACAATATAGTAATCCTGGTTCAGTTCCACAATAGAATAGTCCTGGTTCAACTCCACCATATAGTAGTCCAGGTTTAGCACCCATATATATGAGTCCTGGTTCTGCTCCACAATATAGTAGTCCTGGTTCAGCTCCACAATAGAGTAGTCCTGCTTCAACTCCACAATATAGTAGACCTGGTTTAGCCCCACAATATAGTAGTCCTGGTTCAGCCCCACCATATAGTAGTCCTGGTTCAGCTCTTATATATGATAGTCCTGGTTGAGCTCCACAATATTGTAGTCCAGTTTCAGCTCCACAATAAAGTAGTCCTTGTTTAGCTTCACATACAGTAAGCGTGGTTCAGGTCCACAATATAGTAATACTGGTTCAGCTCCACAATATAGTAGTCCTGGTTCAACTCCACCATATAGAAGTCTTGGTTTAGCACCCGTATATATTAGTCTTGGTTCCGCTCCTCAATATAGTAGTCCTGGTTAAGCTGCATCATATTGTAGTCCTGGTTCTGCTCCACAATATAGTAATCCTTGTTCAGCTCCACCATATAGTAGTCCTGGTCCAGTTTCAAAATATATTGGTCCAGTTTCAGCTCACCAATATAGTAGTCGTGATTCAGCTCAAAAATATAGTAGTCCTTGTTCAGCTCCACAATATAGTAGTCCTGGTTTAGCTCCACAATATATCTGTCCTGTTTCAGTTCCAAAATATATAAGTCCTGATTTGTCTCCACAATATAGTAATCCTGGTTCATCTACTCACTATAATAGTCCTGGTTCTGCACCCAGATATTGTAGTCCTGCACCAGCTCCACAGTATAGTAGTCCTGGTTCAGCTCCACAATATAGTAGTCCTGCGTCAGTTCCATAATATTGTACTCCTAGTTCAGCTCCACAATATAGTAGTCCTGGTTCAGCTGCACCATATAGTAGTACTGGTTCCGCTCCACCATATAGTAGTACTGGTTCAGCTCCACAATATAGTAGTCCTGGTTCAGCTCCACCATATATTATTCCTGGTTCAGCTCCACAATATAGTAGTCCCGGTTCAGTGTCACAATATACTTGTCCTTGTTAAGTTCCACAATTTAGTAGTCCTGGTTCATCTCCACCACATAGTAGTCATGGGTCATCTCTACCATATAGTAGTCCTGGTTAAGTTCCACAATAAAGTAGTTCTTGTTCAGCTCCACAATATTGTAGTCGTGGTTCAGATCCACCATATAGTAGTCCTGGTTCAGCTCATCAATAATATAGTCCTGGTCCACTTTCACCATATAATATTACTGGTTCAGCTCCACTCTATAGTATTCCTGGGTCAGCTCCAAAATATTGTACTCCTGGTTCAGCTCCACAATATAATAGTCCTGGATCAGCTGAACAATATAATTCTGGTTCAGCTCCACCATATAGTAGTCTTGGTTCAGCTCCACAATATAGTAGCACTGGTTCAGCTCCACCATGTAGTAGTCTTGGTTCAGCTCCACAATATAGTAGTCCTGGTTTAGCTCCACAATATATTAGTCCTGCTTCAGCACCCAGATATATTAGTCCTGCTTCCCTCCACAATATAGTAGTCCTCGTTTAGCTCCACAATATGGTAGTCCTGGTTCAGCTCCATCATATTGTAGTCCTGGTTTAGCTCCACAATATAGTAGTCCTGGTTCAGCTCCACAATATAGTAGTCCTGGTTAAGCTCAAGAATATAGTAGTCCTGATTCAGCTTCACCATATAGTAGTCCTGGTTCAGCTCCACAATATAGTAGTCCTGGTTCAACTCCACAATATAGTAGTCCTGGTTAAGTTCCAGAATACAGTAGTCTTTGTTCAGCTCCACAATATAGTAGTCCTGGTTCAGCTCCACCATATAGTAGTCCTGGTTCAGCTCAACAATAATATAGTCCTGGTTCAACTCCACCATATAATATTACTGGCTCAGCTCCACTATATAGTAGTCCTTGGTGAGCTACAAAATATTGTATTCCTGGTTCAGCTCCACAATATTGTAGTCCTGGTTCAGCTGCACCATATAGTAGTACTGGTTACGCTCCACCATATAGTAGTACTGGTACAGCTCCACAATATATTAGTCATGGTTCAGCTCCACCATATAGTATTCCTGGTTCAGTTCCACAATATAGTAGTCCTGGTTCAGTGTCACAATATACTTGTCTTGGTTCAGCTCCACAATTTAGTAGTCCTGGTTCATCTCCACCATATAGTAGTCCTGGGTCATCTCCACCATATAGTAGTCCTGGTTAAGTTTCACAATAAAGTAGTTCTTGTTCAGCGCCACAATATTGTAGTCGTGGTTCAAATCCACCATATAGTAGTCCTGGTTAAGATCCTTATAAAGTAGTCCTGGTTCAGCTCCACAATAAAGTTGTCTTGGTTCAGCTCCACTATATAGTAGTCCTGGTTCAACTCCACAATATTGTAGTACTGGGTCAGCTCCATCATATAGTAGTCCTGGTTCAGCTTCACAATATAGTAGTTCTGGTTCAGCTCCAAATTATAGTAGTCCTTGTTCAGCTCGACAATATACTAGCCCTAGGTCTGCTCCACAATATAGTTGTCCTGGTTCAGCTCCACAATGTAGTAGTTCTGGTTCAGCTCCAAAATAAAGTAGTCCTGGTTCAGCTCCACAGTATTTTAGTCCTGGTTCACCACAACAATATTGTAGTCCTGGTTCAACTCCACCATATAGTAGTCCTGGTTCAATTCCACAATAAAGTAGTCCTGGTTCAGCTCCACAATCAAGTTGTCTTGGTTCAGCTTCACGATATAGTAGTCCTGGTTCATCTCCACCATATAGTAGTCCTGGTTAAGTTCCACAATATAGTAGTCTTTGTTCAGCTCCACAATATAGTAGTACTGGTTCAGCTCCACAATATAGTGGTACTGGTTCAGCTCCACCATATAGCAGTCCTGGTTCAGCTCCACAATATAGTAGTCCTGGTTTAGCTCCACAATATAATATTTTGATTCAGTTCCACAATATTGTAGTACTGGTTAAGCTCCACTATATAATATTACTGGCTCAGCTCCACTGTATAGTAATCATTGGTCAGCTACAAAATATTGTACTCCTGGTTCAGCTCCACCATATAATATTACTGGTTCAGCTCCACTATATAGTAGTCCTTGGTCTGCTACAAAATATTGTACTTTTGTTTCAGCTCCACAATATAGTAGTCCTGATTCAGCTCCACCATATAGTAGTCCTGGTTCAGCTCCACCATATAGTATTCCTCGTTCAGCATAACAATATAGTAATCCTGGTTCAGTTCCACAATATACTAGTCCTGGTTCCGCTCCACAATTTAGTAGTCCTGGTTCAGCTCCACAATAAAGTAGTCGTGGTTCATCTCCACCATACAGTAGTCCTGGTTCAGCTCCACTACATAGTAGTCCTGGTTCAGCTATACAATATAGTAGTCCTGGTCCAGCTCCACCATATAGTAGTACTGGTTCAGCTCCACCATATAAATGTACTGGTTCAGCTCGACAATATAGTAGTCCTGGTTCAGCTCCACCATATAGTAGTCCTGGTTGAGCTCCACACAATAGAAGTCCTGGTTCAGCTACACAATATAATAGTCGTTGTTCAGCTCCACCATATAGTAGTACTGGTTCAGCTCCACCATATAGATGTACTGGTTCAGCTCCACCATATAGTAGTCCTGGTTCAGCTCCACCATAACGTAGTCCTGGTTGAGCTCCACACAATAGAAGTCCTGGTTCAGCTACACAATATAATTGTCGTTGTTCAGCTCCACAATATAGTAGTCCTGGTTTAGCTCTACAATAAATTAGTCCTTGTTCATCTCCACAATACCGCAGTCCTGGTTCAGCTCCACCATATATTAGTCCTGGTTGAGCTCCACAATACAGTAGTCCTGGTTTTGTTCCACAATATAATAGTCCTGATTCAGCTCCTCAATATAGTAGTCCTAGTTCAGTTCCACCATACAGTTTTCCTCGTTCAGCTCAACAATATAGTAATCCTGGTTCAGTTCCACAATATACTAGTCCTGGTTCCGCTCCACAATATAGTAGTCCTGGTTCAGCTCCACAATAAAGTAGTCGTGGTTCATCTCCACCATACAGTAGTCCTGGTTCAGCTCCACTACATAGTAGTCCTGGTTCAGCTATACAATATAGTAGTCCTGGTCCAGCTCCACAATATAGTAGTACTGGTTCAGCTCCACCATATAGATGTACTGGTTCAGCTCGACAATATAGTAGTCCTGGTTCAGCTCCACCATATAGTAGTCCTGGTTGAGCTCCACACAATAGAAGTCCTGGTTCAGCTACACAATATAATAGTCGTTGTTCAGCTCCACCATATAGTAGTACTGGTTCAGCTCCACCATATAGATGTACTGGTTCAGCTCCACCATATAGTAGTCCTGGTTCAGCTCCACCATATAGTAGTCGTGGTTGAGCTCCACACAATAGAAGTCCTGGTTCAGCTACACAATATAATAGTCGTTGTTCAGCTCCACAATATAGTAGTCCTGGTTTAGCTCTACAATAAATTAGTCCTTGTTCATCTCCACAATACCGCAGTCCTGGTTCAGCTCCACCATATATTAGTCCTGGTTGAGCTCCACAATACAGTAGTCCTGGTTTTGTTCCACAATATAATAGTCCTGATTCAGCTCCTCAATATAGTAGTCCTAGTTCAGTTCCACCATACAGAAGTCCTGGTTCAGCTCCACAGTATAGTAGTCCTGATTTAGGTCCACAATATAGTAGTTCTGGTTTAGCTCAACAATATAGTAATCGTGGTTAATCTCAACAATATAGTAGTCCTGGTTCATATCCACCATATAGTAGTCTTGGTTCAGCTCCACAATGTAATAGTCCTTGTTCAGCTCCACAATATAACAGTCCTGGTTCAACTCCACAATATAATAGTCCTGATTCATCTCCACAATATAGTAGACCTTGTTCAGCTCCACAATATTGTAGTCCTGGTTCAGTTCCAAAATATTGTAGTCTTGGTTCTGCACCCAGATATAGTAATCTTGGTTCATATTCACAATGTAACAGTCCCCGTTCAGGTCCACAATATAGTACTCCTTGTTCAGCTACACCATATAGTAGTCCTGGTTCAGCTCCACTAATTAGTCCTGGTTCAGCACCACAATATAGTAATCCTGGTTCAGCTGCACAATATAGTAGACCTGGTTCAGCTCCACAATATATTAGTCCTGGTTCAGCTCCACAATATAGAAGTCCTGGTTCAGCTCTACAATATAGTAATCCTGGTTCAGCTCCACCATATACTAATCCTGGTTCAGTTCCACAATATAGTAGTCCTGGTTTAGCTTCAAAATATTGTAGTCCTGGTTCAGCTTCACCATATTGTAGTCCTGGTTTAGCTCCACAATATATTTGTTCTGGTTCAGCTCCACAATATAGTAGTCCTGGTTCAGCTCCACCATATAGTAGTCCTGTTTCAGCTCCACAAAATAGTAGTCTTAGTTCATCTGCACAATATATAAGTCCTGGGTCAGCTCAACAATATTGTAGTCCTCGTTTAGCTCCAAAATATAGTATTCCTTGTTCAGCTCCACAATACTGTAGTCCTGGTTCAGCTCCACCATATAGTAGTCCTGGTTCATCTTCACAATGTAGTAGTCCTGGTTCAGCTCCACAATATAGTAGTCGTGGTTCAGCTCCACAATATAATAGTCCTGGTTCAACTCATCAATATATTAGTCCTGGTTGAGCTCCACCATATAGAAGTCCTGGATTAGTTCCACAATATAGTAGTCCTGGTTCAGCACAACCATAAAGTAGTCCTGGTTCATCTCCACAATATAATAGTCCTGATTCAGTTCCACAATATAGTAGTATTGGTTCAGTTTCACCATACAGTAGTCCTTGTTCAGCTCCACAATGTAGTAGTCCTGGTTTAACTCCACAATATATTAGTTCTGGTTTAGCTCCACAATATTGTAGTCGTGGTTAAGCTCAACAATATAGTACTCCTGGTTCAGCTCCACAATATAATAGTCTTGGTTCAGCTCAACAATATAGTTGTCCTGGTTCAGCTCCAACAACTAATAGTCGTGGTTTAGCTCCACAATATAGTAGTCTTGGTTCAGCTCCACAATATAATAGTCTTGGTTCAGCTCAACAATATAATAGTCTTGGTTCAGCTCCACAATATAGTAGTCTTGGTTCAGCTCCACAATATAATAGTCTTGGTTCAGCTCCACAATATAGTAGTCCTGGTTCAGCTCCACAATATAGTAGTCCAGGTTCAGCTCCACAATATAGTATTCCTGGTTCAGCTCCACAATATAGTAGTCCTGGTTCAGCTGCACAGTATTTCAGTCCTGGGTCAGCTCCACAATATAATAGTCCTCGTTTAGCTCCACAATATAGTAGTCCTTGTTCAGCTCCACAATATTATCGTCCTTGTTAAGCTCTACCATTTAGTAGTTCTTGTTCAGCTCCACAATATAGTAGTCCTTGTTCAGCTCCACTATATAGAAGTCCTGGTTCAGCTCCACAATATAGTAGTCCTGGTTCAGCTTCACTATATATTAGTCCTGGGTCAGCACCACCATATAGTAGTCCTGGTTCAGCTCCACTATATAGTAGTCCTGGGTCAGCACCACCATATAGTAGTCCTGGTTCAGCTCCACAATATAATAGTCCTGGTTCAACTCCTCAATATATAAGTCCTGGTTCAGCGCCACAATATAGTAGTCCTGGTTTAGCTCCACTATATAGAAGTCCTGGTTCAGCTCCACAATATAGTAGTCCTGGTTCAGCTCTACCATATAGTATTACTGGTTCAGCACCCAGATATAGTAGTTATTGTTCAGCTCAACAATATAGTAGTCCTGGTTCAGCTCCACCATATATTAGTTCTTGTTCACCTCCACAATATAGTAGTCCTGGTTCAGCTCGACAATATAATAGTCCTGGTTCAGCTCCACAATATAGTAGTCCTTGTTCACCTCCACAATATAGTAGTCCTTGTTCACCTCCACAATATACAAGTCCTTGTTCAGCACAACCATAGTGTAGTCCTGGTTCTGCTCCACAGTGTAATAGTCCTTGTTCAGCACCACCATAGTGTAGTCCTGGTTCAGCTCCACATTGTAATAGTCCTGGTTCAGCTCCACCATATAGTAGTTCTGATTCAGCTCGACGATATAATAGTCCTGGTTCACCTCCACACTATAAAAGTCCTGGTTCAGCTCCACCATATAGTAGTCCTGGTTCACCTCCACAATATCGTAGTCCTGGTTCAGCTCGACAATATAGTAGTCCTTGTTCACCTCCAGAATATAGAAGTCCTTGTTCAGATCCACAAAATAGTATTCTTGGTTCAGCTCCACCATATAGTAGTCCTGGTTCACCTCCACAATATAGTAGTCATGGTTCAGCTCCACAATATAATAGTCCTGGTTCAGCTCCACAATATATTAGTCCTGGTTCACCTCCACAATATAGTAGTCCTTGTTCACCTCCACAATATACAAGTCCTTGTTCAGCACAACCATAGTGTAGTCCTGGTTCTGCTCCACAGTGTAATAGTCCTTGTTCAGCACCACCATAGTGTAGTCCTGGTTCAGCTCCACATTGTAATAGTCCTGGTTCAGCTCCACCATATAGTAGTTCTGATTCAGCTCGACGATATAATAGTCCTGGTTCACCTCCACACTATAAAAGTCCTGGTTCAGCTCCACCATATAGTAGTCCTGGTTCACCTCCACAATATATAAGTCCTTGTACAGCACCATCATAGTGTAGTCCTGGTTCAGCTCCACAATATAATAGTCCTGGTTCAGCTCCATAATGTTATAGTCCTGGTTCAGCTCCACAATGTAATAGTCCTGGTTCAGCTCCATAATGTAATAGTCCTGGTTCAGCTCCACAATGTAATAGTCCTGGTTCAGCTCCATAATGTAATAGTCCTGGTTCAGCTCCATAATGTAATAGTCCTGGTTCAGCTCCACAATATAATAGTCCTGGTTCAGCTCCATAATGTAATAGTCCTGGTTCAGCTCCACAATGTAATAGTCCTGGTTCAGCTCCACAATGTAATAGTCCTGGTTCCGCTCCACAATGTAATAGTCCTGGTTCAGCTCCACAATGTAATAGTCCTGGTTCACCTCCACAATATATAAGTCCTTGTACAGCACCACCATAGTGTAGTCCTGGTTCAGCTCCACAATATAATAGTCCTGGTTCAGCTCCATAATGTTATAGTCCTGGTTCAGCTCCACAATGTAATAGTCCTGGTTCAGCTCCATAATGTAATAGTCCTGGTTCAGCTCCACAATGTAATAGTCCTGGTTCAGCTCCATAATGTAATAGTCCTGGTTCAGCTCCACAATGTAATAGTCCTGGTTCAGTTCCACAATGTAATAGTCCTGGTTCAGTTCCAAGATATGCTGTTCGTGAGTGATACTCGGTTGACTGCTGTGTTAATTGTTGAATGATATAATGGGAGCAGATCTAGAGCATCTTCCTTCCAATTTAAAAATAGTTTAAAACAGCCTCAATGTACAGCTGCTGTTTTTTATTTTCTGCTAAAGTAGTACATTTTATTTGTGTAACCCCGAATATTACTGGAAATTGTAGGAAAACGACCATAGTGATGAATGTTAACAACCAATTTAAAATATCTGACTGCTCTTTTAGGAAAACACATTTCAAGTTATTTGTTGAGTACATATTTCAGCAGTGTTTGTTAACATTTGATAAGTAACTCTATACACTTTTCTTTAAGTTATATTGTTTAACATGACCACGTGGTCGCCGTTGTCATCAATCATGGCTATCATCTATATAATATATATTCCGTGAGCGTTTCAGAACACGATTTTATACTGTGTATTCTTCCCACATCGTATAATAGCATTTATCTTCAATTTGATATATTAAACTATTTACTAGTATGAAATCACTATCTCCAGACGACCTTTTCATGTTTCACACATATATAGTTCTACAAAGACTAGTCGTGTCACTACAAAACCAAACATAGATACAGTAGATACGTAGTTTAGTAATATATTATACACAAGTGGTATAATGCATCTATGTATATCATGAAATTCTTTTTTCAAATGTAAATATCATGTGATGTATAATTAGAAATATGCAAACGTATAGTATCTTAATATAAAGTAAGAAACGTGCAGACTGTTTTCCTTGTATATAATAGAAATAATTGTGGAACCATTACACGAGTTTAGCTCCTCCCCAAGTCATGTTACACATGATAAGCGGTAGATCATATACCTAACAGTCATCAGACATGAATACAGCACTTTTCACGTAACAAAACACATGCTATCCGATAAATGAAATAACAGTGTGCTATTTATTAAAACCCGTTGGACTATTTCACTGCCTTAACCAAGTTTACGCCGAAAGTCATGGGTAATATGCTATAATAATTCAAACAAAAGGATTATCTTGAATCTCACCTGCCGATGCACATTATATTCCCTATGCTATATTTTAGATAGTATTTATTTTATTAACTTACACTTTCAGTTTTTCATCATTATATATACACTTGTCAAATCATTTGATATACCAAATAAGCATATAATATTTCTGGTTTTTGTCAACGGACTTTTCGTTAAAACGTATTTCTACATGATTATACACTATTTGATAAATGATCATTCGAAAGCTTAACGCGCAACAAAAATAAAATAACTATCGTTTGTGACGAGTAAAGCAACATACAGCAGTTCAACTGCTCTGGCTGAGGCGTTATTCTAGATTCAAACATCACTGTAACAGTCCTTCCTATTCCCCCAAGAACTACAAACAATAAACTCAGTATAAAACTCAAAATTACACTATGAATGATAACAATCACAATGGTAATATAATCTCGTATCATGCGTTCATATTCAAACTTGAAACATGATTACCAATAAACGTCATCTGTCAAAAACGTAAGCCTTAAAATGACAAAACTTAGACAGCTTTTATTCAGACAAGATATGCTTTAATGTTACACAATTATCATGAATTTTCTCTCCGTTTGCTTACACACGATCTTACGCTTGTTAGTTCAGCCAGTATAAAGCAGCTTCAATCTGAAGTACCGACGTTAATCCTTAACTATCCATATCACAGTAATTAAATAGGAATTACATATAAATATGATGGCATTATAATCAATTAACAAATATCTTTCCTTGCATCGTATGCTGGTACAATTACATATAAATATGATGGCATTATAATCAATTACCAAACATCTTTCCTTGCATCGTATGCTGATACAATTACATATAAATATGATGGCAGTATAATCAATTACCAAACATCTTTCCTTGCATCGTATGCTGATACAATTGTTTTCTTTACAAATGATACAGTGATCGTCAAACACAACATGAACGATACACAATTACCTATTTTCACTTTCCATGTCATATACAACTGTAGTTTCTCACAATGATATCTTAGACTAATACGTCTAGCATCTTTCCAAGCACACATTTATCTTATTGCTCGTATGTAGTAGGACTATGCCTGAATTAGGCTATTATTTTAAATATAATAGATAAAGCGCTTTTGATGGTTGGGCATAGATATGTATAAATGCATTATGCGAAGATTGACGTCTCCGTGTGCGAAATAATAGTGCATTTAAATCTTAACGAATAAAGAAATGTATTCACCCTTTTTCGAATTCTAAATGTCACTGCAAATATAGATCATACTCTAGTAACGGTTTATTGATCCAACGGGATTCATCGTGTCTTACATTTCTACAGTCTTGTTATTGTCTCACTCACTGTCATAACTAAATATGATTCTTTTTCTCAATTAAGAGATCGTATGATATTCTCTAATCTCGTTCATTTTATTTTTTCTGTAAAATTTACTCAGATAATCAGTGTTATTTACTTTAAAATTAGTTCAGATATCCAGTGTTATTGACTGTAAAATACAGTTCAGATAATCAGTGTTATTTACTGTAAAATATAGCTCAGATAATCAGTGTTATTTACTATAAAATACAGCTCAGGTAATCAGTGTTATTTACCGGAAAATATACCTCAGATAATCAGTGCTATTTACTGTAAAATATAGCTCAGATAACCAGTGTTATTTACTATAAAATACAGCTCAGGTAATCAGAGTTATTTACCGGAAAATATAGCTCAGATAATCAGTGCTATTTACTGGAAAATACAGCTCAGATAATCAGTGTTATTTACCGGAAAATACAGCTCAGATAATCAGTGCTATTTACCGGAAAAATACAGCTCAGATATTCAGTGCTATTTACCGGAAAATACAGCTCAGATAATCAGTGCTATTTAACGGAAAATACAGCTCAGATAATCAGTGTTATTTACTATAAAATACAGCTCAGGTAATCAGTGTTATTTACCGAAAAATATAGCTCAGATAATCAGTGTTATTTACTGGAAAATACAGCTCAGATAATCAGTGTTATTTAATGTAAAATATAACTCAGATAATCAGTGTTATTTAATGTAAAATACAGCTCAGATAATCAGTGCTATTTACTGGAAAATACAGCTCAGATAATCAGTGCTATTTACTGGAAAATACAGCTCAGATAATCAGTGCTATTTACTGGAAAATACTGCTCAGATAATCTGTGCTATTTACTGTTAAGTATTGATCAGATAACCAGTGTTATTTGCTGTAAAATATAGCTCAGATAATCATATTATTTAATGTAAAATATAGCTCGGATAACCAGTGTTATTAGCTGTAAAATATAGCTCAGATAACCAGTGTTATTAGCTGAAAAATATAGCTCAGATAACCAGTGTTATTTGTTGTTAAATATAGCTCAGATAATCATATTATTTAATGTAAAATATAGCTCAGATAACCAGTGTTATTAGCTGTAAAATATAGCTCAGATAACCAGTGTTATTAGCTGAAAAATATAGCTCAGATAACCAGTGTTATTTGCTGTTAAATATAGCTCAGATAATCAGTGTTATTTACTGTACAATATAGCTCAGATAATCAGAATTATTTTATGTCCCTGATAAGTCACAAAAGTATTTTTATGATAAACACGACATTTAGTATATGTTTAATAATGGAGCACTGCCATTGGCGACACCGCGATTACAATAAGGATACATTGTCAAGTTCCCAGACAAGCGATATCTAACACAAACAGATAACTATGTAATATTCGATTAGCGAGAAAACTAAGCATTTAGTTTTGTTCTTGTTGTTTTCTAAAAGAATGGCATGTTAGTTTCTTTATGTTTGTGTTGAAGTAATTGCAATTTTGATAAAATAGTGACTGATAAGCCTTATTAGGCTTGGTATTTCCTAACTTTTATTAACATTTTTACTAATGATGTAAATTTCAATATGTATCGTACCTGTCATTTTAATATAAGCATCGGCTGGAATTGGACATGATTGTATTCATCATGTTTGTTTGTATACACGTCACGTATACTGTTCAAAATCATGTTTGAATGAGAATCATGAGATATACGTACATGTATATTGTATGGTATTCGAGTTTTGATATCAATCAAAATGTATTTAAACCCCAACTGTTACTGCCAGGGTAGTAAATATTTGTAAGAGAAGATAACTCTGCAACGCGACACTAGGCTATCTGCTGATGGTGAATTACAACGCGACACTAGGCTATGTAGGACCTTATTTTCGAGATCATATTCTTCCCACCTGGGAAAAATAGGATCCTATTCCTCACAGCTGGGAAAAATAAGATCTCATTTGTCACACATTTTGAGCATATATGTCACAAGTCCTGGGAAATTTATGATCGAAGTCGGTTTTGTATGTACAATGGAATCACATTCCTCACAGGTAAAAAATTGCATGATTTTTTTAGCAACAAATTACCTTTTTAAAACTGAGTCACATTTGTCACAGATTGCTATTGTCGGTATTGCAGACATATGTTGTTGCTATACATGTAAGCGTTTATATTATAGTTATAAAAAATCATCGATTATGTTGTTGTTGTTGTTTTTGTTTTTGTTTTTTGCTGGTGCTGCTGTTAGTTCTCGACTTGACCGATGCTGTAAAAGTGGAAATAGTAATCATTCTTGTTGGCAGCGTAATAGTAAGTGTAAAAGAAGTGGTATATGGCAGTATGGTTGTTGTTGTGAATTGTATAGGCATTGTTTTGCTTGCTATCGATAAATGGTGGTTGATGTAGGCGCAGACAAGGTAGTTGTTGGCTTTTTGTTGTTGTTATTATAGCAGTCAATGTATTCGTATATAGTCTATACCATTTCATATTAGCTCCATTGAAATAGAAAGCTGGCAGTTTCTTTTATCACTCTCGAGTCCGCTTCCTAAGTCAAACTCATCATTACTGAGTGCTCATGAGAAAAGTTCTATGAGAACGTTCACCTACCGAGGATAGAACCCGGGACCTCTACATCTGAGCGCCTGTTACGGTATAGATAAAGTTAAGATGTGTTAAATGAAATAGTTATTGTTGTTATTTGTTTTATTGTTGGAGATATACGTGCCGTTGTTGTTACTTCCGCAATAATTGGAGGTGGCACTTGTTTGTAATGGTACTCGTAGGCGTAATAGTGGTAGTTGTTGGTGTTCTTGTTGTGGTGTTTGATCGCTTAATTGTTTTCCGCTCGAGTGAGTACGAAATGCCAAATGTGAAATATTGTGATCAACATATATCCGATGTATGTTCGTCGTAAATATTTTTTAAACATATCGTCTTGTCTGAACCCATTTATATTTGGTAAATATGTAGCACCATAAAGTGATCCTTGACAACGATTTTCAAATCTGGCACCGCCCCAGAGGTCAAACGTTTCATTTATACTTGTATATGAAAGTCTTCTTGTCTAATACTGCAATGCCCGTACCTTTGATATGTGGTATGTAGCAATACAGTATATGTAGTGATCTTTTACCGACACTGTTCAAATTAGGCCCGATCCCTTTGATTTTCGAGTGGGAAATTCAGACGCCCTGTGCTTAAAAGAAATGCTGGAAATAAGTAATCATGAATAGGATTTGCAAAGATAGACTGGTTCCTGAACTAAATCAAGACTTTCCAATGATGTATACGGGTTACTTATGTGTTTTTAAAAACAGACGCGGGAATGTGTGAAATCCGTCCATCCCCGCAACGTATTGTCAACCACTCTACAATAGTATTTACTATTTATATATTTTTCAACTGTAATTATTAATTAATCATAATACTGTTGGTATAAAAGAGCAGACTATGTACTTTGTACGTTAATAAGAAATATCCTCATTGACCGAGACGCATACATATCTGAAACTATAAGTAGGGATTTATGACTGTACATGTTGTTTGCAAAATTGAACATTCTTAGTAAAGAAGACTATTTGAAATGGGAGAGTTTCTCAATAAGTCACTGGTTTTCATAGACAGATGTTATGGAAAAAGTATTTCCAACGTTTTAATTTCGTGCAAGCAGTAATAATTGCAGTGCCAACAGAGCTTTGGTTTAAAGATAGTTCTGTACTGAGCCTGCCTGATATGGTCGAGCTTTAAAGTTAGTGTAACAGTTCAACCCCCGGGGTCACAATCCGAACAAGATAGATAAAGACAAAATTTTAAAGATTTGTTGGTGTTGTTGTTGTTTTTTCAATGGCGTAGTAGTGGTTATTGTAGGTGTTTGGCGTTGGGGGACATATAATATAAACTTCTTAGCTGGCCCAAATATAACGTACAACTAGTATAAGACTTTCGTTAGAATAAATAACTCATTACATTAATTATGCATTTTCAAAGAAGTGCATACAGTTTTAATTTATTGTGTACATGTCAGTTGGTCGGTAGGTGGTCGTCCCGTCGATCGGTCAGCCGGTATACCAAAGCCTGTCCGATTGATAAAATATGTCTTTAACGTCAGTTAAGCCGGGCAGTTATAATGTCTCTGCAATATGCACCCGCAAACTTTTTTTCTCGAATCAGTTCAATATACGACTGCTACTATTACGTGTGCTACTACTACTGCTGCTGCAGCTGCAATTACCGCCGCCGCCATCACAACCACTACCAACTACTGACGATCCTTCTCCTTATACTACTACTACCCCTTCTTATAAACATTGCTGTTGTTGTTGTTGTTGTTGTTGTTATTATTATTATTATTACTTGTAGCATACTATTATTGTTATTAGTGTTTAGTTCCTTTTATTATTATAGTTTTATTATCAAATTTACAAACAATAATGTCATCGACAAAATCTGTGAAGAATATGATTCTCTTGTTTACTACCATTTTGGTCAATCATATATGTCACAGTTTGAAACTGTGAGGAATAGGATCCTATTTTTCCCAGACCTGTGAGGAATATGATCTGGGAATAATAAGGTCTTACAAGGCTATCTGCTGATGGTGAATTACAACGCGACACTAGGATATCTGCTGATGGTGAATTACAACGCGACACTAGGATATCTGCTGATGGTGAATTACAACGCGACACTAGGATATCTGCTATTGGTGAATTACAACGCGACACTAGGCTATCTGCTGATGGTGAATTACAACGCGACACTAGGCTATCTGCTGATGGTGAATTACAGATCCGTGTGTATAGAGTGCTTCTCCCATGAATTTCAAATTATTTGCAGTTGGAGTTTTACCATTTTTCAAACTGCATATAACAAACACCTTTTGGAAATTATTGTTTTGCCATTTAAATGTATTAACAGTTATCTATGCAACATTATAACAAAAAGAACAATGCATTGATAACTGTTAAATTTTGAAAAAGGGTTCACTGATTTGAATCATGTACTAAATTATATAAAACCTGCCCAGAGCAATATTGCGGCTTTTATATGGCGGTTTGGGCTTTATAACGGTTTGACTAATGGTATGATCCTTTCTTTCTAATGTTAACACATATTCATATAGACTATTGTGTATCAGATTAAGAACATAAATGTTTCGAACATCTATCTATCTATCTATCTATCTATCTATCTATCTATCTATCTATCTATCTATCTATCTATCTATCTATCTATCTATCTATCTATCTATCTATCTATCTATCTATCTATCTATCTATCTATCTATCTATCTATCTATCTGTCTGTCTATCTGTCTGTCTGTCTGTCTGTCTGTCTGTCTGTCTGTCTGTCTGTCTGTCTGTCTGTCTGTCTGTCTGTCTGTCTGTCTGTCTGTCTGTCTGTCTGTCTGTCTGTCTGTCTGTCTGTCTGTCTGTCTGTCTGTCTGTCTGTCTGTCTGTCTGTCTGTCTGTCTGTCTGTCTGTCTGTCTGTCTGTCTGTCTGTCTGTCTGTCTGTCTGTCTGTCTGTCTGTCTGTCTGTCTGTCTGTCTGTCTGTCTGTCTGTCTGTCTGTCTGTCTGTCTGTCCGTCCGTCCGTCCGTCCGTCCGTCCGTCCGTCCGTCCGTCCGTCCGTCCATCCATCCATCCATCCATCCATCCATCCATCCATCCATCCATCCATCCATCCATCCATCCATCCATCCATCCATCTATCTATCTATCTATCTATCTATCTATCTATCTATCTATCTATCTATCTATCTATCTATCTCGATTTGACATTGTAATTACGGAAAAAATGTCAGTTTTTGTTTAATGTCCTTTTAATACATTAATATTTCAGCGGAAATCTAATATCATTTTGACCTTAAAGAAAAAAATAACAGTACTATGTTTACAATAATAATAATAATGTCTTTATTTAGAGAGGGTAAACTCATTAAGTTTTATATACAATATAAATCTTATTTTCAATGAGGCACTCTGAATAACACATTTAAAATCAATAACATCAGGATTATTATGTTTTACCTAAAACAATATTTGGAGCAGATACATGTACCTGCTAAAATCAATACGGTGTTAACAGTGACAATGTGCAATATTTTATTTTCATGCAAAAAATGTTTTAGTTATTAGAAATTCTTTGTACACATAAGTAGCTATGTTATTCAGTTGTCTAATTGTTGAAGGTATATTGTTCCAGATTTCCATAGCAGAATAAGAAAATGAACGTTTAAGAAGTTCAGTTTTAGCCTTTGGATGCATAATGTCCTTGTTTGAAATTGAGAGTAGATTATAGCGAGGGTTTATCTTAATAAGGTTACATATATATGAAGGTACTAAATTATTTATTGCTTTGTATACACAAGCGAAAAGTAATCCTGTACATGCGGAGTATCAATTAATGAATATGACTAACTTTTAAGCATCTATATACCTTGGCTTGGAAATATTACCCTACTATAGCATTAAGTCAAATCTAATTGTAAAATAATAAATGTTTGAACAATGACAACACTTTATATCGCATATGATGGTCGTAATCAAATGCAGTAATTATAATTATATTAAAGCCAATTGATAAATCGACATGTTCGCTTGATTAATAAATGTTCTTTGATTTGTCTTGTTTTGAAGAGCAAGGACAAAAATAGGTTACGCCTTCAAATAATACTTACGGAAGCAGATTTACACAAGCTTCAAAGGCTTTTTTCTGGTTTTTTTCCAAATAATGTGTTAGATGTATGACTTTATTGCTTCAGTGTTAAATGTATGCTGAATATATGCACTAATGCGAATGACATATTGTTTAAACTAAATAATACTTAATTTAGTAATGAAGCATACAGCAGAGCAATTTAGTAACTATGTATCTTAATTATACCAATTTTACTCTTTGATTATTCATATATGAAACAAATGTTACGTTACACTGTATTATTATCTTCAGACAAAACATTTCATCGGTACATTCATTTGATATATCAGGCTTAATAAATGTATTGATATTATTCACAAATATAAACACCACTTAATGTACAATATCCCATGGATTAAGTCTTATTCAAATACAAGTTCCAGACGTATGTGAGTAGAAATATAGGAATACAGCCTCATTTTCATTATATATGCTACGAATATAGCATATAATATTGGCGATATAAAGTAATACGTATAATATATAAAGCTATTTAACAACATCTTATTATTGATTAAGATATCCTGTCTTCCAGATAAGTCGGTCTTCCAGATAATTGCTACCTGTACTGAAAAATAAAACTGTTACAGGAATGTGTGATGAATTGTATATACATGTAAGAGTTGTTCTACTTCTTGTTCTATCTATTCCGGTTCTTTATATGGATTTTCTTGACATACATACAATGTACAATGTTGTTTCAGATGGTACATTCAATATTCATAATTGTTAAATTGTTTCCATAAAGAAGTCAATTTAAACAAGGTGGTTTATTCAAAGGACACATGTACTTATAATTGGAGAGTTTTAAAAACTATTTTAAACTTGTGTATTTGCCACGTTTATGCTGCTGTAGATGACTTATTCTTTGAAGGGAACGTCCCCTGTTGCACATTTATTGTATTATATTTGTTCCTTAAATTTAAAACAAAAAATAGCAAACTTTTTAAAGAGCACGATTATAAAATAAAAATTATATTTCTATTATAAACAATTATCTAAATATTTTATGAGCTCTGATTTCAAACGTTAGAAGCAATATCAATAAGTGATATTGTATTAATACAAACGTAGTTACAGTAGTGGAGTAGTAAGATGCGGGTATAAATGTGTCGTCTATCATTGGATTAGAGAAAATACCAGTTTGCCGGTTGAAAAGTGATATTTCAATTTTAAAAAAACAACACGCTTTCCATCGGGAACCCTTTCATCAGTTGGTATTCAATATCATGACCAATAACTATAAATCTGCTTAGAACATCAAAATTAATTTCATAACATAAAGAATATATTCTGACAATAAATGCACGTTTATAATTAGAAAGAGTAATAGTTATTGATGTGTTTCTTAAAAAATCAAATTACATTTTTATTTTTTTTAAAAGTCCCTAAAACGTATCCATAGATAGGAAAAAACTAAGAATACTCGTAAATAACTACATGTACATTATTATCCTAGTTTATAATATTTTTGGTAACAAATTATCTATATTTTTAGACGAGAATACCACTCGATTTCCTCCTGGATGATCGCCCGCGCATATGCTGCAAAAGTGTTGTTGATAAAATTACCTTACTTGAAACAGATGAGATGAAGCACCACGATAGATACAGACCTTTTATGGATTCAAAGTATATTTATGTGACTTCAACATATAATATTTCTCATTACATACATATATTATACATACATTCAATATATTTATCACGTAACACATTTTATGAAACAATTCGTAAATGTTTTTTAAATATTTGTAATACATAAAGTAGCGTCTGTACATATGAGGTTTATATTTCAAAAAGGGGTTGGACTTTAATATGTATCAATGAATTTCGTAAACAAAACATTTTAGATAGATATCTAAAGTTCCATAAATCATGATGTTAATTTATATGTTCACTCATATTCTTAAACACACACACACACACACACACACACACACACACACACACACACACACACACACACACACACACACACACAAGGCCTCCAAAATAATGAGATTATGTAATTTGCTTAGATTTCATCAATTCAATAAACTTATAAACGCTGGGTCTATTGTAATAAGGGTTTGTATACAATTTACGAGTATCGTTGTACAACGGACAGATAAGAATGAAATGATACTCGTCTTCCAAATCTTGTATATTACATAAAGTGCAATAACGGTAATGGTGAATTAGTGTTCTATTCTAACGACCCGTTTCAATGCTAAGTTTATGAACGGATAGTCTTAGTTTAGACATAGCAATTCAAAACTTGCTTGGCAAGTCTAGACATGATTCAAATTCAAAATAAAGTTTATATTACTGTATGTGCATAAAGTTCTCGATCTGGATATGCTAGTATACTATGTATATATCAACAACTTTCTGCCTAAACACGATATGAAAATTATGTAAATTAGTGTTTGTACAATCGCTAAGTAGAGATTCGTAAAGATATTCAAAAATAATATCACCCAACTTCACTATTTTACACCAATATTTTACCAAACGTACATATATATTTATAAACAGTGAATAAGTTCGCCATATAGTCTCATATTGCAGGTTGATATTTTCACGCGAAACAATTGTTTGCAAGATGCATCTTTTCAATGTCTTTAGATTTAAAGTATCCCCAAATTTCAGATGCATAATTTAGAGCTGATCCTACAATTGCATAAAAAAGCTGACAAATTGTAGTTTTTGATTCTAAAATATGTTTGCAAGTATTTGCCAATATAATGTTTACAGCTCTTAGACCATTACATGTACCTGCCAAAGTTTCTTGGTTAACTGCAAAATTACAGGTGTAGTTGAAAACTGTTCCGATATCATTACATTCCGACATTCATTGACTATTTCTAATGCATTATTATCGTATGTCCAATTTTCGTCATCTTTAATAGGTCCCTGTTCCTAAACACAATAACTTTCCTTTTATCATTGTTTACTTGTAAACCCCACTTATCACAATATTTATTTTGGTTTAAAAATATTTTATTTCTATTTATATATACAGAAATGCGGTTGGGCCACAAGTTCGTCCAACATTAGATTCGGCCCCCACAAATGCATATAACATATAGAGTACGGCAGTTGTAAACAAATAACATATAGAGTACGGCAGTTGTAAACAAATAACATATAGAGTACGGCAGTTGTAAACAAATAACATATAGAGTACGGCAGTTGTAAACAAATAACATATAGAGTACGGCAGTTGTAAACAAATAAAAAATAAATATGAAGGAGAACAAGACAGAATTGTAAGAGAATAAGAGTAGAATGAAGATGAAACATATAACAAACTTTAAAACTACTAAAATGTTTATTTAACATAGTTAATCACATCATAATGTCCATATTGGAAATCTTATCAAATGTTCTCGGATTGTAATACAATTAATATAATTATCAATATATTCAGTTTCCTCATTATCTTCATAATAATCATCAATACATCAGTTATCACCATTATCATCATTATAATCATCATCATCATCATCATCATCATCATCATCATCATCATCATCATCATCATCATCATCATCATCATCATCATCATCATCATCATCATCATCATCATCATCATCATCATCATCATCATCATCATCATCATCATCATCATCATCATCATCATCATCATCATCATCATCATCATTATCACATCATCATCATCATCATCATCATCATCATCATCATCATCATCATCATCATCATCATCATCATCATCATCAACATCATCATTATCAGCATTACAATCATCAACATCATCATCATCAACATCTCCATTGTCATCATTATAATAATCAACATCATCATCAACATCACCATTATCATCATTATAATCATCATCATCAACATCACCATTATCATCATTATAATCATCAACATCATCATCAACATCTCCATTATCACCATTTTAATAATCAACATCATCATCAACATCTCCATTATCATCATTATAATCATCAACATCACCATTATCAGCAAAAAACATCAACATCATCATCAATATCTCCATTATCATCATTATAATAATCAACGTCATTATCAACATCACCATTATCATCATTATAATCATTTATCAACATATTTAGTTTCTTCATTATCATTATAATAATCATCAATATATCAATAATCACCACTATCATCATTATAATCAATTACTCCATCATCAATACACCATTATAATCATTATAATCATCGACATCAACATCATCATCAACATCACCATTATCATCATTATAATCAAAAACATCAACAACATCATCACCATTATCATCATTATATCATCAACTTCATCATCAACATCACCATTATAATCACTATAATAATCATTATAATCATCGTCAACATCTCTTTTAACATCATTATAATCATCAACATCACCATTATCATCATTTTAATCATCATCAACTTCACCATTATCATCACTATAATAATCATCATCAACCATAATTATAAACATCTACATAATCATCATTATAATCATGAACATCATCAGCATTATGATCATGATAATCATAAACATCATCATCAATATCATCATCACCATTATCATCATTATAATCAACAACATCATCAACATTATCATCATTATAGTCATCAACATCATCATCAACATCACCATTATCATTATTATAATCATCAACATTATCATCAACATAACCATTAGCATCATTACAATCATCGACATATTCATTTTCCTCATTATCACCATAATAATCATCAATATATCAATAATCACCATTATCAGCATTATGAATATTACCATCATCATCAGTATCACCATTGTCATCATTATAATCATCAACATCTCCATTATCATCATTCTAATCATCAACATCATCATCAACATCACCACTATCAACATTATAATCATCAACATATTCAGTTTCATCGTTATTATCATTTTAATCATCAACATATTAATAATCACTAATCATTATTATTATACATAATTTTATTTTAATTGTAAACAATTGAATACATTTTGATAATTTTTAGCAATTCTTGAGGATTTTTACCTATTAAATTATCTTATTATCAGCGAAAAACATTATGATAAACGTGATGTCATCTACGGTTAAACAATCAAGTATATGCTTATATCATCAAGTAAGAATTACTCCAAATCCTCGAAAAATAAGGAGAACAAAACCAGTGAGATTACCGCCCCTTGCTTCAAATTAATAGCACCTTCGAAAAAATGCAACCCTTATTAACACATTCCTTAACCGCAGAGTACATTCATGAATATTTCGCAGGGTTTTCCCAGTAATACCTAGATTATGAAGTTAATACCGTAGACCATTGCGATAAACACTATCAAAGGCTTTTTTAAGATCGATAAAATCACAAGCTAGTCTCCCATTTTGTATAACTGAAATAAGTACAAATAGTGCATCAAATGTGAACCCCCTTTCTAAATCTAAATTGAGCATCACTTAAAATAGCATTGCTTTCAATCCAACCATTTGTTCCTTTATTTAATATACCAGTGAATATTTAAGAAAGAAACTTACCAAAGTAATACCTCTATAATTGTTTACATCATTACGATCGTTTTTTTCAAACAACAGTATTATGATACCTTTGAGCCAAAGTAACCAGAATTCAATATACCGCTAAAATGTCAACGAAAAAGGTTTTATACATGTATCACGCTTCGTAATTGGCCTACAGGGTCGTATATAAATGTTACCATGCAGAAATATTTCTACATATATGTAAGTAATTATATAATGACTGTAAAGTTAGTAGGTAGTTCGCAGTTGATTATTCGAATCCCCAACTACACACTGCGAACTACCTACTAACCTAACAGTCATAATTATATAAGGGTATACCGTCGTACATTCATTTTCTTTGTAACTTTTATATATACAGTACTCATACTAATAATGATAGAGCAAATTAAACTCTAGCCACCAAGTTTATACATGTATGAAATAAAACAGTTCTAGAAATTAAATGGTCTAAACCAAAATAGATTTTAACTTAGTTATTATCACATTGGTTGTTTTTGTGATCAGTGTTAATAAAACTGCGTGTAGCCGTATCGGAACCAGCCTGAAGTTTTGATTTTCAACTACCATATGGGAAAGCACTTAAATATATAATGATATATTGAATTTGGTGGGTGGATGTTTAGGCTGCACCGATCAGTGAGTTTCACATACGCGTGTCTACACAATGTAGAGATCCGGAAACTTAATGAGCCAACAAAGGTACCAAAACCAGACTGGATAGATCTATTTAATAGTATTAATAAAATGTAATCTCTTCGATATGACACCACACTGTCTGGACCCTTGTTTAATAACAAGAATATTGGACTTTTGAGAATTTATATGCACTATCCTAGAGTTTTATCCAAGTATTTATTACTGACATAAAGTTTGTCGCCTACTGCCTGCCAGTGAGCGCTGATTGTCAAACAAGACCATCGAAACTAAAATTCAGATACGATGCATTTCATGTTTTGAAAATAAAACTATCACAATTATGTATAAAGGTAGAATGTCTGAATTGCAGTCGTTGTGGGTATATGTATAGTTTCAAATTCCTAAAAGTATTCTAAATATATGATTTAGTTATAAAAGGAAGCAAAATTTGCAAATATGTAGTCTAGTTTATAATTTGACGATATAAACAAATTACACTTTCTGATACTTTGAGTTAACATACATGAAGTAGACAAATATGTAAAACAGTAGATTAATATTTTATTTTACAACATCGTAGACGATCGTTTCATTAAACGTTTTCCATTATTTTCCTATTAAAATTGTGTTGTTACTACTTGAAATGATGATGTCAAACGGCGCACACGCACACGCACACGCACACGCACACGCAGACACAGACACACACAGACAGACAGACAGACACACACACACACACACACATATATATATATAGTAAAACTTCGTTGGCTCGAACATGGATGACTGAAACACCATATATAGCTCGAACCACTTATCTGGTTCCGGGACATATTCTTATTTCGATGAACATTGTATATACATGTACATGTATGGTATAATGTTGAACAATGCTTGTCCCGAACTACCCTTAACCCGAACTATTTTGTCCATTCCCGTCGGTTCGAGCCATCGAAGTTCTACTGTAATGGTTTATGCTGTGCACTAAAAATCTGTTGTGTATACCATTCATGATTCTATTATGATTTATCGCAGTAAAGCTATTCGGAGAATAGGTTAAATATAATATTATTAAGCAAAGAAGCGAGACAACGAATATAAGTAGATCTGTCAATGACCAATTGTATTATTGATCTACCAATGACACATCATCTTCATGAACCATTTCACTATCTAACAGTAAGAATAAACCACTTAACTAATTATGTTGATGAAATCCTCGCTCAAGGTGATCCATAAAAATGTATTGGAATGAAATGCGGACTAACCCTCTATAGCAACGCTGTTGATTATCCTTTATCGAATATGTCACATCCGGTAGATTGTGTTACACACGCAATATCCGGAAGAATTTGAGACACAACAAGCGTGCTATAAAATCATCAAAGTTGAGCAATCATAGTTAATTATTGTGCAGTGTACAGGTTAATAACTGAGTGCTGTTATCACTTGCCTTAATAAATCAAATCATCCGGTTAGTCTTTATTTCATTCATTTCAAAACATTGTATTTACAACGAGTAACACTTCCAAACAGAACTCAATATGTTTCTGTGTGATATACCTGTAAGAACAACGAGTAACACTTCCAAACAGAACTCAATAGGTTTCTGTGTGATATACCTGTAAGAACAACGAGTAACACTTCCAAACAGAACTCAATAGGTTTCTGTGTGATATATCAGTAAGAACAACGAATAACACTTCCAAACAGAACTCAATAGGTTTCTGTGTGATATACCTGTAAGAACAACGAATAACACTTCCAAACAGATCTCAATAGGTTTCTGTGTGATATACCTGTAAGAACAACGAGTAACACTTCCAAACAGAACTCAAAAGGTTTCTGTGTGATATATCTGTAAGAACAACGAGTAACACTTCCAAACAGAACTCAACAGGTTTCTGTTTGATATATCTGTAAGAACAACGAGTAACACATCCAAACAGTACTCAATAGGTTTCTGTGTGATATATCTGTAAGAACAACGAGTAACACTTCCAAACAGACCTCAATAGGGTTCTGTGTGATATATCTGTAAGAAAAACGAGTAACATTTCCAAACAGAACTCAATATGTTTCTGTGTGATATATCTGTAAGAACAACGAGTACCACTTCCGAACCGAACTCAATATGTTTCTGTGTGATATATCTGTAAGAACAACGAGTAACACTTCCAAACAGAACTCAATATGTTTCTGTGTTATTTACCTGTAAGAACAGTGAATAACACTTCCAAACAGAACTCAATATGTTTCTGTGTGATATACCTGTAAGAACAATGTATAACACTTCCAAACAGAACAATATGTTTCTGTGTGATATATCTGTAAGAACAACGAGTAAAACTTCCAAACAGAACTCAATATGTTTCTGTGTGATATACCTGTAAGAACAATGAATAACACTTCCAAACAGAACTCAATATGTTTCTGTGTGATATACCTGTAAGAACAATGAATAACACTTCCAAACAGAACAATATGTATTTGTGTGATATAACTGTAAGAACAACGAGTAACACATTCAAACAGAACTCAGTAAGTTTCTGTGTGATATATCAGTAAGAACAATGAATAACACTTCCAAACAGAACTCAATAGGTTTCTGTGTTATATATCTGTAATAACAACGAGTAAAACTTCCAAACAGAACTAAAAAGGTTTCTGTGGTATAAATCTGCAAGAACAACGAGTAACACTTCCAAACAGAACTGAATATATTCTGTGTGATATATCTGTAAGAATAATGAATAACGGTAATTTTCTGTAATTGCGTCGTTTTGTAATCTGGTTATATAACGCCCTGTCGAATTAATTAAAATATGATGGAAGGCTTCTTTGGTAGCACAGAACGCTTCAAGAGAGGAAAATAATAGACTGGGGTTTATTGCACAAGTATCTTTCCGTGAGGGTAATGCAATATGTAACGCCCCTCACGTCAGTAGTAGCGGTATCTTTCCATGAGGGAAATACAATATGTAACGCCCCTTACATCAGTAGCAGCTGTATCTTTCAGTGAGGGTAATGCAATATGTAACGCCCCTCACGTCAGTAGCAGCGGTATCTTTCCGTGAGGGTAATGCAATATGTAACGCCCCTTACATCAGTAGCAGCGGTATCTTTCTGTGAGGGTAATGCAATAGGTAACGCCCCTTACGTCAGTAGCATTGGTATCTTTCCGTGAGGGTAATGCAATATGTAACGCCCCTGACGTCAGTAGCAGCGGTTTCTTTCCGTGAGGGTAATGCAATACGTAACGCCCCTCACGTCAGTAGCATTGGTATCTTTCAGTGAGGGTAATGCAATATGTAACGCCCCTTACATCAGTAGCAGCGGTATCTTTTCGTGAGGGTAATGCAATATGTAACGCCCCTTACGACAGTAGCATTGGTATCTTTCCGTGAGGGTAATGCAATATGTAACGCCCCTCACGTCAGTAGCAGCGGTATCTTTCCGTGAGGGTAATGCAATATGTAACGCCCCTTACATCAGTAGCAGCGGTATCTTTTCGTGAGGGTAATGCAATATGTAACGCCCCTTACGACAGTAGCAGCGGTATCTTTCCATGAGGGTAATGCAATATACAACGCCCCTGACATCAGTAGCAGCGGTATCTTTCCGTGAGGGTAATGCAATATGTAACGCCCCTCACGTCAGTAGCAGCGGTATCTTTCCGTGAGGGTAATGCAATATGTAACGCTCCTTACGTCAGTAGCAGCGGTATCTTTCCGTGAGGGTAATGCAATATGTAACGCCCCTCACGTCAGTAGCATTGGTATCTTTCCGTGAGGGTAATGCAATATGTAACGCTCCTAACGTCAGTAGTAGCGGTATCTTTCCGTGAGGGTAATGCAATATGTGACGCCCCTCACGTCAGTAGTAGCGGTATCTTTCCATGAGGGAAATGCAATATGTAACGCCCCTTACATCAGTAGCAGCGGTATCTTTCAGTGAGGGCAATGCAATATGTAACGCCCCTCACGTCAGTAGCAGCGGTATCTTTCCGTGAGGGTAATGCAATATGTAACGCCCCTTACGTCAGTAGCAGCGGTATTTAATTTACGAAAAATATATCAGAATGTTTACCAAGATTACAAGGAATAAAAAAATATCGCCGAGAGAAAACACTGGTCGACATTTTACGATCGCCACTCAGAACGTAAAACTCATGATTGTTATGTTAGACATTTATAGTATCGGTGGTATTTAATTCCTTACAGCGGCTTAAAAGTACATTTGAGATTATAATATTTATAACATTCGAACAATAAAATTAAGTGACCGTGGTAATTATAGTTGTATTTGGTAAAAAATAGTATAACGCATTATCAATAGTTTCACTCAAACAATGTTTCTAACATAATATTGCAGCTAAGTATTGTCCGCGCATCCATTCCACACCGCCGTACAAATAAGCTTTCATACACTCTTATAAATTAGAAGGGATAACATACTGCCATTTATGTTCTTTTTATCAATTTCATTGTTTAATTTAATTAATTTATTGGTGAAATGAAAAGAGGTTTTATATTGTAAATCATTGTATTGTATCGTTTGAAGTGTATCGTGTTTATTTCAATGTATTTGTTTCTCAATCAAAACACGACTGGGTCCGCTTGACACGGTATTCATAGCGCTGCCATAATTAAATATCATGCCACAGACACTTGACGCGATAATAATCACAATAATTTTACATCAGGTTGCCCTGATATCCAAATAACACTTACATACATACCCACAGACGACGTGACAATCAATGCAAAGGTAAGACTGGTTATAAGTACAATACATACCCACAGACGACGTGACAATCAATGCAAAGGCAAGACTGGTTATAAGTACAATACATACTGTCAGAAGACGTGTCAATCAATGCAAAGGTAAGACTGGTTATAAGTACAATACATACCCACAGACGACGTGACAATCAATGCAAAGGTAAGGCTGGTTATAAGTACAATACATACCCACTGACGACGTGATAATTAATACAAAGGTAAGACTGGTTATAAGTACAATACATACCCACAGATGACGTGACAATCAATGCAAAGGCAAGACTGGTTATCAGTACAATACATACTGTCAGAAGACGTGTCAATCAATGCAAAGGTAAGACTGGTTATAAGTACAATACATACCCACAGACGACGTGACAATCAATGCAAAGGTAAGGCTGGTTATAAGTACAATACATACTCACAGAAGACGTGACAATCAATTCAAAGGTAAGACTGGTTATAAGTACAATACATTCTGTCAGAAGACGTGACAATCAATACAAAGGTAAGACTGGTTATAAGTATACTACATTATCACAGACGACGTGACAATCAATGTGAAGGTAAGACTGGTTATAAGTGCAATTCATGTCCACAGACGACGTGACAATCAATGCAAAGGTAAGGCTGGTTATAAGTACAATACATACCCACTGACGACGTGACAATTAATACAAAGGTAAAACTGGTTATAAGTACAATATATTATCACAGACGACGACGTGACAATCAATGCAAAGGTAAGGCTGGTTGTAAGTACAATTTATACCCACAGACGGCGTGAAAATCAATGCAAAGATAAGACTGGTTATAAGATTAATACATACCCACAGACGACGTGACAATCAATACAAAGGTAAGGCTTGTTATCAGTACAATACATACCCACAGACGACGTGACAATCAATGCAAAGGCAACATTGGTTATAAGTACAATACATACTCTCAGACGACGTGACAATTAATACAAAGGTAAGGCATGTTATAAGTACAATACATACCCACAGATGACGTGACAATCAATACAAAGGTAAGGCTTGTTATCAGTACAATACATACCCACAGACGACGTGACAATCAATGCAAAGGTAACACTGGTTATAAGTACAATACATACCCACAGACGACGTGATAATCAATACAAAGGTAAGACTGATTATAAGTACAATACATACTCACAGACGACGTGACAATCAATACAAAGGAAATGCTTGTTATCAGTATAATACTTACCCACAGACGACATGACAATCAATACAAAGGTAAGGCTTGTTATCAGTACAATACATACCACAGACGACGTGACAATCAATGCAAAGGTAACACTGGTTATAAGTACAATACATACCAACAGACGACGTGACAATCAATGCAAAGGTAAGATTGGTTATAAGTACAATATATACCCAGAGACGACGTGACAATCAATACAAAGGTAATGCTGGTTATAAGCACAATACATACCCACAGACGACGTGACAAAAAAACAAAGGTTAGTATGGTTATCAGTATAATACTTACCCACAGACGACGTGACGATCAATAAAAAGGTAAGGCTGTTTATGAGTACAATACATGCCCACAGACGACGTGACAATCAATACAAAGGTAAGGCTGGTTATATGTAGAATACATACCCACAGACGACGTGACAATCAATGCAAAGGTAAGGCTGGTTATCATTACAATACATGCACACAGACGACATGACAATCAATGCAAAGCTAAGACTGGTTATCAAAACAATGCATGCCGACAGACGACGTGACAATCAATGGAAAGGTAAGGCTGGTTATAAGTACAATACATACACACTGACGACGTGACAATTAATACAAAGGTAAAACTTGTTATAAGTACAATAAATTATCACAGACGACGACATGACAATCAATGCAAAGGTAAGATTGGTTGTAAGTACAATTTACACCCATAGACGGCGTGAAAATCAATGCAAAGATAAGACTGTTTATAAGATAAATACATAACCACAGACGACGTGACAATCAATACAAAGGTAAGACTGGTTATAAGTACAATACATATACACAGACGACGTGACAATCAATACAAAGGTAAGACTGATAATCAGTACAATACATACCCACAGACGACGTGACAATCAATGCAAAGGTAACACTGGTTATAAGTATAATACATACCCACAGACGACGTGACAATAAAACAAAGGTAAGACTGGTTGTAAGTACAATACATACCCACAGACGACGTGACAATCAATACAAAGGTAAGACTGGTTATAAGTACAATACATACTCTCAGACGACGTGACAATCAATACAAAGGTAAGGCTTATTATCAGTATAATACATACCCACAGACGACGTAACGATCAATAAAAAGGTAAGACTGTTTATAAGTACAATACATCCCCACAGACGACGTGACAATCAATACAAAGGTAAGGCTGGTTATAAGTAAAATACATACCCACCGACGACGTGACAATTTATACAAAGGTAAAACTGGTTATAAGTACAATATATTATCACAGAAGACGATGTGACAATCAATTCAAAGGTAAGGCTGGATATAAGTACAATTTATACCCACAGACGGCGTGAAAATCAATGCAAAGGTAAGACTGGTTATAAGTACAATACATACCCTAAGACGACGAGACAATCAATGCAAAGGTAAGGCTGGTTTTCAGTACAATACATATCCACAAACGACGTGACAATCAATACAAAGGTGAGGCGTGTTATAAGTATAATACATACCCACCGACGACATGACAATTAATACAAAGGTAAAACTGGTTATCAGTACAATACATACCCTCAGACGACGTGAAATAAATAAAAGGTAACACTGGTTATAAGTACAATACATACTCTCAGACGACGTGAAAATCAATACAAAGGTGAGGCGTGTTATAAGTATAATACATACCCACCGACGACATGACAATTAATACAAAGGTAAAACTGGTTATCAGTACAATACATACCCACTGACGACGTGACAATTAATACAAAGGTAAAACTTGTTATAAGTACAATAAATTATCACAGACGACGACATGACAATCAATGCAAAGGTAAGATTGGTTGTAAGTACAATTTATACCCATAGACGGCGTGAAAATCAATGCAAAGATAAGACTGTTTATAAGATAAATACATAACCACAGACGACGTGACAATCAATACAAAGGTAAGACTGGTTATAAGTACAATACATATACACAGACGACGTGACAATCAATACAAAGGTAAGACTGATAATCAGTACAATACATACCCACAGACGACGTGACAATCAATGCAAAGGTAACACTGGTTATAAGTACAATACATACCCACAGACGACGTGACAATAAAACAAAGGTAAGACTGGTTGTAAGTACAATACATACCCACAGACGACGTGACAATCAATACAAAGGTAAGACTGGTTATAAGTACAATACATACTCTCAGACGACGTGACAATCAATACAAAGGTAAGGCTTATTATCAGTATAATACATACCCACAGACGACGTAACGATCAATAAAAAGGTAAGACTGTTTATAAGTACAATACATCCCCACAGACGACGTGACAATCAATACAAAGGTAAGGCTGGTTATAAGTAAAATACATACCCACCGACGACGTGACAATTTATACAAAGGTAAAACTGGTTATAAGTACAATATATTATCACAGAAGACGATGTGACAATCAATTCAAAGGTAAGGCTGGATATAAGTACAATTTATACCCACAGACGGCGTGAAAATCAATGCAAAGGTAAGACTGGTTATAAGTACAATACATACCCTAAGACGACGAGACAATCAATGCAAAGGTTAGGCTGGTTTTCAGTACAATACATATCCACAAACGACGTGACAATCAATACAAAGGTGAGGCGTGTTATATGTATAATACATACCCACCGACGACATGACAATTAATACAAAGGTAAAACTGGTTATCAGTACAATACATACCCTCAGACGACGTGAAATAAATAAAAGGTAAGACTGGTTATAAGTACAATACATACTCTCAGACGACGTGAAAATCAATACAAAGGTGAGGCTGGTTATCAGTACAATACATACCCACAGACGACGTGACAATCAATAGGTAAGGCTTATTATAAGAACAATACATACCCACCGACGACGTGACAATTAATACAAAGGTAAAACTGGTTATAAGTACAATTTATTATCACAGACGACGAAGTGACAATCAATGCAAAGGTAAGGTTGGTTGTAAGTACAATTTATACCCACAGACGGCGTGAAAATTCATGCAAAGATAAAACTGGTTCTGAGATTAATACATACCCACAGACGACGACATGACAATCAATACAAAGTTAAGGTTGGTTATCAGTGCAATACATACCCTCAGACGACGTTACAATAAATAAAAGGTAACACTGGTTATAAGTACAATACATACCCACAGACGACGTGACAATCAATAAAATGGTCACACTGTTTATGAATACAATACATACCCACAGACGACGTGACAATCAATACAAAGGTAAGACTGGTTATAAGTACAATACATACTCTCAGACGACGTGACAATCAATAAAAAGGTAAGCTGTTTATAAGTGCAATACATGCCCACAGACGACGTGATAATCAATACAAAAGTAAGGCTGGTTATAAGTAAAATACATACTCACAGACGATGTGACAATCAATGCAAAGGTAAGGCTGGTAATAAGTACCATACATTTCCACAGACAACGTGACAATCAATACAAAGGTAAGCTGTTTATCAGTACAACACATGCCCACAGACGACATGACAATCAATGCAAAGGTAAGACTGGTTATAAGTACAATACATGCCCACAGACGACGTGACAATCAATGCAAAGGTAAGGCTGGTTATAAGTACAATACATACCCACCGAAGACGTGACAATCAATGCAAAGGTAAGACTGTTTAAAAGTACAATACATTATCACAGACGACGTGACAATGAATGCAAAGGTAAAACTGGTTATCAGTACAATACATGCCCACAGACGACGTGACAGTCAATGCAAAGGTAAGACTTGTTATAATTACAATACATTATCACAGACGACGTGACAATGAATGCAAAGGTAAGACAGGTTATAAGTACAATACATGCCAACAGACGACGTGACAATCAATTCAAAGGTAAGACTGGTTATAAAAACAAGACATTATCACAGACGACGTGACAATGAATGCAAAGGTAAAACAGGTTATAAGTACAACACATTAGCACAGACGACGTGACAATCAATACAAAGGTCAGACTGGTTATCAGTACAATACATTATAACAAACGATGTGACAATCAATACAAAGGTCAGACTGGTTATCAGTACAATACATTATAACAAACGATGTGACAATCAATACAAACTAAAACTGGTTATAAGCACAATACATTATTACAGACGACGACGTGACAATCAATGCAAATGTAAGGCTGATTATAAGAACGATACATACCCACAGACGACGTGACAATCAATGCAAAGGAAAGGCTGGTTATACGTACAATACATACACAGACAACGTGACAATCAATGGAAAGGTAAGACTGGTTATAAGTACAATACATTATCACAGAGGACGTGACAATCAATACAATGCTAAGGCTGGTTATATATACAATACATACCTACAAACGACTTGACAATCAATACAGTGGCAAGGCTGGTTATAAGTACAAAACATACCCAAAGACGACGTGACAATCAAAACAAAGTTAAGGCTGGTTATAAGTTGAATACATACCCTGAGACGACGTGACAATCAAAACTTAGGTAAGACCGGTTAAAAGTACAATACATACCCACCATACGACGTGACAATCAATACAAAGGTAAGACTGGTTATAAGTACAATACATTATCACAGACGACGTGACAATCAATGTAAAGGTTAAACTGATTTTAAGTACAATACATTATCACCGACGACGTGACAATCAATGCAAAGGTAAGACAGGTTATAAGTACAACACATTATCACAGACGACATGACAATCAATGCAAAGGTAAGACTGGTTATAAGTACAATACATTATCAATGACGACGTGACAATCAATGCAAAGGTTATACTTGTTATAAGTACTATACATTATCACAAACGACGTGACAATCAATACAAAGGTAAGACTGGTTATCAGTACAATACATTATCACAGACGACGACGTGGCATTCAATGCAAAGGTAAGATTGGTTATAAGAACAATACATACCCACAGACGACGTGACAATCAATGCAAAGGTTAGGCTGGTTATAAGTACAATACATACCCATAGACGACGTGACAATCAATACAAAGGTAAGACTGGTTATAAGGACAATACATTATCACTGACGACGTGACAATCAATACAATGGTAAGACTGGTTATACGTACAATACATACCCACAAACGACGTGACAATCCATACAGTGGTAAGACTGGTTATAAGTACAATAAATACCCAGAGACGACATGACAATCAATACAAAGGTAAGGCTGGTTATAAGTACAATATATACCCACAGACTCGTGACTACCACTACAATGGTAAGGCTTGTTATTAATACAAAACATACCCACAGACGACGTGACAATCAATGCAAAGGTAAGGCTGTTTATCAGTACAATACGTCATCACAGACGACGTGACAATCAATGCATAGGTAAAACTGGTTGTCAGTACAATACATACCCACAGATGACGTGAAAATCAAAGCAAAGATAAGACAGGTTATCAGATTAATTTGATTGAAGTGACAATCAATACAATGCTGAGGCTGGTTATATGTACAATACATACCCTCAGACGACGTGACAATCAATATAAAGGTATAGCTGGTTATAAGTACAATACGTACCCAAAGACGACGTGACAATCAATACAAAGGTAAGGCTGGTTAAAAGTACAATACATACCAACAGACGACGTGACAATCAATACAAAGGTAAGACTGGTTATCAGTACAATACATACCCACATACGACGTGACAATGAATACAAAGGTGAGGCGTGTTATAAGTATAATACATACCCACAGTCGACGTGATAATCAATAAAAAAAGTAAGGCTATTTATAAGTACAAAAATTGCCCACAGTCGACGACTTGACAATCAATACAAAGGTAATGCTGGTTATAAGTAAAATACATACCCACAGACGACGAGACAATCTATGCAAAGGTAAGGCTGGTTATAAGAACCATACATTCCCACAGACGACGTGACAATCAATGCAAAGGTAAGGCTGGTTATAAATACAATACATGCCCACAGACGACGCGACAATCATTGCAAACTTAAGACTGGTTATAAGTACAATACCTGCCCACAGACGACGTTACAATCAATGCAAAGGTAAAGCAGTTTATAAATACAATACATACCCACCGACGACGTGACAATCAATACAAAGGTAAAACTGGTTATAAGTTAAATACATTATCACAGACGACGACGTGACAATCAATGCAAAAGTAATGCTGGTTGTCAGTACAATATATACCCACAGACTACGAGACAATCAATGCAAAGGTTATGCTGGTTATCATACCCACATACGACGTGACAATCAATAGGTAAAGCTTGTTATCAGTACAATACATACCCACAGACGACGTGACAATCAATACAAAGGTAAGACTGTCTATCAGTGAAATACATACCCACAGACGACGTGACAATCAATGCAAAGGTAAGACAGGCTATCAGTACAATACATACCCACAGACGACGTGACTATCAATACAAAGGTAAGACTGGTTATAAGTACAATACATACTCTCAGACGACGTGACAATCAATACAAAGGTGAGGCTTGTTATCAGTATAATACATGCCCACAGACGACGTGACAGTCAATACAAAGGTTAGGCTTGTTATCAGTACAATACATACCCACAGACGACGTGACAATCAATACAAAGGTAAGACTGGCTATCAGTACAATACATACCCACAGACTACGTGACAATCAATGCAAAGGTAAGACTGGCTATCAGTACAATACATACCCACAGACGACGTGACAATCAATACAAAGGTAAGACTGGTTATAAGTACAATACATACTTTCAGACGACGTGACAATCAATACAAAGGTGAGGCTGGTTATCAGTATAATACATGCCAACAGACGACGTGACAATCAATGCAAGGGTGAGGCTGTTTATAAGTACAATACATGCCCACAGACGACGTGACAATCAATGCAAATGTAAGACTGATTATAAGTACAATACATGCCCATAGACGACGTGACAATCAATGCAAAGGTAAGGCTGGTTATAAGTACAATACATACCCACCGACGACGTGACAATCAATAAAAAGGAAAGACTGGTTAAAAGTACAATACATACCCACCGTACGACGTGACATTAAATACAAAAATAAGACTGGTTATAAGTACAAAACATTAACACAGACGACGTGACAATCAATGCAAATGTAAAACAGGTTATAAGTAAAACATATTTTCACAGACGACGTGACAATCAATGCCAAGGTACGACTGGTTATATGTACAATACATTATCAAAGACGACGTGACAGTCAGTGCGAAGGTAAGACTGGTTATCAGTACAATACATTATCACAAACGATGTGACAATCAATACAAACTAAAACTGGTTATAAGTACAATACATTATCACAGACGACGACGTGACAATCAATGCAAAGGTATGGATGATTATAAGAACAATACATACCCACAGACGACGTGACAATCAATGCAAAGGTCAGGTTGGTTTTAAGTACAATACATACCCACAGACGACGTGACAATCAATGGAAAGGTAAGACTGGTTATAAGTACAATACATTATCACAGATGACGTATTAGTCAATACAATGTTAAGGCTGGTTATAAAAACACTATATATCCACAAACGACGTGACATTCAATACAGTAGTCAGGCTGGTTATAAATAAAATACATACCTACAGACGACGTGACAATCAATACAAAGGTAAGGCTGGTTATAAGTACAATACATACCCACAGACGACGTGACAATCAATAGAATTGTAAGACTGATTATTAATACAAAACAAACCCACAGACGACGTGATAATCAATGCAAAGGTAAGGCTGTTTGTCAGTACAATACGTTATCACAGGTGACGTGACAATCAATGCAAAGGTAAGGCTGGTTGTAAGTACAATACATTCCTACAAACGACGTGACAATCAATGCAATGATAAGACTGGTTATAAGATTAATACATACCCACAAACGACGAGACAATCTATGCAAAGGTAAGGCTGGTTATAAATACAATACATACCCACAGACGATGTGAAAATCAATGCAAAGGTAAGGCTGGTTATCAGTACAATACATACACACATACGACGTGACAATTAATAAAAGGTAACACTTGTTATAAGTAAAATACATACTCTCAGACGACGTGACAATCAATAAAAAGGTAAGGCTGTTTATAAGTACAATACATGCCCACAGACGACGTGACAATCAATAAAAAGGTAAGGCTATTTATAAGTACAATACATGCCCACAGACGACGTGACAATCAATGCAAAGGTAATGCTGGTTATAAGTAGAATACATGCCCACAGACGACGTGACAATCAATGCAATGGTAAGACTGTTTATAAGTTCAATACATGTCCACAGACGACGTGACAATCAATGCAAAGGTAAGACAGGTTATCAGTACAATACATACCCAACGACGACGTGTCATTCAATGCAAAGGCAAGGCTTGTTATCAGAACAATACATACCCACATACTACATGAAAATCAATACAATGTTAAGGCTGGTTATCAATACAAAACATACCCACATACGAGTTGACAATCAATGCAAAGGTAAGACTGGTTATAAGTACAATACATACCAACAGACGACGTGATAATCAATACAAAGGTAAGGCTGGTTATAAGTACAATACATTATCACAGAGGACGTTATAATCAATACAATGGTAAGGCTGTTTATAAGTACAATACATACCCACAGACGACGTGACAATCAATACTGTGTTCAGTCTGGTTATAAGTAAAATACATACCCACAGACGACGTGACAATCAATACAAAGGTAAGGCTGGTTATAAGTACAATACATACCCACAAACGACCTGACAATCAATACAGTGGTCAGGCTGGTTATAAGTAAAATACATACCCACAGACGACGTGACAATCAATACAAAGGTAAGGCTGGTTATAAGTACAATACATACCCACAGACGACGTGACAACCAATGCTAAGATAACACTGGTTATAAGTACAATACATACTCTTAGACGACGTGACAATCAATACAAAGGTAAAGCTGTGTATCAGTACAATACGTTATCACTGACGACGTGACAATCAATGCAAAGGTAAGGCTGGTTGTAAGTACAATACATACCCACAGACGACGTGACAATCAATGCAATGATAAGACTGGTTATCAGATTAATACATGCCCACAGACGACGTGAAAATCATTGCAATGGTAAGACTGGTTATCAGTACAATACATACCCACAGACGACGTGAAAATCAATGCAAAGTTAAGACTGCTAATAAGTACAATACATACCCTCAGACGACGTGACAATCAATACAAAGGTAAGGCTATTTATAAGTACAATACATGCCCAAAGACAACGTGACAATTAATACAAAAGTAAGGCTGGTTATCATTCCAATACATACCCACAGATGACGTGACAATCAGTACAACAGTCAGGCTATTTATAAGTACAAAACATACCCACATAAGACTTGACAATCAATACAAATGTGAGACTGGTTATGAGTACAATACATACCCACAGACGATCTGACAAGCAATGCAAAGATAAAACTGGTTATCTGTACAATACATACTGTCAGACGACGTGACAATCAATACAGATGTAAGACTGGTTATAAGTACAATTTATACCCACAGACGACGTGACATTCAATGCAAAGGTAAGGCTGTTTATCAGTACAATACGTTATCACAGACGACGTGACAATCAATGCAAAGGTAAGGCTGGTTGTAAGTACATTACATACCCACAGACGACGTGACAATCAATACAGATGTAAGACTGGTTATCAGCACAATACATACTGTCAGACGACGTGACAATCAATACAGATGTAAGACTGGTTTTAAGTACAATTTATACCCACAGACGATGTGACAATCAATGCAAAGGTAAGGGTGGTTATAAGTTCAATACATACCCACAGACGACGTGACAATCAATGCAAAGGTCAGGCCGGTTATAAGTACAATACATACCCACAGACGACGTGACAATCAATGCAATGGTAAGACTGGTTATACGTACAATACATGCTCACAGACGACTTGACAATCAATGCAAAGGTAATGCTGGTTATAAGTACAATACATGCCCACAGATGACGTGACAATCAATGCAAACGTAAGGCTGGTTATTAATACAATACATGCCAACAGACGACGTGACAATCAGTGCAAAGGTAAGGCTGGTTGTAAGTACAATACATGCCCACAGTCGACGTGACAATCAATGCAAAGGTAATGCTGGTTATAAGTACAATACATGCCCACAGACGACGTGACAATCAATGCAAAGGTAATGCTGGTTATTAGTACAATACATGCCAACAGACGACGTGACATTCAATGCAAAGGTAAGGCTGGTTGTAAGTACAATACATGCCCACAGACGACGTGACAATCAATGCTAAGTTAATGCTGGTTATAAGTACAATACATGCCCACAGATTACTTAACAGTCAATGAAAAGGTAAGGCTGGTTATAAGTACAATACCAATACATACCCACCGACGAAGTGACAATTAATGCAAAGGTTAGGCTGGTTATCAGAATAATACATACCCACATACGAGTTGACAATCAATACAATGTTCAGGCTGGTTATAAATACAATACATACCTACATACGACTTGACAATCAATACAATGGTAAAACTGGTTACAAGGACAATACATTATCACATTCTACCTGACAATCAATACAAAGGTAAGGCTGGTTATAAGTACAATACATACTCACAGACGACGTGACAATCAATACAAAGGTAATGCTGATTATAAGTACAATACATACCCACAGACGACGTGACAATCAATACAAAGGTCATGCTGATTATAAGTACAATACACTCACAGACGACGTGACAATCAATACAAAGGTAAGACTTGTTATAATTACAATACACACTCACAGACGACTTGACAGCAATACAAAGGTAATATGCTGATTATAAGTACAATACTGACCCACAGACGACGTGACAATCAATACAAAGGTGAGGCGTGTTATAAGTATAATACATACCCACAGACGACGTGACAATCAATACAAAGGTAATGCTGATTATAAGTACAATACATACTCACAGACGACGTGACAATCAATACAAAGGTAAGACTTGTTATAATTACAATACATACTCACAGACGACGTGACAATCAATACATAGGTAATGCTGATTATAAGTACAATACATACCCAGACGACGTGACAATCAATACAAAGGTAAGGCTGATTTTAAGTACAATACATACTCACAGACGACTTGAAAATCAATACAAAGGTAAGGCTTGTTATAAGTACAATACATATCCACAAACGACGTGACATCAAAGGTCATTGCAAAGAAATCCGAAGTCGAAATGTTAATAATATAATAATCAAAAAAGATAAACAGTTTTGTTTGGAATGTTGAGAACAATGTTGGATCTTTTACAATTAGTTATCAGTCTACTTAACGTATTATTCCGAAACACCATTCTGTATGTCAACTAACAAGTATGTCTTATATCAATTACAAATATCACGAAACGTCATTACGAAAATATTCAACAATAGTTATGTTTTTATTGAAACACGATGTTTTAAAATAATTGTACACTTTCAGTGGATCAAAAATTAATGTAATTTTATAAAGACTTTTGTGACACATGTATACAAGTTTAACTCTGTCTAATTGATATCTCGTTAATCAAGCATAAGGTAATGTCATTTTTCTTTGCAATTGTGTTGGTAATGACAGAGCCCTCGTTTATATACCAGTTTTAAATGTCCAAAGTTGTAATCTATGGCATATGGTGTGCATGTCAGTTTTACCTCTTGATTTGTACAGTAAATTCCACAAAAGTGATATTAACCATCATAATAATGTCGTCATTAGAACCGTCCTGTAATATATATGCCCATGATGGGGTATCAACAAATGATGTCCTACCTTTAATGCTATAATTAAACCTGACACTGGTCATAATGCTAACATATCATCTCTCAGATGCATACGGTTCAACATCTATATATCTAAAACCGATAAAAGACATTAGTACATTCAAAATATTCATGTGTTATGTATTAAGATTTGAATAATTTGTGATTATGTGACTAACAAAAACATATATTTTACTAAAACTGAAATATTTCGGCAGTTAAAGCGATTCATTTAAGTGGCAAATGTAAGACATGTTGAATTCACCAGGAATACTAAACTGTTGCTACACTTTGCAATCGAATTTAGAATTATACAGAGAACGAATATATCTATATTTTATTCGTTAATGTTTAATCACAATATGATTTCTCATATGGTGACATAAATCTGTACGTAAGACACATGAAGAGAACTGTTTCAATACTTGACGGTGTAACATAGCATTGTGTCTGAACTAACCGAAACGATATTTAAAACAGTATAAAGTTATCGACACTAACCGAGTCTGCCGCATTGAATGTTACTTGTTAATTACTGGTTCTCATGTAGTTTAGTGACCAACGTGACGAGTAAAACAAATGTATTTTTACATGTTACAATATTTTGTTTCGGATTGTTTTCGATTATCTACAAACACAAGGTCACCACGCGGGTTTGTTAATCATGATTCCGAACAATAGTAATTTATAAATGAATGACACAGTTTGATAATAATAAGAAAATAGTTCATACATATATATATTCAGTTTACTTATTGTATCATATAAATTATAATGTGAAAGTAACGTGCAGGTTTTTTTCCCCTATACTGATATACATATTTATATTGTTCGTATCAATTTTTAAAGTTTTGAATGCGTAGCAACAGGTCTTCATATACAAATTAAAGAATCTTAAATAATAACAGTAAACACTGGAAAACTATATGCAATGACTGTTTAACCAGTAAATATTAGATTGCTTGTAAGCAGTTTGAAAAGCAAAGTCATATTGGTACCGTATAAAAACATATTTTTGAACCTGATTAAAAACGTTATATTTGTCATTTTGTACCTGTACTGAAAGTCGTGGTTGTGAGTTAACAAGAAACTGCGGTACTATATTAAAAAGTCTAATTTGAAGCTAAATAATAGTAATTATAAAGTAAAGAGTATATACATGTACTATGCATATAATCCCTTCCTTACCATTCATGCAGCCCATAGTAAGACAATTATACCTTTTGGCTGGTCCCATTACTGAAGGAAATGCTAGTCAAAAGCAGCACGAGTCACGAGAAGAGGTAGGAGTGTCCGTAACGAAGGCACTGTCACGTGGCAGGCGGACGCACGTCAATGAATGATGGAAAAAGTGCATTCACCCGAGTGGACGATTCTTTGAAAAGGAGTTGCTGTCCACGTTAAACATTTTTCTTGTTCTTGTAAAATGAAACGAAACTAATCATTACCCTCATAGATGACTATATGTCTTTTGTACACTATATACATGTATATCATGTGTACGGTTTACTACTGACACGACTTTTCTTTGCAGAATGTGTTGAGTATGATAACTAGTTTGACATATTAAGTGGAATATACATGCCATTATGACAATGACAATGACAATGACAAATGACAATGACAATGACAAATGACAAATGACAATGACAAATGACAATGACAAATGACAAATGACAATGACAAATGATAATGACAATGACAAATGACAATGACAATGACGATTATTTATTAAGCATCCGGCCCAAAATATAAAATCTTCAACAAATGCGACATAAAAAATGTATTGTGTAACAAAACATACCCTGAATAATATCATCACGTCAATATGATTTAGGTAATAACAAACATGTTAACATTCATCAAGCAATGTACAGTATAACCATTGTGACGCAGCATCATACTGATACTTTAAGTCTAATAAAATGGTTTTCATATATATATATTTAAAACATATCGAATTGTTTTGCTGAAATTTACATATATAGTTTACATGATTTATACTGTAAAACTAATTAACTATACTTGTTGTTCATTTAACATTTTGATACTGTCTATTCTGAGTTTGAGAGCAAAGTATATAAACTTTGATAAGTTTAAGACTGTTACGTCATCACTATTAAATAAATGATAAAATAATTGATATGTAGGTGTATTAAGGATAGAAATGTACTGCTGTCTTAAGTTGCTATATAATGGGCAGATCATAATAAAATGATACTCGTCTTAGATGGTTTGTTCCTTGCAAAATTGACATATTCTGTATTCATATTGAATATTATTATGTCTGCCAGTTTCTATCATCAAATTATGAGCTGAACATCGAAATTTTGAAAGTGAAATTCTGAATTTCAATGGTAAATTATAATACAGTTATTTTGCAGTTTTCAGTTTAAGCATAATATATATATATATATCTATAAAAACGACCTTTTCCAGACTAAGCGACACTACCACACCATTCCTGTTTAGAACATTCAATCGATCTTTGCTTGAATGCATAAATAAATAATTTATCATCACCAACGCCATAATTTAACCAGGCGTACCCAAACCCATATTTGAATAGTTTATTTTTGGGGGCGGTGCTTTAGCAGTCGCTCTCAGAACTAACATATTGTTTTTCCTATACCGCAAATCTACAACCGTGTATCGTGCTAATGCAAACCTGACAACCACCAATCAAATAGTCCCACCCCCTGATAAGCGTTCGAACTCACTATAAACAGTAGATTCGCCTATATCAACGAAAACATTAATATTATAACAGACAGCGACGATTTATACCTATAAACAAATGTGTACCGTATAAATTCCAAGTTTATATTCAGTGCTATTAATTAATCAGCACAAACGAATTAAAGCGCATGCATACAGACGCTCTGAACTATGGTCACGTGACCAAAAGATTTTTCAGGCCGCCATCTTGGACAGCAATTCAAGACAGACAACTGTGTTTTTAACTATAAGTCGTAAATATATTTACCATATTTCATTGAATAGGGGAACGAAACTTTTCTAGATCGGTCCCTTATGCCAAGGAACTATACTTATATAGTTCCTTGCTTATGCCAATAAACAATCAATACTCGTTCTAAAAATAGAGATATGCTAATGTCGATCACGTGACTTGAGGTTTCTCCCAAATGTTTAAAAATAGACTTGTATTCCTAAAAAGAATTCGAGATTGATCGAGTTATGAATAATGTCAGTGCTGTTGTGTTTTGTTTTTTTTTGGTTTTTAGTAAATATTTCATATTTTTCCAATAATTGGAACGGTAGATAATTTCTATTTAAACATATAAGAGTAAAAGCATTTGTGTTTCCGTAGCACAAATACACAAACATCCAGATGTGTCTAAAAATTGGCTCCGTAACATTTTGGCTAGTGCGGTTCCGTTTATAGGGTGATATAGGGTCCTAGAAAATATAAATGAAAAAATCAATTATAAATGTGGACATACACATTTCAACTTTTCGTCTTTTAAACGAATTGTTTCACTGTTGCGCTAGAGAAATCAATAAAGAAAATAGTAAATGAATATACTCAAAGTGGAAATCATCGTGCTAGATTCAGAGCACTTTGATATTTTATATATGATAAAAAGCTTGTCATTTCAGAAATATCACGAGTTGAGTTGAAGATACAAATCTCATATCAATGAATTTAACTTATATCTTGAAGTTGGACATTTGCCAAATTTAAGAGTTGATATTCCTACTATAGCAGAAAATACACTTTCAAAGGCAAACCATTCAGTTACATGCTCTGACTTATTCGAGAAAAGGGTCAACGTTAAGCATAGAACATGTAAATTGTGTACCCTGTATAAGAATCAAAGGTAATCGGGATTATTCTACTTCAACGTATGCAAACTGACCTGTTTGTCTAAAACAATAGCGACATTTTACATCTTATATGCTCCGCCCCCATCAGCACTGCAGTGCTTTGATTGATTTTGGTTGCCCAAGTAATACGTCCAACTGTTTTAACATTTTATAACATTGGTATGGATATCTTGTTCTATTCTTCTTAAGCAATTTTAACCAATATCTGACACAATTACAGTGATAATCGACATACAGTGGGTATCTACCACATTCTCCTCTAACAAACATATGGAATTGGGAGTTTAAAAACAATTCTACAAAATTGATCATGTACATTTTCAATTGGTTTTTAATATTCATGTCCCCATATTTCAGATGCATTATGTAAAATGGATTTAACCATCGTATCGAACAGTTTAATAAGTCTTTCTTCTCAAAATAACCAACATCATTTTGTAATTTAATCATTGATATAATTGTGATGCCAAACATGTTTTTGAATGTCCAAAATGTCCAAATCAATTTTGGAGTTATATGTAAACCCAAATATTTAAACATAGAAACTGGTTCTAGTAACATATCATTTTAAAATCATTTTTCATTCTGTCCAAGTGTATTGCCATTTCTAAACACAACTATTTTTGTCTTTTGTACATTAATTTTCATTCCAGTTCGTATGCAAAATGCAGAAATGATATTAAGCTGTGACTGTAAGCCTATAACGGTATCACTAACGTTCGCCAAACCATCTGCGTACACCAATGCAACGATATCTTCATTTTCTGATATTTGTATTCCCCATATATCGGCTCCTTTCAATTCATCAATAAGATCATTAATAAATAACGAGAATAAAATTGTGCTGAGTCTACACCCTTGCCATGTACTTATGTTACAATAAACATTTTTAGTATATTTACAATCATCGACCCCGACACATATACATACATTTTTATACATAGCAACAAAGAGTTTTAGAAAGTTTCCTCCAACTCCTTCTCGTATCAAACATTACATCTGTTCAAAGTGGTTTAAGGTATCATATGCCTTGAAAACATCAACGAAATTAAATAAAATCTATCACCATTTTTGCTAAGATTTTTTTGTGACATGGTCATTAATGTAAATAAATTATCTTTTGTAACCTTTACGAAATCCTGATTGCGCTTCGCCTATTTTATTATGTTCTTCGGACCAATTATATAGTGGTGTTTTCATCATACCTGTAAGTATCGTATTCAAAATATCAATTAAAGATGTACCTCTGAATATATTAGTATCATTCATTGAACCCGATTTATGAAGTGAACACAGCATGCTTTCTGACCAAGCAGCAGGATACACTCCACGGTCAAATATTTTGTTATATAGAGATAAAAGTATGGAAGATATGTCGTGAGTAGTGCTCTTTATCATTTCTTAAAATATTCCATCAGGCCCACTAGATTTTCCGATTTGAAGGCTGTCAATGCTTGCCTGTAAATCTGACATATCAGACGCATCATTAAACACATAACCGATATCTATATCGTCATTTACATTATCATGATATAAAAGTGATTTAAAATGGTCATACCAACGTTTGCTATCAATATCATACCTGCATTTTGATTTATAACTTTTTAACATTTTTCTAAAATAAATTATTATCACCTCGCGAATCAATTAAACATTGTCTATGTTGCCTTTGAGAAGCAAGTTGAACCGTCCATTGCGGCGACCAGTGCAAACTTCAATACATTTAGCAGCTTTGTGGTACAAATCAACACTAATTTGAACACTGCTATTTATATCCAATTCAATCATGTCACATATATTATTTTTAATATCAACCAACAAAGCATGAAAATTTGGAGAAAAAAATCATTTTTCTCCTCATTCAATTTAAATTTTCTAGCAGATTTGTCAGCTAATATTTTTTTTGAATGGGGTTTAATGCCATTTTCAACACATTTCAGGTTATATATGGTATATCCAGATTTACTGGTAGAGAAGACCTCAGACTGAGTCAGATTGAGTATAACCACCGTCCTTCCGCAAGTAACTGGAAACTTCTCACATAAAGTTTTTGGAGCGAGCGGGACTCGAACCTACGACCTTAGCAGTGGACCCTCTTTGTTAGCTTAATACTCATCATTATGATAATTTAATTCTGTTTAACAGGGAAAGTTATTGTACAATGTAATGGAAAATGTACAGATTGTGGTTTCTCGCCAATTTCAAAGTACGTATTAGAGGGAACAGCTTACTTGAAGCAATAAAATACAATACCAGACCCGTTATTTGCCGTACATATAATTTCTCCGTGCAAATCATTTTGTGATCTACCATTAATAATATGTATATCATAATGTTTACATAATTCTATGAGTGACAACCCATATGTATTAGTAACACGTTTTTTATCTTTAGATTCCCTGTGGATGTTAAACTCATCTATTTCATATAGTACTTCGTCGCCAAAGATAAAATCAACTTCATCTTGTTCAGATATATCCTGTAACGCACCGCATCGAGCATTTAAATCTCTCGCAATTAACGAAATATAATATGGATATTTAGTTACAACTTCTAATAATTAATCTTCAACTATTTCGACACCTTAACTACTAGTAGTATCATTATAAATTGTATAACCTTCAGGCGCGACATATATAAAACAAACTATTATATCATTTTCTAAATTAAGTAGGGAACTATCAATATTGAGGAAAATGTATTCATTAAGATCACAAATACTGTTTTAACTAACTGAATCCGAATTCCAAACTGGCAGCTGGTCGGTAATTGGTTATTCGAATCCCCAATTACCAACTGCGAACTACCTACTTACTTTAGTCATGATATGTTTTCGTCATTAAATGTATAGCATAATTTCTGTAGCAATGCTCCTTTAAACTCAAAATCAATTTATACAATGTACATGCAAGTATTAAAGGTTTCAATAAAAAACAAATGAAGTGAAGCGCGTGGTGCAGTGGTAGGGTATCGGCCTCATGATCGGAGGGTCGTTAGTTCGATCCTCCGCTACGACTATGTGTAGTGTCCTTGAGTACTTGAAGGCACGTTTTCCAAATAAGTATGCTTAGTACCAATTCTACCCATGACGACTTTACACATCGAAGTAAAATAAATAAGATTAGAATAAGCATTTAGAATACATTTGTTGACTTTAAGATATACTGTTACATCGAATTGTAAACGATTATGACACATCAACTGGAGCAGCAATTTTATGCCGTAAAATTTTTATTTTATTTCATTTATGAGCAAAATAATAACAGAGACCAATCATGACAAGTACAATCCATATTTACAGAGGAATGACAGTAGAGGTCATCGCCTTGGAACGGTCAGTAACCGTATACACTGTTTTTGGAGAGTATACCTGGTATGTGAACCAGCGATGTTATTCAAAAGCGTGTCTACAGATATTTATAGAGTTTAACGCCTTTTTCAACAAATGACAGGTTATATAATATTATTGGCGGAATATTTCAGATTAAATCTGAGCAGAACCACTGTCAGTCCGCAAGTAATTGGCTTTCTCTTATTATAAAATGTTTCTGAAACCAAGACCTCAGCCAGATGATAGGTACATGTAAATGGTCATACGACAATGGCGTCTTTCAGATGCACATATATAATATGTGTAGAATTCTGACAAAAGCTCTAACAACTTTTGTTTTGTATACAGTTGAACATATTATATTTAGTATTATACATGTACACACTAAGGCAATAATTCGTAATATTTAGTTTATATGACAAAGGGTTGTTTAAAATCGTTTAGGAGCGTATGACGCCTTTTCATTTCTAATAAACTATTTAAAATTTGTTAAAATGGAAATAAGGAGTCACGTCTGTTACGTATGTTTTCGACTGGTGTCGACTGGTATTTACTGTAAGCGTAATTTGTTCTAAACTAAAGAAATACGTCTCTATATAGAGGTAGACTACATAATTATTTAGTACATTATTATCAGTATCCGTTGTTGTTTTCTGTTGTTTTCTACAACGAGAAGTATATTCCGGGAAATGTTGTCACCGATAGATCTAATGGCATCTAAATTTAGTTTCTCCACTTATAATAACTTTAATAACTCGGTTCCATGTCCTATTGATGGTGCTGTAGAGTAAACATAACATGGCGTATTGATGGCGTATTGATGGTTCCATGTCCTATTGATGGTGCTGTAGAGTAAACATAACATGGCGTATTGATGGCGTATTGATGGTTCCATGTCCTATTGATGGTGCTGTAGAGTAAACATAACATGGCGTATTAGAATCGTACTTGCACCACTTTGCCTCATCGTTATGTTTGTCAAACACTTTAGTGGTACATGTATAATTACAGACCAGTCTGTATAACGGTATCGTCATGTGGAACATGTATAATTACTGGCCAGACTGTTGACGGTATCGTCATGTGGTACATGTATAATTACTGACAGTCTGTATAACGGTATCGGCATGTGGTAAATGTATAATTACTGACCAGTCTGTATAACGGTATCGGCATATGGTACGTGTATAATTACTGACCAGTCTGTATAACGGTATCGGCATGTGGTACGTGTATAATTACTGACCAGTCTGTATAACGGTATCAGCATGTGGTACATGTATAATTACTTACCATGTATAACGGTATCGGCATGTGGTACGTGTATAATTATTGACCAGTCTGTATAACGGTATCAGCATGTGGTACATGTATAATTACTTACAATCTGTATAACGCTATCAGCATGTGGTACATGTATAATTACTGACCAGTCTGTATAACGGTATCGGCATGTGGTACATGTATAATTACTGAATAGTCTGTATAAACGTATCGGCATGTGGTACGTGTATAATTACTGACCAGTCTGTATAACGGTATCAGCATGTGGTACGTGTATAATTACTGACCAGTCTGTATAACGGTATCAGCATGTGGTACGTGTATAATTACTGACCAGTCTGTATAACGGTATCGGCATGTGGTACGTGTATAATTACTGACCAGTCTGTATAACAGTATCGGTATGTGGTACATGTATAATTACTGACCAGTCTGTATAACGGTATCGTTATGTGGTACATGTATAATTACTGACCAATCTGTATAACGGTATCGGCATGTGGTACGTGTATAATTACTGACCAGTCTGTATAACGGTATCGGCATGTGGTACGTGTATAATTACTGACCAGTCTGTATAACGGTATCGGCATGTGGTACGTGTATAATTACTGACCAGTCTGTATAACGGTATCAGCATGTGGTACGTGTATAATTACTGACCAGTCTGTATAACGGTATCGGCATGTGGTACGTGTATAATAACTGACCAGTCTGTATGACGGTAACGGCATGTGGTACATGTATAATTACTGACCAGTCTGTATAACGGTATCGGCATGTAGTACATGTATAATTACTGACAAGTCTGTATAACGTAATCGGCATGTGGTACGTGTATAATAACTGACAAGTCTGTATAATGGTATCGGCATGTGGTACATGTATAATTACTGACCAGTCTGTATAACGGTATCGGCATGTGGTACGTGTATAATAACTGACAAGTCTGTATAACGGTATCGGCATGTGGTACGTGTATAATTACTGACCAGACTGTATAACGGTAATGGCATGTGGAACATGTATAATTACTGACCAGTCTGAATAACGATAATTGCATGTGGTACGTGTATAATTACTGACCAGTCTGTATAACGGTATCGGCATGTGGTACATGTATAATTACTGACCAGTCTGTATAACGGTATCAGCATGTGGTATGTGTATAATTACTGACCAATCTGTATAACGGTAACGGCATGTGGTACATGTATAATTACTGACCAGTCTGTATAACGGTATCGGCATGTGGTACATGTATAATTACTGACCAGTCTGTATAACGGTAATGGCATGTGGTACATGTATAATTACTGACCAGTCTGTATAACGGTATCGGCATGTAGTACATGTATAATTACTGACCAGTCTGTATAACGGTATCGGCATGTGGTACGTGTATGATAACTGACCAGTCTGTATAACGGTATTGGCATGTGGTACGTGTATAATAACTGACCAGTCTGTATAACGGTATCGGCATGTGGTACGTGTATAATAACTGACCAGTCTGTATAACGGTAATGACATGTGGAACGTGTATAATTGCTGACCAGTCTGTATAACGGTAATGGCATGTGGTACGTGTATAATTACTGACCAGTCTGTATAACGGTATCGGCATGTGGTACGTGTATAATTACTGGCCAGTCTGTATAACGGTATCGGCATGTGGTACGTGTATAATTACTGACCAGTCTGTATAACGGTATCGGCATGTGGTACGTGTATAATTACTGACCAGTCTGTATAACGGTATCGGCATGTGGTGCGTGTATAATTACTGACCAGTCTGTATAACGGTATCGGCATGTGGTACGTGTATAATTACTGACCAGTCTGTATAACGGTATCGGCATGTGGTACGTGTATAATTACTGACCAGTCTGTATAACGGTATCGGCATGTGGTACGTGTATAATTACTGACCAGTCTGTATAACGGTATCGGCATGTGGTACGTGTATAATAACTGACCAGTCTGTATAACGGTATTGGCATGTGGTACGTGTATAATAACTGACCAATCTGTATAACGGTATCGGCATGTGGTACGTGTATAATAACTGACCAGTCTGTATAACGGTAAAGACATGTGGAACGTGTATAATTACTGACAAGTCTGTATAACGGTAATGGCATGTGGTACATGTATAATTACTGACCAGTCTGTATAACGGTATCGGCATGTGGTACGTGTATAATTACTGACCAGTCTGTATAACGGTATCGGCATGTGGTACGTGTATAATTACTGACCAGTCTGTATAACGGTAATGGCATGTGGTACATGTATAATTACAGACCAGTCTGTATAACGGGGTCGGCATGTGGTACGTGTATAATTACTGACCAGTCTGTATTACGGTATCGGCATGTGGTACGTGTATAATTACTGACCAGTCTGTATAACGGTATCGGCATGTGGTACGTGTATAATTACTGACCAGTCTGTATAACGGTATCGGCATGTGGTACGTGTATAATTACTGACCAGTCTGTATAACGGTATCGGCATGTGGTACGTGTATAATTACTGACCAGTCTGTACAACGGTATCGGCATGTGGTACGTGTATAATTACTGACCAGTCTGTACAACGGTATCGGCATGTGGTACGTGTATAATTACTGACCAGTCTGTATAACGGTATTGGCATGTGGTACGTGTATAATTACTGACCAGTCTGTATAACGATATCGGCATGTGGTACGTGTATAATTACTGACCAGTCTCTATAACGGTATCGGCATGTGGTACATGTATAATTACTGACCAGTCTGTATAACGGTATCGCCATGTGGTACATGTATAATAACTGACCAGTCTGTATAACGGTATCGGCATGTGGTACATGTATAATTACTGACCAGTCTGTATAACGGTATCGGCATGTGGTACATGTATAATTACTGACCAGTCTGTATAACGGTATCAGCATGTGGTATGTGTATAATTACTGACCAGTCTGTATAACGGTATCGGCATGTGGTACGTGTATAATTACTGACCAGTCTGTATAACGGTATCGGCATGTGGTACGTGTATAATTACTGACAAGTCTGTATAACGGTAATGGCATGTGGTACATGTATAATTACTGACCAGTCTGTATAACGGTATCGGCATGTGGTACGTGTATAATTACTGACCAGTCTGTATAACGGTATCGGCATGTGGTACGTGTATAATAACTGACCAGTCTGTATAACGGTATCGGCATGTGGTACGTGTATAATAACTGACCAGTCTGTATAACGGTATCGGCATGTGGTACATGTATAATAACTGACCAGTCTGTATAACGGTATCGGCATGTGGTACGTGTATAATAACTGACCAATCTGTATAACGGTAATGACATGTGGAACGTGTATAATTACTTACCAGTCTGTATAACGGTATCGGCATGTGGTACGTGTATAATTACTGACCAGTCTGTATAACGGTAATGACATGTGGAACGTGTATAATTACTGACCAGTCTGTATAACGGTAATGGCATGTGGTACATGTATAATTACTGACCAGTCTGTATAACGGTATCGGCATGTGGTACGTGTATAATTACTGACCAGTCTGTATAACGGTATCGGCATGTAGTACATGTATAATTACTGACCAGTCTGTATAACGGTATCAGCATGTGGTACGTGTATAATAACTGACCAGTCTGTATAACGGTATCAGCATGTGGTAAGTGTATAATAACTGAACAGTCTGTATAACGGTATCGGCATGTGGTACATGTATAATTACTGACCAGTCTGTATAACGGTATCGGCATGTGGTACATGTATAATAACTCACCAGTCTGTAAAACGGTATCGGCATGTGGTACATGTATAATTACTGACTAGTCTGTATAACTGTAATGGCATGTGGTACATGTATAATTACTGACCAGTCTGTATAACGGTATCGACATGTGGTACGTGTATAATTACTGACCTGTCTGTATAACGATATCGGCATGTGGTACATGTATAATTACTGACCAGTCTGTATAACGGTATCGCCATGTGGTACATGTATAATTACTGACCAGTCTGTATAACGGTATCGGCATGTGGTACGTGTATAATTACTGACCAGTCTGTATAACGGTATCGGCATATGGTAGATTTATAATTACTGACCAGTCTGTATAACGGTATCGGTATGAGGTACATGTATAATTACTGACCAGTCTGTATAACGGTATCGGTATGTGGTACATGTATAATTACTGACCAGTCTCTATAACGGTATCGGTATGTGGTACGTGTATAATTACTGACCAGTCTGTATAACGGTATCGGCATGTGGTACATGTATAATTACTGTCCAGTCTGTATAACGGTATCGGCATGTGGCACATGTATAATTACTGACCAGACTGTATAACGGTATCGGCATGTGGTACATGTATAATTACTGACCAGTCTGTATAACGGTATCGGCATTTGGTACATGTATAATTACTGACCAGTCTGTATAACGGTATCGGCATGTGGTACGTGTATAATTACTGACCAGTCTGTATAACGGTATCGGCATGTGGTACGTGTATAATAACTGACCAGTCTGTATAACGGTATCGGCATGTGGTACGTGTATAATTACTGACCAGTCTGTATAACGGTATCGGCATGTGTTACATGTATAATTACTGACCAGTCTGTATAACGGTATCGGCATGTGGTACATTTATAATTACTGACCAGTCTGTATAACGGTATCGGCATGTGGTACATGTATAATTACTGACCAGTCTGTATAACGGTATCGGCATGTGGTACATGTATAATTACTGACCAGTCTGTATAACGGTATCGGCATGTGGTACATGTATAATTACTGACCAGTCTGTAAAACGGTATCGGCATCTGGTACTTGTATAATTACTGACCAGTCTGTATAACGGTATCGGCATGTGGTACATGTATAATTACTGACCAGTCTGTATAACGGTATCGGCATGTGGTACATGTATAATTACTGACCAGTCTGTATAACGGTATCGGCATGTGGTACATGTATAATTACTGACCAGTCAGTATAACGGTATCGGTATGTGGTACATGTATAATTACTGACCAGTCTGTATAACGGTATCAGCATGTGGTACGTGTATAATTACTTACCAGTCTGTATAACGGTATCAGCATGTGGTACATGTATAATTACTGACCAGTCTGTATAACGGTATCGGCATGTTGTACATGTATAATTACTGACCAGTCTATATAACGGTATCGGCATGTAGTACGTGTATAATTACTGACCAGTTTGTATGACGGTATCGGCATGTGGGACGTGTATATTGACTGACCAGACTTTATAACGGTATCGGCATGTGGTACATGTATAATTACTGACCAGTCTGTACAACGGTATCGGCATGTGGTACATGTATAATTATTGACCTGTCTGTATAACGGCATCGGCATGTGGTACATGTATAATTACTGACCAGTCTGTACAACGGTATCGGCATGTGGTACATGTATAATTACTGACCAGTCTGTATAACGGTATCGGCATTTGGTACTTGTATAATTACTGACCAGTCTGTATAACGGCATCGGCATGTGGTACATGTATAATTACTGACCCGTCTGTATAACGGTATCGGCATGTGGTACATGTATCGTTACTTACCAGTCTGTATAACGGTATAAGTATGTAGTACATGTATAATTACTGACCAGTCTGTATAACGGTATCGGCATGTGGTACATGTATAATTACTGACCTGTCTGTATAACGGTATCGGCATGTGGTACATGTATAATTACTGACCAGTCTGTATAACGGTATCGGCATGTGGTACATGTATAATTACTGACCAGTCTGTATAACGGTATCGGCATGTGGTACATGTATAATTACTGACCAGTCTGTATAACGGTATAGGCATGTGGTACATGTATAATTACTTACCAGTCTGTATAACGGTATCGGCATGTGGTACATGTATAATTACTGACCAGTCTGTATAACGGTATCGGCATGTGGTACGTGTATAATTACTGACCAGTCTGTATAACGGTATCGGCATGTGGTACGTGTATAATTACTGACCAGTCTGTATAACGGTATCGGCATGTGATACATGTATACTTACCGACCAGTCTGTATAACGGTATCGGTATGTGGTACATGTATAATTACTGACCAGTCTGTATAACGGTATCAGTATGTGGTACATGTATAATTACTGACCAGTCTGTATGACGGTATCAATATGTTGTATGTGTATATTGATTGACCAGTCTGTATAAAGGCATCGGTATGTGGTACATGTATAATTACTGACCAGTCTGTATAACGGTATCAGTATGTTGTATGTGTATATTGACTGACCAGACTTTATAACGGTATCGGCATGTGGTACATGTATAATTACTGACCAGTCTGTACAACGGTATCGGCATGTGGTACATGTATAATTATTGACCTGTCTGTATAACGGCATCGGCATGTGGTACATGTATAATTACTGACCAGTCTGTACAACGGTATCGGCATGTGGTACATGTATAATTACTGACCAGTCTGTATAACGGTATCGGCATTTGGTACATGTATAATTACTGACTAGTCTGTATAATGGCATCGGCATGTGGTACATGTATAGTTACTTACCAGTCTGTATAACGGTATCAGTATGTAGTACATGTATAATTACTGACCAGTCTGTATAACGGTATCAGCATGTGGTACATGTATAATTACTGACCAGTCTGTATAACGGTATCGGCATGTGGTACATGTATAATTACTGACCAGTCTGTATAACGGTATCAGCATGTGGTACATGTATAATTACTGACTAGTCTGTATAACGGTATCGGCATGTGGTACATGTATAATTACTTGCCAGTCTGTATAACGGTATTGGCATGTAGTACATGCATAATTACTGACCAGTCTGTATAACGGTATCGGCATGTGGTACAATTATAATTACTGACCAGTCTGTATAACGGTATCGGCATGTGTTACATGTATAATTACTGACCAGTCTGTATAACGGCATCGGCATGTGGTACATGTATAATTACTGACCAGTCTGTATAACGGCATCGGCATGTGGTACGTGTATAATAACTGACCAGTCTGTATTACGGTATCGGCATGTGGTACGTGTATAATAACTGACTAGTCTGTATAACGGTATCGGCATGTGTTACATGTATAATTACTGACTAGTCTCTATAACGGTATCGGCATGTGGTACATGTATAATTACTGACCAGTCTGTATAACGGTATCGGCATGTGGTACATGTATAATTACTGACCAGTCTGTATAACGGTATCGGCATGTGGTACATGTATAATTACTGACCAGTCTGTATAACGGTATCGGCATGTGGTACATGTATAATTACTGACCAGTCTGTAAAACAGTATCGGCATCTGGTACTTGTATAATTACTGACCAGTCTGTATAACGGTATCGGCATGTGGTACATGTATAATTACTGACCAGTCTGTATAACGGTATCGGTATGTGGTACATGTATAATTACTGACCAGTCTGTATAACGGTATCGGTATGTGGTACATGTATAATTACTGACCAGTCTGTATAACGGTATCAGCATGTGGTACGTGTATAATTACTTACCAGTCTGTATAACGGTATCAGCATGTGGTACATGTATAATTACTGACCAGTCTGTATAACGGTATCGGCATGTGGTACATGTATAATTACTAACCAGTCTGTATAACGGTATCGGCATGTGGTTCGTGTATAATTACTGACCAGTCTGTATGACGGTATCGGTATGTGGGACGTGTATATTGACTGACCAGACTTTATAAAGGTATCGGCATGTGGTACATGTATAATTACTGACCAGTCTGTACAACGGTATCGGCATGTGGTACATGTATAATTATTGACCTGTCTGTATAACGGCATCGGCATGTGGTACATGTATAATTACTGACCAGTCTGTACAACTGTATCGGCATGTGGTACATGTATAATTACTGACCAGTCTGTATAACGGTATCGGCATTTGGTACATGTATAATTATTGACCAGTCTGTATAACGGCATCAGTATGTAGTACATTTATAATTACTGACCAGTCTGTATAACGGTATCAGCATGTGGTACATGTATAATTACTGACCAGTCTGTATAACGGTATCAGCATGTGGTACATGTATAATTACTGACCAGTCTGTATAACGGTATCGGCATGTGGTACATGTATAATTACTGACCAGTCTGTATAACGGTATCGGCATGTGGTACGTGTATAATTACTGACCAGTCTGTATAACGGTATCGGCATGTGGTACATGTATAATTACTTGCCAGTCTGTATAACGGTATTGGCATGTAGTACATGTATAATTACTGACCAGTCTGTATAACGGTATCGGCATGTGGTACATGTATAATTACTGACCAGTCTGTATAACGGTATCGGCATGTGGTACGTGTATAATTACTGACCAGTCTGTATAACGGTATCGGCATGTGGTACATGTATACTTACTGACAAGTCTGTATAACGGTATCGGTATGTGGTACATGTATAATTACTGACCAGTCTTTATAACGGTATCGGTATGTGGTACATGTATAATTACTGACCAGTCTGTATGACGGTATCGGCATGTGGTACATGTATAATTACTGACCAGTCTGTATAACGGTATCGGTATATGGTGCATGTATAATTACTGACCAGTCTGTATAACGGTATCAGCATGTGGTACATTTATAATTACTGACCAGTCTGTATAACGGTATCAGTATGTGGTACATGTATAATTACTGACCAGTCTGTATAACGGTATCAGTATGTGGTACATGTATAATTACTGACTAGTCTGTATAACGATATCGGCATGTGGTACATGTATAATTACTGACCAGTCTGTATAATGATATCGGTATGTAGTACATGTATAATTACTGACCAGTCTGTATAACGGTATCGGCATGTGGTACATTTATAATTACTGACCAGTCTGTATAACAGTATCGGCATGTGGTACATGTATAATTACTGACCAGTCTGTATAACGGTATCAGCATGTGGTAAATGTATAATTACTGACCAGTCTGTATAACGGTATCGGTATGTGGTACGTGTATAATTACTGACCAGTCTGTAAAGGTATCGGAATGTGGTACATGTATAATTACTGACCAGTCTGTATAACGGTATCAGTATGTTGTATGTGTATATTGACTGACCAGTCTGTATAAAGGTATCGGTTTGTGGTACATGTATAATTACTGACCAGTCTGTATAACGGTATCGGCATGTGGTACATGTATAATTACTGACCAATCTGTATAACGGTATCGGTATGTGGTACATGTATAATTACTGACCAGTCTGTAAAACGGTATCGGCATGTAGTATATGTATAATTACTGCCCAATCTGTATAACGGTATCGGCATGTGGTACGTGTATAATTACTGACCAGTCTGTATAACGGTATCGGCATGTGGTACATGTATAATTACTGACCAGTCTGTATAACGGTATCGGTATGTGGTACATGTATAATTACTGACCAGTCTGTATAACGGTATCGGCATATGGTACATGTATAATTACTGACCAGTCTGTATAACGGTATCGGCATGTTGTTCGTGTATAATTACTGACCAGTCTGTATAACGGCATCGGCATGTGGTACGTGTATAATTACTTACCAGTCTGTATAACGGTATCGGCATGAGGTACGTGTATAATTACTGACCAGTCTGTATAACGGTATCGGCATGTGGTACGTGTATAATTACTGACCAGTCTGTATAACGGTATCGGCATGTGGTACATGTATAATTACTGACCAGTCTGTATAACGGTATCGGCATTTGGTACATGTATAATTATTGACCAGTCTGTATAACGGTATCAGTATGTGGTACATGTATAATTACTGACCAATCTGTATAACGGTATCGGCATGTTGTACATGTATAATTACTGACCAGTCTGTATAACGGTATCGGCATGTGGTACATGTATAATTACTGACAAATCTGTATAACGGTATCGGCATGTGGTACGTGTATAGTTACTGACCAGTCTGTATAACGGTATCGGCATGTGGTACATGTATAATTACTGACCAGTTTGTATAACGGTATCAGTATGTGGTACATGTATAATTACTGACCAATCTGTATAACGGTATCTGCATGTGGTATATGTATAATTACTGACCAGTCTGTATAACGGTATCAGTATGTGGTACATGTATAATTACTGACCAGTCTGTATAACGATATCAGTATGTTGTATGTGTATATTGACTGACCAGTCTGTATAAAGGTATCGGTTTGTGGTACATGTATAATTACTGACCAGTCTTTATAAAGGTATCGGTTTGTGGTACATGTATAATTACTGACCAGATTGTATAACGGTATCGGCATGTGGTACATGTATAATTACTGACCAGCCTGTATAACGGTATCGGCATGTGGTACATGTATAATTACTGACCAGTCTGTATAACGGTATCTGTATATGGTACATGTATAATTACTGACCAGTCTGTATAACGGTATCAGTATGTTGTATGTGTATATTGACTGACCTGTCTGTATAAAGGTATCGGTTTGTGGTACATGTATAATTACTGACCAGTCTGTATAAAGGTATCGGTTTGTGGTACATGTATAATTACTGACCAGATTGTATAACGGTATCGGCATGTGGTACATGTATAATTACTGACCAGTCTGTATAACGGTATCGGCATGTGGTACATGTATAATTACTTACCAGTCTGTATAACGGTATCGGCATGTGGTACATGTATAATTACTGACCAGTCTGTATAACGGTATCAGCATGTGGTACATGTATAATTACTGACCAGTCTGTATAACGGTATCGGCATGTGGTACATGTATAATTACTGACCAATCTGTATAACGGTATCGGCATGTGGTACATGTATAATTACTGACCAGTCTGTATAACGGTATCGGCATGTGGTACACGTATAATTACTTACCAGACTGTATAACGGTATCGGCATGTGGTACATGTATAATTACTGACCAGTCTGTATGACGGTATCGGCATGTGGTACATGTATAATTACTGACCAGTCTGTATAACGGTATCAGTATGTGGTACATGTATAATTACTGACCAATCTGTATAACGGTATCGGCATGTGGTACATGTATAATTACTGACCAGTCTGTATAACGGTAATGGCATGTGGTACGTGTATAATTACTGACCAGTCTGTATAACGGTATCGGCATGTGGTACGTGTATAATTACTGACCAGTATGTATAACGGTATCGGCATGTGGTACGTGTATAATAACTGACCAGTCTGTATACGGTATTGGCATGTAGTACGTGTATAATTACTGACCAGTCTGTATATCGGTATCGTCATGTGGTACGTGTATAATTACTGACCAGTCTGTATAACAGTATCAGTATGTGGTACATGTATAATTACTGACCTGTCTGTATAACGGTATCGGCATGTGGTATGTGTATAATTACTGACCAGTCTGTATAACGGTATCAGTATGTGGTACATGTATAATTACTGACCAGTCTGTATAACGGTATCAGTATGTGGTACATGTATAATTACTGACCAGTCTGTATAACGGTATCAGTATGTGGTACGTGTATAATTACTGAGCAGTCGGTATAACGGTATCAGTATGTGGTACGTGTATAATTACTGACCAGTCTGTATAACGGTATCAGTATGTGGTACATGTATAATTACTGACCAGTCTGTATAACGGTATCAGTATGTGGTACATGTATAATTACTGACCAGTCTGTATAACGGTATCGGCATGTGGTACGTGTATAATTACTGACCAGTCTGTATAACGGTATCAGTATATGGTACATGTATAAATACTGACCAGTCTGTATAACGGTATCGGCATGTGGTACATGTATAATTACTGACCAGTCTGTGTAACGGTATCAGTATGTGGTACATGTATAATTACTGACCAGTCTGTATAACGGTATCGGTATGTGGTACATGTATAATTACTGACCAGTCTGTATAACGGTATCATTTTATATTGTTTGATCAGTCTGTATAACGGTATCGGTATGTGGTACGTGTGTATTGACTAACCAGTCTGTATAACGGTATCGGTATGCTTTCTTACCAGTCTGTATAACGGTATCGGTATGTAGTACATCTATATTGACTGACCAGTCTGTATAACGATATCGGTATGTGGTACGTGGATATTGACTAACCCGTCTGTATAACGATATCGGTATGTGTTACATGTATAATTTCTGACCAGTCTGTATAACGGTATCGGTATGTAGTACATGTATATTGACTAACCAGTCTGTATAACGGTATCGCTATGTAATACATGTATATTGACTAACCAGTCTGTATTACGGTATCGGCATGTCGTACATCTATAATTACTGACCAGTCTGTATAACGTTATCAGTATGTTGTACGTGTATATTGACTGACCAGTCTGTATAACGGTATCGGTGTGTTGTACGTGTATAATTACTGACCAGTCTGTATAACGGTATCGACATGTTGTACGTGTATATTGACTAACCATTCTGCATAACGGTATCGGTATATGGTACATGTATAATTACTGACCAGTCTGTATAACGGTATCAGTATGTTGTATGTGTATATTGACTGACCAGTCTGTATAACGGTATCGGTATGTGGTACGTGTATAATTACTGACCAGTCTGTATAACGGTATCGACATGTTGTCGGTGTATATTGACTAACCAGTCTGTATAACGGTATCGGTATGTGGTATGTGTATATTGACTGACCAGTCTGTAAAACGGTATCAGTATGTTGTATGTGTATATTGACTAACCATTCTGTATACCGGTATCGGTATGTGGTACGTGTATATTGACTAACCATTCTGTATACCGGTATCGGTATGTGGTACGTGTATATTGACTAACCAGTCTGTATAACGGTATCGGTATGTGGTACGTGTATATTGACTAACCATTCTGTATACCGGTATCGGTATGTGGTACGTGTATATTGACTAACCAGTGTGTATAACGGTATCGGTATGTGGTACGTGTATATTGACTAACCAGTGTGTATAATGGTATCGGTATGTGGTACGTGTATATTGACTGACCATTCTGTATAACGGTATCGGTATGTGGTACGTGTATATTGACTAACCAGTCTGTATACCGGTATCGGTTTGTGGTACGTGTATATTGACTAACCATTCTGTATAACGGTATCGGTATGTGGTACGTGTGTATTAACTAACCATTCTGTATAACGGTATCGGTATGTGGTACGTTTATATTGACTAACCATTCTGTATAACGGTATCGTTATGTGGTACGTGTATATTGACTAACCATTCTGTATAACGGTATCGGTATGTGGTACGTGTATATTGACTAACCATTCTGTATAACGGTATCGGTATGTGGTACGTGTATATTGACTAACCATTCTGTATAACGGTATCGGTATGTGGTACGTGTATATTGACTTACCATTCTGTATACCGGTATCGGTATGTGGTACGTGTATATTGACTATCCATTCTGTATAACGGTATCGGTATGTGGTACGTGTATATTGACTAACCATTCTGTATAACGGTATCGGTATGTGGTACGTGTATATTGACTAACCATTCTGTATACCGGTATCGGCATGGGGCCTCTGCATGCAGAGGACAGGACCTCGTAGCGTGTTTCAGTGATAACGAGTCGATTGAAACAGTTCCATTACAAGGTCTTTCAAATATTTACGGAAATTGTTTCAGACGATAATGTAAGCACTTGGTTAACGTAATTGATTAAATTTGCATCTTCTACAATTTTTCAAAAACAAAATGAAGTATGTGGGTATATTGATTTGGTTAATGAACTGTGTCTGGCGTCCATTTCCTCTCGATTTGATCCTGATTGTGCGTATAATGGCGAGGACGTTTTAAATCAATATGTTTATTTTGTACTCATTTACATAAGCTCGATTGCTCGTTTTTAAACAATTTTGAGGGAAGAACCAGAACTCCCATATAAAACATGTTCTGGTGCTGTTTTATAGTATACTTTCAGAAACAGACTTTGTTTTAACCAAGTTCGCCAAGTTTAAACAGAAAGTTCAGACACATATAAACAATTTCACTCCGTCACGCCTTCAGTACCAGATGGAACTCATCTTTATGGTTGGCACAGGTAAAAGTGGGAGTTGCGTCTCATCAAGAGTACCAAAGTAATCGATAAAGATATTGTGGATCGTTGCATATGGAACGCCATAGCTGTCTTATATGGTCCATTTTATATGTATTATGTGCTTTTTTATTATATCATTTGCATTTATCATTATATTATGTAGATACGTTATAACATAATGTCGATACTTCATTACATTTTGTAGATACTTTGTTATATTATGTGGTGTGTGTCCATATCTCTTCTTGCGGTGCGTGTCCATATCTCTTTCTGTGGTGCGTATCCATAGCTCTTCCTGCAGTGCGTGTCCATATCTCTTCCTGCGATGCATGTCCATATGTCTTCCTGCGGTGCGTGTCTATATATCTTTATGTGGTGCGTGTCCATATCTCTTCCTGTGGTGCGTGTCTATATCTCTTCCTGCGATGCGTGTTCATATCTCTTCCTGTGGTGCGTGTCCATATCATTTCCTGTGTTGCATTTTTTATGTCTCTTCCTGTGTTCCGTTTTCATATATCTTTCTGTGGTGCGTGTCAATATTTCTTTCTGCGGTGCGTGTCCATATTTCTTCATGCGGTGCGTGTCCATATCACTTCCTGTGGTGCGTGTCCATATCTTTTCTTGCGGTGCGTGTCCATATCTCTTCCTGTGATTCGTGTCCATATCTCTTCCTGCGGTGCGTGTCCATATCTCTTCCTGCCGTGCGTGTCCATATCTCTTGATGTGGTACATGTCCATATCTCTTCCTGCGGTGCGTGTCTATATCTCTTCCTGTAATGCGTGTCCATATCTTTCCTGTGTTGCGTTTTTATGTCTCTTCCTGTTTTCCGTTTTCATATCTCTTCCTGTGTTGCGTGTCCATATCTCTTCCTGCGGTGCGTGTCCATATCTCTTCCTGCAGTGCGTGTCCATATCTCTTCCTGTGGTGCTTGTCCATATCTCTTCCTGCGATGCGTGTCCATATATCTTCCTGCGGTGCGTGTCAATAACTCTTCCTGTGGTGCGTGTTGTCCATATGTCTTCCTGCGGTGCGTGTCTATATCCCTTTATGTGGTGCGTGTCCATATCTCTTCCTGCGGTACGTGTTTATATATCTTCCTGCGGTGTGTGTTCATAACTCTTCCTGTGGTGCGTGTCCATATCTCTTCCTGTGGTGCGTGTCTATATTTATTCTTGCGGTGCATGTCCATATTTCTTCCTGTGATGCTTGTCCATATCTCTTCCTGTGTTGCGTTTTTATGTCTCTTCCTGTGTTGCGTTTTCATATCTCTTCCTGTGGTGCGTTTTCATGTCTCTTCCTACGGTGCGTGTCTATATCTCTTCTGCAGTGCGTGTCCATATCTCTTCTACACAATATAATGACGTATTTACATAATGTAATAAACAGTATACATAGTATAATAAAGTATCTACAAAATGTAATGAAGTATCGACATAATGTAATAAACAGTCTACATAATATAATGATGAATGCACATGATATAATAAAGAATGCACATAATACATAAAAATTGGCCACATAAGACAGCTATGGCGTTCCATAGTTGCATTGTTTTTATTGCGTGTCAATAACTCTTCCTGTGGTGCGTGTCCTTAGCTCTTCCTGCGGTGCGTGTCCATACCTCTTCCTGCGGTGCGTGTCCATATGTCTTCCTGCGGTGCGTGTCTATATCTCTTTATGTGGTGCGTGTCCATATCATGTGGCGGGCTTTACGGCTCGTCACCAGTGCCATAAACAGTCTATCAATACAGACATATTTGAAATGTATTTTATATTATTTAGCAATATCTCAGTGTTTTGTAAATTAAGTTCAAGCTAATAAGGTGATCGGCTGTTTCTAGAATTCACTCGATTAGTTTAGAATAGTTTCAGATACAGTTATTATGTTTAACTGCAAATAGTCAATTTAAATAATTTAATAATATTGATATTATTTCTCTTATAAATATTTGTATTATTTTAGGCCTAGATTTGCCAATAAAAGTAATTTAACTTCTGTAGTTTTCTTTTATAACACGTGTAATTGGCAAAACATAATTTTTAAAAAGTGTGTGTTATATGCAGTCTGACCCCAACTGCCAAAAAATTGAAATTAGAAGGCGATACACTCTATACACTTGGATCTTGTTAATGCACCATTAGCAGATGGTGTAATGTAATGTTGTAATTTGATAGTCTCCTCTTACAAATATTTACTACCCTGGCAATTAAGGTTTGGGTTTATATGAGCTCAAAATAGTAGCACTTTACTTTATGTTTGATAACAATTCGTATTAACCAGTAATCATATTTCAAGAATCGCTTTGAATTAATAGAATTTATGAGCAGTTTTAATAAATATTTATCCACAACATTGACATTATACTCAGTCATTTGGTTTATCAATGTTTCAATATTTGTAATCAACACCAAATAAGCGCGGTTGTGAATCATTACATATTGATAGAAGTTATCGTATCCAGATTCATTAATGATCGATATCATACAAAACAAAGATTAGACTTTCTGCTGTCATATTCTGAATCTTTATTTTTGTCGATTAAAATTTGTATAATGTCGTTATCACTGGAGAAAAAATGTAAAAAGGGGAAAAGAATTGGCATTGGATTACATGCACCGTCACATAGTCATTACTTTATTATGGTTTTGAAAGTCAGTGATTAAGTACTAAAATTTTAACATGAACATGCGTCGGTGGTATCCGTCTGTGGAGTGTCTCTTCAAAACACGTTTACAGCCATAACAGTGCACTTAGCAGATTGTTTCATTAATTTATCATCTACAATGTGTGTTGTGATGCTGATGGAGTTTGTCATTCGTCATATACTGTACGCCAGACACAAAAAATATATTACAATTTCTGCTTTCATTTTTCATCTCAAATATTTAGACGTAGTAGTCTGCACTTATGTCATTAAATGTATTACCAGGCGCGGAAAAGGCTCATGCAAAATATACATATGACATAAACAAGTGATGTGAGCAATCTAGTCGTAAGAGTAAAGCATGGTGGTCGTTATTGACATGGATTCAACAACGGACGTGGATTATCTGGGGGTTAATTAACTGCTCACACGTAGTTTGGCATTTTTTCTTCTTTCCTAAACATAAAACATGAATGTACGTTTCATGAGTAATGCGTTAAAAAAAATACAACATTAGTAAGACGTGTTGGTTTTCACTTCCATATGGTTTCATTAACGTATAATGTGTGTACATCTAGATGATAACAGTGTTGTGTCATTAAGTGACGGTAGCACAATTATTCTCTAAATAACTTTAGGTATCTTGTACTTTTGCATTTTATGCTAACCATTATAAGTAATTAGTTTAAACTTATTTGTTTTACTTCGATTGTGAAACAAGTTCTTACAACTTAGACAAATCATGCTAGAAGTCTTCCTTTTACCGATACTGTGTCTGCTGGATATGTATTCGTCTGTCTGCTGCTACTGCAGGAACAAAGTGTTGACCATAGTTCCGTTGTTCTTCATTAAGCGCAACTTTTAATACTAGTTCAGCCGCATATCGACATCTTCTTCAGGTATTTTATATGTAAGTGCTTGTTGAACAAAGTAACATGCCGTAGTAACCAGAGATATGTTAGTTCATCCAGCCATAATATACTGATCCCGGAGCAATAATACATCATAGTGCTGTAACAATGTTGCCTGTAAACTGAATGCAAATATATATAAGCGAAATTTTACAAGTTAGGTAAGGAAGAACAATGGTTCTACACAGATTACATCTGAGGTACTCTCCAATCAATAAATTAGAGTGCCATATGTAACCTGTAATTTGTTTGAAGTTAAATTTAACTCCATTAAAATAACATGTGTTTGTGAAATGCGGAATGACGTACTATTTGAGATTGTATGAGTTAAAGTTATTGTAATGAATATTGTTACTCCGTGTGGAACATTTTATTGAAACTAATTTCACGCTGTACTGCTAAAGTGATTGCGTATGGTTTTAAAGATGACTGTATTGGGATATCTATTACGAGTATGTGTGGGAGTTTCATGCGCACGTATAAATTGAATTCATTTTATTTGATATATTAATATTGGCAGGTTTGTTGATATTTATGTTAAAGAAGATTCGGTCGCAGAAACGGTATGTGATTTAGAGTGAATACAACGTATTTTGTAGAGTCTATTTATATTTAAATATTGTAAGGTGTTAACACGACACATTTAATCATCATATAAACGAATATTTGCATATGTCATACATGTAGTACCCACTGTTTTACGATTCGTTTGTTCGAAATAATGAAAGTGGTTGTTTTACAGCGTAAGAGTTTGTTTTTAATTTAACCATCTCTCAGACTTATTTAACCTACTCTGCCGCTATCGAAGTTTTACAACTTTTTTTACTTTGTACAAAACATCAGTGTGAGTGGTAAGAAACTAAATGGAATATATTGATTATGTTTATGATAATGTGGTCATACCCAACTTTCGATATCGGTGTCGCGTGAAAATCCGATAATATTTTTATTATAAACAAAGAAGGATGATTTTAGTTTAATCTTCATAAATCAATAACCGTTTAAAATATCGAATTTGTACTTATCACAAAATGGTGTTTAAAATGTCCTCTACAAGTTGATTATTTTTTCATAATTTTAAATTAATTAATATTTGGTCTTTTTTAAGATTTAAGACAATCACCCAATTTCTATGTTCTATACAAAATGAAGATTTTTTTTGGAGAAACTGGATATTTTTATCTCCAACACCTTATTCCAACCAAAT